>OV884041.1:1655000-2905000 GCA_930367265.1 Catocala fraxini
ATATCCTGTATTAAACTGTCCCACTGCTAGGCACGGGCCTCTTCTCAGTGTGAGAAGAGTTAGGCCATAGGTCACCACGCTGGCCCAGTGCGTGTTGGCAGATTTTACATATCTTCGAGAACATTATGGAGGACTCTCAGACTTGCAGATTTCTTCACAATGTTTTGCTTCGCTGTTAAAGCAAGCGATAATTAACTATTTAATACGCACATAACTTCGAAAAGTCTCTCGCGAGATTTTTCATAAAATCCTCATTGCAGATTTAAGAATTTAAATTAACTTCGAAATTCAACATTTTATGTATTATGGCGCAGTCAATCACATTTGTTTTAGCATTTATAAGTAGTAATCAGCTAATTCATAAAATAAGCCTAGCATGTGTCTCATTGATTCGCTTCTCTGTGACGGATAATTGCCAGTCATGAAGAAACTGTCAAAAATTCTATCAAGTCGAAAAGCGGCTAAGCTAAATATCCATTTATGTTCTGATCTACCGAATAGGTATTTTCAGTACTCCTATGGTATTGACACTATGTTATGGAATACCCTGTCTTTAGATAAAGGTTTAAATTATTTTACAGGTGTGTATGCCGTTTATATATCATATCCGCCGCAACTGCCAGAGCCCATGAAATTTACAGTAGACCATCCATTCCTTTATGCCATCCTTCATGAAGACAAAGTGCTATTCGCGGGTACCTACTCAGGATAAGAACAAAAGACTTACCTTTTCGTTGTTATTTTACAATCAGCTTTTGAATCTATATTATATATAATATTGATAACTATTATACTGCCTGAATATTACCGAAATATACACCTTTCTAAATATTTCTGTTTTATTACATAACTTCGTCAAAATACTATTGCTTTTTATTGAAAGTATCTAACATTTTAATATCTCTTTCTACGGTCTATTCTTAGCAATCAAATATGCCTATATAGTGATTGGAATAGACAAATAGCCATAATGAATAGAAAAGGGTATGTTAAGCTGGTTTGGGCATGTAGCAAGTAGAAAGAACGGACGAGAAAATACTGACTAAGAAAGTTTATAAGGCTAGTGTGAATGGAACAGTCGCAAGAGGAAGACCTAGGCGAACGTTTCTCGATCAGATAGGAGGCGTTCTGGACAAAGGCCAGGTTAAGAGCACCTTGAACCGACGGGCGTGTATGAGGAATGTGATGAAAGTGAATGAAGCCAGAGAAGTGTGTCAGGATCGTAGCAAATGGAAATCCGTAGTCTCTGCCTACCCCTCTGGGAAACAGGCGTGAATCTATCTATGTATGTATGTATGTAAATAGCCATACTAATATTGTATGTCGTTTACGCAAATGTTATACATTGAAATTAAAATACTGTATACTGATTTTATCGCGGCTTATTTAAACAATGCTACTTTTAAATAATTCAAAAGTGTGGGCAATCAGCGACTCGTCGCAGTCATATTGAATATCTTCTCCCTTCGCCTTTATTATTCCCAAGTTACTTGGGATCGGCTTTTCTAGTCTAACCAGATTTGATTGGATATCAGTTTTTACACGGAGCGGCTGCCACCTGACCTCCGCAACCCGAAGTCTAACAACCTAAGGCTAGACCAGTGTCAGGATATTAGAGGGTACTGACTTTCCCAATAACGACTGCCATAGATGTTCATGGCAGCCGGGACCGACGACTTAACGTGCTCTCTGAGGCACAGAGCAGGCGATAATTTTCAATCAATATATCGAATATATCACCTCGAATTCGACGGCTATACTTTACATGATGGTTAGACATATTTATTTTATTTATTAATTATTATAAACAAATGAACAACATAACGGTATACCTACAGCAAATCGTTGTACAAGTTAAAACTTATATCTATCATTATTTTACATTAATATTACCAGAGCCTCTGCCACGCAGAGGTCTCGAGTTCGATCCCCAAGCGGGCATCTCTTACTTTTCGAAGATATGTGCGTATTAAATAGTTAATTATCGCTTGCTTTAACGGTGAAGGAAAACATCGTGAGGAAACCTGCATGTCTGAGAGTTCTCAAAGTGTTCTCGAAGATATGTGAAGCTTACCAATCCGCACTGGGCCAGCGTGGTGGACTATGGCCTTTCCCTTCTCACACTGAGAAGAGGCCGATGCCCAGCAGTAGGACAGTTTAATTTAGGGCTGATATTATTACCAGACATAATATACAAGGTATATATAAATTATATTTTGTACCTTCTTTCATATTATTATGCAACAGCAAATATAATTCAAAGGAAGCCTTTTCTGTTTACTTATAGCACTAGCTATCTTCCTCGCACAGCTGCATTTAAATAGCGGTTACGTCACTATATTTTCTTTCACCGTTAAAGCAAGCGATAATTATATAATTAACTAGCTGATCCGCGCAACTTCGTCTGCTTCACATAAGATAATTTTTACCCGATTCTGCAATATTTTTAATTTATGCTCCTGCTCCAATTGCTTGTAGAGTGAATTTATATAGCCTATAGCCTTCCTCGATAAATGGGCTGTCCAACACGGAAATAATTTTTCAATTCGAACCAGTAGTTCCTGAGATAAGCGCGTTCAACCAAACAAACAAATTAACAAAGAAACAAACTTTTCAGCTTTATAATATTACGCACATAAATGCGAAAAGCCTTGGTATGAAATTTGGTAACTCTGCATGGTAATTCAACAGTCTCATAATAGGCTAGCTACACAAATATAAATTAGAACAATATTTTGCATCAATATTGTGCCTAGAACATGTGGTTTTTAAATGGACAACTCCCGCACTAGGAATAATTCCTGTGTCGCGGGGTACTTTACAAAAATTCAAACAACGGACACAAAGAACACCAAGACTCGGAACAACCATTTGTGGACCACACAAAGTTTAGTCCCGTGTGGGATTCGAACCCACAATACTCGGCGCGGTGGCAATGGCAGGCTGAATTCTTAACTTCACTTTCTGAATTCTTAACGAATTTATTATAGATTAATACTATTTACAGGAATAGTCCTTGTGGCAACATCTTCACTATCCGAGCCCCCGGCGCCGATGCAGTTCAAAGTCGATCACCCCTTTTTATATTTGATCCTGTTTGAAGACAAAGTACTTTTCGCTGGGACCTACACCCACTAAGGTTGGCTACCTAATACCGGGATTTAAGACTGCGCCGAGCGTAAGACAGATAATGACAGAGCTCGCGCGGCGCATACCTATCGAAATTGGCGCGTGGCCGCCATAGTAAAATTGTATGGAGGATTTGAAGTGCTTTTTTGATAAATATGTATTTTATTGTCAACCAATAACTTAAATATTTGGGACGGACAAATTGTAATATAACTAATTATGTTTTGTTTTAAGCTGTAAAATAGGATAGATTTCTACTGTTATAATCTAAAAATCACGTAACACGAGCTTACGTTTTTGCATTTTTCGTACAAATTTACGTAATTTTGTTCGCGAAAATATTAATTATTTTAAGTCTTTTACACGGAGTAATTGTAAACACATTCGTTGTTATGCTAAATGTTTATTTTATATTTGTATTAAACAAAAAGTGTTGAGTTATTCACTTAACGGCGCAGTCTTAATGGTTACCGTGACTTAATCATACGTGAAAACCACACTGACTCATTTAACTCAACTTAGACAATATTTTTATAAGTACAAAAGGTAAAGAAATAATAAAACCACATTATCATCTTAATACTATAAAGCATTATTTAAAACCTTTAAATCAAATCATTTAACATCATGTGTAAAACCTAAAGGGTTTTCCAATAAGGGCGGGTAGTGTTGAAATGAAATAAAACAAGCAGTGTGTGAGGTATTAACAAAATCATTTTTTTATTTGAAAGGCCTATATATGTCTTTTAGTGTTGCATGTAATACCGTTCAAATGCCAGTTTTACAGTGGCACGTTTCCGAGTTGTCCAATTTTCAAACTTACTTACCCTTCCGCATAGATCCAGCTGAATTTGAGCGATGGTCTGTGTTATGTTCACCTTTAGGGTATTGGTTGATTGTGGTTTATTCGCATAGATCTGTGACTTCAAGAAACCCTACAAGCTAGTTCTATTCACAAAGATTATATTGATGATAAACTATAGTTGATTAAACTTGAATTAATAATAATAATGTCCTCCAGATGGAATTTCGGTCACGACGGTCTTAACGGAGACTTGCCATCTGCGCAGATGATATTAAACTGTCGTCCGCTAACTAAAACGACGTTACGCCATATGCGTTCCACAGCACTTAACGTGCTTTTAGTTACTGCACGGCAGTATAGTGTACAAGTGTGTGTGCAAACACAAGTGCACTCTCTGTTCCGTAATTCTCATGATCCGATGGGACTGTAATCCGACACGACCGGAGAGAGATCAGGCGCAGGACCAACGGCTTTACATGCTTTCCGAGGCACGAGGGTATCTAACAATGCCAACTTTCTATCTTCGGGCTCGTATTAAGATTTTTTAACAGAAAACCCAATAACTTTGTTTAAGCCCGACCCGGGATTCGAAACCGAGAGCTCATGCACAGCAGTCTCATTCACAACCGCTGCGCCACGGAGGTAGATACAAACTTATAGATTCAGTCTGTGACAAATCGGTACGCACTCAGCTATGTTGCTGTATTTCACCATAGGAGTCCACAATAGAGCGCTGATTTTCAGTGCTGACCTTTGATGTCGCACGGACGTAAGGAGTCACCACAAAATTAAACAATAAACAGTATTGTAATATGGTTGAAATACATAACAATCAAAATAAAAGATCATAATAGGCACGCGAGAAGCATAACAAATCATACGATATGTATATATACATACATTCTTTGTAGGCAACTTAATTTATAGAATGATCGTAGATATGTATGGGGAATGGGATGAAGTGAATGAAGCCAGAGAAGTGTGTCAGGACTGTAGCAAATGGAAATCCGTAGTCTCTGCTTACCCCTCTGGGAAACAGGCGTGAATCTATTTATGTATGATTCATCGATCCAACGCAGCAACACATGAAAGGGTCTTCTTCTCTCTTAGCCTTTTTTATTCCCAAGTCACTTGGGGTCGGCTTTGCTGGTCTAACCGGATTTTGACTGGATATCAGTTTTTACATGGAGCGGCTGCCACCTGACCTCCGCAACCCGAAGTAAGATATTAGACTTGCCCAATAACGACTGCCATAGATGTTCATGGCAGCCGGGACCAACGGCTTAATGTGCTCTCCGAGGCACGGAGCAGGCGATAATTGTCAATCAATACGCACATAATTTCGAAAAGTCATATAACTTCCGAAAGTCAGAGGTGCGCGACGTGGGTTCGAACCCGAGACCCTCAGCCCTCTGCATTGCAGTCTGTTGGTCTCCCCACTGAACTATCGCTGCTATAATATGCACACATGAAAGGGTGAGATATACAATTCTGTATCTGTGTACGTACATATATTGTTCATGTAAGAAGTTTATAAATGCGACGCGTTCGTTTTTGTTGTCTCGTTATACACAATTAGCTTTGGCTCGCGGCATAGCTTGTGTAAAAGTAGGTTAGGTTAGAATTAACAGTAGGTACTTTTTTAAATAAAATATAGCATATGTTATTCGGTGATGATTAGCTTTCTGAAGGTGAAAGATTTTTTTAAATAGCCTGATTAGTTTTTGAGATTAATCATTACAAACAAACAAATAATCAAATCTTTCTTCTTTATAATATACTAGTTGGCCCGCGCAACTTCGTCTGCTTCACATAAGAGATTTTCCCCGTGTTTGCAACATGTTTGATTGATGCTCCGTCGTAGCGTGATGTTTTATAGCCTATATCTAGCCTTCCTCGATAAATGAGCTATCCAACCCTATATTATTTTTCAATTCGAACCAGTAGATAGTTCCTGAGATTAGCGCGTTCAACCAAACAAACAAACTCTTCAGCTTTATAATATTAGTATAAATGAGTATAGATAGAATACGCGACGATATAGATGTGATACGTCGGACACCTGTTGAATTTTAAATTATTTTACAGGTATGTATGCTGTTTTATCATCATATCCGCCGCAACTGCCAAAGCCCTTAAAATTCACAGTAGACCATCCATTCCTTTATGCCATCCTTCATCAAGACAAAGTACTGTTCGCGGGTACCTACTCAGAATGAGAACGGAAAAAAAGATAATTTTATTTAAATTGTCATATAATAATAATTATTTAATAAAATCTTTATAATAACAATATTCTTGTATTCGAACGTGAATAATTATTAATTACTTACTAAAATATAAAATTTCAATATATTTCTGTTTTATTACCTACACAACTGCATCAGAATACATTGAAAATCTTTACAATGCTTATTATTACCAATCCTTACTAATATTAGAATTCGAAAGTAACTCTGTCTGTCTTTCTATCTGTTACCTATTCACGGCCAAACCATTCAACCGATTTAGATGAAATTTGATATAGAGTTTGTAACCCGAGACCTTTCTCAGGTTATAAACTACGTGGTACCTACATCAATAAAAAGTAGCCTATGTCCTTACATTGGCTACTTTTTGATGTACTACCATATTGATGTAGGTACCACGCGAGCAGAGCCGCGCGCAAAAGCTAGTCAGATATATATATCGCCAGCTTACCGACACCATAGCGATACGTCAATTCGGTTTGATATTACCGAATCAGTTCTCGATATTTCATATCGATTTAAAGCTATCCAATTTTTATGCGGATCGATTATCAACATTTGTAGTTTGCAAAGATTGTATTGATGATAAACTATAGTTTATTAAACATGCATCAAAACTAAATACAAACAAATCATACGCCTGGTTTGCAACGCCACTTTTGCTGCGGATAAAACGTAGCATTTATTTTAAATACAATATACATAAAATATACATTTATAACAAATAAAAAGCATGTATTACATACAAAAATTCAGACTGGTCACGCCATATACAGTCGCGTTTAGGCAACGAAGGACGAACAATCTATTTTCATTCTTCCTGAAATGAGTTGCAGTTGTTAATTGTTGGAGCTGCCACACACCTATCGCATCAGAAACGCCGCTCTTTTTCTTAATATTGCGGCCAACCTGTCTACGCCTGCATCTGCAACCATCCCTGACACACGACAAAAGCGTGGCAGCCCCATCAAGACCTTGAACCCATTATTATATTGGACACGCAGGACATCGGTAGCCATTTGCGTATGCTTATCCCGTAGGTTGCACGTATAAAAAGAATTGGCAATACGCCTTGAATAGGATTACTTTTACAGCGTGCAAATCTACGAGCCAGCATGATCGTTCTGACTGAGAATTCTACATCTACATCATCTTTGAGTGTATCAGTGATCCAGTAGCCCAAATACTTTATTCGAACAACCTTTATGAAACTGTAGTTATTTAATGTGATGTGGTTTTGATACCCGCTTGAAAGTTCATCATCACACTTTTACTGGTATTGTACTTGAGCTCTCGATCCTCCGCATAGCATTCACATATAGTAAATAAACGTCTGAGGGCACTGATTGATGGGCTCAGCAGCACCATATCAACGGCGTAGCTTATATTGTTAATCATCATACTATCTATAGAACAGCCAACTCCGGTATTGCTGAGCTCACGAATAAGGCCATTCATGTAGGATGAAAATTCTTGGTGTTATCAGCTCCCCCTGTCTCACCCCACATTTCAACCTATATACATCCGATAACGCTGCCGTACATTTTACATAATTGGTTTGACTATCATACCAAAATTTGAAAAGCGATGTAAATTCGCTTGGATTCTCTGTGTCATTTGACATTTTCTGCCACAATTTTTCATACCACACCAAATCGATAGCTCTGGAGTGGTCTAGGAAAGACGCATATACGTGTGTCTTCATGTTGGAGTAGTACTGGACAGTGTGTGTGACTGCCATATTGAGTCGTGGAGCTTTACATGGACTTCTTATTCTTCTTTATTTTATTATTATTATTTATTGACGACCTCGATGGCGTAGTGGTTAGTGTAACCGACTGCCAACGCCTGAGGTCGCGGGTTCGATTCCCGCACAAGTCAAACATTTGTGTGCATGAACATGGATGTTTGTCTTGGTCTGGGTGTTTCTATGTACAATCTGATGTATTTACAAAAAAAAGTATACAAGTATGTTTATCCATTGTCTAGTACCCATAGTACAAGCTCTGCTTAGTTTGGGCTAGATGGTGTTGTGTGTATGTGATAGAATATTATTATTATTATTCTTTATCCAGCAATTCAGCTATAATAGTAGCTAGTGATATTGGCCTATAGTCGCCCAAACTTGACGCATCAACCGTCTTATTTTTAATTATGGGGTCAACTCTTGCTTTTATTAAACCTTGGTATGTATGAGTGGCCTACACAGAAATACACAACATAGCAAGGACCCAGGGCATGTGAACGCCGGCATAATGTAAATGTTCAATGTTAAGGAAGTCATGCCCGGGAGACCTACAAGCTTTATGTACCCTATGACCAGCGCCACATCCTTGGTCAAAAAGATCCTTTCTTACTGCGTATTGCCTCACTGGTCGCAGGCATTGACGAAACTTGCACTTAAAAGTGAGTTTTAAACATGTTGGCAACATTATAGTGTTTTTTAACAACTAGGCTTCGCTCGTGTAGGTAAATGTAGGTTAGGTTAGTAACAGGGCTTTTTTCTGGATGAAAGGTACCCTATGTCCTATACTGCAACCCTGACAACGTGTATGCGAAGTTTCATGATGATCGGTCGAGTAGTTTGGGCGTGAAAGCGTAACAAACAAACAAATTCACTTTCGCATTTATAATAGGTACTAGCTTTTGCTCGCGACTTCTTCCGCGTGGAATAGTTACTTTGGGCAGCAATTTTTATTTTTAGGATACATATTTTGCAAATAATACACATATAAATGCTATGGTTTACTGCCAATTGCTTATTTTAATACATTTTCATAAACTACGTTTTTTGCTTTTCCATGCTATGTTTTTTGTTTTGCTAAAACAATGATTTTGCGGTTTTTATACTCGTGAGCACGCTACATAGAGTTACCCAGTTTTGTTTATTATTTTCGTAAATGCTGCTTTTAGGAGAATCTGCACTCTTTTAAACTGAAATGGCAAATTGGTCGGAATTATCGGAATAAGGGGAATTAAAACCTTTTCTCCTTTTGCTATTCTAGTCATGGTTATACAGAGGACCTTGAATAAGTTCTCGCTGTTTCTTCATAAATGGCAGCAGCAGCACTCCGTGCATGAAATTTCGAATGGTAACGCATCTGCAAGGAAGTATTATATCTAACCTTAAATTTCAGTGTATGGTAGTTCACTTTAATAAAAGCTTACTATTTCTTTATTGGTTCTGAAAATGTCAATTTTCGTGCCAAATAAACTGTATGTATTTGCGGGGAATTTTATTACACTATATTATTCAAAACAAACCTGCAGCTAAAGCACACAGAATTATTGTTGAGACTTATGGTGACAATGATCTGTCGGATATGACATGCAGAGATCACTTGTGAACTACTGCTTCAACAGCAGAAAAGAAAAGGCTTTTTGCACCGGATCGTAACTGGTGATGTAAAATGGATACACTATGATAATCCAAAGTGTAGAAAATCGTGGGATAAATAAGCTCGACCATGCATCAACATCGTCTGCAAAACCAAGTATCCGTGGTTCGAAGCTTCTTCTCTGCATTTGGTGGGATTAGCAGGGGATAATCTATTATGAGCTACTCAAACCGAATGAGACTATCATGGGAGATCGCTATCGACTTCAATGGATGCATTTGAGTCAAGCTCTAAAAGAAAAACGGCTGCTATTTGAGCAGAGACATGATAAAGTGATTTTGTTACATGACAACGCTCGGTCTTATGTCGCAAAACCAGTGAAAACCTATCTGGTGACGCTTAAATGTGAAGTTTTACCACACCCGCTGTATTCACCTGACATAGCCCCCTCCGATTTTCACCTATTCCGTTCGATGGCACATAGCCTGACTGAGCAGCGCTTCCATTCTTAAGAAGATACTAAAAATGGATCGATTCTTGGATAGCCTCAAAAGACATATCGTTTTGTGGACACGACATTCATATACTTACCACCAGAAAGATGGCAGAAAGTAATCTCTAATGATGGGCAATACTTTGAGTGAAATTGAAAAATGATAGTTATTGTTCTTTGTATCTTAAATAAAGCTTTCATTTTGTGCAAAAAACAGCGAGAACTTATTCAAGGTCCTAATAGCTTTTATAATATTGCGACCTAGATAAGCAATTTCTTGCCGTGTACCATTACATAGCCTTGGTACGTCAAGATTTCTCATTGACAGGTCTGGAACACTAACTTTCAGCCTTAACTTATGGCAAGGCAATCCTGATAATTCTACAGAGTTGAGGTACTCTATAGGGTACGATGTTACTTGTTCAGTGTCCATAATATTGTCTACTGACAGGTACACGACAACATCTCCCTCAACATGTGACATAATTTATTCGTTTATCTGGCCAACTGTCTCGTTTGTCGGCGCCAAAATTGAAATTGACCTGTCTCACAACCATTCTCGAATGCCCATACTTATTATATCACGTCAGTTTTATCGCAACAACAATGCTGACTGGAGACCATTTGTTGCCACAATAGCATAATATGTACTTTTTACACAGATGGACGAACTTACAAACTATTTATTTCATTGGCTTTTTTATTATTTTGTCGTTATTTTGAAAGAAAAATTATTTAGGTATAAATAGTTCTTTTTGGCAATAAAGAATGTTTTCTTTCTATTATGATTATGCTGCGAATCCTTCAAATCATCTGTGTTATCGACAATTTGACAGAATTTATGTTATAGTTTTATCATACTGTTACTGTTAGCATACAATCTTCTCCGTCTTTTAAAAGAGCAGCCGCATAGTTGCCCTGCGTGAGAATCGTTGTGTAGTTATATACTCGCATATTTGTAGTCAGACAAGACTTTTTTACGTGTACCCACAGTACACGTAAAAACGTTTTGTATTATAGAAGCTAGACCATAGACGCCTTTAAACAGGCATTTATTTCATCTGCCGGTGTACCCCTAGTATTTACCGGCAGGGTCTGTCTAAAGTCACCAGCTAAAAGTACAATCATCCCTTCCATGATACCCTGGTTGCTCTTGATTATCTTGCATGGTGCGATATAGTGCTTCGATTGCTCTTTTATGGGACATTGTACATTCATTCCAAACCAACAGCTTACACTACACTGTTGCAACATTTTTCTGCGCTCACCGCTTTTGCGAATGTTACAAACTCTCAATACGCCGCGCTGCGCTGCCGCCCCGGGCGCATCGTTCATTGTGTATGGCGCTTGGTGTCTTGCGCTCGCGCTACGTGCACATATTAAGACTGCATTTTTACTAATTATACAATGTTTCTGATAAATATACGTATTGTAGAAATAGACAGGTTTGTTTGGGCTTCCATACGAACATTAGTCTCCAATTTCATCCCCATGTAGGTCAAAATTTCAAAACCGCTAGAACAAATGCTAACTTATTTATTTCTTATCAAGTGCCTAAATACAAAGTCTCATGGATCTTCGATAATGACGTATTCCCATGCAAACTTACATCCCTTATTTCAAATCCTTCATGCCCTTTTTACTTTAACGAAAGATAACCTATGCTGTTCCCAGGGTCTAGTCTTTCTCTGCACCGAATTTTATCAAAATCGGTTTGGTGGTTTAAGCTCGATAATGATGAATTCCCATATTAATGACACACATATTTTCATCCCTTATTTTAATCCCTTCATGCCTTTTTTTAAAACAAAAAGTAACCAATGCCTTTCCCAAGGTCTAGTCTATCTCTGTAATGAATTTCATCATAATCGGCTGTGGTTTAGGCGCGATAATAACGAATTCCCATACAAACTTTCATCCCTTATTTCAACCCCTTCATGCCTTTTTTTACAACAAAAGGTAACCTATCTCCTTTCCCAAAGTCTAGTCTCTCTCTGTACCAAATTTCATCAAAATCGGTTTAGTGGTTTAGGCGTGATAGTGTAACAGACGGACACACAGAGTTACTTTCGCATTTATTATATTAGTAGGGATTAATAAGGAAGTAAGGATATACAAAAAGTACATACAGTTACGTATATTATTAAGAAAAGCTCAAAGCGAAGTTGCCGTATAATTAATAATATTCCAGCGATATTTTGAAACGCACTGCGCAAATTTAAAACCTCGCAAATCACAATGGTTCGTGAAACTTGGTTATTTAACCAAAGTACCTATTAATTGATTTGTGGATATATTTTATACAAATTAGAGAAGGCACTATATAAAACGTGAAAATAAAGAGCCTTATTTTTTTAATAAATCGCTATAGGTATAACATTTTTGCATAAATATAGAAAATAGCAAATAAGATTCGAAAAAGTATTAAAAAAACAGAAATCGTTGTTGTGTTGGCATCTTTAATGAGTTTTAAAATGACGCAGCCAAAGTGTGGACTGTACGTGTAATTTTCTAATACATTCACATGATAAATTGAATTGTTTTACAGGTACATACATAGTTTTCAAATCGTATCCGCCGCAACTGCCAGAGCCATTGAAATTCACAGTAGACCATCCCTTCCTTTATGCCATCCTTCATGAAAACAAAGTACTGTTTGCTGGGACCTACTCAGGATAAGAACCAGATCTATTTTTATTATTTTTTTGGCCAAAGATCATAATTTTAAGGAACATTTATTAACTAATTAAAATGGAGATGTACCTACTTATATCATGAAATTGGACACATGCATATAAAAATAAATAAAAATAATACTAAATACTTTTTTTTTATTGCACAACTGCGTAAAATCTAATTATTTCAACTGTCTTAAAAGAAACCTTAAATATATTCGCTGTTCGGTTCTTGGATCAGGCGTTGTTATTAAGATTATAATCTTCTCTCTTAGCCTTTATTATTCCCAAGTCACTTGGGGTCGGCTTTTTTTCTGGTCTAACCGGATTTGACTGGATATCAGTTTTTACACGGAGCGGCTGCCACCTGACCTCCGCAACCCGAAGGCAAACGATAACCTAAGGCTAGACCAGTGTCAGGATATTAGAGGGTACTGACTTTCCCAATAACGACTGCCATAGATGTTCATGGCAGCCGGGACCAACGGCTTAACGTGCTCTCCGAGGCACGGAGCAGGCGATAATTGTCAATCAATAGGCACATAATTTCGAAAAGTCATATAACTTCCGAAAGTCAGAGGTGCGCGACGTGGGTTCGAACTCGAGACCTTCTGCATTGCAGTCTGTTGGTCTCCCCACTGAGCTATCGCTGAGCTAGCTTATTAAGATTATAATAATAATAATAAATAATGCACAAACTAAACTAAACTACTAAACAAATAAGTGGCGACACTGCGGTCCTGAATGCCTCAGAGAGTCGGTAAGAGCCTCGTCTCCGGCTTGCCGTTACTGGTTGGCTGGGGTGGAACTTCAAGAGTGCCCGTAGGACTCTCAACTCTGGCTTCCCTTGGTCGGCCAGTCAGAGGGGGGCCGCTAGAGATGTATGCTCCGGGGTGGAAGTGTCATTTTCAAGGGCTTATAACTAAAGAGGAAAAACCCGCTCCGGGTCTCCGTTATCATGAGACCAGTGATGGTGAAACTGCTGGCTTGTACATCTATGGTGGCTATTCAGGGGGCCCATCTAGTGAGTTATCGAGTCACTGTCTGCCTATTGCATTGATGCTATTTGAGTATTCAGACGCCGTTTTTTATCCATATTTAGCAATACCGGTCCACCAAACACCCATTCCTGTAGCCCATATATTAGAATCCATTCGTAGCAACAGTCCTACGCCTGCTGCGGCTAGCGTCGCTGTAGGTGTTCCATCCCACCTTTGATTAAAACTCTAGAAGGGCCTCTTCACGTTGGAGCCATGTCTCCGTGTAAGCCTCCCAAAGGGTCAGGTATTTTTCTAATATAATATGTTAAAATACCTGTGATAAGAGAAACATAATAATAAATAATATCAGCCCTGTATTAAACTGTCCCACTGCTGGGCACGGGCCTCTTCTCACTGTGAGAAGGGTTAGGCCATAGTCCGCCACGCTGGCCCAGTTCAGGTTGGCAGACTTCACATATATTCGAGAACATTATGGAGAACTCTCAGACATGTAGGTTTCCTCACGATGTTTTCCTTCACCATTAAAGCAAGCGATAATTAACTATTTAATACGCATATAACTCCGAAAAGTCAGAGATGCGCGCCTTGGGTTCGAACTCGAGACCTCTGCGTGGCAGTCTAACGGTTTTCCACTAGGTTATTGCTGCTTCTTATTAAGATTAATGTAAAGTAATTATTAGCCATTTGTCTAATAGACGGCTATAATTTTATTCTCTATTGTGTGAGACATGAACTTTACTGTAAAAAGTGAGTGTCATTCACCTAAGTCTGACTCTTCGTGGGTATACAGCGTGTAGCACTTAGATGTGGACATATTTTAGGATCATACATTAAAGGTGATGAAAACTCGGAGCATATATTAAAAAAAAAATCGCTTTGCCTTCGGATAGTTAATTTTGACACATTTTCTATGAAAAATATAATATTGTCTTACGTTTACGCGAATATAACCTATACATTGAAATTAAACAAATTTATACGGATTTTATCGCGTTGTTAATTTTTTTATAAAACACTATTATTACATAATTTTGAAACTTTAAACTACCATTGTTAAACACTTTTACTAATTACTGTTTACTTCTATTTAAACTATTTAAATTATTAAACTATTTAGATTTAATTTTACACTTTCCCCAGCGTTTCGGTTGTTTTTCAGAAGCCATGTTCACGGAGAGACTAAATTTAAAATTTAATAATTTAAGTAGTTAAATAGAAGTAAACAGCAACTAGTAAAAAAGTGTTTAACAATGGTAGTTTAAAGTTTCAATATTATGTAATAATAGTGTTTTATAAAAGATAAACAACGCGACAAAATCTGTATAAATTTGTTTAATTTCAAAACGAAAAATATATTAAAATTTCTCTGTAAATATCTAAAACGACTTGTTTCTTGGTATAGGAAACGGGCAAAATAGGACTGTGAATTGGAGTGTTGTTCCGTAACATAAAGTCGATTTCGAGATTCCCTCAGACGATAGATTCACTTCGAATTTGACTTCGTATTTCGACAGACGAAACTGGATTTTCCCTACCGAATAAAAAATATATGTACGTTCATATTTCAAATTTAATCTTAATATTATCCTACACGATAGTACGTCTTACTGCCGCGCTTGACAAAGAGACGCCACTAACGCGTTCGGAATTTACGAAATGCGCATTTGATAGATATCACTGCAGATTCAGCACTCAGGATATAGAAACGTTTTACAGAATAGAACTGCTAAAAAATTTGCTCATCCAAAATCTTCTCTAGGAATAATTTTCCATGATAATAGATACTTTTTATAATAATTTTTAATTTATAAATAAAACTACTGCTATTGGAATAATCCTATGTCGCGGGGTACTTTACAAACGACCGAGCAACGGACATACTAGACAATACACAGACTAGGGCAAATATATTTGGATCACAAAAAATTTTGTTCTATGTGGGGATCGGTTTAGTTAAAGTTATGATTGTTTTTAAATATTGCCAAATTAAATTTTATTAAACCTATTTACATATTCTTAATATAATGCTAGATAACGGGTCTTACTCGCGATAAAGTTTTTTAAAGGTAAAACCGACTTGCATCGATCGTGGTCATGGGTTGACAGTCAACCCGTGACCACGATCGATGCAAGTCGGTCGAAACGTCGGGAAAACAATAGGTATTATACACCTTTTAAATACTTTATCGCGAGTATGACAAGTTATCTAGCATTAGAGTATGTGTACAAATGCGATAGTCTAAAAACTTTTTTTGTTTTTTTATAAACAAAAAAGCATAAATAAAAATTTACATATTTATGCTTTTTTGTTTAAGGTAGTACATAGATCTTCTTAATAATTTATGTCCAGTAACATAAAAATAAACATAATCATTCGTTATCTTTGTCTTTGTTAAAAGGGTAATTGATGCGCATTTTGTTATTATTACAGTCAAATATCTACAATACCCAAACTCTCAAATACAAAGCAGTTTTGAAATCTACTCAAAAATAAAAAAGATGCAAGCGTTTCAAATCTAATAATAGCGGTAGGTAATAGTGAAATGACAGAAAAAGGAAGCACGATACAATCTGTGACGTAACCACTATTTAACTGCAGCTATGCAAAGGAGATAACAAGACATCCCCACTACGATTCCACTTTTCCTTACATACAAATATAAAGATTTCTTTAAAAAACAATCTTCGCACTAGGAAAAAATTTTGTATTGCGGGGGACTTAACAAACATTCAAACTACAGGTACAGTCTAAGAATGGTCGTGGCTATGGCACACGTGATCACTATAAGTGGCGACAGTAGTTCTGTGGTTGAGATATATGACAAAAACAGTATTGAATTTTTCTGTAAAATTAGAATTTCCGATTACGATATTATTCGGTAAGGATATAATCGTTGTATAATTTTTTTACATAGAAAATAGCAAATGAAATTAAGAAATAAATAAAAAAAACCGAAATGTATATTGTGTTGTAATCTTTAATTAGTTTTAAAATGACGAAGCCGAAGTGTCGACTGTACGTGTATGTTTCTAATAGATTCACATGATTCATTGAATTGTTTTACAGGTACGTATACGGTTTTCTATTCTGAACCGCCGCAACTGCCAGAGCCCATGAAATTCACAGTAGACCATCCCTTCCTTTATGCCATCCTTCATGAAGACAAAGTACTGTTTGCTGGGACCTACTCAGAATAAGAACAAGAGATCTATTTTATTATTATTTTTGCCCAAAGCTCTTTATTTTAAATAACATGCTATACACATTAACTAAT
This sequence comes from Catocala fraxini, assembly GCA_930367265.1. Taxonomy (NCBI): domain Eukaryota; kingdom Metazoa; phylum Arthropoda; class Insecta; order Lepidoptera; family Erebidae; genus Catocala; species Catocala fraxini. Next base: position 1,671,966 of record OV884041.1, read on the forward strand.
TAAAATAGAGATGTATATCATGAAATTGGACACATGCATGTAAAACAAATAAAAATAATACTAAATACGTGTAATTTTATTTCACAAGTGCATACAAACTAATTATTTAAACTTTGGTGAACACAAAATAAATATTTAAATAATTGTTTGTCAGTCATAGGTATGTGTGGAGCTAGATGTGTTTATTTTTAACGTGGCGTAATGCATTGACGCATAGCCCTCCGCGGGGTTGGGCGGAGGGGTTATGTCGGACTCACCGAGGTAAAAGAGAGAGATGAAATATAGATAATAATCGACCTCCCGGAATACTGACTAAACCTACCACGGTGTTCCTCAACAAAACCGCTATCGACGGGGTCGCGCGGATCACTTGCACATGCAGTCGCGACCCCACCTAGGTTTCGGCCGGCCGCGCCGTATGAAACAACAGGCCACTACACGATAAGACCTACCCTATAGGCACTTCTCACTTTAAACCTTACTGTCCCCCCTCCTAGAGGGGAGACGGACTCGACACAGAGGCGCGCGTGGGAACACGCACGCCGCCTCTCGGACTTGGTGCTGATCGGACGGTAGGCAGGCCCACGAAGCCCACCACCCCCAGGTCAAACCTGGGTAATAACAAACCTGGGTCAAACCAGGTAAAACCTCAAAACCAGGGTGGCTGAAGGTCGTCCCGCACCCACCGGCGCCCGGCTCTGCGGTTGGGGAGAAGGTTTAAGCGATCCCTCTCACGCTCCGCCGCCTCCTTGATGGAAATCACTTCCTCACAGAAGGAGGCGACGGCATTCCACGACCTTTCACTCCGGACCATAGACTATGGCCGGGACTGAGAAGGTAACCAATCCGACTGCCGCGATCAACTCACGGCGCTGCGATGCCCAGGCGGGGCAATCCGCCAAAGTATGCAGCGCCGTGTCCACAACAACGTCGCGGCAGTCGCCGCAGTGGTGACAACTGGGCGTCTCTTGCCGGCCTATGCGACACAGGCACTGGCCAACCGTGGCCAGTCATTACCTGTGTCAGCCGAAAGGTGAGGGCGCCATGCCGCCTCTCTAGCCACTCCTCAAATAAGGGACTTACCGCCACGATCGTGGCGTATCCGATCGAAATTTATGTAGTTTAAATGGGTTCAGGATTGTACATCAGTAGAAAAATAAGTTGTTTTTTTTGAAGTCTGTATTTAAAAAAATATATTTTTTTTAATTTATTTCACGACTTTCAGTGAATCTGGAAAACGATACCTGATTTTATATGTCTGAATATGAGACTGCGCTGTTTAAATAAACGAGAAAAGAAAACGGATAAACGCCTATCTCAAAATAGGAAATCTATCTTCAGGGCCATTTCAAAAGATTCTTGTGAAGAGTGCAAAAATAAGCTTTCGAAAATGCAGGTTCACGTGAAAAATGTTTTGGACAGGGCAAAATTATTATTATTATTTGTTTCTCTTTCACGGGTATTTCCCTAATACGTTAGGAAAATAATCGGCGTTTTGGGAGGCTTACACGGGGACATGGGTCCAACACGCAGAAGCCCTTCGAGAGTTTTAGTTTAAAGTGAGATGGGACAATTACCGAGACACTAGCCGCGGCAAGTGATGCTATTGCTATATGTGGAATCTAATTATTTTGATCTATGGGGATAGGTGTTTAATAGTTTGGTAAAATGCAAACTATAGTTAAAAAACGGCGTCTCCTTGATATACTGTCTCAGAAAAAGTCAGAATGGCAGACGGTGACTCGCCAACTCACTAGATAGGCCCCCTGAATAGTCGCCATAAACATACAGGCCTTAAAAGCAGCAGGGGACAACCGGTGTGAGCGGCTAGCGGTGTCGAGTGGTGCGGAGTCAGTTTCACCATCACGGGTCTCGTGAAAACAGACACCTGGAACGGGTTTCCTTATGGTTATGCCCTTGAAAATGACATTTGCACCCCCAAGCCCCAAGAAACATTGCTTTCTTTGTTTACCTGTTGTCTCAAGCCTATTTGAATAGAGTATAGTGGCCTGACCGGCCAACCAAGGCAAGCCAGAGTTGAGAGTCCTACGGGTGCTCTTGAAGTTCCACCCCAGCCAACCAGTGTAGGCAAGCCGGGGACGAGGCCCTAACCGACTCTCTGAGGCATTCAGGACCGCAGTGTCACCACTCACATTCAACTCGCCACAAGCTGCACTGCGGTTTGTGCGCTTTACGTTAACCTGGTGATACATTTTATTATTATTATTACTATTTTTGGCCATAGTGCATCTCATGATAATTCCAAATACGACTAGGATGCTGTCTTATTCCGGAGTTCCGGTGCCTAATGGCTTTAGCGTCATATCAAAAGTTGTATATATATGATAGACTCACTTCGAAAGATCGTATTCGTATATCGACAGTCAAGACTGGATTTTTTAGATTCAAATTTCAACTTTAATGTCAACATTATCCTACACGACAGTACCTACGCCTTACTGCCGCGATTGACAACGCGGCGCCACCAGCGCGTTCACTTTAGTCTGTCTTTTCGTGGGTATACAGCGTGTAGCACTTAGGTGTGGACATATTTTAGGATCATTAGCACCGACTCCAAAAATTGTAAAATTTTATTATAGGTTAAAGATAGTTTAGGTTACATAGGTTAATTATTTAACATTTTTGATTTATTAGATTTAGTATTATTTTTAACTTTTTAGTGCTTATAGGATTTTTTAGTTTAAGTTTTTACGTGTAGATATAGTTTTGAAGTCGGTATTTGTATTTTTCTAAAACTTTTTCTAACTTTATTTTAAAAATTTTTGTGGTAAGAACGTATATTTTGTTTATATATAATATGGGTATGCCTACTAAACGCGGTGCTCAAATGAGACATTGTTTAGAAAATTAAATGGCCTGCTCTCCGAAGAGATCAATTGGAGGAAGGCGATTTGCCTGAATCTGTCCTTGTAAAATTTGATGACGCGACTGTCGGCTTTAGAAAGATGATGACGGTTGTATAGCAATATCACCTGCTTGCACAACATTCCAAGTGCAAAGGGGATATGGAGATGTTGAACGCAGAATCTTACCGCTCATCTTAAGCTGGGCCGTAACTGTCCACAAACTGCAGGGTACAACCCTTGATAAAGCAGTGATCGATTTAGGAAAGAAGAATTTTGCAAAAGGACAGATTTATGTAGCCCTCAGTCGCGTCAAAATCTTAGAAGGCATTGCCTTGTTTGATTTGGATGCAAATAAGCTTTTAAATCGACCCCACGATGAGAAAGCTTTAACAGAAATGACACGGTTGCGTAATTTTTTCAACAACTAGGTAGTTTTCTATAAGATTATGTATTAATGTATAATTATTATGACGACTCCTCAACAAAAATGCATACAATTTTCTTTGTTCTTGGCTAATGTTTCTGTGATGACAGTTAAAACAGAAATTGAAAAACCTCATCAAAACTTTTGCTGAAGGGAACCAAAAACCAAAACGTCATCAATGTATACATTTTTTTGTTTTTGTTGATGTTTCAACAAGCGCTGAATCAATGTCGATAAAATTTAAATGGGACCGCCTCTAAAGTATAACCTACCAAACGCAGAATCATCCAAATCAATTCATAATTGGCGGAGTAATCGCGTAACAAACATACAAAAAAAAACATACTACCGAATTGAGAACCTCCTCCTTTTTGAAGTCGGTTAAAAATATATAAAAATTTCACTATCCGTATCTAAAACAACTTGTTTCTGGGTATAGGAAACGGGCACAATAGGACTGTGAACTGCAGTGTTATTCCGTAACATAAACTCGATGTCGCGATTCCCTCAGACGATAGACTAATTTCGAATTTGACTTCGTATTTCGACAGACGAAACTAGATCTTCCCTACCGAATAAAAAATATACGTTCATATTTCAAATGTCATCTCAATATTATCCTACATGTTAGTACGTCTTACTGCCGCGCTTGACAAAGACACACCACTAGCGCGTTCGGAATTTACGAAATGCGCATTTGATATCACTGCAGATTCAACTCTCAGGATATAGAAACGTTTTACAGAATAGAACTGCTAAAAAATTTGCTCATCCAAAATCTTCTCTTTAGGAATAATTTTCCATGATAATAGATACTTTTTATAATAATTTTTAATTTATAAATAAAACTACTGCTATTGGAATAATCCTATGTCGCGGGGTACTTTACAAACGACCGAGCAACGGACATACTAGACAATACACAGACTAGGGCAAATATATTTGGATCACAAAAAATTTTGTTCTATGTGGGGATCGGTTTAGTTAAAGTTATGATTGTATTTAAATATTGCCAAATTAAATTTTATTAAACCTATTTACATATTCTTAATATAATGCTAGATAACGGGTCTTACTCGCGATAAAGTTTTTAAAAGGTAAAACCGACTTGCATCGATCGTGGTCATGGGTTGACAGTCAACCCGTGACCACGATCGATGCAAGTCGGTCGAAACGTCGGGAAAACAATAGGTATTTATTACCTTTTAAATACTTTATCGCGAGTATGACAAGTTATCTAGCATTAGAGTATGTGTACAAATCGCGAGTCTAAAATCTTTTATTTACATATTTATGCTTTTTTGTTTAAGGTAGTACATAGATTTTCTTAATAAACATTATGTTCAGCAACATAAAATTAAACATAATCATTCGTTATCTTTGTCTTTGTTAAAAGGGTAATTGATGCGCATTTTGTTATTATTACAGTCAAATATCTACAATACCCAAACTCTCAAATACAAAGCAGTTTTGAAATCTACTCGAAAATATATCTATATGATGTAACTCATGCAAGCGTTTCAAATATGACGACAGAAAAGGGATGCACGATACAATCCGTGATGCACCTGCTATTTAACCGCAGCTATGCAAGGGAGATAACAAGACATCCCCACTACGATTCCACTTTTCCTTACATCAAAAATTAAAGATTTCTTGAAAATAGACAACCTCCGCACTAGGCAAAATTCCTGTATCGCGGGGGACTTAACAAACATTCAAACAACAGTCTCATAATGGGCGTGGCTATGGCACACGTGATCACTTTAAGTGGCAAAAGTGGTTTTGAAAGAAATTATGGAACTTAACATTTGCATCTACTTATAATGTTCTGTGGTTGAGATATACAACAAAACAGTTTTATACTTTGCCTGTAAAAATTTGAATTTTCGATAGCGATGTTATTCGGTAGCTATATAATCGTTGTATAATTTTTTCCATAGAAAATAGCAAATGTAATTGAGGAAAGGATTAAAACGTACAGAAATGTTTAATGCGTTGTAATCTTGAATTCGTTTTAAAATGAGACAGCTGAAGTGTCAACTATAAGTGTAATTTTCTAATACATTCATATGATACATTTAATTGTTTTACAGGTATATATATGGTTACCTATTCTGAACCGCCGCAACTGCCAGAGCCAATAAAATTCACAGTAGACCATCCCTTCCTTTATGCCATCCTTCATGAAGACAAAGTACTGTTTGCTGGGACCTACTCAGGATAAGAACCAGACATATTTTTATTATTTTCCCAAATCTCGTAATTTTAAATAACATTTTATATACATTAACTAATTAAAATAGAGATGTATATCATGAAATTGGACACATGCATGTAAAACAAATAAAAATAATACTAAATACGTGTAATTTTATTTCACAAGTGCATACAAACTAATTATTTAAACTTTGGTGAACATTAAATAAATATTTGAATAATTGTTTGTCAGTCATAGGTATGTGTTTAGCTAGATATGTAGTTAAGTGGGTACCTACCTTTTTGCGTGGTAAACGCATAGATTGTACATAAGTACAAAAATAAGTTGATTGTTTTAGAAGTCGGTATTTTTAAATATAATAATATAATAATAATAATATTCTATCACATAAACACAACACCATATAGCCCAAACTAAGCAGAGCTTGTACTATGGCTACTAGACAATGGATAAACATACATATATACTTTTTTTTTGTAAATATATCCTTATTATACATAGAAACACCCAGAACAAGACAAACATCCATGTTCATGCACACAAACGTTTGACTTGTGCGGGAATCGAACCCGCGACCTCAGGCGTGGCAGTCGGTTACACTAACCACTGCGCCATCGAGGCCGACGAAATAAAATGTATTTTCGTTTATTTCTCAATATTTAGTGAATCTGAAATTCGTTACCTGATTATCTGTCTGAATATGAGACAACGCCGTTTAAATGAGACGAACGAAAAAACGGATAAACGCCTATCTCAAAATAAGAAATCTACCTCCAGGGCCATTTCAAAAGAGACTTATGTAGAGCGCAAAAATAGGCTTTCGAAAATGCAGGCTCACATGAAAAATGTTTTGGATAGGGCAAAATTATTATTATTATTTGTGTCTCTTTCACGGGTATTTTCCTATTAAGTTAGGAAAATACCCGACCCTTTGGGAGGCTTACACGGGGACATGGGTCCAACATGCAGAGGCCCTTCGAGAGTTTTAGTTTAAAGAGAGATGGGACACTTACCGAGACACTAACCGCGGCAAGTGTAGGAGACTATTGCTATATATGGAATCTAATTATTCTGGTCTATGGGGATGGGTGTTTCATGATTTAGTAAAATGCAAACTATAGTTAAAAAAAGGCGTCTGTCTGATATACTGTCTCAGTACAAAGTTCGAACGGCAGACGGTGACTCGCCGACTCACTAGATGGGCACCCTGAATAGTCGCCATAGACATACAGGCCTTAAAAGCAGCAGGGGGGCAACACCGGTGTGAGCGGCTAAGGGTGTCGAGCGGTGCGGAGTCGGTTTCACCATCACGGGTCTCGTGAAAACAGACACCTGGAACGGGTTTCCCCGTAGTTATGCCCTTGGAAATGACACTTCCACCCCCAAGCATATAGCTCTAGCGGCCTTCCTCTGACCGGCCAACCAAGGCAAGGCAGAGTTGAGAGTCCTACGGGTGCTCTTGAAGTTCCACCCCAGCCAACCAGTGAAGGCAAGTTGGGGCCGAAGTCCTAACCGACTCTCTGAGGCATTCAGGACCGCAGTGTCGCCACTCACATTCAACTCGCCACAAACTACCCTGCGGTTTGTGTGCTTTACGTTAACCTGGTGATACATGTTTTGTTTATATCACAAGGTGAAGGTGATATTTTAAAAGCTAAAGTACTATGCCCTCCGGAATCGTGTTAGTCGCGTGATGAGATAACGACCTCCAGAAGGGTTTATTATTATTATTACTATTTTTGGCCATAGTGCATCTCATGATAATTGCAGATACGGCTAGGATGCTATGTTTTATTCCGGTTTAATTTTATATAGTCAGGCGGAAGTAAGTACCTATGCAGTAGCGCCGCGCGGCAGTCGTCTCCCCGCAATCACTCATTTAGGTCGTTGCTCAATATGTATTTATTTTATTTGTTATTGATACCAGTAAATATATATCTATACAGTATATCATCAAGTTATTTCATTAAGACTGCGCCGAGCGAAATGTGCTAAAACAGGCGGTCACAGTTAAGTGAATAAAATATACACTTTTTGTTTAATACAAATTATAAAATATACATTTACCATAACAATGAATGTGTTTACAATTACTCCGTGTAAGAAACTTAAAATAATTAATATTTTCGCCTACAAAATTACGTAAATTTGCACGAAAAATTAAAAAACGTAAGCTCGTGTTACGTGATTTTTAGATTATAACAGTAGAAATCTATCCTATTTTACAGCTTAAACGAAACATAAATAGTTATATTACAATTTGTCCGTCCCAAATATTTAGGTTATTGGTTGACAATAAAGATACATATTTATCAAAAAAGCACTTCAAATCCTCCATACAATTTTACTATGGCGGCCGCGCGCCGATTTGAATGTGCGCCGCACGAGCTCTGTCATTATCTGTCTTACGCTCGGCGCAGTCTTAAGAACACTTAAGATTACCACTACAAGTAGAACAAAAGTTGTTAACGAAGGTCACGGGTAAAGGTATTTAATTTTTTTAATAATCCTTGTGTAAGTATATAATTATAAACACTGTGTTTACAGGAATACTTGTAGTGCCACCATCCGCACTTTACGAACCACCGGCGCCAATGCAGTTTACAGTCGATCACCCCTTTTTATATTTGATCCTGTTTGAAGACAAAGTACTTTTCACTGGGACCTACACCCACTAAGGTTAGCTACTCTAATACCGGGATGTAATGGTTACCGTATTTTCTTTAATAATATACTGTAATACCCCCGAACTTACGCGATAGGTTAGACTGAGCGATAACCGCGGAAGCTGAATTCTCGTATGTCGGGGTATAGTTAAGCATATAAATACATATTGGATTAAACAAACAAGTTTGATGACTCAAAGAGTATCAATCCGTCTCCTGCAATATTCTATCAATTCCTGAATAATAGTGTAGGGACAGTAAGTCTGAAATCGATATTTGACAGTTATGCGATGATCAAACAAAAGACGAATCGACGAGATTTGAAAACTGCGTAACTCCGCATTCGCAAATGTAAATGCAGGTTAGGCTATGTCGGTAACGGTACTTTTTTCTCGGTGAAAGCTACCCTGTGTCCTTTTCTGTTCCCTTGACAACGTGTATGCGAAATTTCATGTGTGAAAGCGTAACAAACATACAGACTCAAATTCGCATTTATAATATTTGATAGGATATAAAAAGCGATAGGTTACAGAATCGTGTATTTAACACAATCATTGAGAAATTTTAAATAAAGAAATCATAATTACTCGTCATTATCTCGATAATTAAAAAATATCTACATCACTAGGAAGTGACGTGGATATTTTTTAATTTTATCATGTATCAGACTTTATCCATGCTCTGTCCATGATATAGCTTGCTTTCACTGCAGTGTAGAGATGCGCCGGAATGTTTGATTTTTTTCCTGATCGATACTATAACTTCCTAAAATTATTATCTGTAGGGTGAAGGTATTTCTTCAATGTCAAAGCCAATATCTTTATTGCCATTAAAATGAAATTGTAAATATGTAGACATATGAAAATGGTCCATCAACGTCAAGGTAGAGATGTCTCTCTTTCATATGTCATCACATATATGTATATGTGATGACCACAATCGGTAACTCAACATCGACTGTGCAATTTCATAACATTAAACAGACAGTTTTATTTTGTTTTGTTTTATATAATATGCTAGCTTTTGCCCGCGGCTTTGCTTGGTGATAATATAGCTTTCGAGGACTGAAAAAAAACAATTTGGTTTAAGTTGTTTTTCAATTAAATCCTTACAACGAAAAATCAAACGTATATATATTATAGATTAATTTTATATATACGTTATAGATTAATTTTGCAGAATTAGGTAGTGGATAGTCTTCTACGAATTAAAAATAAATTGATGATGGATTTTTTAAATTAAACATAGGCGTCTTGTGTCCTTTCATTGCATTTAAAATTGCACAGACGGTGTGGCAACCGTACACGGAATTCATACTTATTAATATCACACTTTTATTTTACAGGTACAACTTTGCTTATTACCTTGTCGTATCCGTCGCAACTGCCAGAGCCCCTGAAATTCACAGTAGACCATCCATTCCTTTATGCCATCCTTCATGAAGACAAAGTGCTATTTGCTGGAACCTACTCGGGATAGGAAAATAAAACAAAATTATTTACATAACATTTAATAAACATTTATTACCCAATTAAAAACTGATGTATGTTGTAAAGAAAGCATATAAAATATCTGATTTTTATTACACAAGTGTATTTAACAAATTATTAAGATCGCCTAATATACATATATAACAATAATATCGGCCACAAGACTGATTTTATTTTATAAGATGCTCCTGCCCAGCAGTGGGAAAGTTTATATACAGGTATAAACTATCGCACTGCTGGGCACGGGCATCTTCTCAATGTTACAAGGGTTAGGCCAAGTCTTCCACGCTACGGGCACGCCACGATCGTGGCGGTAAGTGCCGTTTTTGAGGATTGGCTGGAGAGGCGCCATGGCGCCCTCACCTTCCGGCTGACACAGGATTACCTGTCAGTCATTAGACTGGCCACGGTTGTTTTGGCCAGTTCCTGTGTCGTATAGGCCGGCAGGCGACGCCCGAATGTCATCACTGCGGCGACTGCCGCGATGTTGTTGTGGACACGGCGCTGCACACTTTGGCGGATTGCGCCGCCTGGGCATTGCAGCGCCGTGAGTTGATCGCGGCAGTCGGACTGGTTGCTCTCTCACTCTCGGCCGTGGTTCAGTCTATGGTCCGGAGTGAGAGATCGTGGAACGCCGTCGCCTCCTTCTATGCGGAAGTGATTTCCATCAAGGAGGCGGCGGAGCGAGAAAGGGAGCGCATAAACCCTCTCCCCAACCGCAGAACCGGGCACCGCAGTGCGCGAGATGACCTCCAGCCACCTCGAAGTTTGACCTGGGGGTGGTGGGCTGCGTGGGCCTGCTCGCCACCCGATCAGAACCAGGTCCGAGAGGCGTCGTGCGTGTTCCCACGTGCGCCTCTGTATCGCGTCTTTGTGGCCCCCCTCAGGGGGATGGTGGAGGGAATATTCTTTGTGTAGTGGCCTGTCGTTTCACGCGGCGGGCCGAAACCACGTCGGGGTCGCGATTGCATGTGAAAGCGATTCGCGCGGCCTCGCCGTCTATGGTTATGTCAAGGAACACCGTGGTAGGTTTAGTCGGTATTACCGGGGTATACTTTCCCCGGTGAGCCCGACATAACCTCTTTGTCGCCCCGCGTAAAAAAAAAACTTTCACGCTAACCCAGTAGGTACGTGTTGGCAGACTTCACATATCTTCGAAAACATTATGGAGAGCTTTCATCTGAGTTTTGACTGTAAAAGTTAGATAACCTGCATGGTTATACAGGTTTCTCAGTATATTTGCCTTCACCGTTAATAATAAACGTTTATTTTCGCACCACAATATACACATATTATATGAACAGTATTAAAAAATATAAATATATATATAGAAACTACCTTTTCGCTACGATTTCTGCAGGATTTTAACAATAAATATATTAATATTTATTGTTAAAATCCTGCATCGTACCGATTGATATTTATGTAAAGTAGTTAAGTTATTGATATGTAACAATTTAACCAGCACTGTGCATTCAGTGTTCATAACACTATGCACAGTTTCCTAACTCATGATCCGAAGAGACGGTAATCCGACACGACCTGAGAGAGATCAGGCGCAGGACCAACGGCTTTACGTGCTTTCCGAGGCATGGGAGTGGTTAACACCGCCAACTTCCTAACCCCGGGCTGCTTTTAAGATTTCTTAAGAGAAAACCCAATAACTTTTTGCTAGCCCGACCCGGGATTCGAACCCGAGACCTCATGCACAGCAGTCGCATTCACTTTCCCTGCGCCACGGCCGTCATATGCTAAAATACGCACGTAACATCGAAAATTTTGAGGTGCTTGATTGGAATCAAACTCCCTTAATTTGCTTATCAGTCTAACGCTCTCCCACTAGACTATCTCGATGCTCTGTCTTATGCCTGTTTATAATATTATAAATTCGAAAGTAACTCTGTCTGTTACCTCTTCACGGCTAAACCACTCAACCGATATGGACGCAATTTGGTACAGAGATATTTTAAAACCTAGGGAAGGACATACGCTACGTTTTATTAATAGTATGTAGGCACCACGCGGGTGGAGCCGCGCGCAAAAGCTAGTTAACTATACATATAACAAAATTGTAACTGGTTCATATATGTAGGTACCAACATAGGAGTAATTTGAAAAAAATATGTGAAAAAGTTTTATAAGAGCTTTAATAGTAACTAAAACAATTTTAAATATTTGTATCTCTTTTTTTCTTATTAAAGAAGACAAGTAGGCATAATCGCTGTATCGCGGAAAACATTTACAATATTATAATACGTGCTGGGTTCGATGGATAAGAATGTAAACAATATTACCGACTAAAACACGTTTTATTCAAACATAACAAACACTATACTGCACTTTTCCACTGTAACTGTTTCAAACTCCGTAGTATTTCCGCTTCCGTTCGCTTCGATGAACACTTGACCGCTTACGATTGTAAACTGACTTAGCGGTGCGCGTGCGCTCTATTTATACGCGGGTAAAGCGTTTCTAGAGTTTTCTAGTAACGCCATACCCGGTATGAAAACAGTAAGAAGATTCGAGAATGTGCCAGCGTTCTCTCTACGCTTTGCGTACCCATACTACTTAGTTCCGTAAGATGTCAATAGATGGCGGTGTAATAAATCATTAGACGGAACTGCAGAGACTTCTCCACAATGCCGAGAGATGGCATTGGGCGTAACAATACTTTACAATCAAACAACGGACACAAAGAAAATGCAGACTGAACAACCATTAGTGGATCACACGAAATTTTGTCCTGTGTGGGATTCGAACCCACAACACTCGGCGCAGTGACAGTAATGAGGCGATCACTAAAACCACTACGCCATCCATGCAGTCAATCCGTGTCTGTCTGTATGTTTGTACGCAACACGCTAAAATGAATGCACATAAATAAATGCGGGTTTTACAGTTGTATTACGGCAAGTCTAACTTAAAAATAGAAATACCATTCAATTTGATACGCCGGCGCCGTCTAGTAATACCTACTAAGATAGAAAAATATAGATGGGTACCTGCTTCCAAATTACACGCATATGAAGTCGCGGGCAAAATAATAATAATATCAGCCCTGTATTCAAGTGTCCCGCTGCTGGGAACGGGCCTTTTCTCAGTGACCAGGGTTAGGCCATAGTCCACCACGCTGGCACAGTGTGCGTTTGCAGACTTCACATATCTTCGAAAACATTTTGGTGAACTCTCAGACATGCAGGTTTACTCACAAAGTTTTCCTTTACAGTTCACGCAATAATTAACTACTTAACTGCTCTGTCATTAACTGACTTACGCTCGGCGCAGTCTTAATACGCACAATAACTTCGAAAAGTAAAGATGCGCGACTTGGGATCTAACTCGAGACTTCTGAACGGCAGTCGAACTGTCTCCCACTAGGCAAAAGCTAGTTATTAATAAAAGTTTGATATGTATTATTTTTGAAAGTTATCTATTCAAATTGACCAACTACGTCGTCGCAAGGAAAACATCGTGAAATAACCTGCATGTCTAAGAATTCTCTAAAATGTTCTCAAAGATATGTGAAGTCTGCCAACCCGCACTATGCCAGCGTGGTGGACTATGGCTTAACTATTCTTATAATGAGAAGAGGCAGGTGGCAGGCACGATAATTAAATACAGGTCTGATATAATTTATAATCATGAGAACTTAAGTCCCACAAACAGGGAAGATCTTTGTAGAGTTCTAAAAACTCCGACAATGTTGCACGCTCGCTCGCTCGCCATTACACGTCCACTTCGCGCGACGTCTCGATCAAAATGAATATACGCAGTCGGGCAACAAGCTTCCACACGTTTGGTTTGTCAGCACAACGCCCTCTATTCGCCCTTCGTTGCGAGCGCAGCGCTGGCACTTAAGGTCGTTTGGATCTCAACTCAATTTGGTTGACCAACCAACGACCACACGTTCACATTTGGAGTCAACTCAACCAAATTTGACCTGACCCTAGTTGAGTTGGGCCGCTGACCCGACCGTGTAGAAGGCGTTTAATAGCAAAATTTGTTCAAGTTGTAGTTTTAAAGTTATTCGAATAAAACAGATTTTGCTGCAGTAATGTTTGAAACATTACCCTAGCTAAATATTTTTCATAAAATCGTTTCAGTCCAGAAATAAATGCATGAATAGATACCTTTTGTTGCGAATTAAATGTTTGTGAACAGCAAAATTTGTGTGTATTGTGGTTCTAAAGTTATTTAAGATTTTGCTGCGGTAACGTGTTGGGATTGCATCATACATCATGAATACATGAGCGACCAATATTTTTATCAAAATGTCGATTTCAAGTAGATTTTTTAATGGTGTTATTCATAATAATTGTATCTACTGTAAATAGAGAATTATTGCTATTAATGTAGGAAAGGACAATAATTTGACTAAAAAACAAAATGTGTAATATTGAATATTTTTTAAAAATTATATGGTACCTGGTCAATCGGTATTAATAAAAACAACATTTGACATTAACATAATGATAAAAAGACGGAAGAAGTCCCACAATTTTCAAAAAAATTCTGATAAAATTTTTAAAATTGCTATAGCTAGTCATCCGTTTGACTGTCTATCGATTAGCATAATTAGTGTTTAATAATAAAACAACAAAAAACCGATGGTATTCATTTATTCATGGTCGTAGTGTACAAGAAAGTAAAATATGGTAAAAAAATTTGACTTAAAAATGAGATATCTCAGGTAGTAGTTAGGATACATTTTTTCATATTTTTTTCTGAAGGCCATCTGTTCTACTATAAGACATTTCAAGGTTATCCATTAATTACCGGACAATCTGTATATGAAGGGCGATGCGTCACACACTACACAATTACAAAAATGATTATGTTCTTAATGTGTGGAAACATGTTGCATCAATACTTCAGATGTTGGCGTATTGTGTCTGCTTTAAGGAGGCCGTGCTCCACGCGATACATAATTTCGACTATAAGCTGCGACATCTGGTGCTTCATAGCGAACTCGAACAACTCATACCCAACCTCGGGCGTCACGTCCGTCAGTAAGTCTATTACGCATCGCAGTTCCAAATCAGGCATTATGTAAAGCGAAGCCAACAGTAAGAGCTGCTTCAAATCGGAGGCGGTTTCGGGCACTGTGTCCAAATACATGTAGTCTTTTAAGTGTTGCAGTGTCTCTTTAGTGGTGTTAGGCGGGGCTTCAATGACACATTCTGTCTTTTTCCCCCAGTTTCCAGTGAAGCCAGTCTTCATAACAGGGCTAAAAGCCGCTGCGACAACTTTGTGGAGCTGCACCGACCCGTCGACCCCGCGCAATTCGAAGTCCGTCAATTCAGTATCATTATGAATATTCTCGTAAGGGTTCGTCCGCGCAGATACGCTCAACTTTACAGAAATATAAAATACACGATTACATTGTATGTCGGCTACCAATTTCCAAGACTTTGAATCCTTGATATGACAATCATATGCAGAGTCCTTGTCGTAAGGATTGATCTTATGTGAATAATGCAAGGAGTAGTTCAATTCACCGATATTTCGTTTCGTCTCGAATGTTACAAAAACCATAGCTCTACTATTCTGAACTATCAGCATAGCTTTGAATGCCACGAGACTATTGATAATATAATCAGGAGTCTTCAGTGTAGCATAGGAATCTTTAACATAACTGTAGCATAATTCCAGCTTAAGCGAGTTACCTTTCTGCACCACATTTCTTGCCGTAAACCTATAAAGAAGCATTCATAAATTATACTTTAAATCTAATCCGTAAATACTATTTTACTTATGGTCGATATTGTTATATTATTATGTTCCAATTTACACTTCTACAAGTAAAATAACATACTAGAAAAGACAACTCAACTACATTGTTGGAAGTTTATAACGCGCGCTTGGATGCATGCACTCTAACTCACATAGATGGAGCCATACGTTTATTATGACTGTGGTTATATGGTCTAAAGTTCGTTTAAGTGCATCAAATAATAAGGCAGTACCGCAAAACAGTTAATTTTATAATATTTTGAATATTAAAACTGTACACTTAAACGTATGGTTGCAGTAAGCGTATGACTCGCGACTAAAATTAAATGAATTAAAGAGCATAGGGATCTCTTATTTTAGCATAATGTTTATTTTTCTAATATACTTTGGCATATTTATTTGTAAAATAATACTTTGCCATAATTGTTTTTGGAATACAGCAATCTGGTGAGGTCTCTTTACCGACCTTGCTTACGAAGCAAGTAACTAGTGACAACCCGACAAATAAGTTCGTTAGGTTGCTGTGGAGTGGCCCCCGGGCCACCCTAGGCGGCTAGTCGTGAAAATATACAATTAAAAAAATATATGTGTAAATATAATTAGGATAAACAAAGGTATGCCATGTTATATTGTCTTAAATTTTAGGCAAATGGATAGATAACCGAGAGCATGCACTCTAACGCGTGTTACAAAGAATCTAGATAAGGTGTCTTTTATTGCATACGCACCTACATATGTACATATATAGAGGTATATAATATAAAGAATCTTTTCTACTCTCTCTCTCTCTTAAACGAAATGTAGCTTTAATAAGAGATGAGATTTTGAGTTGAACCTCAAATGACATTATGCCGCCTACCAAGGCCACAGATTAAACAGAGAAATATACTTAATTGCAGAACCCAATTAGTAGAGAAAATATACCAATTTTGGAATACGTGCTTAATATGGAATACCGTAATATTTCTAAAACTAAACGTCACGAATATTCCAAACCTGTATCATGTTAACCGTCTCTCTACTCTTGTGCGTCGGCCACTGCGTTTGCGGCGTTCGGCAGCACTGGACGCAAGTGACAGTACTTAACACTGTTGACGCAAAATCAATCGGATATTTACATACATTTTACGTATATGTTCTCTTATTATTCTTACATGAATACCTTAAAATAAGTTGATAATTATCTAATCAAAGTATGTAGTTTTTAAATGGTATTGTTATTTTACGAACATCTAATAATAATAAAAATGTACTTTCATCTTCCTATCGCCATCATATTGATCAATATGATCAATATGATGGCGGTAGGAAGATGAAAGTACATATTCGTAATATGGAATATCGTGGAGGCCTTAATATGCAATAGTATTCCATATTAGGTTTAAGACAACAGGCATTCATCTCGTCAACATAAATATTTTTACAGATGCCGTATCTATTACTTAAGAGAATGAATGTAAAGTTCACGAGATATCTATACCACAAGAGCCACATCTTGACATAGAAAATGTGTCACCCGATAGCCAGCGTTCAACCACACCCACCAAGAATGAAAATATTTCCCCGGAAATACTTATTACCCTTAAAGCCATTTCACCTTACCCTCAATTAAAAAGAAAACTCTCTAACAGTAGCAGAAAAACTGGCAAAGCTTACATAATTATAGCATCTCCATATGAAGCGCAATTAGAAGTTAGCTTGGCGTCAAAACAGCACAAGCAGTAAAACCAAATTGTTTCCAACATATAGCCATCAACGAGCGGTTAAGAGAATAACAAGTGAAAGAAGAAACCAGTGTTGGAGTCTGAATCATCTTCTAATAAAGATATCAAATCATTATCTTTATTTTAGAGAGTCATGTTTTTGGTTGATTTATGTTAATTAATAATATTACGGCAAGTGATTATTATTTGTTGATTTAGTTATTATTTTCAAGAGTGGATATGGCTGCATTGAATTGTAATCTATGAGACTGTTTTTTTAAAGGATTTGTTTAAGTATTCCATATTCGGTCCTTTTCCTCTATATCAAAAATATCTACAATGTACCGACAGCCTCGTTAATTTTATAATAGTTATAAGCTAGATTGGCCCTCATTGGCACAAAGCACGAAATACCCTAGCTTTTAACAAATACTTGACAAAACTTTTGGCATAGGCGTAGCGTATTTTACTACCTCAGTATATCGTAGATGGGCTAGCGAGAACAACACGCGATATAGATGGACATAATATATACTAATATATTGTGGCGACTCCGCACAGACGAAGCAGTTCAGCCTACTTTCAACAGATGGCGCTAAATGCGCTCAAATGACGTCACAATGCTGCATCGCACAAGTGGAGTTTACACAGCGACTAACTATATATACAAGCTCCCGACATCAACCATTTAATTAACCAGCCTGGTCGGCAGATCCTCCCTTTGTGATGGAGGAACATCACACACTGTTCCTCCACAATATGTATTGTTGAACTAACGAGTGACTGTGCTCGGCCATCATGCGAGCTGTCACTCAGCAAGTCACCACGAGTAATAAATATTATTAGGGGTACCTAATAATATTATTCGTGCTTCTCCTAAAGTAGGGCGACTTTATTAGACGAAGCACGGCGCGTACTATCCTACTAATGTTATAAGTGTGAAAGTTTGTGAGGATGGGATGTTACTCTTTCACGCAAAAACTACGGAATCGATAGCGATGAAACTTGGTATTTAGCTACTTTTAATCGCGATATTTCCACGTCATCGGGATTTACACGGGTGAAACAGCGAGGCGCTGCTAGTACTGCTATATACTAACAAGCACCTTTGTAACTTTGTTCATTAGAAGTGTGTGTGTGTGAGTGATGAATTGAAAATAATTGAACGCTAAAAATAATTGAATCGTGTGTTAATTTGTCCTTGATGCACAGTACCTACATAAAAAAGTATCTAGGTACCTAAAATAGCCTGTTTTGTACGTGCGAATAAAAATAAAAATTGTTGGTACTTACGACATCTCGTATTCTGTATTATACTATTGCGACTCCAAACTCTGTAAGTAAACAATGAAGATCAAATAGGTATGTACAGTTAAACCGATGAGAAAAAGTATACACAACAACAAGTTGTTTCGCTCAGCAAACAAAGGTTATAATATTTTACAATTTAAAGTTTCTTGGGCATGCCAATTTGAAATATAATTAAAAAAAAGTTAATGATATTATATTATAGAAAAAAAAACACAGTTCAAAGAGTAGGAGCTTGTTCTCACTCTTTACAATAGTCAATTACGTACCTAGGTGTACACTTGATATAGTATTTATATGTAGGATAAATAATATGTATACCATGTCAAGCATTCTTATCTTCTAAAATAGTCAGTGATCATTGTGCTAATATATTATGTACAGCTTATTAGAACAGACATCTTGCTCTAGAACAATATTGTTGAGATAGGTATCTTCTCTAGAACAAAGTACTTAATAATACCATAATGTATGTATTTAATTGCTGTCTTAAAACTATTAAATCACTATGTTTTTGCCGAGTAGAAGTATGTTAGGTTGGATTATGTTAGTAACAGTAGCTTTTAAATAAAATAGGTATAACCTATGTTACTCGGTGATAATTGAGCTTTCTTATAGAGAAATAATTTTTCAATTTAGTTGTGTTGTTTTTGAGTTATACCTTACAAACAAACAAAAAACCAAATCATTCCTCTTTATAATAATAGTAGGTATAGATAGGTTCTTAATGTCACTTGGAAGATTAAATAATTTATATTTCTTTAAGCTGCCATTAGGTACTAAGGTTTTTATTTCTTGTGTTGATGCACCTATGTATGTATATATCATTGCTCTTATTAGCTTATTACATAAATAAATGATCTTATATAAATTAGCTATGAATATCTATATATTGGATGGCTACTGTTTCATATTTATTTATTTGAATATATTGCAATTAAATTTATTTCTCTATTGTTCATTATTAAATTAAATTAAATTTGTTATAGGTAATCGGTTATAAAATAATAATTTTATCAATATTTAAATTAGTGACGTGTGTGTATGAGGAATGTGATGAAAGTGAATGAAGCCAGAGAAGTGTGTCAGGATCGTAGCAAATGGAATTCCGTAGTCTCTGCCTACCCCTCTGGGAAACAGGCGTGAATGTATGTATTTAAATTATTTTTAATGTCAGTTCAATAAAAATTATTCATGTCAGAATTAGAAACAAAATAATTATTTATGTCTTTATTAGTTAATGGCAGAATGACTGAACGTCCAAATTATTTTGCTCAATAAAAGCAAGTTGTTGAGCTAAATGTCTATTATTGTAACTAAATGTGACGCTGATACTATACTCTCTGATTCTTAACATAAATAGTTTAGTATTAGTATATTAGTATTAGTAAAATCTACCTTTTGTCAAGTATAAATTGTTATTAACAAAAATTGTAACTGTCTATAAAGTGAAATGTATCATAATTAGGTCTTTCTTTGCTATGTCAAGTGATGAACGGATACGTTGACATAACTGAGTTGGTGAGTAAAATATGCCTACGAGTAACCTTTGTAAGGACAAAATATAGGCAATACTCATTTTTAAATAAAGCATCTCAAACATACAATGTAGAGAGCCAGAATGTTGACATCAATACATATTTTGAATACTAGCATCTCTAAATTAATTTCAATGAATAACATTCACGTAAACAGAAAATAATATTAAAAAAGATATTGTGCAATTGGTGCTTTGGAATCAGTTCTTAACACCAAAAGATGTACCTAATAGTAGACACATTATTGGAATGTCATATCTTGTTTTCTTTTATTATGTAAGTAGGTTGTTACATAATATTTTTTTTTTCTTTTTTTTAATATTTTTCTACCACATACACACAACACCATCTAGCCCAAACTAAGCAGAGCTTGTACTATGGGTTCTAGACAATGGATAAACATACATAGATACTTTTTTTTTTGTAAATATATACATATTATACGTAGAAACACCCAGACCAAGACAAACATCCATGTTCATGCACACAAATGTTTGACTTGTGCGGGAATCGAACCCGCGACCTCAGGCGTGGCAGTCAGTTACACTAACCACTACGCCATCGAGGCCGACTAATAATATAATATGTTTAATGTACAATTACCATTGTAATTATTTTTTAATCACATATCTATAGTTGAAATCTTATAATTGGCTTTCCTTTTCATATCGTTTTGTTTACTACTTTCAAATAGTTGGAAGTTTTCAATCTAAAATAAAAATTAAATTCATTTGACAAGTTAATATTTAGATTATGCCTAATATTATTTTAACTCTGTGGCAAGCCTTCAATTTAAATTTTAATTAGTGTCTTTTAACTTGTTTCAATCCTAGGTTCAGGCCACCTATTAGTATATAATAGGTTAACCACTATGCTGACCAAATGCGAGTTACATTTTATAAACAATTCTGAGATCATTTGTACCTTCGTTAAATAAGTAGTAAGTAGTTCGTCGTATATGTGGAAACTTCCATGACTACCACTACGGCGCATAATCATATAAGGCATAAGGAAAAACCTAAAGCAACCAGATAGATAACAATGTCCCTCCCACATTATTATTTACTTAACACGCAACGATAAATAAAATATAATAAGTATGTCAAAGAATAGACTTACCTTTTTTTAATACAAAAAACTTAATTTCAATTACTAGTAAATAAATTAGCAGCTATTAAAAAGTTATTTAAGAATTAAACACAAGATTGTAAGTTTTAACGTTAATTACAACTAATAATCAAGAAGTGAGAAGTACTTCAGAATAGTTTAGAACTCGCCTGCGTTTTGTCATGTAATGTATATTATCAGTCTTCAGTCTTGCCAACCTAAGATTTACATTATTTTTACATTGTGCAGGGAATTACCGCGTCATAGATAAAAATTGTTGATTCCATAGACTAAGAAACTATAGACAGCTAACTTCTGTCAGCTGTCAGAGTAGTAGAGTGGTTTCATTAATGGCTATATATGCAATGGCAATGTTGTAATGTACTGTAATACAGTACTAATAAAGGAAAGGAGGTAAACTCTTATAAAGGACATTTGTTGCAATTCTTCTATAAAGTTAAAATAATACAAATAAATCGATGCGTGTTTGGCTAGACCATTAAAAAGATTAGTAGCAAACAACCGACACGCCACATGAGACAGAAGATACGATGCTTTGTCTTAGTTTTTTTATTGGTTTTTATATTATATCCTTTTCACTTGCACATTGCCTACAGTAATCATGGCTACATCTAGAGTGCTTAATCTAAATTTGATTCGTTACTGAAATTAAACTGCTGTATAGGTACGGATTTTATCGCGTTGTTTATTTGACACTTTATTACAAAATTTTAAAAATTGTTACACTACTACTACTACTATTAAACTTTACTAATTTTTAAGCTAATTAAATTATTATTAAACTATTTAGATTTCATTTATTTTTACACTTTCCCCGACGTTTCGGTTGCTTTTCAGCAGCCATGGTCACGGGGAGACAAAGTGTCAAATAAACAACGCGATAAAATCCGTATATAGCAGTTTAATTTCAATGAATAATGTTCGCGTAAATAGAAGACAATATTGATTCGTTACATTATTATTGTAAACCACATTCTACTACAGTGTGACCAGATAAAAGTTGTTATTTTATAAGAACTTACTAGAATAAATTTATTTCAATTAAGTTTGTTTTCTTTTTTAAATAGAGAATGTACTTAGAATTATTCCTTTAATTTTATTTATAAATTGTTAATTTAGTAAAGACCTTTCATTAAACAAATACCAAGTACCGAATTATAATTGACAAAATAATTGGAAACTAAATTTATAAAATATATTATTGATTATTTTGCATGACTTCTGTTTGACTTATGTTTTAGTTTTGAGTTTATTACGCATTTTATTTTTATATTGGTTACCTTATATAACGGGGATCCCCGAGTTTCAAATATGCGTAAATTCACACACACATTCACATTAACGAAGTGACTAAATCAAACATTCGTTTTGATTTAGTCACTTCGTTATATTTTAACAGTATACTGTCCTTAGTTGATTTTTGATGAGAATACGGCATAATTATACAAAGAGTCCCGTAATAAATGGATAATTCTGAAACACCTCATATTGGGGGCCCAATATATTTAAGTGCTAATATTGTAAATGCATATTATGGAGTTTGTATAAATTTCCTCATGTGAGGGTATTAAGTACCAACTAAATATACTAAACTATAATAAATGGTGTGGGGATGTGTGCAAGGTAAAATAATACCATAATATATTATATACTAAACAGTTACTGGTAGTTATGAGTAATGCAGTTGATTTTTCCTTAATATCCAGTATTCAACCGAATATTGAGCCACCAAATGGTATCCGGCCGGATGGCTGTATTTTCCCTAATAGGATACACATGCTACATTTTATTGAAATAAAGACGACTTGATATATTAAATTCCCTATTTTTATTTATCTAGTCCAGAGGCTCCCAGACTTTTTTTTCTCAAATACCACTTTTTAAATTTAGCGGTTCCGGTGGACTCCTTGCCTTTTCCTTGGCATTACAAGTAACTGTCGTTGAGCTTCTTAAAATATTATCTGCCTGCATTGATAGGTGGAGTCAAGCCAACATTTTATTTCTTCACTATCGAAAGCAAATACATTTTCGTGGACTCCGCTTACGAATTGTGGACCCCATTTTGTTGTCACGCCAACGTAGACCTCCGTTGAGTCTCCCGTGGACACCTGGGGGTCCACCTAGACCACTTTGGGAACTAATGCTCTAGTCATTTAATTTGACCACATTTCTTTATAATAAAAAATAAGGAAATTACCGTATTGGGAATAGTTCTACCGTACTTAAAATAACATTTAAATAACGGATACAAAGCACCCTGACTCGGCATAACCATTTATGGATCACACAAAATTTTACCTGTGTGGGATTGGAAACCATCACGGCGGCGTAGTGACAGAGGCGAGACGCCTACTTATATATATACCACGTAATCGTGCAGTTATGATATTTAGATAATTTTATTACATCGTCAACATATTGTCATACCGGATGATTTGTTAAAAATTATAATACAAACGACACTATCTCATTGCTAACCTTCTAGAAGAAAACATGTCGAATCTTTAAACTTTTCTACTGTTTATTATTATATTTATTCATATTAGAATGATGTTAATATAATAAAGACAGCATGCGGATATTTTAATGAACCCAGTGTTGCACACGTATCTGTCGCTTACGAATCGGTATACGTCACTAGCATGCGCTGTCTAAATTTGACATGTAGCGTCTCCACACAAACGAAGAAGTTTCAACGATTGACAAGAAATGGCGCTGTACACAATACGCGCTTTACTATAAAACATAAATACTTTATAAAAGATATCTAATTTATTTTGTATAAACATGTGTTTACATTACAAGTTACATTAGCTTGCAAGCATGATGGTCAGTTCTAGTGAATGCTACATGTTTTACCGTTTCCGGCGTACAAAATTCAATACTTACAGAACAGAATTACAATATAAAAAAAAGTATATCGAAAAGTCATTACAAATCATATTAAGCATAGCGTAACTAGTAACTAGGTACATAGATATATAAGAATTTAGAAACATGGTACATAAAATATTCATAGCAAAGAAATTAGGATATACTTAACGCAAATTAAATTAATAATAGCGAATATCAAACTTATAACAAGCAAGTAGGCATCGCAATGTTAAATTAATAATTATTATACTTGCTGAATCACGCAAGTGAAGTTTACACAGCGACTTAGTGTATATATAAAATCCCAACATCAACCGTTGGGCTGCGGTCCGCCAGGTACGACCATTCAGCCTGGTAAGAGGATCCTCCTTTTGTGTTGCAGAGATAAAGGTAACCCACGTTCCTCCACAGTCACATGTGCTACATTTGCGCGTTACACGTAAGTTGAATCACCTTTATAGTAACCTAACTTTTTTTTTTTTTTTTTTTTTTTTACGTGGGGAAATGCACCTGATGCATACCCCCCCGCCACTAGGGGAGGCGAGAGGGTTATGTCCGGCTCTCCCGTATTTCGGGCATACGGACTAAAACCCCACGGTGTGCCCCTTCGCTGCCTTGAATAGTGGATGGGCCGCTGGTAAAGAAACTACCTCAGCGACCCACCCAGCAGACTACAACTCCTGGACGACGCCCCGGCACTATAGTAACCTAACCTAACCTAATAGGAATCCTAAATACATGGCACTTACGAAATATCTTTGCATTACCTACATCTTTAATTTCCTTTTGGGTACTAGTATAGTATCTATTATATTATCTGTGCTGTGTAATTATTGTGTAGGTACATCTAAAAAGAGAAGAGAAAAGCACCATAATGTGAGCATTTCGATTTTTATTGTCATAATGCCAGCGCCAGTCTTCAAAGAAGTGATCACTTCTTTGAAGACTGGCGCTGACTTTGCTCACACATTTGGTCACATATTATTGTATCTGCCAGAAGTGTGTTTAAAGATTTGATCACTCCTTTGAGCTCAGTTTTCAAATAGACTTCACAAAACACGGACGACAGAGCAGCGATAGCTCAGTGGGGAGACCAACAGACTGCAATGCAGAGGGTCTCGGGTTCGAACCCACGTCGCGCACCTCAGACTAACGGAAGTTATATGACTTTTCGAAATTATGTGCGTATTGATTGACAATTATCGCCTGCCCCGTGCCTCGGAGAGCACGTTAAGCCGTCTGTCCCGGCTGCCATGAACATCTATGGCAGTTGCTATTGGGAGAGTGTCGACACAAAAGATCCCACTGGGTCGAAGTGTCGCCGGTCTGCACTGACTGGCCCCCACATAAGATAAGATAAACATGGACGACGATTTGGTCGATACAGTTTGCTTATATTATTTATGTGTAATTGTTTATTAGTCCGTTGGGTTGTTTACACACGACAGCTCTCCACGGCGACGCTCGCGCAACTGACTGGGCTTCGCGCAGTGTGGCAGGCACACAAACATTTGGACTTTGATATGAAATAAATTAAATCTAAATAGTTTTAATAATAATTTAATTAGCTTAAAAGTTAGTAAAGTTTAATAGTAGTATAGTGTAACAGTTTTCAAAATTTTGTAATAAAGTGTCAAATAAACAACGCGATAAAATCCGTATATAGTAGTTTAATTTCAATGAATTAAAAACATGTCATCAATAAATAAAATAAACATTAAATTTGAGTATAATTTTCTTTATATTATCACAATAATATACAGATACAATAATTACCGGTCAATAAATTGCAGTAAAATAAAAAAGTTCTTTGATATTTCACATAAAATACTACTTACTTACAGGTGATAATAATAATGATACAATGATATTATAATAATGATACGAAACATGAATAATATTATTACACATTTTTTTCTAGCAGCGATGGACTAGTGGGAACCCGGTGGACTGCCACGCAGATGACTCGAGGCCAATCCCAAGGCACGCATCTCTGACATATCGAAGTTATGTGCGTATTAAATAGATGGGTAATAATTTGCTTTAACGGTGAAGGAAAACACCGTGACGAAACCTGCATGTCTAACCGTGTCTGCCAACCCGCACTGGGCCAGGGTGGTGGACTATGGCCTGACCCTTCTCACACTGAGAAGAGGCCTGTGCCCAGCAGTGGGATAGTTTATTACAGGGCTGATATTATTATTTTATACATATTTTATTTAAGTATCTGTAGCACTAGAGATAGGTCCTGTGACGCAGAGGACTTAACAAACATTAGAACAACAGACATTAAGAATATAACAAAAAAATAAAATTTATGTACAAACATAAGTCTTTATGTTTTGTCTTACAAACTAAAAATTATTTAAAATCACAAACAAAACAAGTTTTTATTCAATACATAAATCGAATAACATTGTATAGTTACGATTTTATCCGATACTAGCTGACTCCCGCAACTTCGTCTGCTTCACAAAAGAGAATTTTCCCCGTATTTGCAAAATTTTTCATTAATGTTCTGCTCGTATTGGTCGTAGCGTGATGTTATATAGCCTATAGCCTTACTCGATAAATGGGCTATCCAACACTAAAAGATTTTTTTTATTCGAACTAGTACCTAGTTCCTTGGATTAGCGCTTTCAACCAAACAAACCAACTCTTCAGCTTTATAATATTAGTATAGATTTTATTAAATTAACAATAATTGCATTACACATAATTTTCATGGAATGTAAAATATAATGCGTGAACTAAAAAGATGGATTATAATACGTATGATATAACTAGTTATGTTCCAGCGTCGCTCGCGAATGAGATAAGAAATATTTAATGTGATAATCCAAGTCATGATTTATAATGTAGGCGTTTATGCGTCACTCATTGGTCGCTGTGGGTGGATCGCTGATGTAGCTTCAACTCCAGCGATCCTACTACCAGCATAACAGTGAGTTAGCAGACAATGGTAGGTCTAGCCAGTAGGACTCGGGCCTTCTCCGGGTGAGCCCGACATAATCTCTCATGCTAAAAAAGGACATGCGTGAAAGAAACTTGGCATTATCTGTGTTAACTTGTCAAAGCCAAAGTCAGAAATCTTTATTTCCATAAAAATGTGCCAGCAATTTTTGGACACGTCAATTAACTACTACCTAGGTATTATTAAAATACAGATTGACATAAAAAAATTGCATTGAAAAATGCCTGTTCGAGGAGTAGAATTTTCATGAGAAGAAGCAGGCAAGAAACTCATGGCCACTCTTTTCAATCGCCAAATGTTTATAAATAAATAAATAAATAAAATATCTTTATTTCAGACCTAAGCAGTCCATACGTAGTTAGTGGTTAGTAACAAACTGTGCTTACATGCTATGTTATTGTTGTTAGTACTTAATTCTATTTATGTCCTATACCTAATTCTACCCAGTGCCTTTGGATGGGGCAGTCCACTCTGCTAACAATCATTTTCAGGATGCCGTTCCGAGTGCTACGCAAACGTTGCAGTAGGGAAGCCGCTTTCTTACGCATGATGGCGTGAAAGCCATCCGTACGTGCTTCAGCAAACATTCCCGACGCACTGCAACGTCGCGGCAACCGCAACAGCATCCTGAAGGCATTGTTGTATTGCACGCGCAGGACGTTGTAGGCTCGGCTCGTATATGACACCCATAGGCCGCTCGTGTAGAAGGACTGACAGAACGCTTTAAATAAACTGACTTTGACGTCTGCCGTGCAGCGAGCAAACCTACGGGCGAGCATATTGCTCCTCACCGCCAACGACCTGCGCTCGCGTTCTATGTCCCTATCATCATGTAGGTCACTGGTGACAACATGACCCAAGTATTTAAATTGAGTTACCACATTCAGTTCAACGCCGTTGAGATATACTGGAGGTACACGACGGGGCTGTTGTTTAGGTGCCGTAAACACTAACACCTCACTTTTTTTTGAATTGTATTTAAGGCCGTGCACCTCCGCATACGTCTCGCAGATCGTGAGAAGCTTCCTCAATCCACTTATGGAGGGACTGAGCAACACCATGTCGTCCGCGTAACTTATGTTATTGACACATATACCGTCTATATGACAGCCGACATGTGTGCTGCTCAGTCGCTCGATAAGCTCATTTACATATAAATTAAATAACAGGGGGGAGCTTAACCCCCCCTGCCTTACACCGCATTCCATTCGATACTCATCCGACAGAGTACCGACCCATCTCACCCGATTTGTCTGGTGAGCATACCAGTACCGGAGAAGCGCTGTGTACTCCATCGGCACACCCGTGCCCCTCAACTTGTCCCATAGCACATCATAGGAGACAAGGTCGAAAGCTTTCGACAGGTCAAGGAAACACGCGCATACCGGCGTCCTCCTCATGGTGTAGTACTTGACGGTGTGCTTCAGGCCGAGAATAGCACTCTCGGTGGACACGCCCGCCCTGAATCCGAACTGGGCGTCGTGCACTTTAACATGTTCTGAGAGGCAGCCCTTTATCAGACCGTCAAGCACCTTAGCCATGGTGGTAGCTAGTGAGATGGGTCGATAGTTGTTCATATCGGATGTGTCACCAGTTTTGTTTTTAACTATAGGGATCACAATCGTCCGCATAAGTGGTTCCGGTAAATAGGAATGACCAAGGCACAAAGTGAAAAACAGTGACAAAACTCTAGGCAGATGGACTCCCGCATGCTTAAAATGTTCGACACTGAGACCATCGTGACCCGGCGACTTCCCACGCTGCATCCTCGAAATAATTGAAGCCACACTCTTGGCAGGTATTTTCGCATTCCGCTCAGTCTCAATGGTCTCAGCTCCGTTCACTCCACGAGACGCCGAGCCCAAGAGTGACCGCACAGAAAAGTGGTCCCTAAAACCATCCGCAATATTCTTACGGTCAGTAAACCCACCGACGCTCACCGGGAGACCCGGTCTCACATTCATGTTATTCGTGTTCTTCCAAAAACGCCGAAAGTCTTTGTTCGCGTGGTTGAAAGCAAGGAGATTCATTTTAAGCTGGTCCTGCCTGTTCTGACACCACTTGAGTTTAGCCTTAAAATGTCTCCTCGCTTCCGCCATTTCATGAAAAATAGGACCATTGGCTGGGCGACCAGCCATTGTCCATACCTGGAATCTAAGCCGGGCCTCGCGGTGAGCGCCTGCGACATGTTTGTTCCACCCCGTGATATAGCCCCCCTTCCTTCGACACTTTATCCTATAAGTCTGTACGGCTGCCCGTTCCAGTATATTCACAATATCAGAGTACATTTTGTCAAGAGCTGAACAATGTTCTTTGCGTCTACAAAACTTATCACAACAATCACTCAGCTCCCGAGGAATATCAATAAGTCTCAGCTTAGAGTGACAGAGGTCGTGGTACTCGCTTATCTGCTCAGACGTCCTCTCACCCCACACAGCACGATTAACATGATTATTACTTTCTACAATTTTACAATTAATTTTTAACAAGTCACATTCAATTACAATCGGGAAATGGTCGGACCAATACATGTCATACAGTACTGTGACACTAGTGACTGATTGCTGAGCAGATTTAGTGACGATGCAGTGGTCCAACCATCTGTTACAGCCATGTGATTCACTTGTGAAAGTGTAGGTATCACTGTCACACATTTCCACATCTACACAGACCCAGCTTTGATCTGAACAAAAATCTATCAGTTCGTTATAAAACAACTCATTCGGATGTGCATTATAGTCTCCTATGATGTAAAAAGCCTCAATTCCTTTATTTTCCTCTACTTCTATAACTGAGCGAATAGCACTAAGACAGGCTGTAAACTCAGGAAGATTATCACTCGAGTTTGTTGGCATGTACACACTAAACACGACTACAGATCTAGTACTTACGGTTATTCTGACCGCGCACACTCGCACATTATTGCACGCAATCGGCAACACTGACTCAAACGCACTTTTACGCCACAGTAACGCGACGCCACCATATGGCCTGCCGCTCAAAAGGCCCGCCGATGTGTCTACAGCCGACGTCCCGGTGCACCCGAAGCTGTCATCAACCGTGCTGAGCAACGGCAGATCGTGTGGCAGCAACCACGTCTCTTGAAGGGCTATCACATCCGCCGACCGACATAACGCTCTTATGCCTTCCATAGACCTCTTGAATGACTTGCAATTAAAGCTTACTATCTTACTAAGGCTGTCCATTTTTGGTATCTATATTTTCATATACATCTTTGTTTACTCGCCTCATAGGAAAGTGCACAAAACGCCTAAATGATACTCCAGATGGCCACAACTTACCATCTAAAAATGTATCAATTTTATACTTTGTTACAAAAAGTTTGTAAGCATTATAGTCTCTTGCCTGTTTCATTTTAATTTTAATTAGTGTAACTCGCTCACGAGTTTTTTCATACACGTAGTCTACAATAACCTGCTCTGACACCGCCTTATGCACATTTGATATAAATATTGGTACTTTCGTGTCCGCCGCTCTAAATTGTACACTTTTCTCCTCATTATTAACAGCCGCACTTCCTCTCTGACTAATAAACCGATTTTTATGTCTCCGCTTCTGTACAACGGTCCACTCTTCCATATTATTTAATATTGGTCGTTCAACGTTCTTCTGAATAACCTCAGAAAACGAGGGACGCTTCTCATTTGAAACATTCATTTGTTTACATTCATTAGCTACGTCGCGATCGTGATGGTATAATATTCCCGGTGCGCTGGTACGCGACGTTTTATCAGTTGACAGTACGTAACTATCTGTCTCACTCACACCCGCCGTAGGTTCACTCACTGGGACCGACGATGACGCAGGCGGCGGTTGCACGGGGGAAAGAGATGGGTAGATCGCACTGCGATCGACCGCTGATTCATCACCGCATAATGTAGGTAATGCCATCGGCCCGCTGTCGAAGTTTTTAAATCTACCATCTCTTCTCATCGTGTTTACATTTCTCTCCTGATTTACAAAAGATGATGTCTTATAATGTTCGTGAATCCGATCATTTAATTCACTTTTGGTAACATACTGGCAATGAAAATCTTGTATGTTCTTTTCAAGTAGAACTATCCTTTTGAGTAAAACTGTAACGTCCACATGATCGAACGTTACGGGCGGTAGTTTTTCCAATCTTCTGGCCACAAAAATCGGAATCTCTTCTGGATCTGTCTCCTTAATCAAGCAAATGATGTCGTCCAAGTCTCGTAAAGTTCTACCTGTCCGCTTTCGCGTCGTCGGTCGCCGGCTCAACGATTCAAAGAGTAACGACTTCGCAGATTTAATGTCCTCCGCACTAAAAGCACTCTCACATATTTGAACTAGACTTTGCTCATCCATTACATCCTGTTTATTTTGGATAAACGCTAACACCTCACATATCACAATGTTACAACTTGCACATTTAAGCCTCTTAGATAAGTTATTCATTTTTGCAACCGAGATGCGCGATCTAACTTGCGCCCGCGTTCACGGTCGGGTTATAACAATACAATTAAATTTTATATTATTTTTCTCATATGAGCTGCTGTGTGTAGTTGGTAGAATAGTTTATTTACAGAGTTTCTTTCACACCAAGCGATTGATTGTGATACAAATATTTTTGCAAGTTTTGAAATATCGATTCGATTCGATGAGAGCATTATATACTACTTTTCTCTTCGTTTCGTTTTTTTGAAAAAGACTGCTATCACTAGGAATAATTCCTGTATCGAAGGGGACTTAACAAACATTCAAACACGGACGCAAAGAACATCCAGACTCGGAACAATTTTATACTATTACTTAATAGATAATCTTAAGTCTCAATATAAAACTACCAGGTTTTATATCTTTTTGAGCATAACCGGGTTCTTATGTTATAGACTTGCTTCTAATTGCCAGTAGACATCGGTAGACATCGGTCGTCGAAACTATTATAAAAATAAAATTATTCGCGGGTACGCAGGCGATTGTGTCACGTTGCACGGCTCGGCTCTGAGGTGTCGTGTGGTCGGGCGGGGAGAGGGCAAATGTTGCCAGCGACACGCGACACAGCTGCGCGTGCTGTCAACGACACGCGACATAGTTGCGCGTGTTGCCAGAGACACGCGACATAGTTGCGCGTGTTGCCAGCGACACGCCGCTAGCGCACGTGCGCGCGGAACTCGAGCGCGGCGGCGACGTCGCCGAGCGGCGCGCGACACAGCTGCGCGTGTTGCCAGGCGACGTCGCCGCGCCCCCCCATGCACGTCGCACGCAACATCACACTCGCGCACGCGCGTGTAGCACGCAGGCCCACTGTGCCGTTCTCTGTTAACATAATATTGTCAAAGCTTGACATTACTCCAGTGGCATATATAGGTTGTCCGGTAATTAATGGATAACCTTGAAATGTCTTATAGTAGAATTGATGGGCGTTCAGAAAGAAAATGAAAAATCTCTCCTAAATACTACCTGAGATATGTTTTTTTGTAATGTCTATATTTTTTTACTGTATTTAGCTTTCTTGTACACTACGACCATAAATGAATGAACTCCATCGGATTTTTGTTGTTTTATTATTAACCGGTCGTATACCGCCGGCTCGCATACCAGCCGGCAGATTTGTACCCGTCGTAGGCCGGTGGCTCGCATGCGAGCCACCAAATTGGCGCCAAAACGCCGCGCGCCGCCTTCGCTTTAGCTTAAGCTAACGTAAAACCAATTTGGTGGCTCGCATGCGAGCCACCGGCCTACGACGGGTACAAATCTGCCGGCTGGTATGCGAGCCGGCGGTATACGACCGGTTAAACACTTGTTGAAAGATTTCGACTATAAAACTGAAAGCGCTGGCGCTTCTAACGCCTCCCCCCGCGCCCCTGAAGCTACTTTCGTTAGGAAATAAAGTCTATTCAAAATGTGAATTTTGCTACCCTGACACCGGACAGCCTGTATATATATTATATACAAAAAAAACAGCTAGACTCGGAACAACTATTTGTGGATCACATACAATTAAGTTCCAATGGAGGGATCGAACCCTCACTCACTTGGCGCTGTGGCAAAGACCAATGATCATTTAACACGTCATCTATGCAGCTCCTTAACGTCATAATGTGGACTTACCATCGACATACACGGGTTCGGGGTCGTCGTTGTCATACTGAGCTATCCATTCGATGCTGCCGTTCTCATACACCGCGGTACTGATGCGCAAGCGCATGTCTGTCAGGCGTAGCTCTCCGCTCGCCACAAACCGCCAAGACACCGAACCCACACTCTCACCCTCTAACAATAAAACATAACTTTAAAAGCATCATAAAGGAGGAAAATAGTAAATAGTAAATAATAGAAAATAGTAAATAGTCTATAAGTCGCGGAGCAAAAGATATTCCGTAAGATTCTGGGACCGACAAGAGGAGAGAAGGGGAAGTGGTGCAAAGATTTAATAACGAGATTGAACATCTAGTGTCAGAGCCGAATATCATCGGGGAAATAAAAGCTGCCCGACTTCGCTGGCTCGGACATGTGGAAAGAATGGGAGAGGGTCGAGCTGCCAAAACAGCATATCTCGGGCGACCCACCGAGCGTCGTCCCGTGGGTCGCCCAAGGTACCGCTGGAAAGCTGAACTAGCTAAAGACCTGAAAGAGATGAATGTGCTCGATTGGTCTGACTTGGCACAAAATAGGAAAGAATGGCGCACTTTAATTTCGGAGGCCAAGATCCACTTTGGATCGCTGAGCAAGCAATGCAGTGGATTTAAAAACTCACAAATTACATTATTACAACCTCTTATGGTATGTTAAATGCAAGTGACGCCTCTGGTGTTGCATGCGTCCATAGGCTACGGTGACCTTACCATCAGGTGGGCTTGTGGTGCTTGTTAGCCACTTTAGGAGCATAATTATTTTTTTAAATTTATTCTCTTTTCTTATGGCAATCCAGTAATTGTTGACATCTGTCAGACTCATTTAGGATGCATTAAATTTTATTTAATTTTCCGTCGTATTTATGTGTTGTGTAGTATTAAAAACCTATTGAGAAACAGCGTTTTCATACGCCTGTAATTTTAGTACTGTTTCTTGTACTGAAATAAGAACTCAAAGGAAGAAAGAGCCGCGGACGTTAAGAACTTTACATTTCTAAAAGAGATTCTTAAATCGAGAATTGTATGGCATACATTTTGCCTGCTGTACTTTTATCTACATAGTTACCCAAGTATGATTAGTGCTCCGCAACCGTGGCTTGAAACCTGATGTTATATAGCCTATGTTCCAGATAAAGTAGCTTCCTACTGGTGAAAGAATCTTTAAAATTGGTCCAGCCATTCTTGAGTTTATTCATCACAAACAAAAATACAATACTTCTCTTTTTAATTTATAAAATATCAGGTTTTACCCACGACTTCAATCAGGTACTGTATTTTTCCTGTACCCCTGACAACGGGTATGCGAGATTTCAAGATGATCGATCGAGTAGAAAAAACACGAGTGAAGTTGCGGGCAAAATCTAGTAATTATATATATACATATATATATAGAGGTTATATAGATAGAAATACCTTCTCTGGCCAAATAAACTTGTTTCCAATCGGTCTCGACTTTTCTGAACATGTTTTCAGAGTGATATACGCCGGCCATCCATCCACTAATAATCT
The DNA here is from genome assembly GCA_930367265.1 of Catocala fraxini. Taxonomy (NCBI): domain Eukaryota; kingdom Metazoa; phylum Arthropoda; class Insecta; order Lepidoptera; family Erebidae; genus Catocala; species Catocala fraxini. Next base: position 1,706,520 of record OV884041.1, read on the forward strand.
TGTCCTCTTGCCCTGCCTCTGAAACGCAGTATTTGTCGGTGCCGGCGTTGTACCGCACTGTGGACGGCCCGGGCGCTGAAAACTGGAATATGTGCCTGCGTCTAATCTCCCCGCGTTCACTACGCCACTTTTTGGAACCAGATATGCGACCCTGGGACTCATAGTCTTCGGGTTTCCTGTAACAAATACAGTATATATATGTATATAGTCTAGCAACACTCCTCTAAACGGCGGCTTCTTTTATGTATTTATTTGTCTATTAAAATTCGTCAGCTTTTCATTGCGTTGCATTTAGAAGTATTAATTGTCATTATATTAAAGGGCACCAATGGTTAATTGCATTAATGTCAGTTTGGAGTGAATTTATATCATTATTATTAGAGATAGTTTTGTATAACTTAAGATCGTCTGCGAATATTTGGTAACTGGATGTTATGGCAGAACATAGATCATTTACATAGACTAAGAAGAAACGGGGTCCTAAGTGTGAACCCTGGGGTACTCTAGACGGGACCATTATAGCTATAGATTTGTAGCCTCTGATATTCACGAGCTGTGATCTATTCGTGCGATAGGCTTCACACCATCTTCATAAGTGGCGAGCCACAAATCCCTGAGTTAGCCAATTTTTGTACAAAAAGACTATCATCAACCAGGTCAAACGCCTTGGAGAAATCGGTATAAATAGAATATTGTACTGTTTTCCATTGCTTCATAAAATTGCCATTAAAGCAATGGCAATATTATGTTTCAGTGAAAACTTGTTATTGGGTTACTAATACAATTTTAGTGTTATTATACTTTGTCAATGGCTGGAAGATTTCCAAAACCTTAATAAATAAATGCGCGCCGTCGTCACGTGTCGCTAGTGCTGTATGATACATAGTGTGTAGTGAGTGGGACGTACTTCTCCTGCATGAGCTGCACAAGCTCGGCGAGCGTCCGCCGCGCGAGGTGCAGGCGGCGCGGCGCCGACACGTGTCGCTGGTGCTGTATGTATGTATGTATGGTGTGTAGTGAATGAGACGTACTTCTCCTGCATGAGCTGCACAAGCTCGGCAAGCGTCCGTCGCGCGAGGTGCAGGCGGCGCGGCGCTGACACGTGTCGCTGTCGGTGCTCACGCAGCGACAGTATGGCGCTGAGTAGCTCGCCCTCCGAGCACGCCGTGCGCCGGGACAACGTCTGCAACATCAAACATGCAATACGCTATTCAAATCGTTCGAGAATATCTCGAACGCCGTTACGAATGAGTCAGTTGGAGAAGGGCCCAACCGTTTTGCAGAAAACCAGAGTAAAACAATAACAAGTCTAATGGAATGAAATGAAACAAAAATGATTTTTATTTTTGTAGCATCACGACGTGCACGCATTAATAAATAAAATTATAAATGAAAGGATTGTGACCAAGGACTCATATACATTAGTCAAATCAAGAAAAGCATAGGCATAAAATAATACATAGTTGATGTAAAACACCAACGCTCGATGAAGTCTGCTGTGTGTGAACATGTACAACAGGGGATCAACGATTACTTAAGATTTGGCATACCATAGATGTTCGCAAAACTACACCGATTCCTACCAAGGATGCTTCGCGAAGCTATTAAAATAAAGAAACCCCCAAATTTTAATAGAAAGATGGTTAGAATGTACTGCCAGTTTTGCATGCTGTGATTCAGTTAGTCATTCCTAAGAAGCAGTAAAACACAGCGACGCGACGTTTTGTGATATTTAGAGCTTCTTCCACGTAAATAGGAGCATATATAAAATAAAATTATGTTCGGGTACCTTGAAATAACTACACTTCAAGACAATATGACTATCTGCTACATTCGTTTTATCATTCTCTTGCCGATTTATTAGCTTCCGTTACATAATTTATTCAAATAACAATCGTATGTATATAGCTCACGGTTAACCTTCTTCTTTTAAATAATTTTATTTGTTTGTGTTATTTCAGCTATATACAGGTACTCGTACGGAGTGGATAATCGTTTTTTAAATATGGTTTATAAAGCTAAGCGAAACACTGTTTTTTTTTTAAGTTTTCTGAATAAATGTATAATATGACTCGGCATTAGAGTATGCTCTTCTTGGAATGAACACTGCATGCTATGTAAAAAAAAGCTTGAGTATGTTAATCACAATTACATAAACTAACAATCTAAATCTGAATTTTGAATTGGTAACTAGTAAGCAAGGATTACAACATGCAATTAAGTACTGTTTCAAAGAACGAACAGATGCACCAAAGTTAGTACCAACCACAACACCCAGATCTCTTATGTTCGCGAAAGTCCAATTTAGTATCAACCACAACACCTAGATCTCTTATGTTCGCGAAAGTCTAATTTAGTATCAACCACAACACACAGATCTGTTATGTTCGCGAAAGTCCAATTTAGTATCAACCACAACACCCAGATCTCTAATGTTCGCGAAAGTCCAATTTAGTATCAACCACATCACCCAGATCTCTTATGTTCGTGAAAGTCCAATTTAGTATCAACCACAACACCCAGATCTCTTATATTCGCTAAAGTCTAATTTAGTATCAACCACAACACCCAGATCTCTTATGTTCGCGAAAGTCCAATTTAGTATCAACCACAACACCCAGATCTCTTATATTCGCTGAAGTCCAATTTAGTATCAACCACAACACCCAGATCTCTTATGTTCGCGAAAGTCCAATTTAGTATCAACCACAACACCCAGATCTCTTATATTCGCTAAAGTCCAATTTAATATCAACCACAACACCCAGGTCTCTTATGTTCGCGAAAGTCCAATTTAGTATCAACCACAACACCCAGATCTCTTATGTACGTGAAAGTCCAATTTAGTAAAGTCATAGTAGTAGAGCTTCGCTGATTTCAGCATGAATGGGCCGGCTCGACCGGAGTAGTACTACCCTCTCACAGAATATCGACGTGAAATAGCAGTGTTCCTACTGTTGTGTTTCGTTAGGTGAGTGAGAGAGCCGGAGGCCCAGTCACCCCCTTTCCCCCTTCCCGCACCCTCTACTTCCTACTTCCTTTTTTTCCTAAAGGTTTGGCAAACGCGCAAGTGATGCCTCTGGTATTGCAGGCGTCCATAGGTTACAATTAACGATTACCATAAAAAAAAAATTGTATCAACCACAACACCCAGATCTCTTATGTTCGCGAAAGTCTAATTTAGTACCAACCACAACACCCAGATCTCTTATGTTCGAGACTTTATTAATTGAAATGTCAGCAATGTAATAAGTGGCAGGCGTAGGAACCCATTTTCGTTTAAATTGAATATGGTAGCATTTAGAAGTATTAATCGTCATTCCATTTACAGAGCACCAATGGTTAATTGCGTTAATGTCAGTTTGGAGAATTTATATAATTGTGATAAGAGATAGTTCTGTGTAACTTAAGATAGTCTGCGAATATTTGATGATTAGATGTTATGACAGAAAAAAGGGCATTTGCATAGACTAAGAAGAAAAGGGTTCCTAGGAGTGAGCCCTGGGGTACTCCTGACGCGACCATTCTAGCTATAGAATTGTAGTCTTTGATTATCAGGATTCTGAGCTGGGCTTCACACCATCTACATAGGCCACAAATCCCTGCGTGAGCCAATTTTTGTAGAGGAGACTGAGATCAACCACGTCCAACGCCTTTCAGAAATCGATATAGATAGCATGTAAATGCATCTGGATGCCCCTTATAGTAGGATTGATTATTTTATTTTATTCTAATATACGAATGTAAAAGAGTGCAAATAAAAGTGGCATCATGTAAATTCATATGGATATATTTTTACAAAATGTCGATAATGATTATGGTCGAATTTACAATTACCACTTTGAATTAAATACTTATTTTAATGTGACAAACTTAAAATATACATTTAATTTGAAAATATTATTTTAAGAGTAAATTTAATAAACATATTTTGATGTTAATTGTACAGTCAGCAACATATAACTGAACATTTAACAAATTTAAAAAATATTTTTTTGAATTAAGTTCCAAATTAATTATCTTTCTGTTTTATGAACTGTAATTAAATCAACTATCCTTTAACTATGCTAGTGTAAAAAATTAACATCCTACTAACTAATATATGTATAAATGCGAATGTGAGTTTGTTTGTTTGTTACGCTTACACGCCTCAACTACTCCGACCGATCATGAAATTTTGCATACACGTTGTCAAGAAAACAGAAAAGGTCATAAGGTACCCTTTAACCAGAAAAAAGTACCGTTTCTAACCTAACCTACATTTACGCAAGCGAAGCCGCGGGCAAAATCTAGTGCGTTATAATTTTGCAAGATAGAAGCAACTGACATCTCGCATGTGTGTGTCGACTTATATTACTGACTGTACTAATTTTACTACTTATCGGCACGTAACATGTGTAATTATTTACCTGCTTGTGATTAAGAGTGTACCTCCAGGTGACATCCTGGAGGTCGTCCCGGGAGACTGCGATGACGTAGGAGAGCTTCTTGCCCCACCCGTGCTCATACATCAGAGGGGCATTCAGCTTGGCCTCGCAGGGGTCCGCGTGCAACCAACTCTTTGAGTCGTAGTCGAATATCTGTCAATAAGGTAAACAATGCTAATGGACAGAATAATTGTTTCATATTCGATATTTTTCGGCAGTTTTGCCGAATATTCGTATTAATATTCGGCTAAATTATTGCCGATTATTCGGCGATGTGTGGTCAGAGTGCAGTAATACCCGCGTTTTTAGAAATCAACTCATAAACTCCAATAAATTTTGCCGAATATAGGAAATTAATTATACCGAATATTGGAACTCAATTATGCCGAATATACTTACTTTATTTGGAAAACGAATTGCCGAACATTTGGCCGAATATTCGCATTAGATGAAACTCATGTTCGGCCTAAACATGGGTACATCACTGAATTCAAATCTCTAATAATGAAAGTATAAGAGTCGTATGCTTGTTCACAATCAGGGCTTTGTAAAAGTAGCTAGGACTAGTGACACGGCGTTGGCCCACTCGCCGAAGCGCCCGCGCCTTATGTACAAGTAATCAGATAGTGCGCGGTACCTCGCACCAGACGTGGTCGGTGGTGTCGTACACGTAGCGCGTGTCGTATCCGAGCGCGCGACACAGCAGCGCGAAGGCGTTGGCCCACTCGCCGCAGCGCCCGCGGCGCGTGCGCAGCAAAGTGCGCGGCCGGTTGTAGCGCGGGAAGCGGGCGCCGCCGGAAGGGCACGACTCACACTTGTACACCTGCCAACGGATACAACACACACATAATTATATAAAGAAAAGTCGAAAGTGTATTTGTCCGCCATGTCTCTAAAATAAATTATATCCTATTCTTACTCACTTCAAGGCCACATGTCTCGCTGTCTGTTGTAATTCTGCCTTTGTGACTGAACACGGTTGGTCCGCCGCATTCCTCGCATGGCGGCTGGTCCACCCATGAGAAGAACTTGTGTTTGAACCAGTCCAGCAACTCCATAAGCAAAGCTACGTCAAATGAAAGGTCTTGGTCTTTTGTTTCGCCTGCGAATGTATGTACATACCGTGAGTAACCAATGACTTAAATTATAAATGCGCCTTTCTTCGTTTACAGTTAAGTTGTTATCCGACACACAATAAAAACATAACATAATTTTTTTAAATATCTTGTTATCATGCTCACTCATATTGAAAATTGTACACCAACGTTCATTAGTCTATCTAGTGTGTCAGTTTCCTCTTCTAAGTGTGGACATTTTTCGTGGGGTCTAAATGCGGTGTGGACAAATCTATAATTTGAATCTTTGATAGTGACTATATTTTTAACGCCTTTGGTTTATTATGAGTGTACGGTGCGCACACCCTGGGTAATAAGATATAGATCAGTAAAACTCGGTAATAAATTTAACCGACTATATTGATAGATAAAAAGATGATAGAAATGGTAATGATATGCGTTAACAGATTATCGAACGCGGAATGGTATATGAGACGCGGTACGTCCTTTGATAGGCGAACGTGAACGCGAACTGATATAAATTACAGATGTTTAATTAAAGTAATGAATGAAGTAAGTTGCTGACATGGCACAAAGAGTAATAAGTTCAATGTACGCTACTTGTGACGTGGCTCGTACAATAAGGCAGACAAGACAGCAGCTGTTCTCCTGATGGTATTTGGTAACTAACGCTCAAGCACATAACTTTGTTCCATTGAAAGCCAAACCGAAAATATCAGAAGAAAATGTAGTTGGAAAAAAAATTTTGTTTTTGGAAAGTCATTTCCCGCACTTCGAATAAACTCTGTGTTGCTAGACTTTAGAAATATTCATACAACGTTCACAAGAACACCCAGACTGGGCACAAATACATATATGTGGGGTCAAAGGTCATTGGACAAAATCTGACCCAGTTAACAAAAGATTTCCTACAAAAATCAAATTCAGTGAAATTGTTAAGTATTAACCAAGAATTAATTTCATGTAGTTATTTTTTTTAAACCATGGAAATAAAAATTAAAACATGAATAATAAATCGGTATTCAGTGAGCATTGTTTAGATAAAATAATTTCAATAAAGCATTCTGTTAAATAAACAAGGATTTAAGGATCGCTAGATCATACGTTCACGAACACTTGCGACCAAATGGTCTGTACATTGTTGAACTCTACCGGCACCATGAATTGGTTAACAACAAAATATTAATAAGACGCAAAATGCAGTCCCGACATGTCAGGAGTAAAAAATACTACACATATACATATATTGATGAATCCAACAAGACATGGAAGAGAGAGTATCGAAGGTTAGGTTAGGTTAGACGATACAATTATTCCTGTAGACATTGATCATATCGAATACAACATAAAAACTTTTCTGTTATTTTATTTTTCTTTATTTTATTTTTAAATCCTTGGTACTAACAAGAAACCAATAAAAATGTCCGAAATTTTATTATAATTAACCTTAATATATTATGTTTCATTTTTATATTTTGGCCTGAATCCCATTATCTGCATTAATGCGACATATATATTTGTAAACTAGAGATGTTTATCTGAACTTCCTACTCCATTTTTTTTTTCTGTAGGCCGTGGGTATAGATTTCGTACTAAGGTGCCCAATAACCTTTTTAGTGCCTCGCGTGAGGCACTAAAAATGTATACCACAATACTTGGTAATGCTGAGGCCACCACGTAAGCTACTACGCCATCTGTGGAATCAGCGTGCAGCCTTCGTAAATAAAACATACAGGTTACAAGTAAAGGTAGTACCGCTGGCGTCCAATTGCGGGCTTATTATAGATATTTATATAAGTTGGATCCACTGCTGGCCTGTCATTTGTAGCACGATCCTAGGACTCTACCAATGGTAAAAAAACATAGGCAGAACTGCTAGTTGTAGCTCTACGTGTGTGAGTGTCCCTTACTTAGGTAAAAGCAGAACTAAGTGTAAGGTTTCGTTACCGTACATACTTATTCTTTCGACGCAGCAATACTTAAATAGCAACACAAGAACGTTGCAATTTACGTCATATTGCTGTTATATATAATGATGTAATCCATAAGATCGTTTGAGTACATTTACAGCTATACGACAACACACTTGCCGAGAGAAAGATCACACACATATTATTTAACTTGTAAATCTTTAACTTTTACCTGAAAACGTTTAACTTTCTGTGTACAACTTACATATATCTTCGAGAAGTGTAGGACCACTAACTGGCTCCTACACTAGCAATACTGCTAGTTGACAATCCAGATACGATAAAGAAAACACTATAGGTACATCTGTCATATTTCTAGATGGAGCCGAGGTCGTATAAATAACAAAATACCTTTAGCATCGATCACTAACGCACAATGGCCCGACCGTGATGATAGGTGCCGAAAACACACATCCAACTAAATTATTCCTTACCAGATTTAATTTTCTTCTGCTGCTCCCTAACCCTGTCCACAGCATTGAACTGCAGTGTGACTAGAGGAATTTTTTCCCGTGCCAGTTTCTGTAACTCTTCATCTTCATACTCCAGGACATGATTAAATATGTCTTCGATTTTTAGTAGCAATGCATTTGATGTCGCCTGTAAGTAAAATATCAGTTTTAATTTTAACACAATGCAGTGAGCAGGCTCCACAATAGATACACCGGATGTAAGGGACAATGTACCGATTACAGAAACCCATAATTACGAGTTAAAAACCGTTGGAACTTTCTACAGGGATATATAATTTTCTAAAATTTTTCTTTTTCTGGTTCTTCTCTCTCTTAGCCTTTATTATACCCAAGTCACTTGGGGTCGGCTTTTCTAATCTAACCGGATTTGACTGGATATCAGTTTTTACACGGAGCGGCTGCCACCTGACCTCCGCAACCCGAAGGCTAACGATACCCTAAAACTAAACCAGTGTCAGGATATTAGAGGGAACTGACTTTCCCAATAACGACTGCCATAGATGTTCATGGCAGCCAGGACCGACGGCTTAACGTGCTCTCCGAGGCACGGAGCAGGCAATAATTGTCAATCAATACGCACATAATTTCGAAAAGTCATATAACTTCCGAAAGTCAGAGGTGCGCGACGTGGGTTCGAACCCGAGACCCTCTGCATTGCAGTCTGTTGGTCTCCCCACTGAGCTGTCGCTGCTATTTTTGTTTGTGTGTGCTAGTTTTGTTGTGTAATATAATAATTCCTTAAATCTACGTTAGTAAATAAAATAAAAATACTTTATATTATTAAACAAAGGCTGCCGCTGCGTTTGGTTGTTCGCGATAAACTCCTAAACTACTGAATGGACGTTCAGGAGGTTTTCAGCAATAGACAAAGATGATGATGATAGATGAGGAAGGTTCAGGTGTATAATTTGTTAAGGGGTTTACTACTACCGGTGCAAAGCAGGGACAGACTAGTTACTGATAAAATAGCATATAGCCGATAGTTCAATGGGGAGACCAACAGACTGCAATGCAGAGGGTCTCGGGTTCGAACCCACGTCGCACAACTCTGACTTTCGGAAATTATATGACTTTTCGAAATTATGTGCGTATTGATTGACAATTATCACTAGCCTAGTGGGAAACCGTTGAACTGCCACACAGAGGTCTCGAGTTCGATCCCAAGGTGCGCTCTGACTTTTTGCAGTTATATGCGTAATAAATAGTTAATTATCGCTTGCTTTAACGGTAAAGGAAAATCGTGAGGAATCCTGCATGTCTGAGAGTTCTTTCTCCATAATGTTCTCGAAGATATGTGAAGTCTGCCAACCTGCACTAGGCCAGCGTGGTGGACTATAGGCTAATCCTTCTCACAATGAGAAGAGGCCCGTGCACAGCAGTGGGGCAGTTTAATACAGGGCTGATATTATTATATATATTATTATCACTCACTAAGACATTGAAGGAGAATTTACAGAGGAAACCTGCATGGTGGAGAGTATGGTGGACTATAACCTAACCCTTCTCACACTAAGAAGAGGCCTATGTCCAGCAGTGGTTTATATACAGCGCTGATAATACTATGATATTACAATTAATGGTAAAGGAAAATAATGTGTGGGTTCCGACATGTCTGACAGTTCTTCATAATATTTTTAGATGTGTCATCTACCAACCTGCTTTTGAACCAGCATAGTGCATTAAGAACATGCTGGTTCAATGGCCTTTCTACCAGTATCAGAGAGGTTAGGATGCTTTTTTTAAATAGACAACTCCCCTCTGTGAATAAATACTCTGTTGCAGGGGGCTTTACAAACATTCAAACAATAGACACAAAGAACATCCAGACTCGGAACAACCATTAGTTGATCAAACAAATTTTTGTCCTGTATGGGATTTGAACCCTGAACACTCAGCATAGTAGCAGTGGCGAGGCAGCCATTTAAACCACTATGCCATCCATGCAGTCAGTTAGGTAATAATTAGCCGCTACTCTCTCAGTAAGTACTGAGAAAATACCTAAGCCAAAAAGTGAAATAGTAATGTTAAAAGTAACTCTATTATGAAGGTTAAATTTATAACATTTACTACTTGAATATATTGTGCTATCTATTGGCACGAGTAGCAACCGTCTACACAACTTTTCTTATCCGTACAAAATATTATGATTAGCAATATAAAAAACAAAAAGCATAAAATAGAACATACACTACCAGAATATTTGCAGGTCTTAATTCAGTCTTCTTTGTTCTACTAGGACTACATAGAATCTGCTTCAAAACTTGTGTTCCGCAGCAGATACTGATTTTTCGTTCAATAGCTACTTGCGCCATCCTCAAATTGCTCAATGTTAACTCTTTAGGATAGTCAAACTTGGAACCATTCTAAAACAAACAAAAGGGAAGTAGAATGTCTGCTACTGGCTCTTAATTTAGTCGATGTGAAACTCTTTTAATAACACCAGCATCCAATAATAAAAAAGTTAAATAAGTAAAATAAGTTTATATTATACTTATTAAAATATTTATAACTAGCTGACCCCCGCAGCTTCTCTGCTTCACATAAAATAACAACCTATCTAATAATATAATTATATCTTACAAAACTACAAATCAAATATTTAACCATGCCTAATAATCCTTCAAATAAAGAAAACAAGTCTAACTACACCTATATATACTTAGATAATACTTGAAAACTACCTACTAATATTTAACCACGGTTTGTTAACGATTGCTAAACGTCAATAAGAACCAACCAGGCTGTACCATAAGTTATACAAAAATCAACCGTATAGCATATGTATTGCACGTTGATACATTCGCAATTCACCTATCACATGTGTGTTTTAAAACTTGTGTGTTTGTAAACCGATTTCTTTAATCCTTTTTTTATTAGTTAGACATTAAAGTCTACTTTTTTATTGTGAGAATGTTGTGAAGGTACTATGGTACTACTAAGGTAGCTATGTATAATACGAATATCAAATATTTTTTGTACCGTTTGAACAAAAACCTTGATTTGCAATTATTTTTTTGGAGTAATAATTATCCTATAACCTGCCCAGGATTAAGAACTATAACTGTACCAAGTTTGAATAAAGTCCCTTTAGTAGTTTTTGATCCATGCATGCACAGACAGACAGATATACAATGTACTGATTGCATTTTTGCCATCAGTATCGATTACCAATCATCCCCTAATGGTTATTTTGTAAATGTATGCAATGTACAGAATTGACCTTTACAATTTTATTATAAGTATAGATATAGATGACTTTGTAGCCAGGCTTCAAGCATGCTCTTGCAAAGTTATTTCCAATTGTTTTTAAAAAGGTTCCTACAAAGGGTAAGTTGTAGTTTTCTGGATTGTTGGTGATTATATTGCATTATATTGAAAAAGTAAGAATACGTTATTAATTCAAGCTAACATATGAAGTGTAATGTTAATTTATCACAACGAAGATACAAATGAATAATGAAAAATGAAAATGTTGATTACTTAATAAAATATTTTTGAGCACTTACCGATTGGAAGCCAATATATTTAAGATAATCACTGAAAGTGTCACACTTAAACACATCGTTCAGAATATCACTTTTAAGAGTTCTCATTTCGTAATCGTGAGGGTTCTCTAAAATATTAGTAATTTGTCGCAGAAGTTCGTACAGTATTTTATTGAACTTGTCCACGTCTCTAACACTTTGTTCCACCACAGCAAGTCTAGCCATATCTTCCATCGTCGTATAAAATGTAAACAACTAATTACACGTTATCTAATGAAATTATGTACTGCTACTGCCGATAAATTCAGCACCTAATTTCAATGCAATTTCAGTAAGATACACTGTACACATGTCAAATTATGATTTGTCATTTTCGTTCAGAAACAAATATCTAAATATGTAAAAGAGTTATTATAATATTCCACTTTGATTGGATCATTTATATATTTTAGTTTTATTAAGTTATAACATGCGAAATATACCTATATAATTTTAATATTTTAATATAATGTGAAGAATACAGCCGTGCAAACCACATACATACATACATGCATAGGTACCTAATTAACGTTTGTATAAGTCCAAATAATATATAAATTTATAAATCAGGTACATAGTATATAGTATTTTCTTTATATCAAAAAAGTTCAAAGCACTTTGGTTTATTTTTATGAGTTTATTTACTAGTAACATAATATTCTACTTTACCTTACTAGTAACCATGACTAATTAAAACACAAACAAGCAGGTAGTCAACAATGAAGAAACGATCATTTTCATCAGATAATACTTTCGAAAGTGGTAACCGTATTTACTTAGTTGCTGGTGCAACTCATAATTTTCTAAAGAAGACAATTCTTTATCTTAAATAATTAATTGTATTTTAGGATTTAATTCTGGCTCTCTCAACTGGTTGTTACATGCCCGTTATGTCCGAGGTGAACATTCCATTTGCCAAGATCTGGCTGATCAGTTGCAGAAACAGCATGATAATAAGCACAAATATGCGCATTATATAAAGGTACTTATCCTCCTTATATATTTGAATAATAGTAGAATGAATGGGACTTATCAGTTGTTTTTATAGTTTTTGTTCCGTGGTGCATAACCACGGAACACAAAAACAACTCACAACCGAGTAACAAATAAGGTATGTAAAGAAATATGAATAAAGGCCTAGTCTGTTTTGTCTAGGGTTCCGTATTAGCGGACGCAGGCAGACTACAGGAGGCCTTGGAAAAGTACCACAGTTGCATTAGACTGCAACCACAGGATCCTGAACCTTTGAAACAAGTTGCCAAATGTTTGTAAGTAAAATATTAACGATATTCACGTGTTTCTATAGTAAGAAAATTAAACTGCAGCCGATTTTGCCTTCAAAATATTGGAGCTTGGCAAATAAGCATTCATAATTAATAAATACTAAGTATACATAGAAATATTGCAAAAATGGTTTATGACGCAGTGGCGACTGCACAATTGACAAATCTAGACGAAGTAAATAAATAAGGCTTGATATAATATGCATATAGGTTACCAATCAGGCTCATACGTGGTTAGCCAATTACTAAAACTCACACTCCTCTTAAGCAAATATTATGGACGTTTAATTGCTTTGATCTAGGGATATTTCTTCTTATGGTAGCGGTATATGCGACTACCAAGCAAGGCGGCATGGCATGCCATGCTTGTTGATTAGTTTATCGACGTTTAAACTCGAGAACTTTTAGAAAATGTGTAGTAAAGACCTAAAAGAATAACTAAATCCATAAACATGGCGACGTTCAGACATGTTGAGTTGTATGAAAACTCATACCTTCTCTTTTCCCGTTAAAATTGAGATTTACGTAAGTTCAGTCTAAGAAATTTTTATGTAAGTATATACATGTATCCACTGTATTTTGTAAGTACATATGTCCCGTGCCCAGTAAATAAATGCATGATTATGCATCGAATATGTGCTTGAAATAGAATACGTGCTTTGTGTACTCTGTTACAGGTCTCGTCAAGGACGGTACCAGCTCTCACATGAAGCTTATTTAGAGGCTGACAAGTTGACGAAACATCCAGACCCTGATATATACTGTGCTTTAGGTAAATGGTGGTAGCATGATGTTACATGAATTTAAAGTAATATTTTTATAAATTGTGCCTCTGCTGCGCATAGGCTTTGCCAAGTTTAAGACTGCGCCGAGCGTAAGACAGATAATGACAGAGCTCGTGCGGCGTATATACAAATCGGCGCGCGGCCGCCATAGTAAAATTGTATGGAGGATTTGAAGTGCTTTTTGATAAATATGTATCTTTATTGTCAAACAATAACTTAAATATTTGGGACGGACATAATATAACTATTTATGTTTCGTTTAAGCTGTAAAATAGGATAGATTTCTACTCTTATAATCTAAAAATCATGCTATGCAAATTTACGTACCTAATTTTGTAGGCGAAATTTTTTTTTTTTTAATGTTTTTACACGGAGTAATTGTAAACACATTCATTGTTATGGTAAATGTATATTTTAAATTTGTATTAAACAAAAAGTGTTGATTTTATTCACTTAATTGTGACTACCTGTTTTGGCACATTTCGCTCGGCTCAGTCTTAAGTAGTATTAAGACATATTACTCCACGCTGGCCTAGTGTCGGTTGGCAGACCTCACATGTTTTTGCGAACATTACGAACAACTCTCCAATACGTAGATTACTTTACCTGTATCTTCAAAAAAAGCGCCTGCGGTACGTGCTGTAGAGTTGCATTCGAGAACCCTGCGTGGCAGTCCAAAGATAATCTGTAACAGCCTTTGGCTGCAAAGAATCTAGTCATACTTACTAAATAATATGATCACCAGTTTGCTTTAAGTGCATTTTCGTCGAAATAAAAACAAGAACATACAAATAGGTACGTGTCTATATTTCTAAGTCATGTTTTGTTTGGTCAAAATACTTTTAAACTGGTATACCTATTAGTGCATTCGTGTCACTTGAACAGTATAAAAGCTAATATTGAATCTATAATTATCAGAGTCAAGGGAAAGTCAATCGAATTGTTGATTAGGTTGCAGAGTTTAGCTAAAAATAATTTATAGTCTGTCAATGATTATAGTTACAAAATCTATCGTAGAGGGATTGAGGAGGGTGAGGAAAATAGCTAATTCATCACAGCGTTGGTATTCGTTATCAGACTGATGGATTAGCTTAAAATTCTAGTCTTCATCGCCATTTACTGCTTCGGAGATACTGATATCCACTGTCGGGCGTAAGCACCTCAAAGACCGCAACTAAGCCTGATCTACGAGACACCTTTCCAAATACTGCTGTCCATTTAGCGTAATATAGTATTGTCACTTCACAAAGTCGAAGGGTGCGTTATGATCATCTCAATGTCTACCCGATTATTGATCATCTAATATATCAGCTCATTCATCATCAGCTCTTACCACTTTTGCTTATTAAGTCTTTGGGTTATGGCGATTAATTTAATTACTCTATTGGATCATATCATTCTAAAACGTGTTCATAAGATTCAAAGCATACCTACTTCTTTACGTAGATCGCTGAGTGTTAAATTATTGGTTTGTAGATATTATGATGTGAACGTTCTTTCAATGATTCTGTTTATTTTAGCGGAGTGTTCATGGAATTTGGGTGATTTGGGGCGCGGGGTGGAGTGGGCTCGGTCTGCTGTGCAAGCGGGTGGTGGTGAACGAGCCGCGGCACTTCTGGCCAGGCTCTTGCTTGCCTGTGACGATGTGCAGGGCGCGCTCAACGCTTATGACCAGGCTTTGACGTTAGTATATTATTGAATACCACTAAGATAGCAAATGTTAATGCGGGGCCTAAGGTGTCCGTACACGCATGGTACAAAAATGAGTGTATCCACAAATAGGAGCGGAATCTTACAGGAGATGTGTGTTAAAAATATGAACGCTTCCAATATGTACAAAAGAAAATAAACTTAGTTAAGATTTAAAAAAGTTAATAGATATGTTATGTTAATATATAGGTATTATTTTATAATTTAGACGTTTACCAAGGCCTATCGCTAGATTGGCATCTATTGTTTCCCGCTAAAGTAACTAATTAATATTAATAGTAGGCACTAAGATTCTTTAGTTTATTCTTTTAAATATACCAAATGTTCACTTACATAATATGAGTTCTACCGTAAACATAAAACAATCCAAAAAGACAGGTAGGTACAGGACAAATTGCGAACTTCCTCCATTATTAAATTCGGATATTAACGGTTTTCTACAGATTACAGTTATTTATTTATTTTCTTAGAAAACCAACAGCATTTTACACAAAATAATGATAAAAATAAAAACAGTAATGAGCATTACATAAATCCGCATACATAACCAGAAACAACTCAACTTACTAAAAATAAAAAATAACAACGTACCTACTTAAATCAATGCATTATTGACTATATATGTTACGGCTAATAGCCGAAGTGCGGCTACACCTAGTTTTAGCCGGCTACAACTAGGTGCAGCCGGCCACATGCGATTAGGTTATGTTAGGTTACTTTTGAGTTGTAGCCGGCTAAAGCTACGTGTAGCCGCACTTCGGGTATTAGCCGTAACATATATATAATATGTAACGGGTATTAACGCGATCATGCATAATGTTTACCTTTTTTATGCTTGACATTTTGACCAGGTTACACCGGCCGTGGTCACAAGCTGACTGGTGCTGCGATGTCATGTCTCCGTTTGTGAGGCAGAAGAATCTTGATTCACCCTCACTTTTGGCATATTTTTGTTTGTCCATGTACCGTCACAAACTACACTCACGGTTATCCCTGTTACGTATGCTAGTCGTCGTAGCCGTATTCTGTGAATTTCCTGACTGTGTAAAACAGCGAAGTTGCGTATTATTAATCACGGCATTCCACGTCGCGGATAATTTGAAACCATCTTCCCTATTGAAATTTCTATGTTTTTTGATTTCAATAGCTTCTCGCACTACTCTTGGATAAAATTGGCGATCAATGGAGAGGACTTCCGGATGATGAAATTCAATCCAATGATTAGTACTCGGTTCCAGTATATATTCTGCAATTGCTGATTTGCTAATCTGCCGGTTCTTCACAGCGGCGATGTGTTCTTTGACCCTCTCAGCAATAGTACGCTTGGTTTGTCCTATGTAGGAACTCCCGCAGCTGCAATTTATTTTGTAGACACCTGGCGTTTGCTAATGTAAAACGTCCTTCGGTGTGCCTACGATGCTGGTTACTTTGGTCCCCGGTGTATAAATAGTATTGATGGAATATTTCTTTAACACCGTTCCGATCTTATCCGTAATTCCTTATATACCCTATGTTGTGTCCCTTTTACATATGGCCGTTAGCGGTACCTTTATGGAAATTAAAGATAATAATTCGGAATAGTCTAGGAAGACGATTTTCATCAAAAACAATATATCTGATATACCTAGCTATTACGACGTTTAACTAGAGAAAAAAGTCATGTGTCCCATTGTTCTTGTAATGTGTTTGGTATACTCCTAAGGTTGTAAAATCAAGTATTCATTCCTACAGAACACATGCATGCGGAGCCGACACATTGGCCGCTGCTGGTGCTTTACGGCTTCGGTCTGGCGACCCTCGGCGTGCCTTTCAACTTCTAGGCGCAGCGCTAGCTCAGCAACCAACCCAGCACGCTGCCGCACTTGCCCTGGCAGCTATGATGCTTCAGCACAAGGACCTGGACGCAGCCCTCGCGAGGCTTAAAGCTGCTCTCACTGCTCATCCTACCTGTGTGGCCGCGCATACTAACCTTGGGATGGCGTTGCTAGCAAAGAAGAAGTATATAGCAGTTAGTACCAGTAGTTCCAATTCCAGACTTTGATTGTAGGAGTTTAGTAATATTATCTACTAATGTAATAATATTATATTTGTATGATTGCTTCGAGATACTTCTGGCGGTATTACCACGTCTGCATAACCATCCAATTATCCTTTACCTACATCTTTTATGTTTATAAACACATATAATATGATACTACACTAGTATTTATAAGTAAAGAACAGCTAGTTAACATGAAGAACTTAAAGAAAAATCATTCGAGTAAAAGAATTTTGAATAGTTGTGAGCAACTCACGGTGGCTTTCAGCGTACCAATAATATCTTTATAATCAGTCATTTGAGAATTAGATACATTTAGTAGGGTATCAGAGATTCATAAACACAATTTTTAATTATTGACATGAAAACTATATAAGAAACTCGTGTTTATAAATCAGTAACTAACATTCTACATACAGACCGATAGCTGTATTATCAACGCCAGCCAAAATATTTGAATCAGCATTACACAACCAAGTATTTGTGCAAATCAGTGCACAGCTTACGGATGCTCAACATGGATTTAGACCAACTAGAAGTACTTCGAGCAATCTTCTTAACTATATGACTGATCTGATCCCGACAGTGGACAGTGGAGTGCAGATTGATACCGCCTATTTTGATTTTAAAAAAGCGTTTGACCTAGTCGATAATGACATATTGCTAAAGAAACTAGCCGGTATTGGTCTCACTCCACACTTACTGCAATTTTTTGCCAGCTACATGACAGACAGACAACAATACGTTGAGTGTGCAGGTTGCGTATCTGAGCCGTATTTCATTCGTTCGGGCGTGAGCCAGGGCAGCAACCTCGGTCCGATGGAGTTTTTAATCATGATTAATGATTTACCCGATGTGATTGAAAACGCTAAATGCTTGTTATTCGCGGATGATTTAAAATTATATATGCCTATAAGAAATCAAAGCGATTGCGAGTTGTTACAGGAGGATATTAACAGAATTGTAGATTGGAGTACAAACAACCTATTACAATTTAACCACTCTAAGTGTGTGACTATCACGTTCTCTCGTGCACGTACTCCAATCACATATGAATATAATATAGACGGCACTCCATTGACTCGGGTCACAGAGGTGAGAGATCTAGGAGTGAGTATTGATACTGGGCTGTCGTTTCGTAATCACGTGGTTAAGATCTGCAAGAAAGCCTTCAGAAACCTAGGCTTCTTACTTAGAACCGTTCATAGTTTCACTAATATATCAGCTATTGTCACATTATATAACGCATTGGTAAGAAGTCAATTAGAATGCAATGCAGTCATCTGGAGCCCACATGAAGTTAAATATAATCTTATGTTGGAGCGAGTGCAAAATAAATTTATTAGATTTTTATATATGAGGTATTACGGCGTGTATCCTTTTTACCCTTTAATGTATCCAACTCTATTCGTATTGGGTATGGTTGGTTATAATGAGTTGGGGGTAAGAGGGGAACTGGCTATTAACTCATATATATTTAAAGTTATAAGGGGCAAAATAATGAACCCAACATTGCTGGAGATGTTAAATTTTAACGTTCCGGATAGGTATATATACCGGCGACGAAGGCCGCAGTTGTTGCGAGTGCCCCGCGCACGCACCAACCTGCTACAGGAGGCGCCTCTGACGCGCGCACACAGAACCATCAACCGGGTCGCGGATAAAATAGATCTGTTCTGTTGCACTATGAGTGAATTTACAAGGATAACGTTGTTTATAATTTGTTATGGAAACGGGTAATCTAGATATAAATGTATAAAATTAAAATGTGTAAATAGATAGAATATTATTAGTTATAATTAATTAATTACGTTAAAGTGAACCACGCTATCGCATTAAGTTTTTTCTTGTAATGGTAGTGTTGTAAATTGGATATAAATAAATAAATAAATAAATAAAACATTAAAAACAAAATTACCAAGTTTAGCCAATTATAAATCGACGGTCTCAGTCAGAAGTTCCATTGTAGTAATATCTCTGGTAGGCCAAACACTCGAACTATAGATCGATCACATGGTCTTAGTTGGAAACTGAAGACAGACGATACGGAAAAAGTGTTATAGGTAATAGTAACCTGTCAGAAAAGCTTTGTTCTAATTTATGTCGGATGTATTAAAATAGTTTGATATGCGTGTTGCAATAATTATGTTCAGGAACTGACATACGCTGTGTGAAAAAGTTAATAAAAAAAGAGAAATAATAATGGCTGGTTGCGCACGGCGCACGCGCAGGCGCTGACGTGCCTGCAGCGCGCGGCGTGGGCGGCGCCTCTGAGCGCGCGCGCGGCGCACGACCTGGGCCTGGCGCTGCTCGTGTGCCGCCGCCCCGCCTCCGCCTTCTGCCGCCTCGCTACCGCCGCCGCTCTACAGCCCTTCCAGCCCTACACGGTACCACCATAATGCATTCCCTCTCGAATGTTAACATATACTATATTTTATTTATTTTTTATTTTATTTATTTAGAGGAAACACTACTGCATTTTTACACAGATACATTACAAATGCTAATTACTGAGTTCCACGACAATCGAATATGAGGTAGGAAATTGTGGTTTCTAAGGCTGAAATCCACTAAGTTACACTATGAGTTTTATATAATAAGAGTACTTATCAAAAAGACAGATGTCAGAAACAGGAATTTACGATCAGGTCATGAATAATGCTAATTTTAAATAAATTTTTAGTTATATAGAAGATATCAATTTCGCTGCATCTATTGTTGTAAGTTCGAAGTAATCGCGCCACAATTGAGTACATATTACTTATTGCTTTAAGTTCAGTCAGCGACAGAAGACGATACACTGTACAGATGGGGGAGTGGTTTAATTGGTCACCTCGCCATCGCCATTGCGCTGAGTGTTGTGGGTTCGAATCCCACACGGGACAAAACTTTGTGTGATCCACAAATGGTTGTTCCGAGTCTGGGTGTTCTTTGTATCCGTTGTTTGAGTGTTTGTAAAGTCCCCCGCGACAGAGGATTTGTTCATAGTGCAGGAGTTGTCCTAAAAAATTTGCATGCAAAACCGGTTGCCTGTATCTTTCAAAATTATAACAGTTATAATATATTAGTTTCTAAGAGCAATCGTTGAACGATTTTTTGTATACACAGTTCAAAAGTACAGAACAATAATTTAGTTCATATTTCATAAAATAATTATTTTACTAATTTGTCAAACATTTAGCCTAATTTTACTAATTTGTTATGTTGCTGACTGTACCTACGCTTTTTCAAGCGAATTATTTATTAGTGATGTGCCGTATATTCATATCCGTATCGCGGGTATCCGAAGAAAGATATATGTATTCGTATCCGTTACGATAAAGAACGACGATAATTAAAATGTAAAAGAATCGTTCAAAATCTGATTTTGACAGATCTTCAACGATTTTTTACCTTTTTGAGTTTTGTTACGTATATACAATTCTAAATAATAATATAGGTACCTAGCAATGGATGAACACTTGAATTTCATTTCTTTTTTTTTTAAATCAGGATTTTACATTCTGCTGCCTAAATATATTTTTAATATTTATTGTAGTGAGTATGACGCCGACTGAGACAAAAATTTGAGGACTGTATCCATATTCGCAGATATAAGCACCTAATTTTAGCACAAAATTTTACCCTTATACGGAAATAATATGATTAAAAAATATGAAGGACGGACGTGGTCGATGATGTCGGGAACTCACAGAATAGAATAGAATTTTATTTGTCAAACATAGGTGGAATTACATCACAACTTGTATAGGTATATACTCCTATATAAACCTCACAAAACTATACTATATCACCTCAAATCAACCCACACTAAACGAAACTGCGTTTTAGTTGATTCGTTTTTATTTTTATTTTGATGTGTTTTATACTTAAATTAATGTTAATGGTTTTATTATATTTTCAAACAAGATATGAAAGAGCGGTGTCTCCTAATACCTACAGACATTGTTTGTCTAAAAGGAGGCTCCAAACACAATTCGTTGTAATTTTACCTTATAGGAATAAATAAACTATTTCATTTCATACTTAGTCGCTGTGTAAACTTCACTTGCGTGATTCAGAATTGTACGGCGGGCGTGATTATAAGCGCCTTTTGTGTACAGCGCCATCTGTTGTCTGTCGCATAAATTTCTTCGTTTGTGTGGTGTCGCTACAATTTTTTATTTTATTTTATTAGAATATTATTATTATTATTATTATTTTATTTATATTGTTATAGGTGCTATTAATAGGTATAGCCCTGGAGCGGCTGGGCGACAGTCGGGCTGATGCAGCGTACTCCCGAGCAGTCGCCCTGGCAACTGACGATCCTCTAATCAGGCTGAACTTAGCGAGTCGGCACGCGCGCGCTGGAAGATTTAGTCAGGCTGTAGAAGAAGCCGCGGTAACGGCTGAACTGCTGCAGCGAGAAGAGAAACCTGATGCGCAGGTGAGCCCAAGAGATTCTTTTACTCATAGGAATTAGCATAGCAGCGGTGGGTAACGTAGCTGTAAAGAGGTACTTCTTTAATTTTGCTTTATACCGCCAAAGTAGCAAACAAGCTTTGCATAGCTCGCCTCTTGGTTAGCGGATGCTAGAGCGTCAGCAACTTGCGCAACTATTTGAAACCACTTGCGTTTCAAAGCCACTACTTTGACAGCCAGCACAAGAGACAATGTGTTCACCGACTCTCCAAGAAGCCTGGAAACACTATTTGCTTTAGGAACAGCAAAAGGTTGTTTGCGGCTAGCGCAGCCATACAAAGTTGTCCGCGGTTCCGCCCTCGCCACCGATGTCGGAATACACGTCGCGTTAATGTTAACACCGTGGATCACCTTAGATCCAAGTTGCCGACAACGCCCCAAGCCGAGGACCGTGCTAGTCCGCCCTTGGGGGATAACGTTGTCTAGTTTACTTTATAACGGGTTGGGAGCCTTCTGCACTCACCCACAGACCTCGTAAAGTTGTCAAGGCCATCTGAGGCCAACAACTAACACACACACACACAAAAGGTTGTTCGACTGCAATCTTCTGTTGGGCAGTATTACTTAACTAGTTTTTCTTTGACTATGTTAGCACTAGCACCGACTCCATAGGGCGTGTTAGTGCCCGAGCTTGCGAACAAAACTATATGAAAGAAAATTCTTCTTCTTTCTTCTTTTCGTGTGGTTAGTGGCCAACCTGTTGTCAAGAGTTGTTCAAGCCGCCCGTAGGCCTCTGACATGGCTTAACGACTGCTGTCAATTTGACAACAACCGGGACCGACTTTTTACGTGCCCTCCGAAGCACGGAGACATTCAGATGAAATACCACTAAGCGGTCACCCATCTATAGACTGACCGCACCCATCGTTGCTTAACCTCGCTAATCGTTTACCGATCAGTGAGTGCAACTAACTATGAGCGCCTCGAAAGAAAATTTATCTGTATCTCTCTTAATATTCCTATCGATTTGCTTAATAGTTAACAATGTTAGCAATCTACAAGAAGTAAGTAAAGATTGAATGAACTAAATCGAATTGTCTCTGTGTAGCTGGCTAGCTCTCTGGCTTCATTATTGGCGCTGCTGCGAGAGGCTGGAGTGGAACTGCCGCGGTTGCCAGCTGTGATCCCCGAGTCGGAAACTGTAGAAACTACAACTGACAATGAAGCTGCTGCTGAGGAAGATCAGCTCCATCCAGATGAAGTCTAAATGTAAGATACCTACTTACTTTCATTTTAAAATTCGTTTATCGTTAATTAAATAACAAAATTTGGATAGCTGCGTTTATTTTAAGCATAATTACATTACAGTAACCTCCTGAACATATTTTTTAGTATTATATTCAAATCAAAAGCATCTTGTTGTTCGGGATTGTCATCGTCATTGCATGTGCAAAATTAAGACTAGGTTATAGAAATGGCGCCAAATATACCTATATAATAAAAATACTAGAAATATAAGTAGCTACTTACTTGCTTAGGATTTACGAACTTACCTATTTTATATGTACATATATGCGTCCTTTCACCTATTTAAATTATTCGACATTGAAGATGATTCAACATTTTAGTTGGTACATGCATACCTATAACATGCACTATGCATGTTTTGCACTAACTGTAATTGAAATTTTTAAAGTATCTACTATTTAGAATCACATTGGCATAGAACATAGCGATGTGTAACTACTGTATTTCTTATTTTTTGGTTTGTAAACTTAGTAAATATATTAGTTCTAGAAGCTATGCTACACAGTTACACACATTGTAAATTAATTTAACATTTACGACTAGTCATAAAACATGAAACATAAATGCTGATTTGAAATGGAATAACAATGTCTTTATTGTTTCGTGTGACTATAGCAGCCGTGTGTATTATTGTCGTGAGTAAATTATATAAAAGAATATTCGGCACATAGTTTACCTACAAAGTATTGATTCAACAAACTAAGCAGATTTCATAAGTTATCATCTATTTATAGAGTATTGCGCAGTATTGCGGTGCGTTTGCGGTGATGCTGTTTTTGAGTTAAATCTAATATTAAGATGGAAATACATTAAAATTATTTCCTAATAAAAGCGTATATTTTTGGATTGAAACCGCTTTAAGTAAAATATAGAAAAGTTTAATATTATTTATTAATATATTATTAATATTGTCATCTGTTTACGCGAATATTATTCATTGAAATTAAACTACTATATACGGATTTTATGGCGTTGAAATAACTACACTGGAACATTGAGACAACTACCATCTTAGTCTCCCCGTGACCATGGCTGTTGAAAAGCAACCGAAACGTCGGGGAAAGTGTAAAATTAAATTAAATCTAAATAGTTTTAATAGTGTTAATAATAATTTAATTAGCTTAAAAATTAGTTAAGTTTAATAGTAATAGTAGTGTAACAGTTTTCAAAATTATGTAATAAAATGTCAAATAAACAACGCGATAAAATCCGTATATAGTAGCTTAATTTCAATATTATTAATATTTTAGTATAATAAAAAATTTAAAATAATTAATAAATTATACTAAATCATACTACCTACCTAATTAGGTACGTACCAACTTTCATAATAGTTGTGGAAGTGTCTTATGAATTATTCACAATTGTAATAAAGGTAAATTTTTAACTATACAATAATTATTTTTGACTTTAAAGTTCTCCTTCTCATTGCAGACTGAAAGCAAGGAACGTACCGCAAGTCTAGTTGTTCTACCGCCTCTTGTTATAGGCTACGATGAACTGTACCATGACTCTCAGCAAGAAAACGGCAGAAACCATACAGAACCTAAAGATAAAGAACAGGCAACTAACACCTTGAGAGAAGAACTAGACACCGTACAAGATGACACTATTATCGAAGACAGAAGAAGAAGGCGGGATTTCGCGCAGCGCGATGTCTTATTAGATGTAAAAGGTAGAAGAAGAAATTATAGAAAGTTCATGAGAGGACGGAAAAGAATTAAAAATTAAAATGTTAACCGTCGTTTTTGAATAGCTGGCTGTTTAGTGCTAACGGATTTATGTTTCTTGAATACTGTTATACATTAACGCGTGTAGGGTATCGAATGAGCCGACAATTGCTACTGCAAACATAATTCAATTATTCGAAAGTTGTCTGAAGCCACATCCGCATGTTACTCAATTCGTTGTCAGTACTTATATAATTCGAGTTAAAATAATGCTCTGGAATCGTATGAACAATCCGGTAGTATGTACATTCGTATTTGTGTATATACCTAATATCAACTACTCGAAGTCAGTTTGCTGGAATATTCGAATGATCCGAATTTAAAATAATTCGAATACAAACGTTTTATATAAGGCAACAACATGTTGCGGTGGTTCGCTACGAACAATTTATCTAACATGCACCCGTAATGCGTCGTACGCAGCCAGCTATAGTATTATATTAAAACGTATGTCGTAGATCTAAGTATAATAAGTCAATATTAATTCACACTTAACTCTTATGTAAAATAAAGCAGTGGCTCTGTATAAAACGATATTTTCTTTTTATTGCTGCTGGCGGTAGACGAATCAACTATCAATCTGAAGAGACGCGGTAACCACTGCTTATGAACATGGCTCGTTTCCAAGCTGCTGCTTTTCGGAAACCACATAGGTGACAAAACGGCCCGCAAAGCAATTTCCCAAACATACACTACCGTGCAAAAGTTTGGAATCACCCTAATTTTCGTCGACAGAAAAACTATACCGCAATAAATCCATCAAAAAACGTATTGTTATTGGAGATTAGTATTTTTACGACCGTACTAACAATAACATTTAACAAAAACACTAATTTCTTATCAACTACCCATTGTTTTAAAAAAAAACCGACACTCGTGTTTTATGACCACTCAAGTTGCGACACCACCGTTTGAAGATTTCTTCGAATTGGCGCTTTTAAGCATTGTTGTAGTAATGAGTAGTGTCTAATCTTTGGAATATGGGTGTATTATTGCAAAAATTATCAGTTTAGAGTTCAGTGTGATTTGTGACGTTCATGTGATAGTTACAAAAGTTCGCAACCTCATAAAATGGCAAAAAGGAAACAGATCTCGCTTGAACAGCGGAGTGCTATCTGTACTTTGAGCGAAGAAGGCTATTCTATGCGCCAAATCGCAGAAAAGGTCGGTGTTTCATACAAAGGTGTACATTATACTCTTGTACGAAAAAAAGCTACTGGAGGAAATCAAGACCGGAAGAGATCTGGACGTCCCAAATCTACGAAAAAGCAGGAAGATAACTACGTTGTGACGTTATCGAAACGAAATCGACGTTTAACTGCACCTCAAATTGCCGCTACTTTAAATGAAACCCGAGAAAAGCTAGTTTCAATAACAACTGTAAAAAGGCGTTTGCTATCTGCTGGTCTAAGAGGATGTGTAGCAGCCAAAAAACCCAGATTGACTAGTGTTCATAAAAGAAAAAGACTGGAGTGGGCCAAAACACATAAAAACTGGACAGTAGAAGACTGGACAAAAACGAAGTGAAAAAGTTTTGCTAATTATGAAGTGGCCTTCACAATCGCCAGATTTGTCTCCGATTGAATTAGTATGGGATGAACTGGATAGAAAAGTGAAGAACCGGTGTCCATCGAGCTCAGCACAGTTGTAGGAATATTTACAGAGCGAATGGAAGTCACTGGACTCCGAATACTTCAATAAATTAATCAAAAGAATGATTAAAATTTGTGAACAAGTAATTAAGAATAAGGGTGGCCATTTTGACGAAGCCCAAATTTAACGAAGACTGTATACTTTTGTTCTTATTAGTACTGATTCTGTTTAACTGAATGCTAATCTAAGGTTTGATTAAGATTTAAGTGTGGTAAAGTATACTTTAAACATATTATAGTCGTTTTAATTAAAATTACCCTAGTGATTCCAAACTTTTGGACGGTAGTGTATGTGCTCTTGCAACAACAAGGGCATCATTCGCGCGTTGCTATCCAAAATGTAGTAGATGGAGTGAAAGGGATTAAGAGTATATGATAAAAGGAGATTGAGATGATTTGGCCGCCGGCACTATAATTCACCGAATGAAACGAAACAGTACTGTAACCACCCCACATAGACGAAGACGTTTCGAATTATCTTATCGTATGTGGGGGCCAGTCAGTGCAGACCGGCGACACTTCGACCCAGTGGGATTTTTTTTGTTGACAGTCTCCCAATAACGACTGCCAAAGATAATCATGGCAGCCGGGACCGACGGCTTAACGTGCTCTCCGAGGCACGGAGCAGGCAATAATTTTCAATCAATACGCACATAATTTCGAAAAGTCATATAACTTCCGAAAGTCAGAGGTGCGCGACGTGGGTTCGAACCCGAGACCCTCTGCATTGCAGTCTGTTGGTCTCCCCACTGAGCTATAGCTGCTGTCTGTGACGATTCGACTTACTGGTACTAGCGGCATCCTTCACTGGCACTGGTAACGCTCTTCAGTAGCAACGACAGCTGTCTCATCAACTACTTGATCGACCTCCGGTCTTGGTAAGAGTATCTTAGCCACTCCAAACAGACGGAAGAAGTTTCGACGACGGACAATAGATGGCGCTGTGTACAATAGGCACCTGGTCATACAAACCTGACTAACGCATGTGAAGTTTACACAACGACTAAGTACTTAAACAAGTTCCCGACATCAACAGACCAGCCGCAGCCCGCCAGGCACTATCGCCCAGTCTGGTCGGAAGATCTTTTCTTTGTGTTGGAGGGACCTCACACCGTTCCTCCAGTGGGTCGGCTTCTTCGTCTATGTAGAGTGGCAGTACGTATACGGTTCAAGTTAATATTCAGATCTCTTATACTGACCTTAGTAAGAATCTACTTGGTAGTGGTACCCTTAGATAGAAATAAAACCGCATCTCAGCCAAAAGACGTCCACTGTTGGACACAGCCTCTCCCAAAGATTTCTTACCTTACCAAACCAAATTCTATTCAATGTAGCAATATCATGATATTATCTACCTTCCTGAGCTAATTCACGCTATACAAGTAAAATTGAAGAATAAACGGGTATAAGACGGCAGTTGACTTACCTACTGTTACAAGAGCATTACGGGTCGCCTGAATGCCTGTGGACGACGACTCCTGAATGACGCTCCGGCACGACAAGGGCGTCGCTCCGACTCAATGCCTTGCGGACGGGAGATCCCATTCTCCCGCCCGCAGCCTTCACTATGGCGGTATCAGGCGCGCATACGTTTACGAGGCTAATTTGAATCCGTTGCTTAAAGTTTATAAAATATCCTTACATTAATAATAAAAAAATATTGTGTGCCGTATCTGAACGATGGATCATGCGATTATTATTAAAATGCCAGACATAAATAAAACAAAAATAAATAAAAATAATACTTTAATGTAAATAAACATTAACAAAATAAATAATATATGAGTTGGCATATACAATCCATACTTTAATAGTAAAAACAAGAGTATCAAACTCTTCTAGATTTTAACGGTTGACCATATTTAAACCATCTATGGTTTAAATCTTTGAACTAGAGAGTATACAGAACGTAAATAAAATATGAAAGTACTTTCATACTAACCACAATTGATTATTGACACCACAGCTACTCACTCCACTACTTAAAAATTGTCGTTACTATTAAAGGAGCGAGATAGCTATAAGCAGTTCGGTTTTACAGTAGTTATTTGCAATCAATATCAAGTACTCAACCTATTGATATAATTATACGTTACTATAACGACACGGCTTAGTTTTATTAAGCCTTACTTTGTGTAGATTCCGTGGTGACATTTTTTGCGGTGAGAATACTTTCATGTTTCATTTTCGTTCAAAGGCAAATATGACTCCTTAATGTCAGAGCATATGCTCAGGTTGCTTTACAAACTGTCCTAGGAATAGGGGTATGTCGTTATAGACGATTGCCAAGTAGAATGGCTTATCATAACTCGGATAATACTCCTCGGCGGTTGTGATACTCAACGGCGATTGTATACCTGTAAATTATTATACGTACAGTCACCTGTAATAGTGCATGGATACCTTAAAGTCTAAAATCCTGTGAACACGCGAATTAGAATGAATATGAATGAGCTAAATGGCGTTATTTTATAAATATTGCAACGCGTACTCATTGTCTATTGAGACACAAAGGTAAGAACTTCTTCAATAAACGATTAAATTTTGGTTTAGATGTATAATTTTGTATTACGATAAGTTAGAAGAAAGTTCTAGTAACATAAGTGAAGCCTAGGGTAAATAAAAATAATTTTACAACAATCGACACAATTATGAGAATTTCGCCTGATATTTTCAATTACATGTTATTGCCTTTAAAAAATAATAGGCGCTGGCCGAAACACTCATTTTAGCAAATAAGTGTAATTTATAAAAAGTTATTATCTCAACCGAAAAGACACTCGAACAGGGACAGAATAATGTTTGCGTACGAATAAAATAGCGAGTCATCTAAAGTACCTATAAAATAAACTACCCACTATAAATTTATAAATTCATTTGTAATTCTTTGCTTTTTGTTTGTATGTAAACAGAGATTAAAAAATTGTTTTATAAAGTAAATTTATCAAAATTGAGTCACTAGGTAATCTACATCTTTTTATTTTATAGTAGTGCACCGCCATCTATTACGATATATATAAACTACTTAACAGTTCTTGTATCGATATCCGTTAGATGGCGTCAATTACCGGCTTATAGCATTTTAGTTTTGACATGGGTATGCACTTTTGCCATTCACAGTACATAGACTGCATATCCTTGAATGAGGTAGGCGAAGATTTATGACGTTGAAATTTCGCTAGACATCGTTTTAAGAGTCACGTAATGAAACGACGTGTTCCAACACAAGCATAGTAACTCAAATTGCCAGTAACCCTTTAAGGTTACTAGTAATGAAGATTGCAAATGACTGGTAACCTTAAGAACAAACGGGTGCACAATTTTTCGCCATAAAATAATAATAATATTCTACCATATACACACAACACCATCTAGCCCAAACTAAGCAGAGCTTGTACTATGGGTACCAGACAATGGATAAACATACATATATACTTTTTTGTATATAAATACATATTATACATAGAAACACCCAGACCAAAACAAACATCCATGTCCATAAACACAAATGTTTGACTTGTGCGGGGATGGAACCTCAGGCGTGGCAGTAGGTTACACTAACCACTATGCCATGCAGGTCGCCAAAACACAAAACCCAATAAGATAAGGCCAACAAAAACTCAATACAACTTTGCTCGAGTCAGTTTTTGAACCGCAGACTATACAGCAGCCGTGTTCTTTATTGCTGGGCACGAAGTGAAATCATTATGACTTCACGGATGGCGTAGGGGTTTTAGTCGTCACCTCGTGATCCACAATTTTAGAGTTCGAAAAAACTCTTATACAACAGCTTGGTCCGTCCGTCTGTCTGTTATACAACTTTCAACTCAAGAACCGTAAGAGCTAGAGACTCGCGGTCAACGCCAATCGACTCAGCATAGTCGATATACCCCGAAATGAATATGACCTTTGACCACTGACCTCAAGGTCACGTGGTATCACGTGACCTTTGCATATTACTTGAATTATTTTTTCGAACTCTAAGATTTACGGCAATTCATTGCCGATTCTCACTTGTTTTTTCCAAGTCTAGTCCTACACTCGATTATTCCTAGAGCGAGAGTTATCTTTTTAAAATACAAATACAAAATTACATTATGAAATGATTGCCACGCCTGAGGTCGTGGGTTCAATTCCCGCACAAGTCAAACATTTGTGTGCATGAACATGAATGTTTGTCTTGGTCTGGGTGTTTCTATGTATAATATGTATGTATTTGCAAAAAATGGATATACAGGTTGTCTGGTTATTAATGGATAACCTTGAAATGTCTTATAGCAGAACTGAAGGCGTTCAGGGAAAAAAAGAATAATAAAGATTATAAAAGTGCAATAGCTAGCTAGTCATACTTTTGACGGTCTATCTATTAGCATAAGTATTGTTTAATAATAAAACAACAAAAAACCGATGGAATTCATTCATTTTTGGTCGTAATTTACAAGAAAGTTAAATACGGTAATAAAAAAAATCATACCTTAGGTGGTAGTAAGGATAGATTTTTTTCATATTTTTCCTGAACGGCCTTCAGTTCTACTATAAGACATTTCAAGGTTATCCATTAATTATCGGACACTCTGAATGTATGTTTATCCATTGTCTAGTACCCATAGTACAAGCTCTGCTTAGTTTGGGCTAGATGATGTTGTGTGTATGTGATAGAATATTATTATTATTATTGCACGAATGGCGCAGTGGTTTAAGTGATCGCCTCGCCACTGCCGCCGCGCTAAATGTTGTGGGTTCGATCCGTATACACGGGACAAAATTTTGTGTGACCCCAAACGGTTGTCCCGAGTCTCGAACACTCTGGGTGTTCTTTGTATCAGCTGTTTGTAAGTTCCGCTATACAGGATTATACAAAGAGCGGGAGCTGTGTTTTTTAAATACAAATTACATTATAAAATACTTACAACAAGTCATAACTGTTACGGTCATCCCAGTTTTATTTACTAATAGGCTTCCATACTGCATTGTAGAACAGTTGCCGACATTGTATACTTTCTGTAAATAATACAATACATCATTTTGTCCGCGACTTCACTCGCGGTAATATACATTCTATCAATAAACTTCTATCCGTCGAGGATAGTACTGTTTTTGGATGAAAGGTGGCCTATGTCCTTCTCTGTACCCCTGACAATGTGTATGCAAAATTTCATAATGATCGGTCGAGCAGTTAATGCGTGAAAGCGTAACAAACAAAGTAATTCATATTCGTATATTCGCTTTGCTCGCGTAAATATAAATGACGCAATGTTAGATTAGTAAATTTTTTTTTGGATTTTTGGATCGTATTCTATGTAATTTTCTGTACCCCTGACAGTGTGAATGCGACATCCACGCATTATGACATTATGACATTATGAGTGGTAGAGCCTCGCTGATTTCAACATGAATGGGCCGGCTCGGAGAAGGACTACCTTCTCACATAATATCGACGTGAAATAGCAGTATTCCTACTGTTGTGTTCCGTTCGGTGAGTGAGAGTACCGGAGGCTCAATCACCCCCGTTCCCCCTTCCCGCTCCTTCTCCTTCCTACCTCCTTTTTATCTTCTTCCTTTCTTAAGGGTTGGCAACGCGCAAGTGATGCTTCTGGTGTTGCAGGTGTCCATAGGCTACGATGACCACTTACCACTTACCATGGTGGGCCGTTTGCTTGTTTGCCACCTTAGTTGTATAAAAAAAAAACCACATCTCGCTACCGGTATTTTAGGTTCCATGTAGTAAGGACGTATTTTGGCGGCATTCGTGAATTCATTAAAACGACATCCCAGGACAATTAAGAAATACTTAGTATAACAGGTAAAAATGTGTGAACGAATACCTCTAGATGTTCCACTCTGCTAGAGATATCAACCTGTGGTGCGTCGAGCCCAGGGGCAGCGGTGAAGAGTGGCTGAATACTGTTAATGGTAGCCGTCAAGCCTTGCCGCGTGAGGGTCTTGAACAAACACTGAAGGACTTCCAACTCATTCGGAACAAATAATACCATCTTAATCTCCCCTTCCAGTGGCAATTCAAGTAACTGGAAATCACATATATGTATTTAAATTACTAGGTTTTGTATTTAAATGTACGCTAGGTTAAATTAATAACAGTACTTTTTTCCTGCGTGAAGAGTAGGTACCCTATGTCCTTTTCTGTGCGACAACGTGGATCAAAATATTATGATGATCAGTCGAGTAGTTAAGGCGTGAAAACGTAATCAACAAACTCACATTCGCATTCATAATAGTTAGGATTCACGCATAATATTTCGTTGTTAAGTGATTTTTACGCTTTACATAGAGAATTTAAAAATATCCTAAAAGTTGTTCTTTTGCTATAGTTATCTACTTACATGCCAAAATAACAGTAATAATATTAATTTTATTATTTTAACATTTATCTATTCTCGCAAATAAAGTATTGTTGTTTTTATTCGAATATTGATTTATGACTCGATTTATAATCAGTGACAGCGAATGAAAAACATTCGGATGTGTGATTATATTCGATTATACTCACTCGTAGCAATTGTAAAACGCTAGCGTGTTTCTGCTGCTTGCTATAGTAAGTAATAGGTTTAAGTATGCAGTTGCCCGTTTGTATTAATTTATAATCAGTATATGCTAATAATAATACATAATACCAATAGGTAAATTATTAGACTGGTAACATTAATCGTCGATTGGTCTCAGGTATAATAAAAATGAGATTTTATATATAATCTGTGGTATGGGTTAGCGCGGGAAAGCCGCGATTTGCAAATTGAGATTAATTAATAATTAAATATTCTTGTTAACCTAGTTATGTTATTAACATCTAGTTATTATTTTTCGAAGTTGTAAATCGTGATCTTTTAGAAGATAATCGGTAACATTGTGGTATTCATACTAACTATTTTATTTTATTTTTATTTATAGTTTACATTGCATAAAAATATTAAAAAGTATCGCAATCCTTTGGACGTGATTGAGTTTAATTACATAAGAAAAGAATGTGGTATTTTAATCAAACAGTGCTACAACAAGTATATAACATTTATTGAAAATGAAATAAGTAAGCATCCAAAACACTTTTGGACTCATATAAAAAAACTTCGGAAAGCCAACTCTTGCTACCCTTCTCAAATGAAGCTAGGTGACAAAATTGCATGCAATCCCAAAGAAATTGCTAATTTATTTGCCGAGCAGTTTGAGTCCGTATATGACCCTCCTTCTCTGGATACATCATTCAATGATTCATCTACTCTTTTAGAGGAACTTGCTGACTTAACAGTATCTCAAGAAGCTGTTGAAAACAAACTCATGAGACTTGATATATCAAAGGGTGCAGGACCTGACAACATACCACCCTCATTTTGGTTACGTTGTGCCCGTTCAATATCAGTACCATTAGCAATTTTGTACAACTCATCTTTGCGATCGGGAGTATTTCCCACACAATGGAAACATGCAAGAATTGTACCGGTATATAAAAGTAGCAAACGTGACATAGTATCCAACTACCGCCCCATATCAATTCTATCTACTGTGTCAAAAGTCTTTGAAACACTAGTGTATACAATATTTTATGAACATGTAAAGCGATATCTTTCGGAGAATCAACATGGTTTTATGATTAAAAAGTCTACCAGCACCAATCTTGTGAGTTTTGTAAATGACATTTCAGTAGCAGTAGATCAGGGTTTGCAGGTGGATGCAATATATACAGACTTTACTAAGGCATTCGATAAAGTCAACCACGACATACTCTTACATAAGTTACAATTATTTGGCATACGCGGTATTAACCACAAATGGTGTAAATCATATTTGAACGCTCGCCTTTCTTCGGTTGTTATTGATGGTGAAGAATCTGAGTCATTCCTTGCATCTTCTGGCGTACCACAAGGCTCTAATTTAGGTCCTTTGTTCTTCATTTTATTTATAAACGACATTTCTAGTAGCTTTGTACATTCAACACCTTATCTTTATGCGGACGATCTTAAACTGATACGAATAATTCGAAGTGAAGCTGATAAGGAACTCCTTCAGTCAGACGTAGATAGGTTAAATCAGTGGTGTATAGTAAATCGAATGAATTTAAACGCCGCAAAATGTAACCACATTAAGTTTACCCGCAAAAGACATAAGATTCCTACATCATATAGTATTCAAGGGAATGTATTGACAGAAATAACTGTGGTAAAAGATCTTGGCGTTTATGTGGACAGTGAGTTACGCTTCATACAACATATTGACAAAACAGTAACTGCAGCCAATAGAGCTTTAGGTTTTGTATTGCGTAGCTCAAAAGAATTTAAATGTGCATCAACTACTTTGCTATTGTACAACACCTATGTAAGAAGTAGGCTTGAATATTGTAGCACTGTTTGGAATCCCAGTTATCAAGTTCATATCAGTAGAATAGAAAGAACACAACACACACTGATTCGTCATTTAGCATTCCGAGCTGGGATTGCGAGATCAGTAAGGTCCTACGAGGGTAAACTTAATCACTTTGGACTGTTGTCATTGGAATATAGACGTTCTCAGGCAGATCTTATGTTCTTATATAAGTTATTTAATAATTATGTCGATTGCCCCTATCTCCTGGGCAAAGTCTGCATTAACGTCCCTTCTAGAGTCCCGCGGCATCCATGTTCTCTGCTTAGGCCGCCACGACATAGAACTAACTTGGGCAAACACTCGCCGATCGTTAGGTTATCGTATCTATACAATAGGATATCGGGTGCTTCGGAGGATATAGACATTTTTCACAATAAAATTAGTAAATTTAAAAAGAGTGTTGTTACTTATCTGCAAGATTTGTTCGCTGTAAAAATTTAAAGTTAATTTTGGTTTTTATTTTGTTAATTTAGTTTCTTAGTTTGTATAATTTTAATTATTTCTTGTTTAATTAGTTAATTCTGTATATTCTCTTTTGCATGTTGTGGTCTCTTGTAAATGAGAAAGCATGAGGCTTACTTACTTACTATTTCAAGTTGATGTGCAATTGTCATGTATTTCTTGTAAGAGATCCTAAATAAATAAATAAATAAATATTTTATGAATGGTAAATTCGTATTATATTTTCATGTTTAGTTGTATGTGTTAAGATCATTATGATTTGTCTTAAATTACCAAAATAGATCAACCATTGTGTAATCATGGCGAATAGAAACAACGAATTCAAGCAGACACTAAGCGACATATTTAACTTTAAATACAAATTGTATAAAAGGTTATTGATATTTATTATTAATATCTCAACAAAACATTATTCAAGTTCATTATAATTATGTCCTCAAAGTGTCTCTTAAAATCAATCTTATATAACAACATACTCTTGATATTCTCAAAATAATAATACCTAGGTACATTTTAAAAGTAACCATTGCATTTTGTACCGGAACCACGACATTAGATGAAGGATATAAAAGGTAATTTATAGTTGAAGACCTAACATTACATACCTGAGGTTCGTATTTCACGTCGTCCCCGTAATTATATGAGTTGTACACTTTCATGGTTGGTCCAAAACCTTCACATGATGTCCAGATACTCTGCAAAGATAATTAAACTTTATACAATGTGTATTGGTCTAGAAATAAGTATGGTTTGTTTTTTAAAAAGATAAAGTCTCCCGCATTACGGATAATTTCTGTGTTGAGGGGGACTTTACAAACATTCAAATAACGGACATAAAGAACACCCAGACTCGGAACAACCATTTGTGGATCACACAAATGTTTGACCCGTGTGAGGTTCGAACCTGCAACAGTCAGAGAATAAAACAGAATTGTCAGTTGCAGCACGGGGTTTGACGACGTTGTCCGGTAGACGTACATGTTGCGTAGTGCATGTTGCATTATGCATTTTGTAATACAAATGATGCACTGGACATTTTGTATTGCGTATGTTGCACTGAGCATATTATAACACTGTGGATGTTGAATTATGCATTTTGTAATACGAATGATGCACTGGGCATTTGGTATTGCGTATGTTGCACTGAGCATATTATAACACTGTGGATGTTGCATTATGCCTTTTATAATATGAATGATGTACTGGGCATTTTGTATTGCGTATTTTGCACTGAGCATATTATAATATTGTGCATGTTGCATTATGCATTTTATAATGTGAATTTTCACTAAGCATTTTGTTTTGCCCATATTGCACAGTATCTACATGTAATACTGTGGATATTATGATAATAATAATAGTACTTATATTTATTCGCCTAATGAGAAACACATCCTTACATGTTAATTAATAATATTACTAAAGAATATAGTTTCTGGTTTTGCCAAAAAGCTTCCTACACTAAGGTCCTTGGGACCTTGGAAGGTTCCTACACTATGTCATGTAGGTAGTGTTTATATTCAAATTTATTATTGACTTGAACAGCGAGCTCCCAGTGGGAGACAGTTGGCTTGCCACGTAGAAGTCTCGAGTTCGATCACAAGGCACGTATCCCTGACTTTTCGATGTTACGTACGTATTACATAGCTACCTCAAGCTTTATCGGTGTAGGAAAACATCGTTAGGAATACCTGCATCGTCTCCATAATGTTCTCGAAGATATGTGAAGTCCGTACAAGACCAGGGTGGTGGACTATTCCTTACCCTGTCCATACTGCGAAGAGGTTCGTGCCCAGCAGTGGGACAGTCTATATAACGGGCTGATAATATAGGTAACTATAGTTTGCTATACTATATAATTATAGGAAACTAATTCTGACAAATATTTCCATTCGCCACTGTTTTCACAATTAGTGACGAATAGGTACTAGGGCACAAAGGTAAGTATTTGTTGGGGACTAAGACCTAGCGATAAAGCGATTGGGAGCCTTAGTTACCCCTAGGCCCTCTGTAGTAGGCCCCAGTGTTAGTACCTATAAACGAACATACCTGAAATGACGCAATATTGGCCAAAACGAATTCAGTCCTTGAGTTAATATCCTTTGATATATTGTTATCTTTTATTATATTTCCATACCTAGTTACCTAAAAATAAAAATATATTATTTGAGGTTGAGGTAGTTCACGCGAAAATGGCCGCTGATGTTGTATCAGGTTCCAACGGCCCACCCGTCAAGGCGAATTGACGGTGCACAGGGGGGTTTTAGTCGGTATGCCGGCCGTGTTGTAG
The DNA here is from genome assembly GCA_930367265.1 of Catocala fraxini. NCBI lineage: Eukaryota > Metazoa > Arthropoda > Insecta > Lepidoptera > Erebidae > Catocala > Catocala fraxini. Next base: position 1,744,025 of record OV884041.1, read on the forward strand.
GCCGGTGAGCCCGACATAACCGTCCCACAACCCCAAGTGGGGCGGTATGCATAAGGCGCATTTCCCCCCTCAAAAAAAAAAAAAAAAAAAAAAAAAAGTTCACGCGAATATGGACGCCTACACGCAAAAATGCGTGCGTGATGTACGTTTATAACAGGGTTTTAGGTTTGATACTTAGGTACACAGCAAGAAAAAGTTATTGTTTTTTTTGTGTGGTAATTTTCAATAACATCGTCTTTCTTGTGTAAGGAACGAACCCACAACACTTGCGATCACCGCGGCCCAACTGTTATCGAGATCTTTTATATACAGGGTGTCCCAGAATATGTGAATCAAATTGTAACGGGAGATTCCTTAGGTAAGGACCAATCAAAGGTGCAAAAAAAAGACAATTGTGTAAAAATAAAAAATACAGTTTTCAAAAAAGTAGGTGTTTTCCAGACTTTTAACTATAGGTACTTCGTTTATGGCTAATTTTCATTTTTTCACTATTATTATTTGTGAAGGATAGATTCGTCAAACAAAAAACGATTCTTTTTAAACTGACGTAGTTTTGAAATCGCAGCATTATTTTGGTGTATTTTTTGCATGAAAACTAAGATTTTTATATTTTTACACAAATGCCATATTTTTTTTTTATAATTTTACACATTTGAAAGGCCCTTACCTAAGGAATACCCCTTTACAATTTGATTCACATATTCTGGAACACCCTGTATATTAAGTCGCTATGTAAATTTTACTTGCGTGTTTCAGCATTGTATGGCGCGCGTGATTACATGCGCCTATTGTGCACAGCGCCATCTCTTCTCGGTCATCGTAACTTTTTCGTCTGTGTGGTGGATCGCTATATAACTAATATTATAAAATTAAATGCGAATGTGACTGTTTGTTTGTTACGCTTTCACATTCACACCTTAACTACACGACCGATCACCATGAAATTTTGTATACACGTTGTCAGGGGAATAGATAAGGACATACACATACATCCAGAAAAAAGTACTGTTACTAACTTAACCTACATTTGCGCGAGAGAAGCCGTTGACAAAATCTAGTTAATTATAAATGTTTACCCATCTGTTGAACGGATTATCAGCCGCACTGAAGTTAGTTACTTGAATATCCGAGATGTTCATCCACTTCTTGATTTGGTCTCTAAGATTACATGATGATGACACAAAGAGCTTTGTACGAATGGAACCGATTTTCCTTTCCTTTATTAATTCGGTTACCTGGAATGGTAAAACAGGAACACTCATAAACGTTTTTAGACTTTTGCGATATTTACATAATACAATATAGGTACAGAGTCTTACTCGCGATGAAGTATTTAAAAGGTAATAAATACCTATCGATTGCCCGGCGTTCCACCGACTTGAATCGATCGTGGTCACCGGTTGACTGGTGAGCTTGCGCCTTGGTGAAGTGTGGGTTTCGGCAACGATCCTCACTTGGTTATTATTATTTACGTATTGGCACTGCACTTGCACAATCAATAGGTATTTATTACCTTTTAAATTCTTTATCGCGGGTAAGAGCCGTTAGTACCTATGTATATAGTAGTTTAGTATTGTATAAACTATAAAGTACCTACCAATCATAGTTATAATAATTAAAATTTCTTAGTTAAGGTTTAATGTTCAGTAGTTAAAGTACTTAGTTAATCAATGTTCTGTAAAATTGTTATTCATAAACTGATTTCTATTAAATATTATTATTAATTACATAGTAGGTATAATAGCAACAACAGTATCCTGAAGGTGATCAGTGATAGGCTAGACTGTCCCTTCCTGTTGCACTGGACCCGTAGGCATAGCGGCGGGGCCGGTGCAGCAGGAAGATACATGAATTAATTTTAATTTCTATGTATAATATGCATGTATTTACAAAAAAAAAGTATATAAGTATGTTTATCCATTGTCTAGTACCCATAGTACAAGCTCTGCTTAGTTTGGGCTAGATGGTGTTGTGTGTATGTGATAGAATATTATTATATTATTATTATTTTGATTTTATTTTTAATTTTGATTTTGATTTTAATTTTAATTTTAATTTTAATTTTAATTTTAATTTTAATTTTAATTTTAATTTTAATTTTAATTTTAATTTTAATTTTGATTTTGATTTTAATTTTAATTTTAATTTTAATTTTAATTTTAATTTTAATTTTAATTTTAATTTTAATTTTAATTTTAATTTTAATTTTAATTTTAATTTTAATTTTAATTTTAATTTTAATTTTAATTTTTTGATTTTAATTTTAATTTTGATTTTGATTTTAATTTTAATTTTAATTTTAATAATTGTATAACTAACATAGTTTTTAAGTTATTGTTACTAACAACATATGGATAATTCTGAAATAAATGTTTATTATTATTATTATTATTATAATGTCTAGCTAGAATATTATTGGTAAATATATTAGAAATTTAATTTAGTGTTATGTATATTATTTCAGCGTATAACTGATGGCAAGCCAAATAAATGAAAGAAAATAAAACTTTAGTTTTAATAGCTCTCTGTTACGGTTGCATCCATGTTTCTGATGACTGCTCTGCTCCTGTGGCTTTAAGTGTAATATAATAAATCCTATCTCATTCCTGTATAAAACAGCTTTCTAATGGTAAAGTAATAAATAAAATTAGTTTTGCAGTTTTATGACTTTTGCATCTCAAACAAAAATACAAATAATATCTATGTATAATATTAGTGTATGATGTCACCTTAGGGTACTTGGTATTACCAATAGGATACCTAGTGTTATCTAGAACAGTATTATTCATAAAAATATAAAAGATATCTTCCTTGTCTGACTTCCGTACTCACCAACTCTTGAACGTCCTGCCCAACCGTTGGATATAAAATTATACACAAAGGTTTCCTTTATGATGTAAAGATAGAACAAGGATTTATTTAATCTTCTTTAGGACAGCAAATAAGGTGATTTTGAAATCGTGTAATTCCTTTTAACCACGCATTCTACTGGTGATATAGGAAAATATGGTCAAGACCATATTTTCGTGAAATGGTTTTAGATAGTTATATGTTAGCCACCCGACACAAAATTGATATATTACTAATTTAAAAGAAATAACATAACAATAACTGATGTCGTAAATAATAAGGGACAATAAAAAGGGCCGCCCGTTATTATTTATGACATTAATTAATGTTCTTTTTTTTTGTAAAAAATTAAAATTGCCTCGGTTGGTTATCGTATTATTACAACGATGAAACCATTTCAAGAAAAAAAAGGGGTAATAATTTTCCATAAAAAAAATAATACAAATAAAAGAATGGTAAGGTTTATTCTATACCACCTGTAGAATGCGTGGTTAAAAGGAATTACACGATTTCAAAATCAGCCTGTATATATGTATATATTATGTTATATGTATATTATTACGTTATATTTATATTATTACCAGATTGAAGTCTGTTAGGAGTGCAGAAAGTCTCATAAGCTAAATAACGTTCCCACGAGAACCGCGGGACTGGCGGAGACGTGACACCTCGTTTACGTCATATTAGTGTTAAGTTCAGCAAGTCTTAAGCCTAACTTCGGTAGGACCACACTTGCGTTAAAACTTCATATTCTTTAAAGTGAACGTTTCGTGGACATTTACATGAACATTTTTATGAACATTTCGTCAGAACTTTATGTAATCTAATTTTTTACATTTTCAATATACTTTTTGTTACTATAAATACTAGTTTAATTGCTTCCCGAGAGCGCCCCACGTAATTAGTTTCATAATAGAAAAGAAAAATAAAGAAAGAAAAATTAAGCAGAGGGTGGAACTGTACTAATTTTACCTTACCAACTATATTTTATATTAATCTGTTATATGCCAAGATAATTCCCTCAATATGGCAATTATTTGGCTTATAACCGATTATTATACTATGATACTAAACTTCATATTGCTACTATGAATTTTCATTACTACAACTGCTTGATTTGGAAAATGTTATACAATTATTGTTATATTTTCTTTACCTGTATATATTTCTCCACACTCGGGCCGACTTGGTTGAGCACGGAGAGCAAGATGTTGTAGCCAAGCGGTGAGCTGACCCACTGGTGCCCCGCCTGTCACCCACCAACTTGTAATAAACATACATGACATACTCATCATACTGCCCGGTTGAGGTTCCTACACGATCCCACTCATAGGAAAGTCTATCATTGCCAATTATTGAGTGTTGATGTGATCAAACTGGCTCTTTTGTGAAGGACCGACCTTTTATAGGATACAGAAGAGAAGTAGGACTTCTTTTTATCCAGTGGGTAGAAGTTCCACAGACTTATAAACCTAAGTCTCCCATTACAGTCCATTTATTGTATCTTTAGTCACTTCTCCCTAGGATCTGCAATGCATGAGTAATACCCATGGTATTACAACCAATAAATTCCTATCTTTACCATTTATCATAAAGCATGCTTGTTTGCATAAAGAAATTCAGAACAAACAAATTATTTAACATATTGTTCATTACCTACTGTAATGAACAATATGTTAAATAATTAAAAAGTACCTAATATGTGTTTATGATTTCAGATGTTTACCTACTGTAATGAACAATATGTTAAATAATTAAAAAGTACCTAATATGTGTTTATGATTTCAGATGTATTTTATACCTCAGAATGTTTACCACATTAGAATACCTATGCTTAACAGTGAGACAACTTATAATAAGCTTAAAATTAAAATCAAACGGGGTATATTATATAATAAAAACAAACCTTCAGTAACATTTTGGGAAGCTTCTATGCACTGTGTAGTTTTTAAAAAAGATCAGTTTCACATGATTACGTTTATGCACATGTCACAATTATTATGTCCAATTATTCTAATACTAACAAATAGAAATAAAATTATATTATGTAGTTAACACTATTATTTGGAATAAATGTAAGGTATATAGGCAGTATCCAAAGCGCCGGTGAAGGTGTAAGTACCAATATGCTTTAAAAAATGTAGTAAGGAATACAGTTTATAACATTAGCTGTAAATAAGACAATCAAATTTAAGCAAGTTTAGGCATACGTAAACGATGAAGGATGCCCATAAACATGGCGTTGCAATAAATATTATCGTCGATTTATCTGGAAATTAAAACCTGTGTTTTGTAAACAAAATCTGACATATGTCAGATAGAAACATCAAACTGATTGAAGACTTTGACAGTTCAGTTTTGCTACCAAACTCTATTAAGCAAGCAATAGAGGTTGAATTACTCTGAGTTAGCTTGGTTAACGAATTATAAAGTTTCTATATAATCAGTTCTATAATTGCAATTAGGGTGGTACCTATATCGGGCATAGCGACTTATTTGTCAGTGTATAGACGTCGTCAGCGTTGTGTGTCGTAGTACCGACAGTGGAATTGATCATAAAATGACCAAGTGGGTAAAGGGTAGGTAAGGCCCGGTATCCACCAAAGCAGAGAGGAGAGGAGACGAGAGGAAAAGAGCTGCGAAGCTGGCAGGTTATTTCCACCAAAGTGGAGAGGAGATGCGTAGCGGATAGGAGATGTGAGTTGTAAGAGCTTGAAACCAGTCAATCGAATGACGCTTTCGAGTGTGCGAGGGGAGAAGGCAGCGGATAAAGGAGCGCGCGAACGCGGGCGCCGCGCGGCTTCACCCGGCCGCCCGGCTACACACATCTCCGCTCAGCCGCGCAGCTTGCTCGCTCGCAATTCTATAGAAAAATGAAATATCTCTGCTCTCCGCTTGGTCCATTTCCACCGAAGCTAAGCGGAAAGGAGATGTAGCAATAACGAAATCTGATTGGTTTATTCAAAACACATCTCCTCTCGTCTCCTTTCTGCTCTGGTGGATACCGGGCTAATTGCCGACACCCGCACTTCACGAAGGCGCCGCTAAGCTCACACCAGTCAACCTGTGACCACGATCGATGCAGGTTGAAGAAAATTAAATTAAATAGGTATTTAATATCTTCTTCCAACGCGACCCGTTGGCTATTATTGTAATATGTGTAGAAAGCGCGACAGCCTAAAACATTTAACACAGAAATTATTTCTACATTGAGGGGTAAAATTTAAATAGAGTGGTTGAAAGCTATTTTAACAAATTTTTGACTTATTTGACAAAAATTTTCCCTATACATATAATTCATATCCCTAGATAATTCAGTTCAGTAATTAGGCCTATGTTCCAATTAAGTTAGGCGATTGCACGGGTTATCCTTTTATTTTTATAAGCTTTTATTTTTTGGCGCTTTGTTAATCTTTAGTAGTCTTGATGTTTATGGTTAAACAAGTTTGAGTCGTAAACTTGCCAATTGAAGCACGGTTACAAAAAAATACCTTACGGTGGGCCGAAACCTCGGCGGGGTCGCGACCGCATGTGCAAGTGATTTGCGCGGCCCCGTCGATAGCGGTTTTGTCGAAGAACATCGTGGTAGGTTTAGTCGGTATTCCGGGAGGTCCATTTTCATCGTTACAACATCTTTCTTTTACCCCAGTGAGTCTGACATAACCCCTCCGCTCGCCCCTGCGGAGGGGTATGAGTCAAAGCATTACACACGTAAAAAATATTGTTACAAATACCTGCTGTATTTTGCATATTAATAATTTCTGTCCAGATAATGGTGTGAAATAACACCAATAAAACGTCAACAACAATAACGTCGCTGGCGTAAATTGTAAATAGTGCGGGCCAATGATACTGCCTTGTGGAATACCGAAACATATTTGCTCATCACTAAATTGATTTCTAATTCTAATATTATACTGTCTATTGTTCAAGTAACAGGAAAAATTGTAGTCCAGTTTCTCCGAAACCAATTATTTCTAACTTTTTTGTAAGTATTCGAGCAGGTATGTTATCAAAGGCTTTTACAATGTCTGTTAACGGCGACATGTTTGGAATTTTGCTGTGGAGCTACTAATATTGTTAAAAGTTACACAGCATCTGCCTTATATTATCTACATTTCTGACTGCGTATTGTCGTTCTGAGAGTAGAATATTTTTCTCTAAATGGCATACGACCATTTGTTGATGACATTTTCAGTGATATATGTAGGTCGATATTTATCAGGAACGTCATTATGCTTGTTTTGAGACACTAGGGCTATTTTACCTTTCACGAAGAAAATCATGCAGAGGTTACAAATTAAAGGTAATGCTCTTTTTGCTCAAAAGTAAAATGTTTTCGTTTCTTTTAAACAGGTGTTTCTACTCTGTAAATGAATTTATTAACAACGAATTTTGAATTGCACTAACAAATTTTTATCGACCGCAAATTAACTTACATGGTACCTAACTAATATTTTGACATTACCTTTCCTTGACATTATAATTTAATTGATAATATTTTGTCATTTGTATTGTAAACTAAAATATAATATTAAATGAATTTAATTTATTGCACCATGAAATTAATTATTTACTCAAGTAATGAAATCATAATCTCAATATAGCAATGGTTCTATCATGTGTGTAAATCAATGTTCAATATATATGATCCTAATGTATCATTAGAAATAAATGCTATTATTATTATTGTTTATTTGTAATGTTAGTGTAGCGACTCCAGGTAGATGAAGAAGTTTCGAGGATTGACGAGAAATGGCACTGTACAGAATACGTGCTTCGTCATACAAATCTGAATCACACAAATGAAGTTAAGAAGCTAATCTATACTAATATTATAAAGCTGAAGAGTTTGTTTGTTTGTTTGGTTGAACGCGCTAATCTCAGGAACTACAGGTTCGAATTGAAAATTATTTTAGTGTTGGATAGCTTATTTATCGAGGAAGGCTATAGGCTATATAACATCGCGCTACGACCCACGGAACCGGCGCAGTAACCATAAACGCAAGTGAAACCGCGAGCACATCTAGTAACTATATATACAAGTTCGGGACATCAACAGTTGGGCCGCAGCCTGCCAGCTAAGGTTACCCAGCCTGGTCAGATGATCCTCCTTTTGTGTTGAAGGGACATCACACCACTTTCCTCCACATTAGCATGACCACAAAAATATATAATTCTTTGTGAGCAATTTGCAATATGAAAACAAGATATACATTAAAAATAAAAACAAAGTAAGAAATATATTAACAAGTCTATTGTGAATATGAGTGCTGTGTACTTTCTTTGTTTTATAATATAATATTCTATCACATACACACAACACCATCTAGCCTAAACTAAGCAGAGCTTGTACTATAGGTACTAGACAATGGATAAACATACTTATATACTTTTTTTTTGTAAATACATACATATTATACATAGAAACACCCAGACCAAGACAAACATCCATGTTCATGCACACAAATGTTTGACTTGTGCGGGAATCGAACCCGCGACCTCAGGCGTGGCAGTCGGTTACACTAACCACTACGCCATCGAAGTCGTCAAATCACACGTCAATCGTTTTAATATATGTATAATCCAAGATTTGCCTAACTAATAGTTAGGCAAATCTTTTTAAAATCGTTATATAAATCATAGTAACAATCACACAGAAGCTCATATAGGAAATAGAAGTAATAAATTGATTTGTATTGTTAATAAACATTGGCCATTAAAAAGAGTGTCAATGAGTTTCTTGCCTGCTTCTTCTCATGAAAGCTCGACTCATCGAACAGTTCTTTTTCAATGTTAAATTTCTATTTCCTTTTATTTATATTTGTATTTATATAAGTTACTTGATGCATCCAAGACGTGTTTGCACATTTTTATGGAAACAAAGATTTTTGACTTTGGATGAAGTACCAAAAGTGGCAGTTTCTTCAAAGTCACTTTTCTTTAATTGAAATTCCCAAACGTTTTTAATATCACCTCAAACATTCTTTGAGATGTGTCCACCAAAACAGAAGTGATGAATTTACTGTTATAATTGGTCTTTATTTTACAGGAGATCCTAGCTAATATTATAAATACGAATGTGGGTTTGTTTGTAAGTTTATTTGTTTGTTTATTACTTTTTCACACCTTAACTACTCGATCGATCATGGAATTTCGAATTCATGTTGTCAGGGGTACAGAAAAGGACATACGATATTTATTCAGGAAAAAGTTATGTTCCCGAGGGTTAGACAATTGACATAACCTACATTTACGCTAGGTGAGCCGTGGGCAAATCCAGTAATTAAATAAATGAAGCATTAAGCTGTTTTGAGGATACGAGGCATAATACTGCACTAGGGTCATGCAAAAAATTCGTTAACAGCACGCAATCATAATTTTTACAAGGTCTATCTGGTAAACGTCAATAGACGACGTCAAAAGAGTGGCCTTGAGTTTCTTGCAGGTATCTTCTTATAGGCTCAACCTTTTCCACGAAACTTTCAACTAACATAAATGTAAATTCAGTAAATGCAATAAACTCACTGTAGGAACACAGGTTGTATTTGTGTGTGTCAAGATTATACATATATGTGTGCATGTATTTAGTGGCGGCTGCGCCCGCCACGTAAGTTTGAGTTAGTCGTAAATATATGGAATTAAGTGAAAGACGTTTATCAATTATTCCTCACATGTTAAACACCTTCGGATTAGATATATAATAGTTACTAGAATTACCTATAGTGGAGAATTACCTTAAGTAAAATATTACCTACATTCACTAACCCCTTTGACGTTCATAAGTCTTACTTTGTGATCCAAGTGAATAAATGATTTTTGACTTTGACTTTGATAAAACTCGATTACACGGGGCCGAAAAATATGCTGTCAAATGAGGTTTTATACGTCTCTGTCTACCTACGGAGATAAAGGCGTGAGACTATGGATATACGCTAAGGTAGCAAGTAAGCTGTACGCATTTGTGATGTAATGAGTAACCGAATATACAGCGTGTAACAGAAAGGTTTGGACATATTTTAGAGGAACTATGTAAATTATGTACATATGTCTGAAAAATAACATATATAGGTACGCTATCCCCGGATCGAAATAATTTCTTTTTAAATATATGACTGTTTTAAAAATGTTACTTAGGTATAATATTGTCTTCTGTTTACCCGAATGTTATTCATTGAAATTAAACTACTATATAGGTACGGATTTTATCGCGTTGTTTATTTTAGATTATAAAAATCGATACAAGCGCACTATCAAAATTGCGCCTGGTCATTTTCGGGCTTAGGGAGGTCACGAAAGTGCTGATATTCGGATCTATTTGTCGCGTTTTTCTATTGTACAGGCGCTATGCGTGACGTTTAAATATGACCACACCTTTCTGTTACTCGCTGTAAAGCTATCTAAAAATAATTAAAGACACATAAATATAATATACATATATATATATATAATTAAAAATTGTTGTAGATAATATTGATTTGTTACGTTTTGATATTTTAATGCAAGTTTTGAAGATCAACTGAGTTAGTATCGATAAATTGCTGGTCGGCAAGAAGTAGAATGTAAATTTATTTATTGCCAAAGAAAACAACATCCTTTGTTCGTTCACTGGATACAAACAAAAGATGTTGTTTTCTTTGGCAATAACTACATATTCATAAAAAAAATTCAAATATTGGTTTTGAACTTCGCGTGAAATCAATCGATACTGTAATCGATGAATTAAACAATAAAATCATATTCGTCATCGTTAAGTGATAACGGTGGCATCACTTATCGACAAATGGGTATAAATAGAACGCAAGCACGGCTTATCGCACAAATACTGCAGTCGTCCATTGTCACTTCGCGAATAAAGCACTTAGCGCATCGGTTAGTTTTTTGCCAGTGTATCCTGTGATTTCATAACCATGGATCTCCCATTTCATAAACTCGAAGAATATAAAGATATAACCAAGTGGAAGCGAAACGACAAGTTATCGTTCAGTGATGTGTGCATGAAGTTCGATCAGGACGTCATAACGGATACCAGAAATGCATTTATTTATAAAATGATGATGAACAACTTAGCGGTCATCACTGAGGAAGTGCTCGACTGGTGTGGATACAGTGATAACTGCAACAACAAAATACATCTATTTCTTGAATTGATTTCGAAATATTCGCATATTCGTTACGTCGAAAAGGAACATCACATCGAGTTGAATGAAACTGACTTTGGTTTTTTCCTCATGACGATTAGTGGAAAGGCTGCTGAATTTCGTCAATTGTACTGGTTCTTCAAGGAAATTTGGGCTCTGTGGGTAAAATATCGAATGTACCGTGAGGAAGAAAACAAGAAAATGATAAAGGTATTATTTAAGGCGGCAAACTCCAGACTAAACACAGTATCCCAAAATATAACCGGCAAGGTGGCCAAACCTTTGCGTGAAAACGTGTCTCCAAATGTTGCCCCATCGCCCGTAAAACTAGGAAAGCTAAGATGTTTAGCGCTCATTAATCTGAGGCCGCAAATTGGCAGGGAATGGTACCTGGTTAGGCGCCAATACAGCTCCTTAGCCAGAGCCATACAAAAAGTTTTGTCTAAAAATAAAAACGCTTATCATGTCAAAACATGGTACGGAGTTCCGCATGCCGTCGATGTGTTCAATTCAGTAAAAGAGGATTTGCGTGGCCTCATATGGTATGCACGAGGTAATATTCTTCGGCAAGAAGTGGAATGTAAATGGGGATATTGGGAAAAATACGACATTATTAGAGCTGTGGAAAAAGTGTTGATTGATAATCAGGCCGAAGAAATCGCCGATACGGCTGAAAAACTTGTTCAATAAAAAAGATTATTTAATTACCTATTTTAATGCGACGATTAAAGAATTTCATCGCCTATTTATCAACTTATTTGTCTTTATAATGTATAATGTACCTACTCCAGATTTATTATTTACAAGATTATAATTAAAGGTTATATAATAAAATACAATTGATTCTCTTTTATTTGCCCTATTTTACGTAACTTGAATAATATAATTTAAAAGTTAATTAAATTACGTTGTATTTTTCGCGCCATTTTTATCGTGATGAATAATATGCAGAGATAAGATTTTCATTCCATAGACAATAAAGGAACTATAGACAAAACACAATATACGATAAGTAGGTATTGTAAGCCACAAAATTGCAATATTGCGATTGTTTACGTAAAATTATTTATTTTAGTGCTTTGGTTTAAAAAACTAAAACTTCGAGTTTGTAAGATATAGGTACGTATATTGTTGTATGATGCTATGAATACGCATGGCGTATAATGTGCTATGGGCTTCAACCTGTGGCTTTGACAATGGTTTATGTTTGCCGGAGTGCGGGACACGTTGCGTGTAGGGTTGCCACCTTTATTTTGAACGAATAGAGTACATTTACTATCTGAGATAAAAATATAAAGTATACGATCTGAAAATAAAATTATTTTTTAACCTGCAATGTTGTTAGCATATTTTTGTTGATGCTAGTATCATCTAATAAATATTTACTATCAAGGAACATATTAATCGGACCTTTACAATATAATATGTATGTCTACATAATAATATGTTTATTAAGATAGATAAACAATTGTTGTAATTCAATTTAGGGAATCTCTATAGCGTTGCTTTACAAACTACTAAACGACGGTGTTGAATGATGTACCTACATTAAAATCGAATTAATATAATTAGTCGCAAATAAACTTTAGCAGAGCACGCACGTCTTTTCATTCATCGAAACTCCAGTCTAGCAAAAGTCAACCATAACACAACATCGTATGGCCTATATCGAGCCGGATACATCAGTGCATCGAAGCGATCGGACCCGAGCGGCGAGAACAATAGACAGCCGCATTCCTTAGATAAGGAGTGAGGCGATCGTTAATTAGAGCTTGTCCAGAAGGGGCGAATTCGCCGCGATTCTCGCGCGCGTATCACGCGCGATCATTGCGTTGGAGACGAATTTAGACGTATTTACGAATTTATTTAGTCAGTAGGAAACATGGAGTTGAACGAAGCGGTCGCGTTGTGGTTAGCCCACCGTCGCTGGAAGTGACAAAAACGGAGGGAAATAGAATGTAATTAGTACATCCAATTCTTAATGATAGAATGACACATAGTATGTTTGTAACTTTGTATCCAAAGTTAAGACAACATGAGAAGAAATTTTTAACGACTTTCGTATGTCCGTGAAATCATTTGATGATTTACTTTTATTAATTGAAGAAGATTTATCGCCACGTGAAAATTATGTACCACGCGAGTATATTGTTTCAGCGGAACAAAAACTCAATGTAATGTTTTATTAATATACTTATACTAATACAGTCTTTTAGGATAAACAATCACATGTAATTATCAAATCAAATACAATTATAGAATCAAATGTTATTATCAAATCAGATGTAATAATTAAACGATGTCATCGTTTTGGAAGAGTTCAAGACATTCACTATCTTGAGAATCTCTTAATGATGTTGATGGAGAATTTACGTATAATGCTGCTTGTGAAGACCTCGGCACTGAAATAGAATTTCAGCCTTGTCATGCTGGTATCGATGGCGTTTCTGGATCATATTCTTGAAAAGTAAATTCGTTTGGTCTTGAAAGTTGTGCATGGTATCGAGGTCGAACCGGAATTGAAGTTGAAAACGAAGTCGAACTGTTAGATAAATACGAATTGTTTGAATAGAGAGTTGATTGAGATTGTTGGGCCGCTTGCAAAATTTTCATTAATTCAATTTTTACTGCTATGCGATTGACCTCAGGTACCTTAAGTAGTTCTTTGTGTAAAGATAAACAGAATAGTTGGTCGTCATTACCTTCCGTTACGCTGGAAACCGGTGGTTGACGTTGATTCCCAGAGCTTATATTGTTTTTAATTATGTTCAGGAATTCGGTGTCAGCGGTAGTCGTTTTCTTTCTTTTTATATCTTGATTAGGCGGCCTCATTAGGTGTTCCCTTGTACCGGCTGTAGACTGTTCGGTACCTGTCTCCGAGTTTTCAGAGGTGTCTTGAATATTGCTTTCTGTTATTTTAGTACGCACTGACCTTTCGAGAAACATAAGCCGTTGAAAATATATATATTGAATCTTCAAAGCTCCAGAGCCTGACGGTGCATTTTTTGTTTTTTTCATTTAACGAAATTAACAAAAAATTTAAGTTGAAACATTTATTTTTCAATTTTCTTTCAGGTATTTAGTTTCCGGCTGTTATTTTGCTGACCTACATTATGTCTACAGATTAGGAAAATTTACTGTAATTGACATCGTTCACAAAACTGTAGACGTTATTTGGAAGAAGTTAAAAGATAGAGTAATTAAAGAACCTTCGACAGAAGAATGGGTGGAAAATTGCAAGAGGAATCGAAAAATATACAAATTTCCTTAACTGCATTGGAGCAGTTGATGGGAAACATATTAGAATCGTAAAACCTTCAGATTCCGGCTCTATGTTCTACAACTATAAGCATTTATTTTCCACTGTCCCACTTTCCGTGTGTGATGCAAACTATTGTTTTATCTGTATAGATGTTGGAGCATGTGGGAAGAGCAGTGATTCAAAGATTTTTAAAAATTCCACATTTAAAAAAAAACTCGTATTAAAATCTTTAAATATTCCGGGACCAAAACCAATATCAGAAATTCGTACAACACGTTTACCTCATGTTATAGTTGGGGATGAGGCATTTAGCTTATCAGAAAACATTATGCGACCATATTGCGGCAAAAATTTAACCAAAGAAAAACGAATATTTAATTACCGTCTCTCTAGAGCAAGACGTTATATTAAGTGTTGTTTTGGAATCCTGGTAAACAAATGGCAAATATTTCGGAAAACATAATTAAAGCTTGTTGTGTTCTTCACATTTACGTCAGATTAAGAGATGGATACAGATAGGAAGACACATTGTTCGAAACAGCTCTAGATGGTCTGAGTACTACTATAATTCGACCAAGTGTAAGGTCTCGAAACACAAGGGATATATTCGCTGATTATTTTATGAAAGAAGGTTGACTGCCATGGCAGGACAAAATGATCAAATTTTCTTTGTATGTTACTAATTAATAAAATAAATAATAATAATTACTAACCAATATCTTTCTTTTTTCCTCGGAATCATCGTTATCAGAAAATATTAACACCAATTCTTCCCAAGCCTTGCGTTTTAAAATTCTGTTGGCATAATCAGGTGATTCCAAGTACCATATCACCGATCTTTTTTCTACTAGGTCTATAAACATTTCCGTATTAAAATTTAGCCGCTCCATTTTCCTCAATACGTGCACTCGCTCTGGAGTTCGCGCGTTAACTGGACGCAACAAGGCATCTCTAGTATCTCGACTTGCGCGCAATATGCGTGAATCAAGCGCGAGTCGAGAGTCTGGCGAAGTGCACGCGATTTACACGCATATTTTTAATTCGCGCGATGCTTGTGGACGCGATGTATTGGCGCCTAGTATCTCGCTAACGCGCGAACGAATTCGCGCGAAGCGTTTCGCGGCGAATTCGCCCCTTCTAGACAAGGTCTTAATGTGCTTTTATATGTGATTGGCAGATTGTTTACAATATTATAACTACAAAACGTTGTGAAAACTTTATATTGGAAGAAATTTGAGTTTGTGAAGTGACTATATACAACCGTATAAAATGTCTACACCGGAACAATTGCTCGGAACGTTAGAAGAAACTGCAAAAAACACAAGTAAGAGAAAATGTCCGAAACAACGGTTAACACGCGGATATATAGAAACACGAGCAAAATGTATAGAAGATTAGGTATTGGCAGAACTTCACAAACACGCACCAAGAGTTATTATATATAATATATTAATTAAATGTACAACACGCGGAAGTAGACAAAATATAAGTTATTTTGTGAACAAAGATTATTTTATATGTGAGGAACTTTATTTATAGTTGCAAGCGGACCTCAAGGACTTATTGCAAACGTCATCATGTAGTCCAGTGGCGTCGTCGGATTGTAATCTGAGCAACAATGAGATGTTTATGTCACGTCTTAGATTACCAAAAATCGAACTGCCAAAATTTACGGGAAGATATGAAGAATGAGTTACCTTTCACGACTTGTTTACCTTTTTAGTTCACAATAATACTTCATTGAGTGACGTCCGGAAATTACACTATTTAAAATCTAACGTTGCTGGCGAAGCACAAACCTTACTGCGACACATTAAAATTACCGAAAGTAATTACTCTCAAGCCTGGTCAGTACTGAAACAAAGGACGGAAATAAACGATTGATAGTGAACGCCGTTCTTAAACATTTGTTTAACCAACGAAAAATTAACACACAGAGTGCCAGTCAGATTAAATCATTGTTAGACACAACTAATGAGTGTCTTAACAACTTAAATAATATGTCAGTGACTACGGATTCTTGGGATCCTTTATTGATATTTCTGTCCGTGCAGAAATTGGACCAATATACTCACAAAGACTGGGAGGAATATTCATACAAAGAGGATGGAGGAGCTACCTACCTGGGACAGCCTGAAGAAGTTTCTTGAATCGAAGTTTCGCACACTCGAGCTCGTATCACTTGGTACTACTACTGCTACACCTGTAAGAGAGAAGCCTAAAGAGAAATCATTCGCTGCTATTGCTACTACTTCTACTGAGAAAGCGTGTGTCAAGTGCGAAGGAAATTGTACACTGTGCCATTGAAGACAGTTTACAGAAATGAATGGCAAAGACAGAAACGATCATGTGAAGCAAAATAGATTGTGTTACAATTGTTTGTTGGCCGGACATTCAAATGCCGAGTACCGATTAACTGCCGAATTTATAAGAAGCGACATAATTCTTTGCTCCACGAACAAAAGAAAGAAACCACATTGGAAACAAAACAAGAAGAAGCTATAACTTCGGATGTGTCTGTCAATCATACTATCGAAGACAAGAAGTAGACAACATTGACATTGACCGCACATTATAACAACAGACAAGCGACGGCACTGATAGTGACCGCAGTGGTGACAGCTAGGAGCGAAGAAGGACACACCATTGTTTTAAGAGCGCTAATAGATCAAGGCTCAGAAGCGTGCTTCATAACCGAGAACGCGGCTCAACTCCTGGGACTTAAAAGACGAACAGTGAGAGGCATCGTGATTGGTGTAGCGTCTACAAAAACAGATGTTAAGCAAGTGGTTCAGCTACAGTTTTATCTAGAAGAGAAGACAACTTCTGTCTTAAAATACACGCCTGTGTGATGAGTAAACAGCTGACTGCTAAAATACCAGAA
Organism: Catocala fraxini; assembly: GCA_930367265.1. NCBI lineage: Eukaryota > Metazoa > Arthropoda > Insecta > Lepidoptera > Erebidae > Catocala > Catocala fraxini. The sequence goes on from OV884041.1 coordinate 1,761,162, forward strand.
CACTCTATCACTGTAAACAATAACTTTCAGCACCTTCAAGAGTTAGACCTAGCCGATCCAAGTTACAATATACCTGGGTCTATCGATATTCTGCTCGGTGTGAAAGAATATGGAATAATTATACAACAAGAGTTAATCAAGGGTCCACCAGGTACAACATGTGCACAATGAACCAGCCTCGGTTGGATTCCATTCGGACAGACAGGAGACACAGAACAAAAACAATGACAATTCTTTTCTTATTATGCACCATCACATCGATGTAGAAGATATGTTAAAAAGATTCTGCAGAAGAAGATACACGGGAATTAAGATAAGATAAGTTAAATAAGAAATTATTATTGACGATCAGACGATTTGTGACGTATCATAAAATTGTTATGTATATACCGAGTTAACAAAAAACGGGCACTTATCTAATAAAGCATGATCGCTTTATTAGATAAGTGCCCGTTTTTTGTTAAATACTAACGTATAAAAGTGATTGTGTCACAAATCGTCTGATTGTCAATAATTATTTGTTTTTAAACTTAGCTTAATTCCATATTTTATTTTTGATCTAGGTTAGGTTTGGCATTTATGGATTCATATCCGGCTACGATTACGTTGAAAAGCTAAGCGCGTCGCAAGGCAAATCATTAAAACAATATAATGAGGTACTCTAAAATAAATTTACTCAACTAATGTGACATTAAAAGCAGAGAAACTGTGGACTGTCTATTACATGGCATCAAGGATCGTGAAGTTAGGGAGACTTAATAAATTTGACCGGCCTTACACTGGGAGAGGAAATAAGAAATACAAGAATACAGTAATAGCCAGGCCACAATCACGCTAAGGATGAATCATACTGGGTATAATTAATTCTCGACGTGATTATAAAAACATATCGAGTGAGACTGGCGAAAATAACAATATTAAGAAGGACACACCTATAACATTTACCTTGAACAAAAATGAAATCCACAATGAAGATAAGATAAGTTAAATAAGAAATAATTATTGACGATCAGACGAATCGTGACGTATCATAAAAAACATTTGTAAATCCGAGCATGATCGCTTTATTAGATAAGCAGGTACCCGTTTTTTGTTAAATACAAAAGTATAAAAGTGATTGTGTCCCAAATCGTCTGATTGTCAATAATTATTTGTTATTTAACTTATCTACTCTTAAGTCCGTGTTTTATTTTTTATCTAGGTTATGTTAGGTCTTTATAGAGTCATATCCGGCTATGATTACGTTGAACAGCTAAGCGCGGGGCATGGCAGGTCATGAAACCAATATTACTCTAAAATAAATTTACTTAACCAATGTGGCATTAAAAGCAGATAAACTGTGAACAATCTATTACAAAGTATTGAAGATCGTGCCATAAGGGTGAGTTAAAAAACTTGACTGACCTTAGATTAAGAGGGGAAATTAGAAATACAAAAATACAGTGACATCCAGTATGATTCATCCTTGACATAATTATAACAACATGTCGAGTGACATTGGCGAAAACAACACTAGTGAAAAGAACCTATAACGATTAACCTTGAACAAAAATGAAATCCAGAATTAAGATAAGATAAGTAAAATAGGAAAGTAATTATTGACGATCATACAATTTGTGACGTTAAAGTCAAAGTCAAGTCAATTTATAAAAAACTAATGTCAATATCGAGCATGATCGCTTTATTAGATAGATTAGATAGGAACCTACCCGTTTTTTGTAATACACGAAAGTATAAAAGTGACTTATCCGTTTATCAAACAATGATTTGTTAGATACATACATGGATACGTTGAATTTTATGAAATAATTGATGATCATCACGAATTACTTATTTTATAATTTCATTTATCTTATAATTAACACATTAGGTACAATTTAAATAATAGGTATTACGAAATAATTCATGATCTTATGATTTACGATTCAAAGATTGACGATCAGGCGGTGTGTGACGTATGAAAAGTTAACTTAAAAATAACCTTTGCATTACCTATTTAAGCCATGTAACCCGATAGAATAAAAGTGATTATACCTATCACAAATCGTCTGATCGTCAAACATGAATTTGTATTTACATATCTTATCTTATCTTAATAATGTATTCCATTTAACCTAGATACCGTTATAGCTCCATTTTGTCTTTATCTCTATTATGATTTTCGACTCTCGATCTTCCTTATAAATTGTAAATAAATATTTAAGACTGGATTTTGCCCGCGGCTTCGCTCATGTAAAATATGTAAGGTAAATAACAGTACTTTTTCCCGGATGAAAGATACCATATAAAAAATAAAGTAGGTAGGTACAAGCTCCGAAAATAAAGTATTATTTATTTAACTTGCTTTTTTAGAGTTCGGAAAAATTCTTATACGACAGCTTTGTCCGTCCGTCCGTCCGACCGTCTGTCTGGTATACAACTTTCAACTCAAGAACCGTAAGAGCTAGAGACTCGCGGTCAACGCCATTCGACTCAACATAGTCGATATAGGTATATACCGAAATTACTATGACCTTTGACCTCTGACCTCAAAGTCACGTGATACCATCTTTCAACTCAAGAACCGTAAAAGCCATTCGACTCAGCATAGTCGATATACCCCAAAATGACTATGACCTTTGACCTCAACGTCACGAGATACCATTTTTTTTAACTCTAAGATTTACGGTAACTCATGGCCGTTTCCCACTTGTTGTTACCATATTTTGTTGATGCTAGTAACATCTAACAAATATTTATTATCAAGGAACGTCTTACCCGCATCTTTACAATATATGTCTATATTGAGATAGATAAACAATTGTTTTTAGTCAATTTAGGGAACCTGTATAGCGTTACTTTAAGTAAACAATTAAATAAAACCTGTAAATGTTGTACATAGGTAAAATAAAGTATTTTCATATATTTTATTTTCCTAATAAAGTTTTACACGAAATAACGTACACTTTATTATATAGTACGGTTGGCAACCCTATCCATGCGTCGCCGATCTAAAACCACCTTCAGGGTCAACTCTGATTAGGCGGCAAAATGCTCGAGCATTCTCAAACATGTTCTTTGCCACTACTCATACCAAGCGTACGACACCCACGTTTGCTCGAACAGTCACGCATATGCTCGAACAACCTGGGAAATGCGAGGATACATTGGTTCGTTGCAAGCTTGAAAGCAGTATGTGTGTGTGGAATCCACACGAGAGCACAAACGCTCTTCTGCTTGCAAAAGGTGCAAAAAGCCTTTCTAAGATATCTGTACAAGCGTGTCTATGGATATTATGCATACATGTATCCCACAATGTTTCCTTTGGGTTGTCTAGGGTATAACTCATTGGAAGTCAGACGGGAGATGCACCAACTTATAGCCATGTGCAAAATTCTGAGGGGAAAAATTGATGCACCACCTTCATGACGAGTTGTGTCGATTTTTTGTTCCTCATAACTACCGTCGCAACCGAAGGAACATGTTGTTTGCCGTGCCATTTTCTGCTCTCAACGCTCTCCTGTACACCAATCCTGACTGTGACTTGTTTGCGGATGAATGACCGAATATATTGTTAGTGTGTCAGCGATTTTGTGAGAGGAAGGAATGATTGTTTGTGTGGAGACCAAGATCCATATAATTGTTTATTTGTTTTATATCTTTCTTTTAATTTAGTATTTGTTTCATATTTTCCTATAATTAATTATTGTAATTGCAGTACAACCGTTATAATTAAATAAATAAATAAGTCAGCGATAATCAATTTATCGTCATCAATATTAAAAACGTTTCACTCTCGATACTTTTGATCAGCAGGCTCTCTAGTCCTGCCACACTGTCTAGTCCCACCGTCTGAACGGCCTATGTTCGTTGACCCCGCGCGCTGCCGCGGGCCTCTAAACATGCTCGTGCAAGTACTAGAGTGTACGGACACGCTGGCGCAGTCGCGCTGTCTGCTGGACTAGATTATACTACTAGAATATGATTTTCGACTCTATTTTAACGGAATAAGGTTAATATTTTATTGACATATTTTTAAAACGGCTTAAGAATTTTCCGCTCAATTTGTTTGGGCCTAATATTTTTACATGATGATCAGTTTTATTCTATATTTTGAGTGATACCACTCTAAATCAATTGATTTGATTATTCTTATTAAAATTACTTATTTTGAAAATATAGATTCACTTCTGAGTGTAGAGCATTTCTAACTATATCATATACTAGCTGTGCCCTCGGTTTTATCCACGTTTACGGTGGCTGCTCCGCTCCCGTAGCCCCAAGTGAGTTGAATTTCTGAGTTTCTTTATTTTAAATTACTCTTAAATATACTAATAGTAGATTGTACCCGCGTTAATGTAAGTTAGGCTAATAAAAGTACTTTTTCTGGACCCCTGACAATATGTATGCGTAATTGCATACATATTGTCAGGGGTATATCGATCATCATGTAATTGCATGATGATCGATTGAGTCGTTAAGGCATGAAATCGTAAAAAACAAACTCACATTCTTATTGATAATATAGTTAGGATATAGGATAGGATACTTTTTGTATTATCACTTTGGCATTGTAATTTGTTTCTTCTTTTCAAAAATATATTTTCTGGATAAATTGGAAAAGGGGAAATCAGAAAAAATACTGTTCTCTAGGGATAGTTAGTTTCATAATAAAACAATGAAATGTTTTTCAATTATTTATATTGAAATTATCACCTTCGTAATTCCAGCACTGAAGGGTGTCCACGTTTGACGTACAACACAATTACAATATAACCACTGACAGAGTACAAAATAAAATAATACAACATAACCACACAAAGCCGGTCTGACTAATTTGGACTCGCCTGAAGGCACTTGAGGTCAAATAGTTTGCTTGGAGTTACAATTGGCAAGTCTATGTTTAAGTGAAACAAATACGAACACACACTAGAAAATATTCGTTTACAGGTTAAACATTTCCGGAAAAAGAGATTACCTCTTTTTCGCAAATAAGGTTACGGTCTGATGCTAAGCGGTTGGCGTACTGGAGGCTGGCAACACCAATAGTATCACAATAGTGTTGCCGTTGCCCTGATTGAAACAATCACTGTCATGCCAGCAGAAGGTTCAAAGAACGCTAGGTCCTTTGTTCAGGACAATGCCTTCTTAAGGTGTTTGGGAAGCTCATTAATCGCAGAAATGCAACACTATGTTATTACACTGCTATCTTCTGCAGGTGGAATTACCTCTCCAGGGTTTGAGCACAGATCCCCAAATTAACAACATGACAAAAAAAAGAAAATACAATGGTATAAAACCTCTTTCACACATTGCTTGACTCCATATACCTGTTTCACACATCCAAAAAGGCTACATACATATCAAATAGACAACCAATAAAGTTGTAAACATACAGAATCACAGCAGACCGGCTGAAGGCTACAAAATTATTGCTCGACATTCAAAAAGTTATTTACTATGAAAATTAATTTCTCTTTTATACAAAAAATAATTTTACACCATGTACGCAATGGCTACGTTCAGACAGAATTAGGTACTATACTATTACTCAACCAGCACCCTTATTGTGTAACATAGTAACCATTGTCATACCATTGACTTTGAAAACATTTTGCTAGTTTGATTAAATCTTTCAGCAAGCCTGTCGGTAGAAGTTAACCGTAATCTATGACCATAAAGAAAGGTATTAAACATGAGACAAAAGTAAAGGAATGAGAGAGTGCTTTTCAACACTTATTTCACAATATTTTAGATGTATTAAACAACTTTACAGGCTTAGAGAGAGAGCACACATGTCAACTAGGAAACGGATCGGCACCGTATCAACTCGAGCCGTGCAGTATTCTCGGTATGAAACTCCCTACTGCAACGCACACTAATCGGAATCGTAACGTAATCGCCTCGCCTCGGGACAAGCTTGCAGTCCTCGCGCTTACGGCTCGTCGTCCCAGCACTTACGTCTCTCCGTGCACTACTGTTGCCGAATGTGCTGTCATTCAGTTTTTGTACTAATTTAAATTGAATAAATGATTATTATTATTATTATTCACGAGATAACTAACAGTCGTGTTGCGCGCGTATTTTATTCAATTTGTAGGTTAGATTTCAAACAAAAATAGCGATGAAAAGGGATAATTGAAGAAGTGAGAAAATATCCATATTAATATGATTTAAGTGAGCGCGGCGTAAGCGCGTCGTCGCCTAGCCGTAGCCGAGTCGACGTACCGGAGCTGTAGATCCGCTTTAGTTACATTAGGTTGACGCCTGTTTGACGGCGAGGCGAAAGGCGATACGGTGACGATCCCTTTCCGAGTTAATATTTGTGCTATGACCTTAAAGCAGAATAATTATCAAAGTCAATGTGTCGGTAATCAAATATACAATAAGGGCACTTTGTTTGTTCAATCTTTGTCTGTGCTGAAATTGAGCTAGGAACATACGTAGGTTATGTTACAATACTATTATTACGATTTAGTTTGAGCATGTTATAGTTTACAATTTTAACGGAAGACTAAAACAAAAAGTTAAGGATTCACATTTTGGTGTAACATTTGTACATATTAGTAATATAAACTAGGTATGTTCTCGCTGAAATTCAGTTTACATTTAGCTGATTTGACATTCTATGTGTGTATAAAGCGGCACAATATATATTACCACTATGAGTCTTTTCTACTGCTTCTGATTATTTATCTGTGATTATTTCTTTTGTAAAAATTTCTGATAAGGAAGATATTGGATGTGTCTACTATCAGCGCTCTAACTAAAAATCATATTTTTATATTTACATTTATATCAATATTATAATGAGTACTAATGTCCTGTTTTTTATTTGACACATTATAGGGTTGGCAAAATTTTGATATAACGAACGAACGGATACAACGTACTTTTTACTTTTGTATTTTTGTACAATGTCAAAATAATATTTGCGCAACCCTCACACACACCACAAAAAGTACAAAAGTCCTTCATATAACTCTATATTCTATTCAATTCACCCTATTCTCTGAACACTATCCATACATCGTCTCTATTTTAAATATTAATCATTTCTATCTTTATAAATGCACTTCTTGTTAAAATTTTATATTCTACTTCTAAACAAGAAAAAAGGCTGTGTTAAAGAAATCATATTATTATTCATATTCAAAGTAATTAACTCTTATATTTGTGTAACAATAGAAAATAGACAAGAAATACGGCTTGATTAGTTAAATAACGTTATTACTTGCAAAATTGTTTACAAATTATAATGTTTATCACTGTGGCGCCAATTTGTTTTAACATTATATTATATACTCGTAATTCATGTATTCTAGAGACGGCAATAACATGTGCACGTGCTCATCGCAACGCATGACACATCCGTTAAAAATTAAAAGAGATTCAATTTCAACCGGGTTAGTTTACCGGTTAAAATAGCGATTGAATGATTGTCTATAGCCATCCATAGACAATCATTCAACCGCTATTTTAAACCACAAAGTTATTTATTAAACTCATTTTATTTTGATAACAAAAAAGATGACTATAGACGTATTATTTAGATACTATTGGAATTTGATAAAAATGGTGTTGTCCGTCTCCAGATTATATGAATCATAAACAATAAAAAGTATGCATCCAACGATTACTTGGTAGATGTATCAAAGATAAAACTTGCGTATGTAAAGGAAACACAACGGAGCTTATAAAAACAAATATCTACAGATACAGAATACTCAAGAATACTGAAAATATGATGGCATTGCTTATCTCACAATTCGACTTACGATATATTTCTTTGGTGTTGTGTCATATTTTATGTAATAACCCATTGCTATTGGACGCTATACGAATGGCGCACTATATAACTAAGTTGCGATTTGTGCGAACACCGCTCTTATATACCGACACCCAATCATTTTACACCAGCGCGGACCGGTCAACATTTACATAATTTATACAGCACGCAATCGTCGCACATATCACAAAACTAATTACATTAATTAACTAATATATCCCAATACTAAACTTGCCTCCACTATATTTACAGAACTCGTTTCTATTTACACAAATGGAATTACTGAGATCATTTCTTACGATTATTAAACAAAATGAAAAATTACGAGGTCAGCCGTATTTATAATTATTAAATTAAAATAATACTTTAGAATAGACTGGTTTGGTACACGGCTGGTACAAGGTACGTTGTGCACCTTACATGAGGTAATGTTATTTACCGTAGTGGTAAACTTATTTCAAGTCTAAATTACCGTGAAACGGAAAAACACGTCATGTCCTCGATTTATTTTTTTAGTCTTGTAACAATTAAGTTCAACAACGGGCCATTTACACACGCATTTCGTATTGGTACCTAATGCGCGTAGTTAACAACATGTCTAATTATTGCTACTAAAGGAACTACATAAAGAATCGTAAGTTTTTGCTCATTTAAAATTATACGAGGATAATATAACATAAGCTAAATTTGTCTTTTCAACATGGCAGCTTATTGCACGTTAATAACATTAATAAAAAACAACGATTGCACCAATTAATTAGCTAGCCATGAGTTAAAAATACGTATTGTCAAAGACAAACACGAGGTAGTAAATTTTCTATCTATAATAATAGAAATAATGAAAGGCTTGACATATTAATGTCCTCCTTTAAACGCTGTTGGCGCACTGCTGCACTTCTATGAAAGTATTCAATTACACACCTTTCTAACCACATATGGTTACAAATTGATTTTTGGGATATCTTTGCAATCTTACAATAATGTACTATTCACTCTTCAGGTATATAAATTGTTTGTAATAAATTATATACACAATTTTGCTCTCGCTGCCAAATTATATTTAACAAACTGCCTTACCTAATGTGTTCAATTCAGCTCGATACTTGCTTTCGAAGTGGAATACCATTTGCAGTATTAGTTGGTTAGGTCAACAATGTATAAGTCTTTTACCTATTCCAATCGTACAGTTTAAAAACCGAAAGAGGTAGGTTGTGGTAGGTTTCCCTTTAAAATATTAAATTTATCATTGAGCGGAATATTGAGAAAGAAGTTAATTATCTAGACATATTAAGTCTGCAGCGAAGCGAAGCAGTGAGCATCAGCCTACGCCAGTTGTCTTTGACATGTATTCAAAAATCTAGTTTTATATAAACAAATTAATGAGCTTTGTTAAACAACGAAAAAGTTAACAAATCACTGTTAAAAAATAACGAAAATGTTCGTTAAATTCTATATTGGAATGCTGTGTCAAAATTAAATGATGAAACTTCGGTGGGTTGTGATAACGTAGCTTATCTAGGTTCATCCGAATCTCTCTTTGACGAGGAACATGAGTTTCTTCTTGCCTTTGTATTTGAGTTTGATTTCTTGTAGTAACGCCGCGAACTGATGCGGGCCGTCGGGCGCCAGTGCGAACGTGTCGCGGGCTTTGCCTGCAAAAATGATCATTAAAAGCTATTAAAAATATTTTCGTCATAATAACGACATTTCATGTAGAGAATGGGTTTTTATTGACTCGTCACGGTCCGTGTCTGACAGTGGGGCAGTTTATTTTTACGAATGCGATGTTTCTATTTTGAAAATTTATTTTATTTGAGTATGGAAAATTGTTTATCACAGCATTTAACAAATTAGAAAACCTTATCCATCTAAACCAAAATAGGTCGGATGGAGTACAGCCCACATAAGAGCACAAGCGAGGTTGTATTATTTTTAAAACAAAGTTCGTTTATGGTGATTTGAGTCGGTAAAGTATATATGTAGAATGGTATGGCGTCGGTTACCGAGGAAGTCGACGAAGTCGGCGTAGTGTCTCGGCGAGATGTGCGCGAGGCGCGCGTGCGTGGTGGACGCGTAGGCGCGCAGCGCGGCCTCCAGCAGCGGCCGCAGCGGCGTGGGCGGGCGCGCGCCGCGCGAGCGCGAGCAGCCCGCCGCCGCCACGCAGCAGCGCCGCAGCACGTCCGACTGCGCACACACCGTTACACGTTACACTCCACTAGCGCCACTACGCTAGTAGCTTCATAGTTAAGGTATCCAAATCGCTTGTGTTGTAAGTAGGCGTAGACCGATAGATAAGGCTAATGCCTTATCTATTATAACTTTCGGTTGCAGGTCTAATGACTTGCAACTGAAAAATCTTCTGCTGGAGAGATGAACTAGTCATTTGTATATATTACCATAATGCTAATGTTTCATGACATTTTAAAAAACAATTGTACTTAGAAGAATCATTAGCTTTATGAGAAGCTTTCGACACTGTTGATCAAAGCTTTTTATATAAATAATGTCTCAAGGATTTTTATTTGTTTTTTATATATAACTTAAATCGTGGATGGAATGGCCAGAAAAGGTTGCTGCCTAAAAAACTAAAAGGTCATAAATTTTTTTTCTATTTCATTGTAATCAATATTGTCTGGTGTACCTTAGGGGTCTCTTTACGGACCCTAAATGTATATTTATAACTAACATAATATAATTGTTAGGCTAACTCACAAGTACTGGCGCACACTGCACGTTTTTGACCAGCAGCGGCAACATCGCCTGCAGCTCGGCGCGGCCCAGCGAGTGCGCCAACGCCACAGCCCAGTGGATGTCCGCGATCGCGGGGTGGCTATCCTGCAACATCACGAAACTTTAGCATATGTAATTACTGCCAGTATGTTATTGTGGGTCGGTGGATCGTATAGGTATAGGTACCTGGTTGTAGTGCAGGTGCAGGTTGCGCATGGCGAGGGTGGCGAGGCGCATGGCGCGCGCGGGCTGGCCGCGCTGCTCCATGTAGCGCGCCACGGCGAACAGCTGGCTGGACGCCAGCGCGCCGCGCGCCGCCGCGCCGCCCACGGCCGCGCACGCCGCCTCGAACGCGCCCGCCGAGCCCTCGCACACCGACAGCGCGCTCAGCGCACAGCCCGGAGGGTCCTGCGAGAAACACTACTGGGTTACACACCACTACCTAGCAAGATACAGTCCCGCACAAATCTAAACAGTTCCTGCTGGGATAGTAATTACAACCCTTGGTGGGTTGTAATTACTATCCTAGCAGGAACTTTTAAGATATAAAACATACAGATATTATCTAGTATTGTGTTCTTGCGGGGGGTAGATTTTAGTAGGGCTTTAGCAGGTTAAGGAGGCACTGAGCTAGTAACAGGTAAACTAGTTCCAGCTGCGCTACAATTCCGTCTCGATAGAGATGACAACACATGTGACATCTCTAGTGTAGCAAACGTCCATGGTATAGAAGAAATGTATTCTTTTGGTATTGCCGAAGACCACAAGTGGTTATTACTACTAAACTAAGCCATTTGCAGAGGAGCCACATCCAAAATATAAATACTTTTTTTTATACGATAATCTGGAATGCTCGATAATTCAGTCTTTTACAATAACAGTGATAAGTTACCTTAGCAGCACACTGTAACGCTAAAGTCCTGGCGCACGCGCTGAGTTTCTCCTGCTGTTCGAAGCTGAGGCCAAGCCGCAGTGCGGTTGCGTGCGACATGGCAGCCGCCGCCACAGGTCCCGTCGCCTCCGTCGGAGTAAACAACTCGTACCTGGAAAACGATAGTTATCGTTATATCATCAGTTTAAAACACATTTTGTTATGACAGAATCTAAATTTAGTTCGCACGTCAAAGATCTGAGAGTGAAAACCATATGAGAAAACAAACTATTGATAAAAATCGTATTATGAAGCAAATTGAAATATTCGACACGTTACATTACGTATGAATGCATATATTATATAATAGTCACGATTTTACAAATACGATTGCAGAAACCGTTGTTCTTGCGGTAAAGAACATATAAATATATGAGAAGAAATACTAACAATAATAAAATGAGATATCGCCGTCGTCAGCCACCTAGGTGGACATCGTCATGCAGTCATGGAGATTAGAAATCTCTTCCAAAATGATCATCAGTGTCATCTGAGAACATTGCCACTGTCACTGAATACTATAATATCATCAGCACGATCGACCGATCAGCCATGATCTATCTAATTTTAATCATGTTTGTTACTTTCCAACAATCGATATTGTGATTCGATTAAAATTATCATTAGTGACAACGAATTTATCAACATTAGAAAGCAAAGTCATAGATGTTTTATAGACGTTTTGAAACTCAAATTTATTTTTCTTAGCAATTGCACATCACTAAAACAAACTCGCTCACGCACAGATACCTACCTACATGTCAACCGCTAGGCCGGATCAAGTCAGTTCAATACCAGTTATAGTGGTCGGCACATTAGATCGAACACCTGGGGCCATTATAATCTGTAGGACATGATTGTTTTCTGGAACTTTCGGGTCGTATTGTCTTATATACTGACCAGTTCTGCATGATGGAGAGGAGTGCGTCGAGGCCCAGCTCTGTGGCGCACGTGACGAGCCAGCGGACCATCTCCCTCCGCCGCCAATTCACTGACGACAGCGTCATCCTTAATACCTGGAACGGAAGTTAGTATGGCTGCTGAATTTGACTGTTTGGAGTATTTTAAACTTCAGAGGCCTTTGAGTGATCCATACTCAGAGGGGATGTGACCACACAGTCACTAGAACATTAATTATCGAATTAATGTTGTTCATGTTGAATTTCGGTCACGACGGCCAATTTTAACAGAGACCGGCCATCTGCTCAGAAGATATTACAGTGTACAAGGTAATCAGACACGACCAGAGAGAGATCAGGAGCAGTACCAATAAAATACATTATTTAGTTTATTTACGGGAAGACCGATCACTTGTCAAAGGTCATAGCACGCTGATGACAAGGAGTCCATATTTTGGGTATCTTTAATTGCAATCTTAAAATCATAGTTGTGATGTTTGAGATAATCTATTAATATTATTTATTACATAGAGTTTAGATATATGTGAAGTCTTCCAACCTGCACTCAGTCAGCGTGGCCGTCTATAGCCTAACCTTTCTCACGTTGAGAAGAGGATCAGGCCCAGCATGAGACATTTTATATACAGGGCTGATATTAATATTATTTACGTTTGTTACATGGGAGTAATATTTATTATGTCTTTAAATACGTCTCTCCTTGAACCAGTGACTTGCACGTATGAACGAAATAAATCTGGCAAATTATGAAATGTATGTATGTAGGTTCTTTATTGAATCTTTTCTGATACCTATCTGAATAATATAATACTATGCAACCTTCTGTACGCGAAACTGATCCGTACATGACCGTCTTTTGGAATTGGAAACAAGAGATATTTTGCGGCTTGGACATTTTGCAAAATGGACATTCTGCGACAGACCGCTTATAATTGCGGATCTGGATGTTCTCGTGGCCGTTGATTTGAAGAGTCACCTGCGACATAGGAGTTGAGTCTAGTGCAGGAGTTGTGTTTTAAGAGATAAGTGGTGGTATATAAGATGTATGTGTGAGGAGCAGTATGTGTGTGTGTGTGCGCGTGTATGTGTGTGTACCTGCAGGCCCAGCTCGAATGCGGCGGCTAGCAGGTCGCGGTGGTGATGCGGCGCGGCAGGCGGCGCCGCGTGGCGCAGCGCGTCCTGCGCGAGGCGGAACAGCTGCGCCGCCGAGCGCACGTGTCGCTGCGCCGCGCCCAGCGCCAGCCGCAACCGCCCAGGGTTACCCCGCGCAGCACCTGTTTATCCCACACATATATTAAACTAGACTCCACAGACGATGGCCTGCCCGAACGTTGGCTTGCTAGCCTGATCGCGTCACCATTTTTCGGGCTCAAACCCATACATTGTCACTTGTTTGCAATCTATGCTGCCGGTAGTTTCAATTGCGCTGTTACGTATTTACTTAGTTATCATTATACTATATAATAGCATATATCTTATACTCGATACTTACTTGAACAGTCAGATCATTAACAATTTAACATTTTATCACTATCCATATTTTAGCATGGCATATCAATTAAAAGGTGTAAGGTATGTACGATGTGACCTTGAACACTTAATGTTCTATTGACCCCACAACCGAAATGTTTTATCGAAATCAGGATTTAAATTTTCAAGCTCGAAGTAGGATCTCTTTCCCGTATAAATAAATTATTTATAGTAAGGTTTCTTACCCACAAAATCTTACTTTACACTTGGCAAAAGGTGTGTGAGGTCATAATTCATAAGGTCATAAGTCTGCCAACCCGCATTGGACCATGGCCTAACTCTTCTCACACTGAGAAGAGGCCCATGCCCAGCAGTGGGACAGTTTAAGGCTGCCTGTCCACTGAAGCGGAGCGAGGCCGGGGATTGGAGAAAAGAAGAAATATTAACCAATAGGATTGCATAAACTCTTCGCTCCGCTCCAGTATGCAATCCTATTGGTAAATAATTCTTCGTTTCTCCGCTCCGCTTCAATCGACAGGCAGCCTAATATAAGGATGATAAGAACATGTACCGAGAAGTGCGCTTGCGAGTGCTGCCTGTTGCTGCTCAGCGTGCTGTAGCGTGTGCCAGGCACCGGCTGCGCCTGCGCCAGTCGCGCCACCCCCTCCATCTAACGCGTACGCCTCTTCAACCATCGGCAGTCTGCAACAGATAACGAGAATTAAGGAACTTCATACTGAGTGGCTTTGAATATAGACCTACCTCTGTCGTTCCAGACAAGTTTAATCTATTAAACGCCACGGTCTTGTATAGAAGGCTAACGATTCCGTTCCGTCCACGCCACGACTTTATTAGAAGAAAATACATCAAAAATAGTTTTTTTTATTTGTGCGTAATTTTTACTATTGCCTAAAATTCTTCTCTTACTTGTTTAGGTCAATTATTATTTTTAAAACAACTAAAGCGGTCCATTTGTTAATAATTATTATTTAAAAAAATGGCAGTAGGTGTAGGTTCCCACAAGGTGGACCGATGATCTGGTAAGGACCGCGGGAAGCGGGTGGATGCGGGTGGCCCAAGACCGGAATGTGTGGCAAGCTTTGGGGGAGGCCTATGTCCAGCAGTGGACGACTTGCGGCTGAGATAATGATTGACGATTTAAAAAAAAAGCTGTGTCTAAATTAACCTAAGCTACTTTTCGAGCGAAGCCGCGGGCAAAATCTAGTATGTAATAAAGAATGTTCAAAGTAGTATTCTGGAGATATGGTTGGCCTAGCGGATAGGTACCTCATGGCGCGCAGCCCCACGCGGTAGGCGAGGTCGGGGTGCGCGGGCAGCAGCGCCAGGAACAGGAAGCGCGCGAACGTGTGCGCCGGCTGCGCGCGCGGGTGCGCCAGCGCGCCCAGGCACGACGCCGCGCCGCCCGCCAGCAGCGCGCCCGCCGCGCGCGCGCACACGCCCGCCGCCGCCTCGCCCTCCACGCGCTGCAGCTGCGCGATCAGGCGCTCCTCCTGCACACGCACACACTTCAGCTACAGCTACTGCCGCCATAAGGGAAACTGACCTATGTATCTACCAGTATTTTTATCTTTATCTATATATATTTATTATATGAAAATGAATCTCTGTTTTTCTTGGTCACGCCATAACACGAGAACGACTTTACTGATTTCATTCACCTTTTTTTTAAGTTGTATTATGTTTGTAGAAGATTCTTACGGAAAGAAAAGTTAAGAAAATTGGATAATTATATATATTAATAATATTATATAGACAACTTAACGTTTATTTTAACAGTTCATCTAAGATAGGACAACATCTGTCGAGTCAACTATAAAACGCTAGATCTAATATAAAAATACTTATCGTCTTTTTTTACTGATTCCAAATACGTAAAAAAAACAATTTCGAAAAAGAAATGTTCCTAGTATATACCGTAATATACCTAAATAGTTTAATGTAGTCTAACAAGTTTGAACTACGTTGTAATAAATGCATATATTTAAATTAAATACTTTTAAACAGAAACTGAAACGTTAAACAATTTTATGGTTATGTAAAGTTCGTTTAATTTTACATAGGCCGTTCTCCTGTAATGTAGTCATACCTGCTTGCAGTGTCGTTCTTGTGCGTAAAGGCCTCTTGGTAATGTCCGCGCTACTCCTAGACCTAGGAGCGCTGCTTCCAACGCCAAGGCCAGGTATGTCTCCTCGGGGTTCTTACTGCCTGCCACCGGGACATGTTGATATCTACACGAAAATATAACACGATATATAATTAATAAGGATAGCCTAATGGGAGATCGTTAGATTGCCAGAAATCTCGAGTTTGATCACAAAGCATGCATATCTGAAGTTTATCTTTTAAAATTTGTGCCCTTGCCGAGTCTGGGTGTGCTGTCGGTTATTTAAATGTTTGTAAAATTAAATGCGATACAGTCAATACCTTATCACATTGCACTTTACAATTTTATTTACAAAAAATCAATAATTAGTATTTAGAATTAGGTAGGAATTCGAATTGCCACAAAAGCTTGTTTCAAAATTTTTTATGATATAGAAGACGCATCAGGGGTAGGCTCGCCACAAGATGGACTGACGACCTGGTACCTGTTTGGTGTGCCAAGACCGGTCTGTATGAAAAACCTTATGGGCGGCCTATATCCAGCAGTGGACGTCTTTCGGCTGAGATGATTGAAGAACTTACCTAGGTGGCAAGCCTGTATTAGGTTCTTCGTCTAAGTAAGCGGTGTGTAACCGCGGCGAGGCTCGTTGGTCGTCAGGCGCGAGGCATGCGTCCGCAAGGCACTCGTATACACACCAGATCGCTTCCAACGGCCACCCCGTCCAACATCTACTGTCTGCAAAAGACACAAGGTTTTAGTTCACCAGAATAAATTTTATCTATACACATAGTACGTACCAGGGAAAACATCTCAACTAAATAGTTTGTAAGACGAGTCAGTAGATGCCTCCTAACTCACTCGATCTAATATTTAAATATTAAAATGTTGTACATTAAAACGTGTGTATTTCAATAATTGGGTCGTTTTATCTGCAGACAGGCAATTTTTGAAAAATATATGCTTATAGTAAGGAAGAAGATAGAAAGAAAATATGTTTATTTGCCACAGATACAGTATAAAAAATAGTTTAAAATAAAAATAGGCAAGCAAATACAAAAACAAACTTATACATGAAATCTGTGACAAAATGGTACGCACTCAGCATATTATGCTGTATTGTGGTCGATAGGGGCACACAATAGAACGCTGATTTTCAGTGTGGACACGATATGAACTCAATATCTTGATACAAATAATTTACTAAAGATGTCTCCATATATAAATTCAATGCCTATAGGTACATTGATTTATTATATTTAAAGTTAGCCAGACATAATATGCACCTGTTTCATAATAGGTATATAATGCCTACTGGCATTAAGTTCACCTATGTACTTTGTATTTGTATAATGGCATGAAAAAACAGTGGATTTAATAACCTATGTGCTCCGAGATAATGAAGTCAATAGTTACCTCTGCCGATACAACGTTGCGAGTGCGAGAGCGCGCAGGTGGCGCCACTGGAGAGGCACGAGCCGAAGTCCATGTGCTGCGTGACGAGCGCCACGCGCGCGCGGTCTGCGCACGCGCCCGCGCATGCGTCGGCGCCGCCGCACTCGCCCGCAGACGACGACGCCTCGCCGCCGCCCGCCTCCGCCCAGCGCTGTTGCGACACCTCCTACACGAACACCATTTACCATTAATCTTTTCTTAAGAAAGGGATACTTGTTTAAATCTTAGATTTCAAGACGTTCCTTCGTTGTATAGAAGATCACTAATCTAGCTAACTTGTGTACTATGGTTAAAATTAATTATTATAGTAGATAGACATACATAATAAAATTTGAAGCCCATACTATGTCGGAAAAGATAATACATTATGCCCGACATGCAAAATCATATATTTGTAAGCTATCAACATTAAAACAAATTAAAAATAATATAAAAGAGTCAAATAATAATAATAACGAATTGCATTGCACGCAAACATCTATAATCAGTGACTTAAGAACAATACTAAAAATTATTAGGTACTCATTGATACTTAATCAGTTAGCGATATTTTTATAAGTAAAGCTGAATGCAAGTCCTGCAAGATGGACCGACGGTAAGGTTAGCGGGCAGCGCTTGGATGTGGGTGGTCCAAGAACACGTGTGGAAAACCTTGGGGAGGCTTATGTCCAGCAGTGGACGTTTTTCGGTTGAGATGTTGATGATGAAGCCGAATAAGGCAAGGGTGGGAGCGATGACGTTGTCGTAGTGTGTGTAGAGTACGTACCTGCCTGTGGCGCATGGCGCGCGCGGCGCTGACGGCGAGGCGCAGCGCCGCGGGCGCGCGGCCGTGCGCGCGCAGCGCCTCGATGCGCGCGCCCACCACCGGCAGGTGCTCTACCGGACACAAACACTCACATCTTTATCTGCCCAACAATCATACTTCAATGGTCTACATAATAGTCATTACAAGACAACTCTGGAAAAATGCCTCTGTCGCGGGGGACTTTACAAACATTCAAACAACGGATACAAAGAACATCCAGATTTGAAACAACCATTAGAAGGTCACACAAATTTTTGTTCCGTGTGGGGATCGAACCCACAATAATCGGCGTGGCGGCAGTAGCGAGGCGATCACTTAAACCACTACGCCAACGTGCGGTCAAGTCTTATCAGTATCAGCTGAAGTTGGTCACGTCCTACACTGAAGTCAAAGTAAAAAAATATTTATACATTTAAGTCAGAATTTAACAGTTAATGAACGTGAAAGTTCATAAGTTAGTAAGTTTACTAAATGTACTGAATTTACATTTATCCCAGTTGCTAAGTTTAGACACACGAGACAAGAGTCTATTATTTCAAAACAGTCATAGTTTTAAAGCTACACTAAATCAGCATTACAAACTATAATTATTTAACGAAACATAAAAATGCCTATATTTTTGTAATGTGGCTTTTTGTAACGTTTACTTTTTTAATTAAGAGGCTTACTATAATGAGTTCATCAAAATGATAAACTTACCATGCCATAAGGGTTGCCCAAGGTCATTAAATTTGGGGTAAGGTTGCAAGGTTGTAGTCGTAGAACTGCCCGGCTTCTCAGGCTTGTCAGGGTCACAGTACTCGTCACTACCTAGGATGTTTTTCAGATGTTCGTTCTCCCATGATATGTCCACCGCATCCAGCGCCCTAGTAACAAAAAATATAGTTTATAATTGTAAATTGGGCCTTCAAAATACTTTTTATGTCGTTACAAATCCTTAAAAACAACATTTCTGTATTATTGTAACGAGCATTTCCAAAATAATAACGGACCAAAAATTCTCCCTTGCGGGATGCCATATTTAATGATCTAAAATACGGCAAGTACTAATACATCATGTTTAAATGTAACGCATGCTCGATATACTCTAGAAATGCCTATTGATTGAATGGCCTTAGTATAATTTTATTATATTGAGAGCATTATAAATGTTATAGATTTCATGAAAGTATTTTGTGGTATACTCAATCAAAGGCTTTCGATAAACCTCTATAGCATATATGAGATAACTATAAGCTAACTCAAGGCTCTCGAGCTTAGCAATAAAACTTTTTACAAAGGTAATCAAATAATTTCTCTCTACATATTATTATTATAACGTCTCAGAGATCATTCCATATGTTATGGTAACCGTGTATGGTATGTTACTTCGGTGGTATGCTTACTTGTGAAAAACAGTCCGTGGCGTAAGTTGCGGCGCAGGTCTTTGGTTGTGAAGTCTTAATCTCTTACTCGCTCTCCTGTACTCGCGTTCATAACTGTAACAAAAAGGAAGAAGTTCCTTAAACGTATACTGTTTTATTGTCAGAAATCGCTGTTATTATATTTAGGAGGTGCTCTGATTGCAAATAGTTCGATTGTATGCGACCCTAGCTTATCGAATGAATGATGCCACATATTCTGTTCTCTTTTCGCATTATTGTCGTCTTAATGTGGATTACCTTATTATCATATTATTATAATTACTTTGTGAATTAATTCTTACACCATTCACCCACTTCATAAACAATACTTTAGAGAGCAGCTTTTAGCCTAGTGATATTTGTACTGCCAGGCAGAAGTTTTGATTACAATTCCAAGGCACGCACGCCTGAGTTTTCAGAGTTTACAAAGTTAAATGCGTATTAAATAGTTAATTATCGCTCGCTGTAATGGTGGAGGAAAACATCGATGGGAAACCGGCATGTCTGAGAATTCTGCTAATTTCTCTTTATACGAATGTGAGTTTGTTTGTTTTTTACGCTTTCACTCCTCAACTACTCGATCGATCATCATGAAATTTCGCATACACGTTGTCAGAGAACAGAAAAGGATAGAGGGTGTCTTTAATCCTACAAAAGTAGTGTTCCCGAGGGCTATTTTATTGACAAAAGTACATATACACGATGTATAGCTTGTAGACGAGATACGTTCGTTAACAATTATTTATGTTAAACCCTTAAAACTATATATTACGTAAGTACGTAGCACATGAAACTACATACATATCCAATCAGTGACAACTTAACCAAACCTGACCTAACTTATATTTATGCGAGTGAAGCCGCGGCCAAAATATAGTTCTAAAATAGTTCAGACACGGTCTGAGTCGTTTGTTATGACATTAAGTTATCAGATACAATAATACTTACTTGTTAGGCCTAGATTCTTCGTCGGAGCTCTCCGAGTGGGAATGTAACTCTCTTCTCTGTCGTTCTCTATGTCTTTCTCTGTCTCTCTCCTCTCGCTCCCGCAGCCTCTCTCTGTCTCGCTCGTCTCGATCGCGGTGTCTCTCTCTGTCTCTGTCCCTGTGATCTCTATCGCGATCTCGCTCATTTCTTTCCCTCTCTCTCGCGTACTGTGGAAAGAAATCGTAATGATATGATATAATCTATACTTACTAATATTATAAAGAGAAAAGATATGATTTTTGTTTGTTTGTTTGTAAGGACTTAACTCATAAACTACTCAACCAAAAATTATATCACCATTAGAAACCTATATTATTACAGAGTAGCATAACCTATATTTAAATTAAAAGAAGTACTGTTGCTAAAATAACCAATTTTTACACGAGCGAAGCCGCAGGCAAAAGCTAGTAGAAAATTAAATACAATTTGCAATAATTTGAATAGGATGTCACGAATTGTTATGAATTATAGATAGGTTGCAATAAAAAAAATGAATGGTAGTTTGATAAGTATAGCGTCCGTCAGATGGAGGCAAAGATTTAAATTATAGATATGTACAGACGGCTACACATCAAGTTAGACACCCTATATACGCATAACTACGCTACATACAAAATAGAGAATTGTCGGAAAGGGGCAGTGCATAGTGGTGTAGACAAATCACGGTCCACTAGCGCGTGCGGTGACGCCCGTGGCCCATTCAACGTGAATGAGACAAAATAACAAAAATATAACGTACTCTTTCACACGATTCGCAGCGTTCAACTTCTAATAGGTCAAAGTCCAAACAATCTAGGTTGATGTGTCGCTGTGTGTACTCATCGTATATAGATCGCACGAAAAAGTATGAAATAGAGAAGTGTAAACTAAACTAATATTTTAAAGAAGAAAGATTTGATTTTTTGTTTGTTTGTAATAATTAAACTCCAAAACGACTTAACCGATTTTAAAAATTCTTTCGCCATTGAAAGTAATATTACCACCGAGTAACATAGGTTATATTTTATCTCTACTTTTATGCAAGCGAAGCCGCGGGCAAAAGCTCGTTTTACATACATACATACATAGATTCACACCTCTTTCCCAGAGGGATAGGCAGAGACTACGGATTTCCATTTGCTACGATCCTGACACACTTCTCTGGCTTCAGTCACTTTCGCCACATTCTTCATACACTCCCGTTGGTTCAAGGTGCTCTTAACCTGGCCTTTGTCCAGAACGCCTCCGATCTGACCGAGAAACGTTCGCACAGATCTTCCTCTTGCGACTGTTCCATTCACACTAGCCTTATAAACTTTCTTAGTCAGTCTTTCCTCGTCCATTCTTTCTACATGCCCAAACCAGCTTAACATACCCTTTTCTTTTCTTGTCACTGTATCCACTAGTTTTGGAGTTCGAAAAACTTTTATACAACAGCTTTGTCCGTCCGTCTGTTATACAACTTTCAACTCAAGAACCGTAAGAGTTAGAGACTCGCGGTCAGCGCCATTCGACTCAACATAGTCGATATACCCCCGTAATGGAGCAGCTATAGCTCAGTGGGGAGACTAACAGACTGCAATGCAGTGGGTCTCGGGTTCGAACCGACGTCGCGCACCTCTGACTTTTAGAAGTTATATGACTTTTCGAAATTATGTACGTATTGATTGACAATTATCGCCTGCTCCGTGCCTCGGAGAGCACGTTAAGCCGTCGGTCCCGGCTGCCATGAACATCTATGGCAGTCGTTATTGGGAGAGTGTTGACACGAAAGATCCCACTGGGTCGAAGTGTCGTCGGTCTGCACTGACTGGCCCCCACATAAGATAAGATACCCCCGCAATGACTATGATCTTTGACCTCTGGGACCTCAAGGTCACGTGATACCATTTTTTTACTATCACTTGTTTGACTGATGATCTATCATTTAGGAATGGGTGTTACACTTATACATACCAATGGAAACGACCGGTAGTCAGGATCTTCTGTAGGGCAGACTTCAACAGCTGACCACTTTTCTAACAAATGTCGCCACTGTATTCTATGGTGTTTGTTGCTCCCTGGGTCTAGAACTATGCTGACCCATAGCGCTCCTAGCTGTTCCCAAAGCTGCCTGCACTTCTCCGTCATGGGCGTATTCTGGTTCCTCCATAGGAGTAGCCGAGGGTCTGATAGGAACTGTTCTGTCATCAACATCAGCATTCGTGGACCGTTCGAGTCTTGAGCTCGGAGCATTTCTCTTACCTAAAAATATAAATATTGAATATAAACACTTATATTATTTTTCAAGAGATTCTACCAATTTGGGTTTCAAATTACTAGAATTCTTGTTACCCAGCTAATCTAGAATTTATTTTTTAAAGAGATCTCCTGCATTAGGAATGATTCCTGTGTCGCGGGGAACTTTAAAAACATTTAAACAACGGACTCAAAGAATATCCGTTTTTAGATAACACAAATTTTTGTCTCGTGTGGGATTTGAACCCACAACACTCGGCGCATTGGCTGTGGCGAGGCGACCACTTAAACTACTAAGCCATCCGTGCAGTCATTCTTCTTCTTTTCTTTTCGTGTGGTTAGTGGCCAGCGTGGCCAGCCTGTTGTCAAGAGTTGTTCAAGCCACTTGTAGGCCTCTAACATGGCTTAACGACTGCTGTCAATTTGACAACAACCGGGACCGACTTTTTACGTGCCCTCCAAAGCACGGAGACGCTCAGATGAAATACCACTAAGCGGTCACCCATCTATAGACTGACCGCACCTAACGTTGCTTAACCATTAGAAATTTGGGTTAGGATTACTAGTGTTCTTGTTAACTTCTCCAGTTAAGCTAGAATCTTTGTGTTAGGAGTGGGGTCAAGTTTGGATTTCAAACAAAAAATAACGTCGAAAAGGGATAAACTCATTGAAGAAGTGAGAGAATATCTATACAGGGTGATTTTGAAATCGTGTAATTCCTTTTAACCGCAACTGAAACGCATTCTACTTCGCCAAAGTAATCCTATTAAAAACCTCTCTCTCTCTTTATAATATTATTATCTTATTCAATATTATTAACAATATTGAAGGTTTTACATTCTTGGTACAGAAAATCAGTCAAATGTAAGTAAGCGATTTAATGATTACAAAATCGGATAAAAAGACATAAGACATAAGATACGAAGACAAAAATAAGATCTAAAAGACGAAGACAAAATAATAATTACTGTATAAAATCTGTCAAAAAGAAAAGCCACTGGCTAAGAGCTCCGGCCCTGGATACAAAGCTGCCTTTTAGCAAGCACATATATTATAACTACTTGCTTTATTGCTAGTATTGGTGTAAGTACTGGCAGGACTACGCCCCACTACTGCGGTCTTCGCCATACAAAATATGACATGTGACAGCTGCCAGTGTGTTTTATAGTATTAAATTATTTTGTATATAATTTTTTTTTGTAAATATCTTTAGTTGTATAATATTTTTGTATGAAAAATAATTGTGACGGCATTGGCGATGAGGAAGTGAGATCAAGTCAGCCTACCACATCTCTAAGTGATCTGGTGCGCTGCCCCCATTGCTCCCAGGCTCGTTTTTTCAAAGGTAAGCGGGGATTGAAAGTACATTTTGGTAAAGTACATAAAAGCCAAGATGTACTTTCCAATCCCACAATATCATCATCTTGTCCTTCAATATATTCTACTCAAATTCCTTTTTGGCAAAGTCTATCCATTCTAAAAAATTCCGTTCCGGTGCTAAAAAGAGTTCCTCGAGGCGCGAGACCTTCAGTGGCCAAAAAATTGGCTTACTACAACTAACTTACTACTACTACTTACTACATAGGTCTTGTCGTCCGGGAGAACTCCAAAACGGCTTGGGAGCAATTATTGACTTTCCCTTATAGAATTTTGCATATTGAAAAAGACCAGGCATCCAAAAATTCACTCACTGCACAAATTAAGCGCAATTGTTATGATTCGGCCAAACCTTTTGATACAAAATTTACATCCAATAAAAATAAATCCATATATCAATATGTAGAATCGAAATTAAGGGAAGGCGATATCAGGGGCGCGTCTAGGCTTTTATTCAGTAGTAATGTGGTGGCGCCTTGCTCTCCGGACACACTTGCAGGTCTGAAGAGCAAGCATCCAGCGCCGGTTGATGGTCTCTCCTTTCCTGATGCTCCTGACAGGGAGTCGGAATACCTGATCACTACAGCCAAGGACGTATTCGCAGCGGTATGCTCTTTTCGGAATGGCTCAGCAGGCGGGCTCGACGCTCTGACACCACAGCATCTTAAGGATCTTGTGTGTCCGAGCGCCGGAGAGGCTGGCGATGCGCTCTTGAAGGAGCTTACCGCTCTGATGAATTTAATGCTTTCCGGCAATGTGGATGATGCCATCATTGACATCTTGTATGGGGCCAACTTGTGCGTTCTTAATAAGAGGGATGGTGGTATTCGTCCCATTGCTGTGGGGTGTACATATCGGCGTATGGCAGCCAAGATATGTTGTAAATATTATAACAAGGAGCTATCTAAAAAATTTCAACCCCTTCAATTAGGTTTTGGTTCCAAAGGGGGTTGCGAGGCTGCCATACATGCCCTTTCCACGTACCTAGGTTGTGGTGATGGAGAGGTCGTTCTCAAGGTTGACTTGAAAAATGCTTTCAATTCAGTAAACAGAGACACCTTGTTGACACAGGCAAAATTAGAAACACCCAAAATTTTTAAATTTCTTTGGCAATGTTACAGGTACCCTACTAAATTACTATATAAGGATAATCTTTTAGAATCTGCTGTTGGATGTCAACAAGGTGACCCTCTTGGACCGGTCATTTTCAGTTTGGCAATTCAACCTATTATTCGGCAGATAAATTCAAAATTTAATGTCTGGTATTTAGACGATGGGACTCTCGGAGGCGATGCAGATACAATATTACAGGATTTGGCCCTTCTTAAAGACAAATTTGCATCTATTGGCTTGGAATTAAATACCAGTAAATGTGAACTTTTTTTAAACAATATTGAAAGCAATAACAAGCATCTGGTACTTTCAAAATTTAATTGTTTGGCTCCCAACATCAAAATTATGGATAAAAGTTCTCTTCGCCTCCTTGGGTCACCAGTCTTTGAAGAAGCTTTTAATTCCTTCATAGATGAGAAGATACAAAATTTTTGTGAAATTTCAGATCGCCTCCTCAAAATTAATATTCATTCGGCTTTTACAATTATTCGATATTGCCTTTTTGTTCCGAAATTTACGCATGCGTTAAGATCTTCACAGTTTTGGAAAAATTTAGTACCTTTAGAAAAAATTGATAAAATTATTCAAAATACTCTAAAAAATATTTTAAATGTGGATTTGAACGACCGAGCTTGGCTACAGGCTTCTCTGCCTGTTCGTCTTGGTGGGTTCGGCGTTCGCAAAATTTCCGATGTTAGTCTACCGGCGTTCCTGTCCTCGGTTCATAGCACGGAAGAATTAACCAGGAAAATTTTAGCACCCACACTGGTTAATTCAGAAGTGCTGTGCAAAACTGACGCTGTGAACGCCTGGAAAATGGCTTGTCCGAATTCTGCTTTGCCAACCAACCTATTCTCCCAGCGACAGTGGGACGGGCCGCTTAGCAACTCTGTAAGAGAAAAGCTTTTTTCTACATCTTCCAATGTTGCTGAGCGTGCTCGATTGCTGGCTGTGGGAGAATGGGAATCTGGTCTTTGGCTTCAGGCGCTTCCATCGTCCAATATAGGTACCATGTTGGACGATACCACTTTCCGCCTCGCCACTTGCCTCCGTTTAGGTGTTTCGTGTGTTTCTCCGCATTGCTGTCACTGTGGAGAAGCTGTCGATAGCCTCGGACACCATGGACTCTCTTGTAGCAGAAGTGCTGGTCGAATCTCTCGGGACGCTAATCTTAATGACATAATACGTCGTGCTCTTGTCACTGCTGGCGTTCCAGCTGTACTTGAACCCAATGGCTTGGTACGTGACGATGGGAAGAGACCGGACGGAATGTCATTGTTGCCTTGGAAGATGGGCAGGCCTTTGGTGTGGGACGCAACATGCGTTGACACCCTTGCGCCATCACATCTTCCAAGTACTGCGGGATGTGCCGGCGCTGCTGCTGCAACCGCGGAAACCCTCAAACGGCGCAAATTACTATATTTGCGCCGTTTGAGTTTTTTAGTTGGAAATTACATATTTGAGGCGTTTGGGGTGAAAACTCTAGGTTCATGGGGTCCGAGCGCTCGTATTTTGTACAGTGAGATCGCAAAACGCCTGATCGACGTTTCGCGTGATCAGAAGGCTGGTCTTTTCTTAGCCCAAAGAATCAGCATTGCCATTCAACGTGACAATGCTGCCAGTCTTCTGGGCACGTTACCAGTTGACAGCGATGCTGAAGAATTCTACGATGCCTAAACCATTTTTGTAAATATTTAGTATTATAATTATTTGTGTTTTTGTAATTATGTTAATTATGTTATCTTTTTAAGTACATTTGTAAATATAGGTTACATGCATATTGTATATAAAAATTCTGTATTTATATGATTTAAGTGATTAAATACTATAAATACAGGATGATATGATATATAATTTTAATTTTGTTGTATTATTGTTTTTAACTCTGTATATCTCTAATAAGTGGACTACTGTTCTTATGAGAAATAAATTTCTTTAAACCGAAATGCGCGTAAGCGCGGCGTCGCCTAGCTGTAGCCGAGTTGACGTACCGGAGCTACTAAACCGCTTTGTTCACGCGTTAACGTTAGGTTGACGCCTGTTTGACGGCGAGGCGAAAGGCGATACGGTGACTATCCCTTTTCGAGTTGACATATTATGAGCTGTGACTTTAAGTGGCGAGCATTTAAACCACTGCGGTATCAATGCAATCATACAAATACAAAGAAGTAATATTATAAATACGAATGTGAGTTTGTTTGTTACGCTTTCACGCCTTAACTACTCAACCGAGCGTCATGAAATTTCGCATGCACGTTGTCAGAGGTGTCAGAACAGAAAAGGACATAAGGTACCTTTCAACCAGGAAAAAGGACAATTACTTTTTTTTTACGTGGCTGAATTCATTCACGCATAGCTCTCTGCGGGGGCGGGCGGAGGGGTTATGTCGGACTCACCGGGGTAAAAGAAAGACGTTGAAAAGATAATGGACCTCCCGGAATACCGACTAAACCTACCACGGTGTTCCTCAGCACTATCGACGGGGCAGCGCTAATCACTTGCACATGCGGTCGCGACCCCGCCGAGGTTTTGGCTCGCTGTATGAAACGGCAGGCCACTATACAAAGAGACCTTTATACAACTACATTTTTTTTTTGCGTGTGGGAATGCTTTGACGCATACCTCTCCGCGGGGCGACGGAGAGGTTATGTCGGGCTCACCGGGGAAAAGATACCCCGGTAATACCGACTAAACGTACCACGGTGTTCCTCGACATAACCATGTCGGCCCGCCGTGTGAAACGGCAGGCCACTGCACAAAGAATATTTCCTCCACCATCCCCCTGAGCGGGGGGGTACAAAGACACGATACAGAGGCGCACGTGGGAACACGCACGCCGCCTCTCGGACCTGGTGCTGATCGGGTGGCGAGCAGGCCCACGCAGCTTACCACCCCCAGGTCAAACTTCAAGGTGGCTGGAGGTCATCTCACGAAGTACAACTACTAACCTAACCTTACATAGCCTGCATTTACGCAAGCAAAGCCGCGGGCGAAATCTAGTATAATATATTACCTTAGAAAATAATGAGTTGAGTTGTTTATTTGCATTGTAGTAGGTGCCCTGTAGTAAGTACGCTCGCACTTGTTCGCAGACCTGAAATCAACAACAAAACAAAAATAAATTAATATTAAACATAATAAATAAACCTTAATATAATATTATTAACTTAATATTATAAATGCGAATGTGAGTGTTTGTTTGTTTGTTACACTTTCACGCCTTAACTACTCTACCGATCATCATGAAATTCTGCATACACGTTGCCAAGGAACAGAAAAGGATATAGAGTATCTTTTATCCTGGAAAAGTAGTGTGCCCGAAGGCTATAAATTTATTGACAAAAGTAAATAAATTTAAAATAATTATTATTGATGTCCTTATTTTTGTAAAATACTGTTTTTATTCTGTGTGTAGACAATTGTGAGGAATCAGATTTGAATTACGGCTTGGCAAAGTTTTTAATTTGCCGTTGTTGATGTGTACGAAATTCTCAATTTACAAAAAGTTAGGATTTGTAATAGCCGACAATAGGCGAGTGTAACGTTAGTCGTGAAATATACCTGGCGAAATAAGCGCGCAAAACTCTTTTGATTAGCCGTTTATAAATTTATAGGCGTCGATCTATGCATACATTCTCTTCATAATATAATGTCTTCCAGACCGAATTTCGGTCACCGCGGCCAATCTTACTGGCCAACTGCGCAGGTGATATTATAGTGCACAAGTGTGTGCGCAAACGCAAGTGCACTTTTTGTTCTCTAACTCTCATAATCCGATAAGGCGGCAATACAGCATGATCGGAGTAACATCAGGCGCGAGACCAACGCTTTTACATGCATTGCATGTCTTACACCACCAACTTCCTAACTCGGTGCAGCTGTTGAGTTCCTTAACAGAAAAACCCAATGACTTTTTGTTGGCCCGACCCAGGATTCGAACCCGAGACCTTATGCGGCTTCAGATTGAACTCGAGACCTCTGCGTGACAGACCAACGATTTGCTATAAGGGTATAATTAATGTAATGACGAAAAGCTTTCCTTACCTGCTGTTCATCCAAGTGCCAAGCGTGATGCGCATCTGGCGGAGGCCCAGCAGTGGGATCTGGGGCCCCACAGATCCTGTTGATAGCCGACCTTGCCTGTAGGACCTCGTCGGCGAGCCGTTGCGCAGTCGGCAGGACCTCCGTGTGGTGTTCTGCTATCAGATACTGGACGAACTTCTGCAATTGCTGTCTGTCCATCTGGAGTAAGGTTTCTGCAATCAAAACGGATATCTGTTACAACCAAGTATAATAATATCAGCCCTGTATAACTATCCCACTGCTGGGCACGGATCTGTTCTCAGTGTGAGAAGGGCTAGACTATAGTCCACCACGCTAGCCCAGTAAGAGTTGGCAGACATCACATATCTTCGAGAACATTATGGAGAATTTTGACATACAGGTTTCTTCACGATGTGTTCTTTCACCACGATGTGTTCTTGCAAAGCAAGCGTTGAAGTGACATATCGTCATCTATACTAATATTATAAAAAGGAGAGACGTTTTTGTTTGTAACAAATAAACTCAGAAACTACTGGACCGAATTTAATAATTCTTTCAACTGTAGAAAGCTATTTTATCTAGAAGTAGCATAGGCTGTTAAACATCACGCGACGAGCCAGGGGAGCGGAGCAGTAATAATTGGGACGTGTAACTGTGGAGGACAGTTAGTTATGAACATGGCGCCTGTTCTCACCTGATATAGGCACCCTTAGTCTGACGGAGTCTGCATTCCTGATGCGATACAGCGCCAGCGCTACCACATGTTGGCACCAGAAGATGTCGCGAGCCTCGCAGCTGCACGTCACACCGGTAATCTTGCATCTGTGAACCAACATGAAAACGTCATTATCTTCAATAATATCAGCCCTGTATTAAACAGTTCCACTGGCACGGGCCTCTTCTCAGCGTGGGCAGGATTAGCCCATGGTCCACTTCGCTGGCCCAGTCCGAGAACTTTAGAAAGAACTCAGAGATATGTAGGTTTCCTCAAGATATATTTCCTCGCCGTTAAAGCAAGCAAAAATTAACTATTGGTCCGAATAAAAAAATTATTTAAGTGTTGGATAGCTCATTTATCGAGGAAGGCTATATAACATCACGCTGCGACCCACGGGGGCGGCGCAGTAATTATAAACGCGGGTGAAACCGCGGGCACATCTAATAACTTCATAAAGTCAGAGATGCGTGCCTCGGGATCAAACTCGAGACCTCTACGTGGCAGTCCAAAGGTAACCCACTATATAATATATAATAATATCAGCCCTGTATTAAACTATCCCACTGCTGGGCACGGGCCTCTTCTCACTGTGAGAAGGGTTAAGCCATAGTCCACCACGCTGGCCCAGTGCGGGTTGGCAGACTTCACATATCTTCGAGAACATTATGGAGAACTCTCAGAGATGCAGGTTTCCTCACGATGTTTTCCTTCACCGTTAAAGCAAGCGATAATTAACTATTTAATACGCATATAACTTCGAAAAGTCAGAGATGCGCGCCTTGGGTTCGAACTCGAGACCTCTGCGCGGCAGTCCAACGGTTTCCCACTAGGCTATCGCTGCTATTCCCACTAATGTTTCTTAAATTAAATTGAGACTCCGCGGATGACGTAGTAGTTTGAGAAATCGCCTATTACAAAGCGGTGTTGCGTTAGGTGCTGTGAGTGGAATCCCCACACGAGACAAAAAATTGGAACGATCAAACAGTATTTTCTTTTTAATTTTTTGTTTTAATTTGTGTTTCAAATTTTCTTTTATTGTATTATAATTAAAACCAGACATTAGTTGAACTTATAATAAGAGGTTGCCGTTGACGACCGTACTAATATTAATTGTGTTACAGTCGTTAGCGTCTTCCACCCTAATACAAATGGTTTCATATTGAAAAATGATTACATATTAGAAAGTTCTTCATAATAATTACAAAAACAATAAATTATCAAATAGATTACAATATAACAGAAATAAAAATAATTTATAAGTATAGGATTTATTTACGCGTTAAAATCAGTTAAGTATTTAATAGATCAATTTATTATTTGGAGATTAATTATAGGTATAATAATAAATAGTAATAAACAGCTAAAAATATGATGCTGAGCTTCCATTTACCACAGTCGAGAGTTGTGTGGGTGTATGTGTGTGTGAGCGAGTGAATGTGTGTGTTTGTGTGTGTGTATGTACCTATGTGTGTGTGCATGTTTGCGTCCTGTAAGAGCTACTTAAGTTTTTAGTTATCTACTAATTTTTCCGTTGTTTTATAGTCAAGCCTTTTCAGCCAACGTATTATATATAACTGTTTTGAGTTTGTCCATTGATAATGGATAGATGTTATTCACAGCATATGCAGCATTGTATAAGAAGTTTCCAAGAACATAGTATTGTCGCCTAACGCGGTTTTGTGTGAGGCCACCGAGTAAACTTTGGTTTTGTTGCTTTTTACAAGCGGTATAAAAGTAGTGCATTTGTGCTTTCGCATTATCAAACCCTTGACAAAGAGTTGTCTTACTGAGAGTACAGGGCACTCGCTATAGAGGAGCTCCGTACTGTAGCGTCTAGGTTTACCAAGTATGACTTTCAGAATACCTCTTTGGGCCCGTTCTAGGGGAAGTAATGTTGTAGTCCCTGCTCCACCCCACGTAATAATACAGTACTGGAGTATACTCTGGACTAGCAGTGATAGCTCAGTGGGAGACCAACAGACTGCAATGCAGAGGGTTTCGGGTTCGAACCCACGTTGCGCACGTCTGACTTTCGGAAGTTATATGACTTTTCGAAATTATGTGCGTATTGATTGACAATTATCGCCTGCTCCGTGCCTCGGAGAGCACACTAAGCCGTCCGTCCCGGCTGCCATGAACATCTATGGCAGTCGTTATTGGGAGAGTGTCGACACAAAAGATCCCACTGGGTAGAAGTGTCGCCGGTCTGCGCTGACTGGCCCCCACACAAGATACATACATACTCTGGACTAGAGCATAATATACACAAAATAGGGTATCTGAATCAGATGACCGCCTAAGTTTCCTAAATATTGGAATAAGCTTTCTTATTCGAGTTGTTAGCTTATTAATATGTGATGACCAGGTTAATTTTTTATGTTGTTCCGGGTCTAGGCGTACGCTGTGTCCTGTTTGAGTGTGAAGTCCTGCGTACACCTGGGTTTTTAGTCTCTGTGTTGCATATGACCATACTAATATTGAAACAACGGATTAAATATACTGAGTATCTGAACTTTTTGTGGTACACACATTTATCCGTGTCCTGCCTTGTCGATTTATGTTCGATCTTGCCTTGATCAAATAAAATCTTTATATTTATTATTTTTACCTATTTCTTTATTTTCAAATACACGTTATTGGTTTGTTATATCCTGTTCGACTCAAATTAGACTGAGGTTGTAGTTTGTTTACTATATAATAGTTATATTGTTATCCAAATTATATTTAAAGAAAAATGTTAAATTAAATCACATTTTAATGCCTCTGTTTACGCGGTTTTCGTGGTAGACCTCAACATATGGGCAAAATTAAGCTATTTAACGACGCAAGCAGTCAAATACCCTATTGGGTACAAAAGTTCCACAACATAAATCTCAAGAATGACTATGGAAATCAAACAAGACTCGCCTTTATGAGAGTCACAAAGTTTTGTGCGCCAGACAATAGGTATTATGCGGGTACGACGCCCTTTGGTTAAAAAGTGCCCTTTACGACAGTCAACAATAGTGGGCCATTGTAACCCTCTACAATAATAACCTTTTTTGTTCTACGTCGACAATCTACGTATTAAAGAAAATATTTATTTCGAATTCCGAACGCTGATTGTCTATTTTAATCTGTGGATAAATCATAGATTATATAGATGGACAGAATTAGCGCCCGATTTCTTTTCGTTTGCATATTTCTCGTTAAGTTCAAATGACTAGGCGCCTTTGTCACAAACTAAACATACACAGCTCATTAGGATCTTTAATTACCCCGTTTTCCTGCGTTTCATCTGTTGAGTTTCACACGGCAGTGCAATATAAGGTAGTGCTGTATAGTAATTAATTACTTAATTAATTTTGTGTGGATTTTTAATACATTTCAAAGCAGACTCCCAGTCCTAACGCAAGCATTTTATCTTAGTTGGCGGGGTTAACAAGATTATTAGAATTAGAAATTTTACAATTATTTTCTATTTTCTCGCCATATTTTCCTGCTGACTCACAGCTGTCTCAGTCAGCTTGTGACCACGGTCGGTGTAACCTGGTCGGAACGTCAAGCAATAAAAAGGTAAACGTTATTTTCGCGTTAATACCCGTAACGTGTTAAAAATATCATGCAATACGAAAGTTTAAAAGTTATTATTTACGTTTTGTCTCAAATCCAGTCGAATATTCTTTTTAACTACTTCAGCTAAGCTTGCTAGTGTTTTTTTTAGAAGTTAGTTCACGTCAGCGGTGTATTGGGTTGGGAACGAACCTACGACTTCTAGTTACGCCAGTTTTGTGGTTGATTAAAGGTTTTTCTTACCTGTCGAAGGAGACTGTGACCCTGTATAGCCGTTCTGGCTCCGAACATGGTGGAACCGCTGCTGGCGCGCGGACCACCCCACTCAAATGAAAACCTGGAAACAAACAAACATACAAACATAAACATAACTTCTTATGATATCTACTGCATTAGGACTGTTTACTGTATCGCGTGAGACTTCACAGATATCAAACAACGGACACACAGAACACCCAGACTAGGAACAACTATTTGTGGATTAAATAAATTTGTCCCGTGTCCATCTAACCCATTACACTCGGTGTTGTGACAGTGGCGAAGGTAGCTTAGTCAAATATTTGTATTGTATAATTAAATTTACTGTCTTGGTAGCTAAGCAGTAGCAATTAATATGACTGCTGTAAGGTCTTTGGTTGGAGATCGAGATCTAAAAGCGTTATTAGGTTTTCTGCTTAAGAAATTCTCAGGTCCTATTTTGTGGGTTTTTATATCCTGGCAAAATGGGTCACCAGGGATTCATTGATATAGGCGTGAAATATTAATTTATTAAAAAAATGTAGCGCGTCTTTTTTGTTGTTATCATCGATGGTATAACCATAGTGTAAGAAAGTCAATATGTTTAGTCTTTACTAAATTGATTTTTGCAGATATCTTAATGTACAGAATATGAAAAATACGCGATATTGAAGAAATATCGCAAGGTATATGTGAACATGGTCACAGCAACTCCCTCACCAGTTAAACAGTGAAAACATATTAGAAAGTATATTTGCATCGAGTTTAACGATTCCAAAACTGTTTAATATTTTGTAAATAGCCCATTAGAGCCGCAACAGTTTACAAAATAAATGTCGGCCATTAATATTTTAACGGCTCCGCTGTAAAATTTGAACGTAACCAACTTAACTGGTCGTATCCTGTGGATATTTTAAAAATATTTACATTAAATTTTGCAATAGTATAGCATAGCCATAATGACCTAATTTAAATCGCAGAAACTAGCTAGCGGGACTTTCTTGTGTGGTATGTCATTCATTCATTTTTATATTCATTCATACTATTTAAACTTAAATTACCACTCACTGACTTAGAGAAATAGAAGTCATACAAGGGGAAGTCGTAGGAAAAAAGTAAATATAGCATCTTATAGAGAATCGTTCAGAAGGCTCGGGAAAATGCCTGACCTACGGAAGGTCAGCTTTTGGTGGTGGTACCCCATCGGATCTTGGAAACGATGATATCTACGGGAGTCGTTCTCGAACAAAATCTTCCTAAAACCCTGGGAACTTAAAGGAGAGGGGGGCAAAAAAACCAAACTGGCAGCCCTTTCCCTCTCGCTGTACACCCCTCCTGGTGGGCTGCTTGCGGGCCGCGCAACCACTCGAAATACTAGTTAGCTTATATAGCTAAAGGATAGAGCACTACTCTAACAAAAAAAGATCTTTTAAAGCGGTTCAGCCGTTACAGAGATTGTTGCATACATGCAAACAGACAGAGGATCAGGGGTCTTTGTCTGTTGCCCTGGCAACACTGCGACTCTTTCTTTGACTTTGGGGTTGCAAGCTTCTAAAAGCTTCACCACTTATCATCTTGCGGGCTGAATGTGAATTTATTAAATATAGTAACTGCCTAACTATATTGTTTCTATACAACACGTCACAGATATAACGCACAACCTCAAACATCCCAATTAGATTATTAAATCGTAATAATAATGTAATCATTAAAATGTTACTTTTATGTAAATATTTTAATTTAACGAATTAGTTCTCCTTACTGTGCGCGGATAGTATGGGTATATTACAATAAATCTAACATTATTGCCTTTATTGCATCAAAAACCTTACCTACTGCCTTGAATCATGATACATTTTCATTTATTTTAGCTCTTTAATAAATGGGGGTGACTGTAATTTAATTCGTCTTAATTATTTTAGGTATAAAAACTACCTATATTAAAAATTGCTGGAATTGATTCAGTAGCCGATTCTGAACAAACTACTTTCAGGATGTTCTTTTATTATGTTACATGTTGTATATCCTTGTTCCTAAATATCCGCCTTAAAATGTGACTTTATGAAGGTGGTTGGATGTTAGTTAATTAATCACGCATAAGCCGCTGAACCGTATTTGTATATAGCTTAGGACACAGATATATCATCTTCTAAATCGTCGCATAAAATACTTTTATCTCAACGTGACCTCCCGTGGCATACACGCGAAAAACTTGTGGTTTTTATTTTAAAAATAAAATCGGGCTCACGTCCGTCTTTCGTCAAAAAACTAAATAAAATAAGAATAATTGTGTGCTACACAATATTTTAAATAGCCCCACGATCGAATTATATAATGCTGTGATTTCCAAACTAATTGAACGTTCTCACGAACACGGAAGAAAGATTTTTAATTCAAGTGCATTCGGCACAATGTAGTGGCACCCTAGTTATTGATCTGAAAAGATTCGGTACGAAATTGTTCGAGTCGAGTAATCATGGCATCGAGTTCTAAAGCGAATCGATTACGATTCGTCAGGCTTTGAAATTCGAACTCCTTTGCTTTGTGCAACTTCATTTTTTTCCTTTATGGTCGGGTTCGTTTTTTGAATTTTGGACGCAAGATTGTAGTGTTATTTTTTTACATGAATTCTAGCATAATTAGTCTTATATTTATTTGTTATTTAAAGTGTATAATTTTAAGTAGGTACCAAATCTTAATAAGAGTAAAAAATATATCTAGGTAATAATTTAATAATATTAATTTCAGTAAATTTACAAGGTACTTTAAGTTTTATAAACATATCTTGGTGATCTAAATGAATATACATATAAAATTATGTCCTCAGACATTTTTTACAGCGATTCCACATCAGGTTCATCAGATTTAAATTAACGATAACTAGGTAGGTACTCTCTAAGGAATTGATAGAATTTCTGTACTTGGAAAAATAACTCAATCAAAACAAAAAGTAAAATTACTGATATTAACTTCCAAACTTAAATAAACAATGTTTAGTACCGAGTCCTTATAAAATAAGGAAATTTTGGATATAATTTTTCGTTTACATCCCAGCAATGAACTATGCAGGTCATAATACTATTTGTATCATCATGATGACCCTGAAGTATAGCCACGACTTACTAGTCTTCTTCTTCTTTTCGTGTGGTTAGTGGCCAACCTGTTGTCAAGAGTTGTTCAAGCCGCCCGTAGGCCTCTGACATGGCTTAACGACAGCTGTCAATTTGACAACAACTGGGATCGACTTTTTACGTGCCCTCCGAGCATGGAGACGCTCAGATGAAATACCACTAAGCGGTCACCCGTCTATAGACAGACCGCACCCAAGGTTGCTTAACCTCGCTAATCGTTTACCGATCAGTGAGTGCATGCTGTATATAAGGTCTGGCCTTTGTTGGAGTCCTATAGAATCTCTTTGGCAAATAGTTTGTCAATGTTCTCGTATCGCAAACGTCGTGTATTTACACAAACAGTATTACGCACTTGAGACTTTTAATCAACAAATTTCTTTTAGATGTGTATCTTTGGGTACTTCAATATATTCGATATTCTTACATAGCTGTCTTAGTAGTGAATGCGAGTGCTGTGCATGTGGTTTTAATTTCGAATCCTGGGTCGGGCAAAAAATCGTATCAATCATAAAAGCAACAGGGAAGGTTGCAGTGTTAGACAGGCCTGTACCTCGGTGCGCACGTAAAGCCGTTGGTCCTGCGCATGTATTTTCTCCGGTCATGTTGGATTGTCGTCCCATCGGATCATGAGAGTTAGGAAACAGAGAGTTCTCTTTTATTTGCGCACACACTCCTGCGCAGATGGCCAGTCTCTGTTACGATTAGCCGCTATGACCGAAATCCGGTCTCGAGAACATTATTATTCCCAGATGACAATTTTGTTGTTGTCTAGTTAATCTATAAATACTAATATTGTATATAGAAAAGATTTGTACAACAAATGTTTGTGAATAAGCTCGAAGTTCAAGATTACACGGCTACAGCCAGCAGTATGTATGTATGTATGTATCATATGTGGGGGCCAGTCAGTGCAGACCGGCGACACTTCGACCCAGTGGGATCTTTTGTGTCGACACTCTCCCAATAACGACTGCCATAAATGTTCATGGCAGCCGGGACCGACTGCTTAACGTGCTCTCCGAGGCACGGAGCAGGCGATAATTGTCAATCAATACGCACATAATTTCGAAAAGTCATATAACTTCCGAAAGTCAGAGGTGCGCGACGTGGCCTCGAACCCGAGACCCTCTGCATTGCAGTCTGTTGGTCTCCCCACTGAACTATATACTACTACTACTATAAATAAATAGATACGACCTCTTTTTCTAAATCGTCGTCTTTTGTTCAGCCTCATTTTCATTACACCGATCCAGATTCAAATGCAGTATTTAAAACATTTTATCAGTCTCAATAATAAAGTAAATAAATACATCGAACGTTTATGTATAATTTCATAACAATATGCATATCCAATGCGAATACAACAATAATTTAGAATCAATTTATTTATATCTAAAAATGTAATTGAAAACGACCGGTTCTGACTAGAACGTACGAAACCAATTATCGATTATCAGCATTGAGAACGAATTGAGTATTTTTTTTATTTGAAACACAATCAATTATTCAAGTATTCGGTGCGATAAATCGCAACGGACCAATGCGAAATCGATCGCAACGACAAAATGGCGATATAGTTGCTGTTAAAAAAAGTTTTGAAAGCGTTTTGAACGCAAACAAAAGTTATAACCTCAAAATTATTTCGACGTACTAAGGTTCACTTTCGCGCGTTTATTTGACAGTTGTACTTTTTTTTAGTTTTAGTAATGGAAACTGATTCAAACGAAAATAATGGTTTTTGTTAAGAGAAAAAATTGTGAACACAGCTGGGTTTACAGCGGTTTCTGCACTACAAGTTATAACATCTGTTTGAATTATTTTTATCTGGACGAGCAAAGGTATCTTATTACGCTTATGGCGCAATTACACTTGGTCGTTAGCCCATATTCGGGTGCACGAAAGACGTTACTCAAATTTTAATTTTGAATTTTAAAATTTATATACTAGATTGATCTATCACTTGCCTAATACGATACCCATCGTAAGATTTCACTTATGAAGTATATTCTTAGTAAAGTTATCTTTTCCTACTCTTTGACGACATTATTTCATAAATTATAGCGGAACCATTATGGTTTACTTCTAGAACAATCTTTATTAAGTCAAAGTAAGTATTTAACTTAACTTTTAATATAAAAGTTAATAACTTTTCAGTTTAATAATGAGTGACTGTTGAATACTGTTTATAATTAAAATAAGCAATATGACTTGCCCGGTGGTCTCGTGACATGAGTATGCGTTTATATATACGTCTCAGATTAGATTCCTCGGTTGAGAAAGGATTTTTCAGTTAGTACATACATATATTCTTAATAATATATGTAGCTAATAGTTTTATGAAGTCAGATAGTATGTCCGGTATGTGGAAAGAGGCTTGCCTCATATTACAAAAATTAAAAAATACAGCCTTGATTAAACAATAAGGCTTTATTTCTATCTACATATAGTATGTACCACATACAAGCTCTACACCAAAGTTCAGTTCAATAGGAGCAGAATGTTTAGCCACAGGATAGATTTTTAGTGTTTGCTAAACTGCAACGGGTTGTATCTGCTCTAACACATGATCAAGTCTAAGCATAGGTATCTAAGGTTATGCACTTTAAAGCGACAAAAATGTAGGAGACGTTGCCGCTCTGATTTCGGGATACCCGTGACAACAATAAAACAATGAAAGAAAAACAACAATGAAACAGTGAAAGACTAGTTATTACGTTATAAGGTACAATAGGGTGGGCATGTCCATGTGGACAAAACCCCTATAAAACAATAAAGATATAAAATTAAAAAATCATGAACACTCAGTAGAAATAAAAATCAAAGATTTTAAAAAGTACGACATTTTTACAGGTGCTTCGTTTATATGGCTAATTTTAATTTTTTACTATTATTATTTGTGGAGGATTGATTTGTCAAACCACAAAGATTTGTTTAAAACTCTGTCGTATTTTTGAAATCGCAGCATTATTTTGATGTATGTCGTAGTTTTTTAAAAGCTTTGATTTTTTTATATTTACACATAGGTCATAATTTTTTTATTTTTTATTATTTGTCGCTTTTGAAAGGGTTACCTAAGGAATCTCCCGTTACAATTTAATTCAAATATTCTGGGACACGCTGTATATAACATCGCACCCTTAGTGCCATAAAGGCGTAAGTACAATTACATAGATTTTTTATTGCAGATTCGAATAGTGAAAATTATGATACACAAGCTCAATCATTATTTTCGTTGTGATTTGACAAAAAATAAAGACATTATACCAAATAAATCATTAATCGCAGTCTTAATAAAACAGCGACTTAACTCGAAATTTGGAAGTAAGGCAATTTGAACTCTAATTGTATATGTTAAATTCTAATATTATATTTGTGTTAAATCTTTGCAATAGAGTTCAAATTTGTTTAATCCAAAATACTGAGATAAGTCTCTGCTTTATTAAGGGTGCGATTTGTCGCATTATAATAAGTTTGATATTTTTTTATAATAAAATACTATAAACCGACTAAAATACTTATTTATAATATCAAAATTGATAAAATACACTTAATCTTACGTTATGTCTTTGTTGCACTAAATTAAACAGAAGATTACAAAAGAACGTTCTATAATAAATATATCAGACCAAGCAATATTTTTGCTCTCCTCTAAAGTTAGCATATTCTTCTTACGCGTTTATTCCACTGGGGTGTTTAATGGAATTTTAAAATATAGGCCGTGAGCTTTTTATAAGTATGTTTTTATAGGCTCAGTTTGGCTGAATCTGGCACCTTACCTCAATGTAAAATCAGTAATTTCACTAAACTCACTAATTCATCATCTTAGACGTTCATAAGTGTCACTTTGTGACCTAAATGAATAAATGATCTCAAGGCTGGTCTGTATGGATGACCTTGGGGGAGGCCTATGTCCAGCAGTGGACGTCTTTCGGCTGAGATGATAATGATGATGACATAATTCCAGATTAATCTTTCACATTTATGATATTAGCCAGGATTTAGGATCTAAATTGTTATGGAGAAAAGAATGATGAAATCAAGAGAGATATGTCAGTATTGTAGCTGGTGGAAATTTGTACCCGCGGTTACTGTATAATTACATGTTGAGAAAGACTTAAACTCAACTTAAGTAATAGATACCTACTTATATAACTTCTTTTTTCTATATTAAGTTTCCATAAACAGTAATATTATTTGAGTAGGTATTTGAACATCATACACTTAAGTAAATACTCAGTTGAAAGCGTTTTGATAAAATTTGATTCCCTAAAAAATATTCGACAATACGTAGTGGAGATTTGCTACTTTTCTCAAATAAAAACCGGGGATTAGTCTATGCGCATACCTATAGGTATTAAATAGATCTTCATTTTAGTAAATAAACCTTGTAAAATTTACTTTTGCCGTTAATTAACATATATCTAATATAAATATTTACATAATCAACCGAGATTTCGAAACGTAATATCTGTGTCAATATTTGAATTGGCCGTTATAGTTATGTAAAAATTCTCATCTAGCGTAATGGCGGTATTTGCGAATTACATTTAAATTTGGAACGTGGGGGCGCTGATGCGGCGGACACGCGTGAAGGCACGTTCTTTATTAAAAACAGGATCCCTTGCGTTGCGTTCTATCAGACGGCA
This sequence comes from Catocala fraxini, assembly GCA_930367265.1. Taxonomy (NCBI): domain Eukaryota; kingdom Metazoa; phylum Arthropoda; class Insecta; order Lepidoptera; family Erebidae; genus Catocala; species Catocala fraxini. The sequence continues at coordinate 1,802,785 of OV884041.1, forward strand.
GGCATGCAATATGTGCCAATGCCCTTCAATTTTTAAATTGCTTTTATAAATAGTTTAGAACATTATGGAGAACTCTCAGACATGCAGGTTTCCTCACGATGTTTTCCTTCACTGTTAAAGCAAGCGATAATTAACTATTGAATATGCATATAACTTAGAAAAGTCAGAGATGCGCGCCTTGGGTACCAATTCGAGACGTCTGCGTGGCAGTCCAACGGTTTCCTACACTGCTTACTTCTTCTCCCTAGCCTATTCTATATTATTCCCAAGTCACTTGGGGTCGGCTTTTCAGGCCTAACCGGATTTGACTGGATATCAGTTTTTACACGGAACGGCTGCCACCTGACCTCCGCAACCTGAAGGCTAACGATACCCTAAGGCTAGACCAGTATCAGGATATTCTAGGGCACTGACTTCACAATAACGACTGTCATAGATGTTCATGGTAGCCAGGGCCGACGGTTTAACGTGCTCTCCGAGGCACGGAGCAGGCGATAATTGTCAATCAATACGCACATAATTTCGAAAAGTCATATAACTTCCGAAAGTCAGAGGTGCGCGAAATATACGTGAATCTGTAGTATCTACATGGTTTCTAGTTAGCTTAGCAAATATAACGGTACTAAGCTGGTTTTTCTGGTTTATATGAGGCTATTGAGTCCATTAATTTTTACCGAAGTGATGTATGTGTTTTTGTAACTGTTTTGTAAGCCAAGACGATAAAAGCAAGTTTGTTTAAATCGACAGTAGTAATGAATGTCAAAATGGTAATTTCCTCGAACTAGGACATCGATCAAATTATGTAATTTTTTTTATTCATCTACTGTGGCAAACTAGCATACGGCCCACCTGATGGTAAGTGGTCACCGTAGCCTATGGACGCCTGCAACACCAGAGGCATCACTTGCGCGTTGCCGACCCTTTAGGAAAGAAAGAAGAGATAAAGGAAGTGGGAAGGAAAAGCAGCGGGAAGGGGGAAAGAGGGTGATTGACAAAAAAATAAAATGGTAAATATTTAGATGATAGATGCGCATTACTACGTAAATATGGTCACCTTAGGTTAAGTTGGCATTTAACACATTGAGAAAAAATAAATTTGATGGCCCGACCTTGGATTTGAACCCATCTCCTCACGCATAGCAGTTACATACACTAACGCGGCGCCAGTGAGCCTAAAACTGCATTCGAATGATATAAACATCATTCGAAAGTAATTGAGCGTTTGAATTGCGCTAAATTGTTTTTTGCGCAATCTAGGCTCTCGGACAGGCCTCGATGACCGCACGAGAATTACCCACAGCCTCTCACGCCGATCTTAATCTTCTATTTTTCTTCATAAAGACAAATCCCGCACTAGGAATAAATCCTGTGACGCGGGGACTTAACAAACATTCAAACAACGGACTCAAAGAATATCCAAATTGGGAACAACCATTTGTGGATTACACAAATTTTAGTCCCGTTTGGGATTCGAACCCACAACACGACGTCATAGCAGTGGCGAGGCAAACACTTAAGCCACTACGCCATCAGCAGTCAATTCGTATATCGAGCCATCGCTATATCGAGAGCAATCTAGGTTCTCGGACAGGCCTCAATGACCGCACGACATTTACCCACAGCCTCTCACGCCGATCTTTATCTTATACTTTGTTCAGATCTAGTAATCGCATAATTACGTGCAATTACAGCTGATTGTGAACAATGGCGGCCGCCTTGACCCCGCTATTGACCTACATATGCTTATCCAGGTCAAATAACAGATACGCTTGGTTACAGAAATGCAATGTGGAATATTATTGTCTAATCCGATTAATGTGTTGAAATGGGGTGCAATACGTGTATGTGTGTTAGTTTGTGTGTGTGTGTGTGTGCAGGCAAAATGAATGTATAGGCTACTAGATTTTGCCCGCGGCTTCGCTCGTAAATCCAGGTTATGTCAATTTACTGTCCCTTCTAAACCGTACTTTTTTTGGATGAAAGGTACCTTATGTCTTTTTCTGTAACCCTGACAACGTGTATGCGAAATTGCATGATGATTCATCAAGTAGGTAAGTACCATTGATCGGAACCCTTTCTCGGTTAAAGCCTCCTCCAGCTTTTTCCAGGCCTCTCTATCCAAAGCTGTCTTTCTCCATTCGCTTCCTGCTTTTGCTTTTGTATCTTCTAACCACCTTTTTCTAGGGTGCCCTCTTTTCCTTTCTTTTTCCAGCAAGCACTGAATCATCTGGTAAAGGAATACTCGTTACAAAAGTCATAGTTACAGTCATAACTTCAGTACGCCGAGTATTTTGTTTCAACACCAGCACGGGTCAAACATTTGTGTGATCCACAAATCGTTGTTCCGAGTCTGGGTGTTCTATGTATCGGTTGTTTGAATGATTAATATTAATATTAAGTTCCACCGGAATCCTTGCTAGTGAGTGACGTGTCTATACTTATATTTTGAAGAGGAAAGATTTGATTTTATGTTTGTTTGTTTGTACCGATTTAACTCAAAAACTACTTAACCGATTTTAAATATTCTATTATATTTAAAAAATACTTTTACGCGAGCGAAGCCGCGAGAAAAAGCTAGTCTTTGATAAATATGAATCCGAAATGTTTTTGAATACCAAGTTTTCGGTATTATACCTCATCAAACTATTTTAAAATTCTTGTTTCTTCACATGAATGTGAATATTACTGTTCATTAATTGGCTAAACCATGTGACGAACATATATTAACATTAATTTATAATATCGAGGATGTCCGAGGTATTAGAAAGTTGTTAGATTTAATATTGCCACAGCTTTCACGATTTTATTTTCGGCACATGGCGATGTCATATTTATATCACTGGAATTTAGTTTTATTTACATACATAGACTTAGGGGGAAGGTAGTCTTGGATTACACCTACATTCTGCCAACAATGCTTGTAGGGCAAGAGATTAACAGACACATTTCTAAGCTTTACTTCTAAGATTTTTGCCACATAAGACTAGGAATCGAAACACCATTTGCACGCAAATAAAATATTTTAAATGCGAATGTAAGTTTATTTGTTACGGTTTCACGCATTAACTCTCGCCAATAATCTTGAAATTTCACATAGGTACACACGGCTACACATCAAGTTAGACACCCTATATACGCATAACTACGCTACATACAAAATAGAGAATTGTCGGAAAGGGACAGTGCATAGTGGTGTCGATGTAATGGTAAGGATAGAGCGTAACAAAAATATAACGCACTTTCTCGCACGATTCGCAGCGTTCAACTTCTAATAGTTCAAAGTCCAAACAGTCTATGTTGATGCGTCGCTGTGTGTACAAGTTGTCAGGGGTACAGAACATAGAGTACCTTTCATCTCAGAAAAAGGCTTGTCTACGAACGGGCGTAGACGCGGGCAAAAGCTAGTATATTATCTATATCTATAGGTTCGAATTAAAAAAATCTTTTAGTATTAGATAGCCCATTTATCGAGGAAGGCTATATACCGTCACGCTACGATCAATAGGAGCAGAGCATCAATGCAAAAACGGGGAAAATTGTCTAATGTGACGCAAACGATGTTGCGCGGGTCAGCTAGTATAAGATAAAATGTGGTGAATTTGTCACTAGATACGAAATGATTCGTCCCCGTAGGATATAAACATGAATGGCAAAATGTTGGTGTCAATCGCTTCTTATGTTAAGTTAGAATTGGATTGAATTGAATCTATACTTTCAAATATCCTTTGAGAATATTGGTTCAAGCGTAATGCAAAATAACGATCCTTTTTACTTTCTATTTGCAGAGGGAACAAGACGAAGCTATACGATTTACATAAGCCTATCTCGTTCTTATAAATTAAGATTGCAATAACACTGCTATAAAACATGGTACGGCTAGCTCGTTTTCATAACGAAATAGCATTAAGCTATTACAGAATTACTAAGAAAACGCGTTTTAGTTAATAAGCAGGCGTTATTCTGGCATATTATATATAGAAAATGACGGTTACTACTGGAACTTGGAATCCAGTACGTCATAAAGTTGCTCGAACTGGTAATTTTTGGGTAAATGTCATAAATTTTCGAGTAATAACAGTAAGCGTCGGGCGGGCGCTATTCGTTTTTATTTACGACTGTACTTGTATCACATTCACGGCTGCTACTTTTGTGCGCGACTGTATTGTGATTTTTTGTTCACCATTTTAATTTTTTTATTACTCTATCTGTATTCCGTTGGATTTAATTGTTCTTTGTTTGAAATTTGTGGCTCTTGTATACTGTTTAAGCGGTAAATGTGTATAACTTAGTGGTAAGTAGTTACTGTAGAAAGAACACTTAGGCACGGTTCCTAATACAACAAACGAGTACTTTTAGCTACGAACAGTTCAATTTTGACATATTTTTCATAGAATACGTATCAAAAACTTACTTTTCGTCAGTAAAGCGACTTGTTTCTTCATATACAGGGTGATTTTGAGATCGTGTAATTTCTTTTAACCACGCTTTCTACTGGTGATATAGAATAACGCGAACCATTTTTTTTTATTAGAATTATATTTTTGAAACATTAATGTACGAATTTTTTTCGTGAAATGCTTTCAGATTGTCATATTATGTTAACCACCCGACACAATCTTAATATATAAATAATTAAAAAATAATAACATGACAATAACTGATGTCGGCAATAAAAAAGACCGCCTGTTATTATTTACGACTTTAATTATAGATTATTTTTTAATTAGTAGAAAATTAAAATTGCCTCGGTTGATTAAGATATGACTATCTGAAACCATTTCACGAAAAAAAGGTACATCAATTTTTCCAAAAATATAATTCAAATAAAAAAATATGGTCAGGGTTATTCTATACCACCAATAGAATGCGTGACTAAAAGGAATTGCACGATTTTAAAATCACCCTGTAGTAACCGAGCCATACATCACTAATGGCCAGTCCCACAACTAACAAGTAAAAATTATCCGAAAGATAAATCGCATGCTGTCTCACTCTTCTTAGGTTAAAGAAGAGAGATCGCGTTTATCTTATAGATGAATGCTATTTGGAGGTGGTGGGACAGGCCCTTACAGTTCTAACTGCAATTTATAATAGAGGAAAGAGACAATCCATGAAGCAGGATTTGAACTTGCGTCTTCGACAAACCGTGGCGTCGCCGTCGCTCTGCCAACTGAGTTTTGCATGATCTGCGTCAGTATATGTATGCCAACTCTCGTAAAAAAAGACGTAAATCTATGTACTCTGGCTAGCTTAGAGACATTCTAAAGCAAAACCAGACAATAGGAGTACTTTTAACCGACAAGCATGCGTGCAGAATGTAATAAGAATGAATGAAGCAAGAGAGATATGCAAGTATATGCAAGAGAAAATACCTACCTTCCCTCCGGTAAACTTCGTGAGTCTATGTATATTCTTAACCTGACCAGCTTGCATCAAGACTGTAATGAAAGTGAATGACGCAAGGATATGCCAGAATACGCAAGTTTAACCTACCTCTCTGGGAAAGTACGTAGTGTTCATATTCTACATCCTACTAATATTATAAATGAGAAAGTTTGTGAGGATGGATGGATGTTTGTTACTCTTTCACGCAAAAACTACTGAACGGATTTTAATAAAAGTTTTCCGTATTCTTGTTTATACCAGAATAACACATAGGCTACTAAAAATATATCAATACTAATATTATAAAGCTGAAGAGTTTGTTTGTTTGGTTGAACATGCTAATTACAGAAACCACTGGTTTGAATTAAAAAAATATTTTTGTGTTGGGTAGCCCATTTATCAAGGAATGCTATAAGCTATATAACATCACGCTATGACCAATAGGAGCGGAGCTACAATGGAAAATGTTGCAAAAACGGGGCAAATTCTCTTATGTGATGCAGACGAAGCTGCGCGGGTCAGCTATTCTTAGGTGGTAGGTCTTCAAATGATTGCCTTCCGTAATGATTTTCCTATACAGGCACACTGGGTAGGCATCGTTACGGGAAAACTGTAATGTATGCATAATTTATTTCTTTTTACTAACTAACATAGTTTGTAAGAAAATTGTTACTAACTCATATGGATTATGACCGAAATAAATGTTTTATATATTAGGTAAATCTACATACACGCGAGCAAAGCCGCGGGCGAAATCTAGTCTAATATAACTTAATAGACTCATTACAATTGTATAACATCCTTTCATGTTACGATAAACAAACAGGAAATAATGTAGATATAGATGTAACATTGTATCCAGATGGCCCACTTTTGTACCGGCGCGTATCGATGTGTGCGTGAAGCTATGAGCGCTACTGGTTTGTTTACATTAATCACTAGAGCGTTCTATGTGTGCGTCGAGTCGTTCGCGGTGTGGTAGCCATATCTTTACGTCACTTTGTTTACATCGACGTTTGTGTGCGTCGGTACGAGTGCGGCTGTCGTAGTGTGCGTGTATACGTCACGTGGTGGCGGGAGCACGTGCGAGTGTGGGTGTGTTGGCGTGCCGCCGGTGACGTCACGCCGCGTTTCGTCACGCGTTTGTATGTGTGCGTATACAATGTATGTGTTGTGTGACTGTGTGCGCCACGGGCGTGTCAACCGTCAAGTCAATGTTACATTTTTGTGACCTTAACCGTCAGACATGTTGAGAATCTTTGTTCTTTGCATAATTATTGTTTAGGGAACAGATTGTTATATATTTTGTAGTATTGATTGATTAAGGTGACGGCAGTTCTTAATATAGAGTTACGAATGTTTTTGCAAGAAGTAAGCAGAGATTACGGATTTCCGCTTAATGCCATCCTAGCATTTCTGTCTTGCTTCTTTGGCTCTTATTACGTTCTTAATGCAAGCTCGTCTAGTGTACTTTTAACTACGACTTAGTTTTGCGGCGAAAAGCAGCAATAGCTCAGTGGGGAGACCAACAGACTGCAATGCTGAGGGTCTCGGGTTAGAATCCACGTCGTGCACCCATGACTTTCGGAGGTTATATGACTTTTCAAAATTATGTGCGTATTGATTGACAATTATCGCCTGCTCCGTGCCTCGGAGAGCACGTTAAACCGTCGGTCCCGGCTGCCATGAACATCTATGGCAGTCGTTATTGGGAGAGTGTCGACACAAAAGATCCCACTGGGTCGAAGTGTCGCCGGTCTGCACTGACTGGCCCCCACATAAGATAAGATAGTTTTGCGTCTTAGTCATTTTTCTACTTTCCTATTCGCATTAGCTATGTAGGTATCTACTGCATTTTTGGTCAATATTCTTATATCTACAGCTTTTTTAGCTGATTAGCACCGATAGCCTGGTGGGAAACCGACGGAATGTCACGCAGAAGTCTCGAGTTCGATCCCAAGGCGCGCAGCTCTGACTTTCGAAGTTATATGCGTATTAAATAGTTCATTATCGCTCGCTTTAATGGTGAAGGAAAACATCGTGAGGAAACCTGCATGTCTGAAAGTTCTCTAAAATGTTCTCGAAGACATGTGAAGTCTGTCAACCCACACCGGGCCAGCGTAGTGGACTATGGTCTAACCCTTCTCACACTGAGAAGAGGCCCGTGTCCATCAGTGGGACAGTTTAACACAGGGCTGATATTATTACTGCTTTTTTGGTCAATAGTCCATTCTTTCTAAATATAAAAACTACATTAGTACCTAAAATTTTCTTGATTCCTGGTGTATGCCATGTCACAACTCTTATATTGGCCTGTAGACCTATATATACGAAAAAACTATACTAGACCCTTTCTACCCTTGATCTCTGGTTGGTACTAGGGCTTATACCACATCAGCATGCTGATATGGGCTTACCTACCTTCAGTCATTGTATTTTGTATGAAGGAAAACATAAGTAGATTGTAACAACCATATTATACCAATTTTAATAATTCTTTCACTTTTAGAAAGCTATTTTATCTAAAAACTAGATGTGTCCGCGGTTTCACCCGCGTTTATCGTTACTGCGCCACCCCCGTGGGTCGTAGCGTGATGTTATATAGCCTTTAGCCTTCCTCGATAAATAGGCTATCCAACACTAAAATATTTTTTCAATTCGAAACAGTAGTTCCTCAGATTAGCGCGTTCAAACAAACAAAATTCTTCAGCTTTATAATATTAGTATAGATAACATAGGCTATATAAGTTCACGTTAAGAGCTACGGGAGCAGAGCAGTAATCATTAACGTAGTTGAAACCGTGGTGCACGGCTAAGAACCTAATAAAATCGACAATACTGATTCGTCAGAAACCCGTCATACATATTCGATTACGTGTCTTTAGTCATACATAATCAGTAGAGATGACGATAACAACGGATACAAGGAGTTACGGCCTGTTCCACAACCTCCAACTAGCATTTATCTATGAGATAAAAGTCTCGCCATCTTTCTTCTTTAACCTGACAGGAGTGAGACAGCATGCCATTTATATTTCGGATAACTTTTACTTGATAGTTGTGCAACTGGCCATAAGTCTGATACCAACTTGTCGTGACAATTTTCACACGATTGCCTTTGCAAGTATAATGTCACTATTTAATCCTTCTACGGATTTCCTGCTTCCAAATCTTATCACGTAAATAAAGTTCGCATTCTGTTGAAATATATTATTATCTGTACTCGTACTAACACATATCTAATAAATATAAATCTGCGGAAATAGAATATTAATCAAAGCATATCATTTGTAAAATGACAAATTTAGTAATGTACTAGCTGTTGCCCGCGACTTTGTTCGCGTGGACTTTAATTTATTACCCAATACCTACTTTTAATTTGTTATCTAATTTTAATATATAAAACTACAACTAAAGAAATTAACAAGTCTAACTACACCTATATAGGTGTAGTTAGCTATATATATATATAGCTAATACTTAAAAACTACCAACTAATATTTAGAAACTACCTACTATATCTAAAGAATTATATCTTTTGAATGAAATGGCCGACTTTAATAATCTAAAAAGTATTTTACGGGTATTGAAACGGTCTTTAATAAAATATCATTTAATGGGATAAGGATTAATACAGAGGTATGAATAATATGGTTTGATTATTGTCGGCACTTTTATCAACTTTTAAAATGTAAAAAAGTAGTTATAGTAGCATAACTAAAGTAGTTGGACATATGGTATCGCGGACTTTTTTGTAGATATTGATACGTTCTATAATACTGTAGAACATTTTTTTGTTCTACCATCAATAGTTTCCGCAGCGCACGTGAAGACAGATTTTTTATGACTTCTTTTTTTACACCTTGGGTTATATTATTGCATTTTTATTATGGATCCCTATTTTTTTTGAAAATGTTATATAGCCTATGTCACTCAATGAAGAGGCAGCTTTTTAATGGTGAAAGAATTTTTGAAATCGGTCCAATAGTTTTTGTGTGAAAACATTACAAACATACATACAAAAACACAAATGTTTCCTCTTTATAATATAAGTTTAGATAAATAATGAAGTTTATCGTTTATATTTTATAATTAATGTTATTCGGTCACATATATTCCGTTTACATAAGTTATTTTATCAGTTAGCATGTGTTGATATGTTTATTTTTAGTTATCACTGGTATTATTACTAATAATGAGAAGCACGATAGTGATTGGCTTAGGTCTTGCCGTTTTTTTTTTTTCGATCGCCACAACGTCGCCCTCCTGAGGAGACCGCAGAGGGCGATGGCGATCAGGGTGTCGCGGGCGTACCGCACCGTCTCCTATGAGGCGGCGTGCGTTTTGGCGGCATCGCCGCCTTGGGATTTGGAGGCGGAGGTCCAGGCGTCAGTGTATTACTGGCGCGCGGACCTCCGGCTCCATGGCGAGGAACCCACGCATTGTGCGGTGAAGACGCGAAGGTCCCAGGCTCGACTGGTCCTGGAGGAGAAGTGGGAAGATAGACTGGCCCAGCCCCGCTACGGGGTGAGGACCGTCGAGGCTGTCCGTCCGGTACTAAGTGGACGGAAGTCCACTACAGTGGACGGACAGACGGCGCGGACCGCTCACCTACCGGCTCACTCAGGTGCTCTCCGGACACGGCTGTTTCGGGGAGTACCTCTGCAAGATAGCCGGTAGGGAGCCGACAACCAGGTGCTACCATTGTGAGGAGTGTGACCAGGACACGGCGCAGCACACGCTGGAGAAGTGTCCGGCGTGGGTCGTGGAGCGCTGCGCCCTGGTCGCTGTGATTGGCCCCGACCTCTCGTTGGCGACCGTCGTATCCAGGATGGTCGGCGACGACAGGTGCTGGGGCGCAATGAGGTCCTTCTGCGAGACTGTCATCTCGCAGAAGGAGGCGGCGGAACGGGGGCGTGAGGATGATCCTTACGCCCCGGAAGTCCGCCACCGGAGGAGAGGGCGCAGGAGACGCGCTTTTGTCGCTCTCCTGCCCCCCACTTAAGGGTTCCGGGTGGCAAGGCCTGAGGGGACCCTGCCACCCGTAAATTAGGAACCCCGAGAGGGCGCGCGCGGTGTTCCCGCGCGCCTTCTACCGTCGAAAGGGGAGAGCGGTCAGGCTCTCCCCTGGGGACGAGAGGTGGCCGGGTCCGTTTGACCCGGCCCACACCCACATGGGGGGGCCTGCTATGGATGAATCCTCCAAGTTCCCAACTGGCCCCCCCTATTGGATGAGAGAGGGAACACCCCAGGTTTTTTAGTAGGTAGACCAGCGCGTCTCGCTGGGAGTCCCACACTCCCCCGCCGGTGCCGTCCCCTAGCCGGCGGGCAGTGCATGAAGCATTTTTCCTGGGCAACAAAAAAAAAAAAAAAAAAGGTCTTGCCGTTTTATAGCTTGTTAAGAACTAAAAAGACAATTGCTGGAGTCGTTGGTAATTATAAATAAGGAATGATCAAACCTTCTTCTCTCTTAGCCTTTATTATTCCCAAGTCACTTGGGGTCGGCTTTTCTGGTCTAACCGGATTTGACTGGATATCAGTTTTTACACGGAGCGGCTGCCACCTGACCTCCGCAACCCGAAGGCTAACGATACCCTAAGGCTAGACCAGTGTCAGGATATTAGAGGGTACTGACTTTCCCAATAACGACTGCCATAGATGTTCATGGCAGCCGGGACCGACGGCTTAACGTGCTCTCCGAGGCACGGAGCAGGCGATAATTGTCAATCAATACGCACAAATTTCGAAAAGTCATATAACTTCCGAAAGTAAGAGGTGCGCGACGTGGGTTCGAAACCGAGACCTTCTGCATTGCAGTCTGCTGGTCTCCCCACTGAGTTATCGCTGCTCTAATAAGGAATAATCAAACCATGAAGCAGAATTAAAATGTTTTTCTTGGCTTGAATATTTCCTTATATATTATATACAAGTGTTTTAGAAAAATAATGCACCATTATATGAGCCAATTATACTTATAACCTGAGCATTAAAAGTGCTTGAAACAAAATTAAATCTAAGTTGGTATACAAATTAAACTGCTGGGTACGCTCTTCTAAGTGTGATAAATTTTAGAGCATAGTCCACCACATTGGCTCAGTGCGGGTAAGTAGACTTACACGTCTTTGAGAACATTATGAATAACACTCTGACATAAAGCTTTCTTCACGACGTTTTGCTTATCTATTAATACGCACATAACTTCCAAAAGTCAGAAATGTATTTTTTTATGGCCATTGGTGGCAGACGAGCATGTGATCCACCTGATGGAAAGTGGTAACCGCTCCTCATGGACTTCAGCAATGTCAGGACACAGCTAAGCCACTGCCTACCGTGAAAGAAGAACTCTCTTTAAACCTCGTTCGAAGTAGGACATATCATAGCGCTCGGGAAACACCAGAGCAGGCAGTTCATTCCAGAGCTTGCACGTACGTGGGAGAAATGATCGCTGAAAGCGTACCGTCTTGGATTTGAACGCTTCCAGGTGATATGGATGAACCCTGCTTCGTTGTCGAGTGGTACGGTGATATAAAGGGGCCGCTGGTACCAAATCAAACAGTTCAGAGCACTCCCCGTGAAAGAGTCGGTAGAACACGTAGAGAGAATCAAAGTCTCTGCGTTGCTCCAACGACTCCAATCTATCCGTGAGATGTCATGGGATCGAAGTCGAGAGCTCTGCGTGAGTTCAACGGTCTCCGATTAGGTTATCCCTGTGTTTCTAACCATATAGACAATGTCAACTAAAGTCTGCCTTATGCTGAGCGCTCATCGAAACCTAAGAGAAGAGACCGATTAGGCGATTCGGCCTCATGTGTATAGAGCACTCATAGAATACTCAAGTAAGGTATCGCTATTTTCCTTAGCGTGTATCGTCAAATGATACCTAAGTGAGTGCAAATTGTCGAGACGATAATGTAGCGTTACATCAGACTGAGACAAGGTCGAATGAATTGATAAGAGATAATTAACTCACATGTCGACTAACAACAAAGAAATGCGATAACGTTTGTAGTGACTAGTTTGAATTTCGAAGCTATAGACGCCATTTTGACAGTTAACGTCAGTGTTTTTTTTTTACAAAGGTAAACTTGTATTTAGTCTGTCCATAATAATATAGCGCGCACCAACAAGTTTGGGTCCTCATACCTCTATATTGTCTTCTGTTTACGCAAATGTTACTCATTGAAATTAAACTTCACTCATTTCTAAGCTAATTAAATTAGTAAAGTTTAATAGTAGTAGTTTCTTAAATTGTGTAAAAAAGTGTCAAATATACAACGCGATAAAATCCGTATATAGTAGTTTAATTTCAATCCTCATACCTCTGCCGAACGATCAAGGCATGGAATTCTCTGGCCAGGCACGTGTTTCCTTCTTCCTTCAAACCTGGGTCCTTTAAGTGGGCGTGAAAAAGCTCCTTCTCAGGCCGTCAAAGTAGGGACCTCAACATTGCCTCAGCTGCTATAAGGATGGTGTGGAGGCCACTGCTCTTGAATCAGATGATCGCTTACCATCAGGCGGAGGGTCGTCATTTTGACGAGCAAAATTAAAAAAAAGAACAAAATTATCGGCCCTGTATTAAACCGATCCTCTGCTGAGCACGGGCCTCTTTTTAGTTTGAGAAGATTTAGGCCATAGACAATCACGCTGGCCCAGTGCGGGTTAGCAGACTTCATAATTATCTTCAAGAAAATTATGGGGAACTCTCAGACATGCAGGTTTCTTCACGATGTTTTCCTTCATCGTTAAATCGAGCGATAATTAACTAATGAATACGCACATAACTTCGAAAGTACAGAGATGCGCGCCTTGGAATCTGACTTGAGACCTCTGCATGGCAGCCCAACGGTTGCCCACTGCCAACGGCTTTCTATCTATCTTTTTTCTCCCTTAGCCTTTATTATTCCCAAGTCACTTTGGGTCGGCTTTTCTAGTCTAACCGGATTTGACTGGATATCAGTTTTTACACGGAGCGGCTGCCACGTGACCTCCGCAACCCAAAGGCTAACGATACCCTAAGGCTAGACTAGTGTCAGGATATTAGAGGGTACTGACTTTCCCAATAACGACTGCCATAGATGTTCATGGCAGCCAGGACCGACGGCTTAACGTGCTCTCCGAGGCACGGAGCAGGCGATAATTGTCAATCACTACGCACATAATTTCGAAAAGTTATATAACTTCCGAAAGTCAGAGGTGCGCGACGTGGGTTTGAACCCGAGACCCTCTGCATTGCAGTCTGTTGGTCTCCCCACTGAGCTATCACTGCTGGGCTTTCTATCTATCTAATGAAGATTAATTTCCTTTTTTTTAATGATTACTCCCGTGCAAGCAAAACATCCTGTTCCACCAGCGACATAAAAAACATTGAAACAACGGATTCAAAGAATACTTAGAGTCGAAACAATTGTTTGTGGATCACACAAATTTTTGTCCCGTGTGGGTACCGAACACACAATACTCGGAGTACTAGCAATGATGAGGTGACCACTTAAACCTCTACGCCGTCGGTACAGTAAAAGCCGATAGTGCCATCTTGACAATTAAAGTTAGCCTTATATATAATATAATATTAGGTTTGGAAAGGGCTCAGCGTGCAGTGCTGAAAACTATGCTAAAAAACCTTACAGGTTTTCAACCAGCTCACTGTACAGTGAAACAAAGGCGCTGAGTGTCAGAAGACTATGTATTTTGAAAATTACACTTATGATTGAAATTAAACTGCTATATACGGATTTTATCGCGTTGTTTATTCAATACTTTATTAATCCGTATATAGCAGTTTAATTTCAATGAATAATATTCACGTAAATAGAAGACAATATTACACTTATGAGTTATGATACACAAGGCATAATCAATTCTAGCGGTTGTGGAGACATGATCAAGAGACGGGTCTACAGAGTTCCTCTCGTTAAAGTTAATACCAGATTTGCACAACGTTTTTGTACTTATATGAAGACTTTTGTGTATAACAGAATTCACAAAATATGTAGCCTGGCCAATATGTCAATGCACGGAGTTAAATTAACTGTATATGAAACATTACTTACCTGGACTTATGACGATACAGAGACCTTTGTAAAATATTTAATTTAAAAGAGTTCGATAATATAATTGTGTAATTATTGATATTCAAATTAGTACCTATGTATAATATAATATAAATATTCATATGTAAATGAACTCTAAATATGTAATTTAATTGTTAATTTTTATTTATATAATATACTATAAATTTTAAATACGATCTTGTAAACATTTTATATGATATATTTATTTACGTCGAGTCAAGAATAATGAATGGTGAATGTGAATAAAAAGACTACCTACAGGACAGGCCTAGTCTAGTGTAGGAAGTCTTTGGCAAAACAATTAATTCTTTTCCTTAGTTATATTGTTAATCTGAAAATTATCAATCAGCTGAGAATGTGTATTTATTTATTTGGTGAATAAATATTTTTATTATTTTTATTATATTCTACACATACACACAACACCATCTAGCCCAAACTAAGCAGAACTTGTACTATGGGTACTAGACAATGGATAAACATACATATAATTATACTTTTGTTTTGTAAATACATATGTACATATTATACATGGAAACACCCAGACCAAGTCAAATATCCATGTTCATGCACACAAATGTTTGACTAGTGCGGGAATCGAACCAGCGACCTCAGGCGTGGAAGTCGGTTACATTAACCACTACACCATCGAGGCCGATATTATTCTGTTATAGTAAAAAACTTGTATTCAGCCTGTCTAATATAGCCGACCATACTATTTACGGTCTATCGTGAGGCCTAGGTTCGATTTTCGTCTTAAGCAAAGTATGATTAGGTTATCGTATTAGGACTTTGTAACCAAATTACGCTTTGCTGGGAATCGAAGCCTACTCCTCACAATCGAACGTAAATTTATATACCAACGCAGCAGATTCGAATTACCTGGCAAAAATTGCCAGTTTGGGACCGAACTTATGACCTTCATCGAATACGATCGGTAGTTTTACAATGGTGTCTACTGCACCAGCAAGTCAATAATCTTTTACAATATAATAAAATAAAGAGCACAATTATTGACCCTAGTACATTGCTAGACAGACTGGTTTAGACCCTAGACCGGAATCAGGACTTGTATAGACAAACATTGGTTCACACATTTGCACCAAATAGTTGGCGCCAATCTTGCGTATATTGACGCAAGTAACAAGTTCATTGAAATTAAACTGCTATATACGGATTTTATCGCGTTGTTTATTTGACACTTTATTACAAAATTTTGAAAATTGTTACACTTCTACTACTATTAAACTTTACTAATTTTTAAGCTAATTAAATTATTATTAAACTATTTAGATTTAATTTATTTTTACACTTTCCCCGACGTTTCGGTTGCTTTTCAGCAGCCATGGTCACGGGGAGACTGATATATATGACTATATATGACGTATATAGCAGTTTAATTTCAATGAATAATATTCGCGTAAATAGAAGACAATATTATGCAAGTAACAAGTGTTTATAAACGCGCCTACATCGGGGACAGTCAGGGCCCGACCCTTCAGAAGGGGTACTACCCTACAAAATTACCCTTAACATTCAGAAAAACATTGCTACGCGATTCTGAATCTTACTACTAGAGGAAAAGAACACAGTTGAGTGAAAAATGTGTTTTGTTGATGAAAATGATCTCGGATCTGGAGAAACTTGTTGCGAATTGTTTATAATCAATGTTGTTTTGTAACGAAGTGTATGGTGCAGCTATGGCCAGGTTTTCATTAGCGTTAAATGACTGCGTAGATGGTTTAGCGGTTAAAGTGGTCGTCTCACCACTGCCACTGCGCCGAGTATTCTGGGTTCGATCCTATCAGACAAAAATTTGGGTGATCCACAAATTGTTGAAAACATAGACATATGCTATCGCGGACTCATCTTAGAACTTTTAAAGACAAACGATTCCTTCATACATGATTGTTGCGTAACTTTAACCGTTTACGCAGCGGAAGCTCTCAAAAGAATATAATTTTCCCATTTAAAGCAACATTTTTTATTCATGCTCCGCTCCTATTGGTTATAAGTCATCATCTGCCAACTTCAATGGTCACCAAACTAATAATATATTAATAATATTCTATCACATACACACAACACCATCTAGCTCAAACTAAGCAGAGCTTGTACTATGGGTACTAGACAATGGATAAACATACATAATATAATATTCTTTTTTTGTAAATACATACATTAACACCCAGATCAAGAAACACATGTTTATGCACACAAATGTTTGACTTGTGCGGGAATTGAAACCGCGACCTAAGGCGTCGCAGTCGATTACACTAACCACTACGCCATCGAGGTCGACTATACAATATCTAATGTGAAATCTATTTGTAAGAACGCTGGTACCCATAACACAAGTTTGATCATACCTTGGATACCAGAGTTCACTATAACACTACATCTGGAAGTCTACTCTGGTACCTAATCTATTTCACTCAAACTGTATCTAATGTAAGTGTAAATGATCAACCAATTTGGTAAATAAATAAATTTCATTTCATTTTCATTTCATACCGTGATGTTATACACCCTATAGCCTTCCTCGATAAATGGGCTATCCAACACAAAAAGATTTTTATACGATTCAGAAGTTCCTTATTGCTTTCAACCAAAAAAACAAACTTATATACGTCCAGTCAGCAACATAATTCGATAAAAATTGCCTTAAGACTGCGCCGAGCGAAATGTGCCAAAACAGGCGGTCACAGTTAAGTGAATAAAATCAACACTTTTTGTTTAATACAAATTAATATAAAATATACATTTACCATAACAATGAATGTGTTTACAATTACTCTGTGTAAAAAACTTAAAATAATTAATATTGTCGCCTACAAAATTACGTAAGTTCTCACGAAAAATGCAAAAACGTAAGCTGTGTCACGTGATTTTGAGATTATAACAGTAGAATTCTATCCTATTTTACAGCTTAAACGAAACATAAATAGTTATATTACAATTTTTCCGTCCCAAATATTTCAGTTATTTGACAATAAAGATACATATTTATCAAAAAAGCACTTCAAATCCTCCATACAATTTTACTATGGCGGCCGCGCGCCGATTTGCACATGCGCCGCACGAGCTCTGTCATTATTAGTCTTACGCTCGGCGCAGTCTTAATTTTATTTTTATTTTACAATATAGTTTAACTATGGAGAAGTTTTGCAAAGAGCCATGTAGATACTATAATATTTATTGCGCATTTCCTTTTTATTTTGTTTTCCATGTATATAATATAATTATTATTTTCTCCAAATAGTTAAAAGAAAGCTTTTTAATCAGTACAGATTGTTTTCCCTCTTCGGGGATGTATGCGAGCGGGGTATATATGAAGCGCACACCGCCATTATTCCACAGAATTTGCTCGATATGCAACCATCTTGTTTATAGCTCTCTTCTTGGAAATATAAGCAGATGACACAAAACGAAACTAACTATACTTGATACGGTATGCAAATATGTTGAAACAAACCGACGAATACAAATGGCCGGCATATTGCGCCTTTTATGCTTATAACAGGCTAGCTGTCACCCGGTTTTATACACGTTTATGATTACTGCTACGGTACCGTGGCTCGTAGCGTAATGTTATATAGCATATAACCTTACTCAAGAATTGGGCTATCAAATGTAAAAATAAAATTCAATTCTGACTAGTGGTTTCTGAGACTTATGCGTTCAAACGAACAAATTCTTCAGCTTAATTATATTGATATGTTTATACTATTAATAGCAGACTCGAGAAACGTTGTACTACAGGGTGCTATTGGAAATTTGAACCATTTAAATAAACACAAAACATTTCATCAAAATCGGTCCAGTTGTTTAGGAGTAGTTCAGTGACATACGCATATATAGAAGAATTATATAGCGTGTAACAGAAAGGTGTGGTCATATTTTATGGCTAATTGTTTTTTTGATCTGGGAATATCAGATTTACATCACAATCTGATATTCCCAGATCAAAAAAACAATTAGACATTTTA
This sequence comes from Catocala fraxini, assembly GCA_930367265.1. Lineage (NCBI taxonomy): Eukaryota > Metazoa > Arthropoda > Insecta > Lepidoptera > Erebidae > Catocala > Catocala fraxini. Next base: position 1,821,230 of record OV884041.1, read on the forward strand.
TTAAAAATATTTGTTTTTTGTAAATTGGCTTACGCTTGTTACAAACAATATAATTATCTCCTTTAGTACGTAGTATATAATAAACCACAATTAATTTCTGGAAAGATAATATAATAAAAAATAATATCAACCCTGTATTGAACTGTCCCTCTGCTGGGCACAGGCATCTTCTCAATGTGAGGAGGGTTAGGCCATAGCCCACCACGCAGGCCCAGTGCGGGTTGGCAGACTTCACATATCTTAGGTGGCGTAGTGGTTAGTGTAACCGACTGCCACGCCTGAGGTCGCGGGTTCGATTCCCGCACAACTCAAACATTTGTGTGCGTGAACATGGATGTTTGTCTTGGTCTGGGTGTTTCTATGTATAATATGTAGGTATTTACAAAAAAAAAAGTATATATGTATGTTTATCCATTGTCTAGTACCCATAGTACAAGCTCTGCTTAGTTTGGGCTAGATGGTGTTGTGTGTATGTGATAGAATATTATTATATTATTATTTAAGCACATAACTTCGAACAAAATAAGCAAAAAATATTATACATATTAAAAACAAAATGTGTATGCCCTCGCCGAAAAGAGTAACCACCTCAGCATTAGCTGGGCACCCAAATTGAGTGCACCAGCGCTGGTTTTCAGTTGGTCACCCGATACAAGTGATGCACGGACGGAGGTAAATGCTTAACATTATAACAAAAATACAATAAATGTGGTTCTGCTACATACATACACAAGAAAAACGTATAGGGCATATTCAATTATGTTTATAAATTAGGTGGGTACATTTTAAAATATGAGAGCAGAGAGAAATAAAATACGTCACTATAATAATACTAATAGCAGCGATAGCTCAGTGGGGAGACCAAAAGACTGCAATGCAGAGGGTCTCGGGTTCGAACCCACGTCGCGCACCTCTGACTTTCGGAAGTTATATGACTTTTCTAAATTATATATGCGTATTGATTGACAATTATCGCCTGCCCCGTGCCTCGGAGAGCACATTAAGCCGTCTGTCCCGGCTGCCATGAACATCTATGGCAGTCGTTATTGGGAAGTCAGTGCCCTATAATATCCTGACACTGGTCTAGCCTTAGGGTATCGTTAGCCTTCGGGTTGCGGAGGTGGCAGCCGCTCCGTGTAAAAACTGATATCCAGTCAAATCTGGTTAGACTAGAAAAGCCGACCCCAAGTGACTTGGGAATAATAAAGGCTAGGGAGAAAGAGAAGAAGACTATCAAATAAATAAAGGGGTAGGTACAAATAAAATAAAAAAGTCATTGCATAATAGGCACTCCAGCACTGTAGCAGTCCAACGGTCTCTCATCAGGCTATCGCTGCCTTAGGACAGATAAACCAAATAATAACATGGCCGATCGAAATCTTACCACACATAAGTGCAGCAAAAAGTTGAAAAGAAAATAAGCAGCGATAAAATCCGTTGAAAGCACTTTAATTTCCATGTAAATGCTATTTTAGATATTAAATATAACATTTTCACATAAAATTGAAAATATAAATACTGGCAACACCGGTTGTAATTAACATTATGAAGAGAAAGTTTGTTTGGGTGTTCAGTCTCGAAAACTGCTCGAACGTTTCGGTTAATACTGTCGCAGTGGGAAAGTTGTTTCGCTATAGTCTCCACTCGCTCTAAAGGATATACATGTATATTATAATCAGTGATCGGATATTCGGGCGGCGCTTATATACGTAAACTTCTTCCCACGAAAGAATTATATGGACATTCCTTTCTGAATAAATAAGTAATCCCGGGTTCCCGGGATTGAACAATTTTGTAAAAACAACAAACTTAATGAAATTATAGCAGTGGTTATTTTGATTTAGTACCTTTATTCTATTCAAAACAAATAGAATATGTAAACAATTATAATGTGCACACTGTGGTCAAGTAGTGGAAATTGATTTATCTATCTAACAGATTAGTGATCGGATAGACTAATTTATTGTATTTTATACGAATAGAAGAATAAAAAATATTACATGTCCGCATTATTCTTTCGTGGGAATAAAAGTGAAGTTTAGGTATATTTGCGCCCGATTATCCAATCACTGATTATAATCATTTTGTTATCATATAATCAACTCGATTTTGCCCGCGACTTCGGTCGCGTAAACGTTATGTTAAGGTAAATATGTAAATTTTAATCTCTTGGAATCAGTACCTTTTCTGGATAAAATGTACTCTGTGCCCTATTCTGTACCTGCAGAAGGCAAACTGTATGTGAAATTTCATGACGATTCGTCGAGTAGATAAGGCGTTACAGCGCAACAAACAAACCAACAAACACTCATATTCGGATTTATAACATTAGTTAAGATATTTATGGCTATTATATTAACACTACGCCATCGACGACTCGATGGCGTAGTGGTTAGTGTAACTGACTGCCACGCCTGAGGTCGCGGGTTCGATTCCAGCACAAGTCAAACATTTGTGTGTATGAACATGGATGTTTGTTTTGGTCTGGGTGTTCCTTTGTATAATAGGTATGTATTTACAAAAAATAGTATATATGTATGTTTATCCATTGTCTAGTATCTATAGTACAAGCTCTGCTTAGTTTAAGCTATATGGTGTTGAGTGTATGTGAAAGAATATTATATTATATATTATAACTAGTAGTTTTCCCGCGGTTTCACCCGCTTAAGTCCCGTTCCCGTGTGAATATTGGGTTTCACCCCTTTCACCCCCATCAGGGTGGAATTTCCAAATATCCTTTCTTAGTGTTCCCCTACACTCTCCAAGGAACATACATGCCAAATTTCAGCTTCTTGCGTTCTGTAGTTGCGGCTGTGCGTTGTCTGTCAGTCACTCAGTAACGGAAAAGTGTTATATATATAGATTATAAACTAGAGTACACGCGCGGGCTACATAATATGTAGCCCAGGGTATTATTACTTGTTATAACTTACAGAAATCTTGGCATTTGACCTTGAGTCTCTAGCTAAGCTCTCATTGGCTGCTGTTCGATGCATTCAGTTAAATTACTATTGAACTTGCCGGAAGCTCCTCAAGAACGAAACATGCCAATAGAGGCAGCGTTGCACGCTGTGCATTTTGTAGAAGAATAAGGAATCGCAGCACAAGGAAAACTTGTTTTAAATGTCACAGACGTATTTGCACTGATCATCAAAAACTAATTTGACCTTCGTGTGATGAAAATTAACTAATTTTGTTTGTAATTTATAGTAAAATTTAAACCCAAAGTTGATTGATCTCAAAATATGATTTTGTAGTCTGAAGTTTTGATATTTTTTTTTTGTAAGTGTATGTTAAATTTTATTTTTTATCTTGATTAATTAAACCTCATTATAATAAAAAAATGGTGTTTAATTAGAATAAACTCTTGAAGTCTTTAAAAATTAGGAATTTTTATGGGGCTACAAGTGTAGCCCGTGCGAGCATTCATGAGAATAATAGAGGCGCGTGTACTCTAGTGTTAATTAAATAGACCTATATGAGTTTAACTGTTACTACGTTTCACCTGGTAAGAAAGAGCTCCGAAAGCTCACATACATTTTATAGTATCTTTAGTTCTTTTACTTTAGCACCGGCTAACTCACCCACGCTTAGAACAAAACATCCTATCCACGCACATTTTGTGCTTATATTTGATAGAATCTAGGCAGCGGCAAGAGGAACCACACTACACTTTTCAAAAAATGATTAAAAATAACGGTTGTTAACGCACACATACAAACCAACGTTATACGCACAGTAAATCCAATATCGCATGTGGGCGTGTCGGGTGCGTTCCGAATCGCAATCGCTAACGCACCTGCCTACACAGGTGCCGGAAATCTATTAGCACTTAACACGTATTACGTACGTGCCCTTTGTTCTCTCTTGGTGTTTGAACGCGTCTTTATAGGCGCCATGTTTGTTTTAGGATGTTGTCTTTTGAATATCGAACAAATAGACATTATTTTTAGTATGCTATAAGCCTAAGTTTGTTCTTAATCTGTAATCGAATCTACCGCGAAAAGTTAAATATTAAATACTTATAAACTTAGGAGCTATAAGCAAAAATGGGTTAATGTGTAACATGGTTTTAAACAAATTCTGTTAATATATAGTATGGTTAAGAACCTATCCATAAATGATATGCAGGCAATATAGTGAAGAAGAAAGATCTACATCTAAAGTAAGATCTTAATTTCGAACTGTAATAAATGCATGAAAAAAAAACACATCTTTAGGTATGCGAAAATGTATTAGTAACAGGTTTATCTGTAAAGAAACTATGTCCACTACAAAGTGTTTGGAACCATAAATTGATTCTGGCTCCCTTGGAAGTGATGTGTTTGATATGATGTATCTTGACGTATTCTTTAAAATATAAGGGTTGGGAGACGGAAGGAGGATCTATATAGCTATGTAATATACGCTAAAAATATTTTTAGCTTTAAATCGAATTACTATTTAGTTTTATAACGCACCCACACCTTACAGGATGGTGAGCCCCGCATGACAGCTGTCACTTTTTATTCATTGACACTTTCGTTCAAAAACTGGAAAACGCGGTAAAATGTAAATGAGCACATTAGCCGCATGCTAAACAATTTCCGGGCGGACAAATGTATTGCTTGCCAATGTTTTTTTTATTATGGTCGTTCGGAGGGCCGGACTTGGGGTGCACTGATGCAAGAATTTAAATATCTTTGTCTTTAAAAAGAGAGAGAAAGATCATTTGAAAAATATAGCTAGAGAAATATTGATAGATAATTAATAATATTATATGGTTCTATGACTACTGCCAAAGTGACAAAAAAATTTAAAATATTTTTTTTACAGTCGACGACGGCAATACTGTGTACGCACAATATTTAAGTAATATCTAAATATACAAAAAGCGTTACTCAACAGTAAAAACTTTATGAAATCACTTGCCTAAATGTTGATTTCACGTTGGCCAAACTTCAGCTTTCTTTTCTTTTTTGCGTACAGGTTTTTCGTGTTAATACCAAGGTTTAAGTTTTTGTGATTTACTTCATGGTTATGAACGAGGTTGTTGGTTAATAAATAAGGTAGTTTAAAATTGCTGCTTCATTGGTCTTCTAGGAATTTTTTGATAATCGCACGGAATTTACCATTGTGGTAGACGACAATAGGCTATCAAAACCTTGCAGAAATTAACTGAGATAACTACCAGAATTTAATTATAAATTAAAAAGCGGGCGTTTGTACCGGTATATGTACATATATGAGAAGATTCTCATAGACTTCAAACTTATGCCTGAGTCAAGCAACTGACATAAATAACCCCATTAATTAGTAAACTTTAAGTTTTATAAGTATTACTTTGTGACCTATATAAATATATTGTTGACTTTGCTTAATAATATGTAAGATAAAACTATGATACAATGATACAATATATATGATACACATAATGTATATCATACCTTGTATCATATGTCAGAGCGTCAAGAAAATAATCATTGGAATGTAATTTATTTCTGTAATTGGAGTTGAATAAAGCGCCATCTATTGGTTTGATTCGGAACGTCAAGCCTAAGCTTGAGTGGGGTCGTCATAGAGCCAATGTGTCAGTTGGAGTGACAGTTATAACTGTCAGTGTCTCATTGACGGTATATAAGCGCCAGAGACTGGCGCGCGGACACATTCGGGTGACGAATTCGCTGCATTACGGATCAAATCAGAGATAATCACAGTCAACCTTAATTGTTTTATTTCTCTTGTATTCGCTATCATTAGTATACGTACGAAGTATAATACCACGCCTATATTTTGTTGCTCCAACACATATATATTGTAGATTAAATACATATGATACAAATCTGCCTACTCCTTCAGACATATATAGGCGTATGTGTGTTTAATATTGTACACATAGATCGTTCAATATATGCAGGTAAACCATTGTGCGGTCGGTACGTAGGAGATGAGAAATGAGTGGCATAACTTGCAAGCCTGTGATCGATATAGCCGTCATGCGCCATTTTTAACTTAGAAAATGCATACAGGTAGCTTTAAATCTTTTGGAAGAGTTAAATCTTTCATGGAAATCTAAACCTTCTATAAGTGAGGCATAAATTTGAGCGATGTGTTGGTCGACGTAGCTTCTTTCAGCGGGTTTAACCGCATGATGTCTACAGGAACTTATAGGTTCCTACATAAAAATCGTATATTTTAATCTAGGATATATTCTCAGTGCTAAGTTCCATCCAAATCCGTTCAACGGTTTACGCGTAATTGAATAACAAACATACTCACGAACTTTAGGATTTATAATAGCCAACTAATATTTAGTTGGACGTAATTTTTCTCCATCTATTATATTATTTATATATCGTATGCCTACCACCGTACATGTAGCACTGCAGGGTGCCAGCTGAAAACCAGCGATGGGTCTGACATGCTGAGTTGGTAATCTTTTCAGCAATACATGCTATGTTACCTTGTAATGCTTACTTGAGTTGGGATTCGACAACTCGCCTGAAATTCAGCCCAAGCCTTATTACCCACATTACTTTACCTATAGTGGCAGTAAATGTAAGTTCTCAGGAAAAAAATTGTGTAACTTTGACATTCACAAGTGTTATCTTGTAACCTAACTTGAAAAAATTTTTTTTATTGTGATTTGTTTTTATATCACTTTATCTATATTTATAACCAAGCGTGCATATGCTGAATAAATGATTCTTCTGTTTTCATTCTATTTGTATTTTTTAATGGGAATATATCGGCAATACGGGACTGTTAAACAGTTGTGTGAATCACGCGTTCTCTGTGGTCAAAGTTTGTAAATTTTCTGACAACACAGGAATTATACGTGATGCAGCTATTATATTTAAAATATATTTATCAATGTGTGTATAAATCATTGCCAAGATATATACAGACGAGAGACTACCATAAAAAGTAAACAAGTAAGTAACTGCTGTATAAAAATATGCATGATCATGTTTATCGAAAAATAATTTACGTCACAATCCATGATGGCTACCAAAACGTTGATCTTGACCCGAACAACAAGAAACCAGCAAAAAACTGTACGCTCATTAAGATCGATTGTCGCTAATGTTGTGCGTTGAAACTTGGTATGTAGATAGCTGGAGAACTGGATTCACACATAGGCTTTTTATCCCGACTTACGCGGATGAAACCGCGGGGAAAAACTAGTAAAATATAATTGCTGATACGGGCCACCGATTTGTTTATATTCAGACAAATATTATAAGTAGTATTTCTTAAACAACAACGGAAGAAGATAGTGTGGTAATTAAAAGGCTTTTGTTTGTTTGAAACATCGTAGCTCCTAAACGCCTATGCCGAATATAATAGGTTAGATTTTAGGTTACGAACGAAAGCAGTTTGTAATGTAGATGTCATGAAATTCGATAACACGGTCGTTCTAACATCTATGATCTATGATAAGCATTTTATTTTTAAATTTAATGTTAGAACTAACACGAGCCGCATTGTAGGTTCCAAACTCGCAAGACAGAAGAATAAGCCACAATGTTGTATGATTTATCGTATGGATAAACAAATTTAAATTTTGAGACAAGCCTTTGCAGCACTAGAATCAATCTTTTATCGTAATTTGTATATTGACAACTCACTTTAAAGAGATCTAGGGCCTGCTTCACTACCTCCAAATAGCATTTATCTATAAGATAAAAGTCTCGCCATCTCCCTTCTTTAACCTAACAAGAGTGAGACAGCATTCGATTTATCTTTCGGATAACTTTTATTTCATATTTGTGAACCAGGCCATGGGTATTAAAAAGCCTTTAAAAAAAATAAAAAACACCTTCTCTGCGCGAATTTCTGATTCGCGGGGGACTTTACAAACATTCAAACAAAGGACACAAAAATCACCCAGTCTCGGGACAATAAATTATTTGTGGCTCACACACATTTTTGTCTCGTGTCACTCGACGAAGCGAGGCGACCACTTAAACCTTAAAGCTATTAAATCAAAACGAATCTTAATACATGTATGATCTAACATTGTATTATTTAGAAAACTGATGCTAAACTACGGCCCTGTACGGTCAAGAAAGAGTGTAAAAGAAATATGGCCACCATGCGGGCCAGATGTGCACGCGCAGGAACAGGACGACCCAACCGTTCGTTCGGAAACAAACCGTCCGTTGTATAATAATGTCTTATTATCTTAGCGATAGTATCTTATTACGTAATTAGCTGCAGTAAAAAGACGGAAATATCGTAATAGACCGCTAAATTGTCGCAGCTGACGCCAACCGCAATGCTATCGATCGCGATGTAAAATCCTTACTTTTATTATAAATGCGAATGTGAGTTCGTTTGTTAGGCTTTCACGCCTTAACTACTCTATCGATCGTCATGTTATTTCGCATACACGTTATAAAGGGTAAATAAAAGGATATAGAATGAGAGGTAACATCCAGAAAAAAGGAATACATTAACGTGACCGAAGCCGCAGGCATAATCTAATAAAATATATATAATAATATTAAATATTATAAACGCGAAAGTTTGTATGGATGTATGGATGTTTGTTACTCTTTCACGCAAAAACTACTTGACCCATTGCGTTGAAACTTGGTATGTAGATAGCTGGAGAACTGGATTCACACATAGGCTTTTTATCCCGACTTACGCGGATGAAACCGCGGGGAAAAACTAGTAAAATATAATTGCTGATACGGGCCACCGATTTGTTTATATTCAGACAAATATTATAAGTAGTATTTCTTAAACAACAACGGAAGAAGATAGTGTGGTAATTAAAAGGCTTTTGTTTGTTTGAAACATCGTAGCTCCTAAACGCCTATGCCGAATATAATAGGTTAGATTTTAGGTTACGAACGAAAGCAGTTTGTAATGTAGATGTCATGAAATTCCCTGTAGAGGCATTGAGCAGAAACATAATTTTCGTTTAAAAAAAATACAAATTGCACTTCCTAAACCTAACTAATATTATAATCCGAAACTCAGTTTGTTTGTTTGTTTGTTTGTTACGAGTTCACGCATTAACTACTCGACCGATCATCATGAAATTTCGCATACACGCTTTCAGGGATACAGAAAAGAACATACGGTACCTTCCATCCGGCAAAAAGTACTGTTGTTCATCTAACCTTTATTTACGTGAGCGAAGCCACGAGCTTAATCTGGTTAGGAATAAAAATTATACTGTGGGGACGATACAACTTTAAAACACCCAATCTGAAAAAATATTACATCTCCAGTGATAAAACCCACAACACTCGACATGGCGTAGTGTACACGCGTAGGGATAACAATTGTACCATTTACCCTACATAATAGGGACAGTGGTTCCAAAAGGTTCCTTATCCAGCCTGTTGATATCAGGTGACTTTTAACCATTATGCTAACCATGCAGAGAACTGGCGAAACGTCAGATAGTATATAGGGTCACTCAATTCGGGCATCAAACCCGCACCCGCCGGCGCATAGTTTCAAAGTCAAAGTCAAAAATCATTTATTCATTTAGGTCACAAAGCAACACTTATGAACGTCAAATTATATAGGTTAGTGAGTTTACTAAGTTACTGAAGTTACATTTATGTTAGTTGCTAGGTTCAGGTGAAGGGTTGAGTCTATGAGAAGAAACCTGCAAGAAACTCACGGCCACTCTTTTAAATCGCCAGTTAAATATAATTTCAGTATTTTACAACTCACATCGACAAGGTATTGCGGCCATTATACCATATATTATATTACCGACTATAAAAAAAATCTAACATAATAGCAGTAATGACTTAATAGTAAATAATTAATAATAAATAATTAGGTTGTTAGTTAGCAGCTTTCTACAATGAATGCTTAAATTCTAAATAACCATTAAATGCAAGAATCAATAGTAATTGAATATTAAAATTGTTAAGGAAGAAACACCTTTGATAAACGAGCACGTGCGAACATTAATGTGCCTATAAAAAGTGTTGCCACTTGCGTAAATAACCTTAGGACTTTTTTTACTCTGGCAATGCTGGCGCACACATTATTTACGAACGAGACAATGAACTCAGTACGTACAGCCTTTTGTGTTTTGCGTTTTTAATCTGTGATGCTGTTTTAGGGTTCCATGGATTATTAATTATTATTCTTATGGATTAGGTTTGACAGTGAAATTGAACAAACATACGACTTTTTTTAAAAGTCATCTTTCGCACGTATTTGAATTTGTAAATCGTAAATCGTGGGAGACCTCACAAATAATCATGTTTGACCCCCAGAGAAAAACAACAAAGAACCCCAGACACGGAACAACCATTTGTTGATCACGCAATTTTTATCCCGTATATGCTCAACACTCAGCATAGAGTAAGTGTCAAGATGACCATATAAGCGACTACGCCACCCGTGCAGTTGTTAGGGTCCCATTCCGCTGTGACCCGGCCGGGATGCACCCACAGTGAAAAAGTTGTTATTCCGCTACGCCCCCGGCCGAGACGCTCCCATTGTAAAAGAACCGTAGAAGACACTTGAGCAAATACTATGGAAAACAAGTGTTTTTGAATTTGAAATCTACACAATGGGCGACCAACCCTTTCAATGTTTCCGTGCGGAAACAGTGAATGGCTTGCTTTTTGAAAGGTTTGCTAACTTGGAAACCAACATATTATTTTAATATAATTTAGTTTGCATTTTTTAAACATATTTTAAAGAATATACTTAAATATTTTTCTTACTAATTCTAAAGATAATATATGATAGTATACACACAGCACAGAATATATAAAATCAAAAACACTTGTTTTCAACGCTATTTGCTCTAGTGTCTTCACCGGTTGTTTTACAGCGGGAGCGTCTCGGCCGTGGGCGTAGCAGAATAACGAATTTTTCACTGTGGGTGCGTTCCGGCCGGGGACGTACCGGAATGGTACCCTTACGACCGGACCCGTGCAGTCAATAGGAATAAGATAATGTCCCTGTATTTATATTTATGTAAATAATTGCCCGACCGGTAATAAAATGAACTGCTGTGGTTTAGGTCTAATGATTCAATTACGGATTTAATTTTATCATTAACATTTTAATTCCTGGTTTGGTTTGTAGCAGCACGGAGTCTGAAACTATGCCTCCTAATCCTATCCTAACTAATATTATAAATGCGAAAGTGAGTTTGTTTGTTCGTTACGCTTTCACGCCTTAACTACTCGACCGATCTTCATGAAATTTCGTATACACGTTGTCAGGGATACAGAAAATGACAGTCCTCCCTCGCGTCTGTCTGTCTATCTGTTCGCGATAAACTCAAAAACTACTGAACAAACTTTCATGCTGTTTTCATCAATAGACAGCGATTCATGAGGTAGTTTTAGGTGTATAATTTGTAAGGGTTTTGTACTACCCGTGCTTCGGAGGGCACGTAAAAAGTCGGTCCCGGTTGTTGTCAATTTGGCAGCAGTCGTTAAGCCATGTCAGAGGCCTACGGACGGCTTGAACAACTCTTGACAACAGGTTAGCCACTAACCACACGAAAAGGAAAGAAGAAAAGACTACCCGTGTGAAGCTGGAGCGGGTCGCTAGTATTTTTATAGATTATTGAACAGAACCCGTATATTTAATCGATACTGTATATTTTTACTTTTTGTTATAATCAATACTGTGAAAAATATTGTTGGATTTTTTGCTCTCCGCTGCTGAATGCATTTTCCTGTTGACCTAACAATATAGCATACTGTTGCTACTAGCTTCGTTTACCTAATAATAATTCTATATGACAGTGTATCTGGCAGACGCCGGTTTTATCCATAGTTTTCATTGTACAAGCCCATCAAACATCTATCCCCATAGCCCAGATTTACTATACCATATGACGCAATAGTCTTCTACACTTGCAGCGGCTAGTGTCTTCGTAGTGTTACTATGTGACTTAAATGATTTTTGACTTCGATAATTTTTTATTTTATTTAGAAAGATAGTCCTAACACTACGAAAAACGTTATGTATCGAGCTTACAAACACACTTGACTATTAAAGGCTATAGATGGCGTAGTGGCTTAAGTAGTGTCTTCCCGCTGCCATTGCGCCGAGAGTTTTGAAAGAAAGAAAGAAAGAAAATTAATTTATTTGACAAAATAAAAAATACAATATAAACAAGTTAAATAAAAAATAATAATAAAATTTTCCAAATGGGACCTAGTTCAGCATATGCCAGGCCAAGGAAGCCTGGCGCTGGTTTTCGACTAGATTCCTTTAGTGACTGCATGGATGCTAATTCATTCAAAAACAATTCACATAAATTATAATGATAATTAAAAAAATAACATTAGATTACTAACATAAATAATTAACAAAAAGAAATACAAATATACATAAATTCATAAAAATATCAAAACAAAAACAAATGTAAAAAAAAACATAATAGCAACAACATAAGCAATATATTTTATAAGTAATAATACAATGGAAATGTGTGTTCAATAAAATTAGAATTAATACGATAGATTGTCAAGCTTTTAACGCTATATTAAAAAAGGGTATGTTAAACTGGTTTGGGCATGTAGAAAGAATGGACGAGGAAAGACTGACTAAGAAAGTTTATAAGGCTAGTGTGAATGAAACAGTCGCAAGAGGAAGACCTAGGCGAACGTTTCTTGATCAGATCGGAGGCGTTCTGGACAAAGGCCAGGTTAAGAGCACCTTGAACCGACGGGCATGTATGAGGAATGTGATGAAAGTGAATGAAGCCAGAGAAGTGTGTCAGGATCGTAGCAAATGGAAATCCGTAGTCTCTGCGTACCCCTCTGGGAAACAGGCGTGAATCTATGTATGTATGTATGTATTAAAATAGTAATAAAATAATATGATTAAGAAATGAATGGCAATGGGTAACAATTCAATTTTTATATTAAATTTGTGTGACTTACAAATAGTTGTTCCGAATCTGGATGTTCTATGTGTCCGTTGTGTAAATGTTTGTAAAGTATCTTGTAACACTGACAATTATTCCTAGCGTGGCAGTTGTCTAATTAACGCAAAAAATGTGTCAGTATTGCCTATAACAAAAACATTGTCTCCCTCGTGGTCTCCCCATCACATTATAATCGGTTATAAATAAAAATAACCTAGGACCTTACGTTCAGCAGTTGTTCTTTAAGCACTATATTGAAACTGTAAGGTTAATTCACGAACGATGAAAAACAATTTTAACTGAGGAAAATGGCGAAAGTTATTATTTACAAAATAAAATATCTACAGTTGCTCCAAAGCTCTCTATCTAAAATGTTTACAGTTAAGCTTCATGTGCTGAAAACGGTCGCTTTAAGCCCGTTTTTATTAAAACCAGTGCTTCACGCTGAAGAGACTATCCACACGGCATATTACATAGTTTTAAATCACGAAATATTTTTAGGTATACATTTCTGCTGAAAACTTGAGCGCGTTCACGTTGTGACGTTACGATTGCCGAATTGGGCAAGTTTAAATACGGCGTCTTAGGAAGGTTCATTGTGTGGTCTGAACATATTTGACGGTACAGATGGCATAGTGGTTTAAGTGGTGGCACTGCCTCCGAGAGTTGTAGGTTCGAATTCCACACGGGACAAAAATTTGAGTGATCCATAATGGTTGTACCGAGTCTGGGTGTTCTTTGTGTCCGTTGTTTGAATGTTTATAAAGCCCCGCGATACAGGAATAAAACCTAGTGAAGGAGCTGTCTTAAAAAAAGACGGGGTGCATGTTAAAGGTGTTATAATATAAGATAATAGATGTGCGGTTTCACTCGCGTTTATGATTACTGCGCCGCCCCCGTGGGTTGTAGCGTGATGTTATATAGCTTATAACTTACCTCGATAAATGAGCTATCCAACACTAAAAGAATGTTTCAATTCGGACCAATAGTTCTTGGGATTAGCGCGTTCAAACAAACAAACTTTTCAGCTTTTTAATATTAGTATAGATTTAAAGAATGTGTCTTACATCTTTGCCTACCCAATAACGGAAATGTCATCATGAAACTGCTACGCCAGGGTTGATAATTATAATAGGCAATAAGTCTTACCGTACTAAATATATGCACAGATAGTCAGCACGTATGTACTTCCACTAACAGGAAAGTCCATGTTTTGACCTCGCCGTCATTTCCCACTTACCTAAAACAAAACAAATAACTTTAAATTAATAAATGGACAGTAAAACTCGTGAGAAACCAAAAACGGTTAATATTAAGAGCGTATACAGTTATAAACAAATAAGTCTTAAAAGTACTAGCTATATGTCGAGAATAGTACTATTTTTCTGGAGAAACGGTACCCTACAGAACCGCTATTTAAACACTGTTGTCCGAAGAAGACAACCAGATATTACCGCTACTTTTTCTTCCTGTCGTTTGCCAGCGGCTCGTATACGAGCCGCTACATTGTGTACCTCTATTTACCAGCGGCTCGTTACGAGCCACCGAGTGCCACGCCAGTTTAAACCTTATTTTACTAACCTTAACGCTTAAAACTGATTGTTTACCGGCTAGAAATGGTTTTTGGTAAAGGACATACTGTAAAGAATAACGAAAATATAAACATACGATAAGATTATCCAAATTTAAAATATCAATTACTCCCTTACTTTGCAACCAATTTTGATACAGTTTCCACAAAAAGATTTATTTTCATTCCATTTGCTCATAAGTGCAAAATAATGTAGGTACATAATCAGACGTGACAACTATAGTGCGTTTCAAATACGAAGTACCATTTGGCAGATGATCGTTGAACAGCGATAGTGAAGAGACCGTTTCAATTGACACATCACGAAATCGATTACCGATTAACTTTCCAAACAAACTGTACCTAATCGTGGGTTTAGAATCGAACCAAAAACAAATAGAAACAGACAAACAAAAAATGAGTCCATCTAAGTTTGACATAAGAATAGAAATGTCACAGTTATACATAAAGTGCCTAATTGTAAAAAAAAACGACTTATCTTTGATTAATTCCTAGTATCACATATTTACTCCATATTAAGTATAACGGTGAAATAAATGTGTTATAACAGATTTTGATATTCAAGACGATTAACTCTTTAAAAACTATGGGATATTTCAACAACACGTCCAATAACGCATCTTCAAATAAATTTTTTGCTAAAGAAAATATATTTAAGATTTGCAGATTAGGATTTAGGGTACGTTGCAACGTGATAATAATTAATACCAAATACAAATTTACAAAAGTATTTCTCAATTGTTTTACCTCGAATTAGTTCGATTGTTCCGATTCATATTGTCGCGTCACTATGACTGCGTAACCATGGTATTGTAGTAAAATATTATTTTATTTTTAAGTTTAAATTATTTAAGACGAATATCAATAAAAGTTATTAGTTTATTATGTTTGTGAAACAACTACTTACAGCATGTTTTGAATAGATTATAATTATTGTTAAATTGTTTTTAATACCATAAGTAATCATTGTTTATTTAACAATTTATAAGAAATGTGCAGAGTTACGTGCTATGAAGTGTCAAAAGGGACTTCGTATTTGAAATAGACTATAGTCTATTCCGAAGCACGTCAGGTGGCGCCACCTACAGTTATTCTCAGACACTAAGCACGGTACTATTTATTATTAACCGGACGGCTTCACACGGTTTTCCCTTCGAATCTAATGATAAATTTATATCACTCCACTGTATCAGAATGTATGATGGCCCATTTAGCTGTTACGAACAATACAACCTAACGATAGCTTGCATTTTTAATAGATTTTGTCTGTGCGGCGGCTGTCAATGTGTTGGGGGTCGAGGGTTCTATTTGTAGGTCGGGAGTTTAGGGTATGATGGTACTGACATGGCCGTGTGGCTATAAGCTCCCAAATAAACAAAAACCTGGTTTTAGAGATGAATTTGCTCGATTGGTCTGACTTGGCACAAAATAGGAAGGAATGGAATTTTAATATCGGAGGCCAAGATCCATTTTGGGTCGTTGAGCCAGTGAAGTAAGTTTGGGTAGGTGTAAATGCAGATACACTATTTCTTGAAGCAAATGTCGTGCTATCTTTGTCAAACTTGGTGATAAAAACAGGGATGGAATGACACTTGCTTCAAGAACTTACCTCGTGTAAATAAGCCTTTAGGTATTTGGATTTTACATACATACATAGATTAACGCCTATTTCCCAGAGGGGTAGGCAGAGACTACGGACTTCCATTTGCTACGATCCTGACACATTTCTCTGGCTTCATTCAATAATATTTTATCACATACACACAAGACCATCTAGCCCAAACTAAGCAGAGCTTGTACTATAGGTACTAGACAATGGATAAACATACATATATACTTTCTTTTTTTTGTAAATACATATATATTACACATAGAAACACCTCGACCAAGACAAACATCTATGTTCATGCACACAAATGTTTGACTTGTGCGGGAATCGAACCCGCGACCTCAGGCGTGGCAGTCGGTTACACTAACCACTACACCATCGAGGCTGATTTCGTTTTCGTTACATTCCTCATACACGCCCGTTGGTTCAAGGTGCTCTTAACTTGGCCTTTGTCCAGAACGCCTCCGATCTGATCAAGAAACGTTCGCCTAGGTCTTCCTCTTGCGACTGTTGCATTCACACTAGCCTTATAAACTTTCTTAGTCAGTACCTTATTTAGATTTTGTGTTTTAAATTCTCAATAGTAGCACGGAGTTTAACTGCCTCCGTGGCGCAGCGGTAGTGAATGCGACTGCTGTGCATGAGGTCTCGGGTTCAAATCCAAGGTCGGGCCAACAAAAAATATTCAGTATTTCTGTTAATAAATCTGAATAGCAGCCAGGAGTATGGAAGTCGGCGGTGTGAGACATTCCCGTGCCTCGGAAAGCACGTAAAGCCGTTGGTGCTGCGCCTGATCTCTCTCCGGGCGTGACGGGATCCGTCCCATCGAATCATGAGGATTAGGGAATAGAGAATGCACTTGAGTTTGCGCACACGCTTGTGCACTATAATATCTCCTGCGCAGATGGCCAGTCTCCGTTAAGATTGGCTGCCGTGACCGAAATTTGGTCTGGAGGACATTACATATCGCGTGTGTATCAGTTCAAGTACTTGGGGCATTATGTAACCGAGGGCCTTGATGACCAGGTAGACATTGAGAGGGAACGTAGGGCGCTGGCAGTCCGATGTAACATGTTGGCTCGCAGGTTTGCACGCTGTAGCAGGGCAGTTAAAATAACGCTTTTTAAAGCCTATTGCCAAGTGTTTTACACGTGCAGCGTGTGGACCAACTATACTCAGCGGGCTATCAGCGCTCTACGGGTCCAATATAATAACGGGTTCAGGATGTTGATGGGGCTGCCCCGTTTCTGCAGTGCATCAGGTATGTTTGCACAAGCACACGTCGATGGTTTCCACGCCATCGTCAGACAGAAATCTGCCTCTTTGCTCTGCAGAGTGCGGGGTAGCTCCAACTCCATCCTGAAGACCATAGCAGGGAGGTATGATTCCCCTTTGTTAGGTGATGTTGTTCAAAGGTGTATTTTGAACAACAGCCTGGTTTCCAAATAGATAATAAGTTTACTAACATAGGTATAAGTTATCTTTTGTTTACTAACCCATATGGATGTTGCTTATCCGAAATAAAGAATATTTTATTTTTATTTATTTTATTATTTTTAGTAGCTCGGAATCTGGGACCGTATCTGAACGGGAGTAGCCTCGCCACCTATTTCCACGTGGGACCTAAAGCTACTATTGGTGGATTTGATACACTTCCACCCATAGCACGTAGGCTACTGCCTACGGAGGAAAGCAAAGGTGTTTTACATTATACGCCTGCATTTTACGCGCGGCTCCGTAAATAAAAAGTAGCCTATGTTCGTCTGCAAGTTTTAAACTATATCTGTAGCAAATTTCATCTAAATCGGTTGACTGGTTTAGCCGTGAAAAGGTAACAGACAGACAGAGTTACTTTTAAATTTATAATATTAGTAGGGATGTAGGCGTGAGATCATGTATCTATTTTGTAAAGCGGTCGAACGCACTAAACATTACTAATACTTTTTACTATATATTTTATTTGGTTATATTATTTGGTATAATAGTCGTAGCCTTGTAAAATATTGAAATTTTAATTCAATTACGATCTTAAAGAGTGCCTGTGTTTCTTGCTAGTATCTTCTCTTATGCTCAATCTTTTGCCTGAAATTAGTAACTAATCTAAAATTAAAATTTAGTAGCTTCACTAACTCATAAATTTTAAAGTTCACAAGTGTTACTTGGTGACTTTTTACTTTGACGTTAACTAGGAAACACTCTAAAGTTACTTTTGCGTTTATAATGTTGAAAGGATGGTTGTTATGGGCGCAAAAACCGCAGTAATCCAGCATGGGCTGGCTTCTGTTATGGCGGCGCGCGGCGCCGTGGGAAGTTCTACAGTTGAGGAACGTTCCGTTACCCGCTCCCGGACATATCACGGTTACAATATTGTGGTTAGGGTAAAATAAGCTGTATGGCGATTCCTTTGCCTAATTAAAAATTTATTTTAAAAATGAAATGTATGACAGAATAGTCTACGTGAAAAATTTAAATATCGAATCTAATTAAAACAATATGGCTGAATGTTCTATGGATTTAAATTAAAATTTAGGTTATGAAACAAATTTTTTTGGTGTTTTTATTTGGGCTGATATACCTATTAACAATATGGGATTTACAAGAAAGAAAATATGATAAGATCAGACATTTAAGTATATTAATGTCTATGAGGAAAATTTAATATACGAAAATTGCCTAAATATGTAATAATCGTCTTCTACTTACTGTATTATCTATGCAATATTTTATTTATATTTGGTTGTATTTAAATTATTTAGATAAAATATAACAATACTTTTACAAAAACCGAAAATAAGTAATTTAGAATTTTTTTATTTCTTAACGAACGTTTGTAATCAGGAAAAACCTAAATTTTTATCTTGCGTCACATCCGTGCCGTTTTAGGCAAATAATAAATATACACAATTGTAATATAGTAATAGAAATTAATAAGTAAGGCAATATCGACTTTAAACGTAAAAGTAAAGGTTCAAATTCGATAAAGCAATACAATCACAACCATTTTACATGGCACCGTATTTATTTTGACACTGGTCGCCATTTTCACCGAGTATTTTCTCACCGTCCCACGAGGTACAACAAATAATGTAGGCCATACAAATATGAAGCGCGTGTGGGGATCGAATCTGTGACCCTCAGCACAGTCGGCAGGGGTGCCAACTCACCAATACTAAAGCGGTCAATAACCTAACCACTTTAAACCTCTACTTGTAGTTTTGCGAGTGGTAAGATGCGTTGCTGCTGATCGAGAAGTCTTGGATTCGAAACCCGGATTAGAATACAAAAGGTTCTAAAGCTACAGTGACTTTAAAGACAGTTCTTTTTAAACAACATTAGTGCTTTTGACGCAGGAGATTTTTCACCAATACAATTAACAGGCAAAAATACGCCCAGACACAGGACAATAACTGTCTCTTGAATATGTCTGATAACTGCCACCCGCAATGGGCCAGCGTGTTGTCCCTACCTCTTCCCACACTGAGATGAGACCCCAGTCCAGCAATGGGAAAGTTTACAAGCTTTTGCCCGCAGCTTTGCTTGGGAACTTCACTTTTTTTGGCTGAAAAGTAACCTATGTCCTTTTCTGTACCCCTGTCAAAGTGTAGGCGAAATTTTATAATGATCGGTCGAGTATTTTAGACGTGAAAGCGTAGCAAATAAACAAACTCACATTCACATTTATATTTATAGGATTCCTTTGCCTCTGCTTACGCCAGCCTTCTACATGACCGCAAAGATTTGCACAAATGACAGCCATGTTCGGTAGGCGTCGACTCGTAATTCTCGTTTCGTATTGTCTGACGAGGAGCTAAACTTGTTCCAAAGCTGAACGCTCCCACACGATCGAGCCAAATTATTGCAGCCATTATACCTACTTTGAATCAATAAAATGCCTGTTTAAGCACCATAAGATTGAATACAAATATAAGGCAAATTGGAATCAGACAGTTGGGATAACAGAAAACTGAGGCAAACATTCTCTGGCCAGTTCAGAGACACTCTGGGGAGAGGCCAGGTTAAACCTAATTTAAAAATCCTGTATTATTCATTACATCATCTTTAAAAAAAAAACAACATCTTCTCTAGGAATAAATCCTGTGTCACGGGGGACTTTACAAACATTCAAACAACGGACACAAAGAACACCCAGACTCGGAACAACCATTTGTGGATCACACAAATTTTTGTCCCGTGTGGGATTCGAATCGTAAAATTCGAATCGAACCGTGAGGAATAGAGGACTATTCCCAATAGAGGAATAGTCCTCTATTCCTCAGAAAATAGTCTTAGAATTATTTTTTTCAGTACTGTAGTAGGCTTGCGTTTAACCGCGATTTCACCTGATCTTAAGTTAAGATACAGTCGACGATGGAGCACGCTTGCCTAGAAGATACCTCACTCGTGACTTGAAGACACCCAGATTGTACTCATCGGGAAACACAGACTTAGGTATTGAGTTCCACTCCTTTGCGGACTCCTTTCCTCCATTTTGTAATATACATATTTTCACACCAGTATATCGTTGCAGAAGTAAGCAGAGATCTGCTACATCCAGAAAGACTGATAAAGCAAGGCTCTTACAAATCTTTTCGATAACTCTCTGCTGTTACTAAGAATTAGCAAACAGAAAAATTTTGTAACAATTTGTTGCCTCGGTTACCGATAACTCGGCAATACAAAGCCACAAGGTAATTTACCTAATCAATTAATATATCTAAACCTGTAATATTGTTGTAACTGGGGGATTTTCCGTACAAGGTAGATGTTTTAGAAAAAAAAATGTGAGGTGTCTTTATAACAGCTATAGAATCCAAAACAATAATTTAAATACTTTTTGTTTGTCTGCCTGTATGTTTGTACGCTAAAAACTACTATACGAATTCGGTGCGGTTTTCACAGTTGTCTTGTTGGAGGCCTAACTTAAAATCTGACGCATCTTTCATCTTGATACGTCACCTAGAAATCGAATATTATGTGGGTAGATCAGCTTCTTGTTATATGTAATGAAAGAAAAATATAGATACTACTACTTCCAAATTCAACGCGTTCGAAGCAAAAGTTAGTAATTATATAAATAAGTTGCAAACGACAAAACTTTATTTCAACATACTATATAAGGCAAGAACTATATTTTATAATAAAATGCATAAGATTTTTCTAGATTGCTTTCTTACTAATCACATCACAATCAAAACGAGTTCGATTAACAAAAAATAAAATCGCTTACGGCAATCGATTAAGCATCGCGTGCGACGATCGAGAATCGAGCATTGAGTATCGAGTCCACATATCGATACGGAGCGTGGCGATTGATCAGCTCGGGGTCGGCGACCGCTCTCCCCGTTCCTAATTTGAATTCGCGGCGTATTATCAGGCGGGAGGCCGTAATTGGATAACAATGAGGGCGCCAACCTCCCCCATTGGTGGTTTGGACATAACGCCTCTGCTGGGGAAAGTTTGGACACGTTGATTGGCGGGGAGCGGTCATCTTGCGAACGTCTGGTTCCTTCGGTAATGTTATGTTGGTATTAGTACCAACATAATAATGACGAAGGAACTGTACTAATAAGGTTGTACGACCTTTTTTTTATAACATAAATGTGAATAAAGTTTGTTCAGAATAAGTGTTAATATTGAATAAGAAAATTAAAACTTATGAAGTTGTAAGCTAATTTGGTTGGATTCTTTATACTGTTTATTTTGTATTCAGTATTTTTATAGTATAATAATGTCAGCCCTGTATTAAACTGTCCCACTGCTGGGCACGGGCCTCTTCTCACTGTGAGATGAGTTAGGCCATAATCCACCACGCTGGCCTAGTGCGGGTTGGCAGAATTCACATATCTTCAAGAACATTATGGAGATCTCTCAGACATGGAGATTTCCTTACCATGTTTTCCTTCACCGTTAAAGCAAGCGATAATTAACTATTTAATACGTATATAACTTCGAAAAGTCAGAGATGCGCGCCTTGGGATCGAACTCGAGACCTCTGCGTGGCAGTCCAACGGTTTCCTACTAGGCTATCGCTGCTATTTTTATAGTATTTAAACTAGTATTTCGCGTTTGTTTCTTTTTGGCCCCCCTCCTAAAAGTTCCCATGGTTTTAGGAAGATTTTGTTCGAGAACGACTCCCGTAGATATCACCGTTTCCGAGATCCGATGGGGTACCACCACCAAGAGCTGACCTTCCGAAGGAATATGAATGAATGAATATATGGTCCGCTTAATGGTAGACGGTTACCGTGAACTATACAAACATAGTCTCTCGTCTCTATCCCCGAAGAAGTAGGGAGAGAAGAACTACATCCACATTTCGCCAGTTATCATTTCAGGTCTTACGTAACAGTGCACAATCCTATTGCCTTCTACGGAACACGGTTCCAGAATCTGTACCGCTACTGAAAATTTTAATAGAAAACCCAATAACATTTTTCCAATACGAGCATTGAACTCAAGCCAATCTACCATATAACCGCTCGTGACACTAACAGCTAGTCTTATGCGTTAGAGATTTTAAACAAGGATTCCTGTAACAGCACATTAGACAAAACCTATTATGAAAACAAACCCGCACATTGATGTGAGGTCAGAGGACAAAGGTAATAGTCATTTCGGGGTTATATCGACTATGTTGAGTCGAATGGCGTTGACCGCGAGTCTCTAGCTCTTACGGTTCTTGAGTTGAAAGTTGTATAACAGACAGACAGACGGACGGACGGACAAACAAAGCTGACGTATAAGAGATTTTTCGAACTCTAAAAATGGAAAAAGGAACTTAAGATTATTTAGCTGCGATCGTCAAGCGACACATGGTTTTTCCATAGTTCGGGAGTTGACTTTATAAAATATAAAAAAAATACTATTCTGCTTGGCTGTGGTCTTCAGTAATTTGACAATACTCATCCAGAATACCCAGAATTTTATTTCAAGCTGGTATGCCACGATGTCCTATCTTTAAAGCAGTATCGCTACGTTTTAATCCAGACAACAATGAAATAAACTTTTATAACGCTATTAATCTGACTAAATTAATGTCAAAGTTCCGCTTGGCTGAAATTCCCGCCAAACATTTGGCACCGGCAATGTGTTGACATGAAATGTTTCGTTCAGAAACGCGACGTTATAATGGCGTGGCAGAATGTTGATATTACTGCGTCTTATCGTTACATAGCATCACGCCTGTATATTCCCTAAGGGTTAGAAAGAGATAAGGCATTTAACATGGCTAGCTTTTATTAATATGAAAAACTAAAATTTGTTTGTACGTTTGTAGCAAATCTCTGGAACTACAGGACCGATTCCTAAAAATATTTTGTATTAGTAAGCTACTTTATCTCTGAGTTATATAGGCTATGTTTTTTATGCCATACCACGTAAGCAAAGCCGACGACGAAAGGTGACAGCTAGAAAAAAAAATCAGACACAAACCTGGGCGTTTATGACCGGCAGCCTCTTATACACTTACAGTTACGGTATTAGAGTCAATACTGTTATTTTAATTAGATATGACGATAATTTGAATGTGTCATCAAAACAACAGACATAAAACAATCTGTAAAACATTTTCCCCGAAAATCAAACCTAAACCAATCAGACTTAATATGACCACTAAGCCACTGCGCCATCCACAAATGGCTTAAGTACAATAGTATTTGCGCATGCGCGTTGTTAACATCGTTACATCGGCTGTAAGGAGCTCCCATCAAGGGTGGCAGTCGTCACTGAAATTCTATTACGTGCTTTATACACGGCCCGGGCCTTAATGTGGGGGGCCGTGTTATAAAACATCACCATTATACTATGATCCGAGCCATCACCCACAACACCCCCCTATATTCCTTTAGAGTACCAGCGAAGAGAGGCGAGGGAGGTCTTTAAAAATTGGTTATGTCATAAAACATTGAAATCTGCGTTTCGTTACTGCATCTGTAGGAGGGTACGTTTTTAGTTGGCCGATTCGATTCGCGCCGTTTATTTTAAATTATAACAGATGTAAAAGAAGGGTGGGATTTTTAATCTGTTGAATTTTGGTGGCAGATGATGGCGCCCTATACTTCTTGTTAGGAATAGGGCGGTGTCATCTCACTTGCGTCGGTCTTGCTTGTCTATGATATCTAATATCGTTATATTTGATACCATAAACAAGTTAAGATGAAACAAGTGACACGAGTGTCACTGTCAATATGTATGTTATCAAGTTATATGACATAAATACATTGACTTATATATTATTTATATATTACTGGCGTACATAAATACGTAAAAAGAGATTTATATATAAGACCTACATTTGCTATGTTTCAAGTAGTTGTTCAACAGTTGGTTTTTAGTTAAGAGCAGCGATAGCTCAGTGGGGAGACCAACAGACTGCTATGCAGAGGGTCTCGGGTTCGAACCCACGTCGCGCACCTCTGAGTTTCGGAAGTTATATGACTTTTCGAAATTATGTGCGTATTGATTGACAATTATCGCCTGCTCCGTGCCTCGGAGAGCACGTTAAGCCGTCGGTCCCGGCTGCCATGAACATCTATGGCAGTCGTTATTGGGTGAGTGTCGACACAAAAGATACCACTGGGTCGAAGTGTCGCCAGTCTGCACTGACTGGCCCCCACATAAAATACATACATACATGTTGGTTTTTAGTGAGCAAGATTTTGTTGCCTGTTACTCAATTTTTATCCATTTACATCATTTAGATGGTTGGCAGTCCAGAATTGTGCCTTTCTCCAGAAATTATCTGCCTCGCACAACAAAACTGTGGAATTAGCTGTCACCTGCGGTATTTCCAGACCAATATGACACTTCAAGAAAAGAGCGTACTCGTTTTTAAAGGCCGGCAACGCACTTGTGACTCCTCTGGTGTTGCGGACTTCTATGCGTGGCGGTAATCGCTTTCCATCAGGCGATTCGCCAGCTAATCTGCCTCCAAATCCATAAAAAAAATCTAGGCGCTGCAATGATTTTTAGAAAATCCAGATTGTTTTATTCCCCTCCTGGGAATCAAACCTAGCACCTTACGACTAGTATAAGTAACTACACACTACACAAACATACACCACAATGAACACTCAGATTTAAAACAACTATATGTAAATAATAGACATTTTCATCCCACATAAGTTCGAACCCATAACAATCTCAACCCAATCAAACCCACGTTGGCAAGCCGATCACTCGAATCACTCCAATCACTACACTATTCGTGCAATCATATTTTCACTACCTGAACTCTGATTAAAGAACCTCCATTATTTAAATACGTGAGACGAACTAAACGATAAAAGACAGAAATAAAAAACTTACCATTAATAGAACGAGTAAAACAAACAGTAATACGTGACCGGTGAAGAACTTGTAACTAAACAGCGTACGTGCTCAGCCGAGATTCGAACCCGTAGGGGATTAGCGTTATGCCGGACCACGACCACCGCATTATGCCCAGACATGACGCGGTTTAAAATTCATCTAGGTGTTCGGTCTAGATTGAATTTAAAATGGCGGTTCGTTCCGTCCATCGTTTATTTTTAACCGACTTCATAAAAAAAAGAGGAGGTTAGACCAATGGATAAGGCATTGGACTTGCGATCGAGAGGTCGCGGGTTCGAATCCCACCTATTGCACTACTGACGTGAACCCGCACCTTACACAAGAATTTTAGCTTAGCTGGAGGGGTTAACAAGAATACTAGTATATAATTTGAAAACCAAATTGTTAGTAATCTTTAAAAAAAATATCGACTCTTTTCATGTGTGTTACTTCAGAAGTTATTCCAGGTGAACCGATTTTGCCGCGGGCGGGCGAACGGGAATCGCCCGCCCGCCAGCCATTGAGTCGGTCCGATGGCCCTATGTAGTGCCGGGGCGTCGCCGAGGAGTTGTAGACTGCTGGATGGGTCGCTGAGGTAGTAACTTTTGCCAGCGGCCCATCCACTATAAAAGGCAGTGAGCGTGCACACCGTGGGGTTTTGGTCCGTAGGCCCGAAGAACGGGAGAGCCGGACATAGCCCTCTCACCTCCCCTTGTGGAGAGAGGGAATGCATCAGGCGCATTTACCCACGAAAAAAAAAAAGAGGGAAAAAAAAAGGTGAACCGATTTTGATGATTCTTTTTTTATTTGAAAGCTGGTGCTTCCATTTAAATTTGATCAAGATCTGACCAGTAGTTTTTCAGTTATCCTTAGTAATGCGTATATGGTTGATTACGACTACATTGATGACGTTTTATTTTTTTATTTGTCTACTTGTTGTCTAGCTAAAGTCGGTTTTTTTTTTCGTTATCCATGATTGTAAGGGCGCAGTGATGTTTCTAATACCCTTTTTTCTGCTTAATCAATGCTTGTGTGATTTTCCTGAATTGCATATTTGCATTTGCATTGAATGGTTCAGTTTTAGATTAATTGTTTATTAATAGTAACACGTATGTTAATGATTTCTACTAATTACATAAATGTGAAAGGTTGTAAAGATATTTGAATGTTTGTCACTCAGTCATGCATAAACTAGTAAATAAATTGAAATGGAACGTGGCACAAACATTAGCATTAGCATGTCTGGTTATGCTGCCCGAGATGTGTATCTATAGGAAACTAAAAAAAAACGAGTAATAGTATAACAGTAATTATTGCGCTGGCAATATTATAACCAATTATAATTAACTTCGCGCCCAAAATCAAACCAAAAATGATTACCATACATTAAAAAAAAAACACTGGCATTATTCCAAATTGGTAAAAAAAAGAATTCAAAAATAGAACGACTATAACTCGTCCAATCAATAACGGTTGTATCGTAAAAACGTACTCATATTTTATATCGCACAGACGCATAATAAATCCTTCGCACGGTACACGTAAAATACAAACGAAAATTTTACTTAGCTACAATTACATGGTTTAGTATTTTATATTATTTTATTTTATTTTATTTTATTAGTATCACGCTTTATATCTTTGAAGGGTGAGGCAGAGAGGCATCATAAAAATATTTTGCCAGCTAGGTGATGATAATACCTCTATGGTCCTTTCTTATACCTAATATTATAAATTCAAAAGTATTACGGGTAGACCACTCAACCGATTTAGATGAAATTTGGTACAGATATAGTTATAGTCCTGGGGAAGGATATAGACTACTTTTAATTTATATGGGTACCACACGGGCGCAGCCACGCACAAAAGCTAAAGTGTAGCTTTAGAAGAAGTTGGAATAAGTGGTGTTCTCGCTTTTGTTTCACAGTATCTCGAACCGAAATTCAAACTTAAATATTTTAAACACTATGTCAATAATTAAAAAGTATTAAAATTAACAGGCAATAATTGAATATAGAAAAAAAGCTTGTTTAAGGAGAAGAGCTCTCATGAGAAGTAGCAGGCAAGAAACTCATGGCCACTCTTTTCAATCACCAATTGAATACCAATATTTAAGTAAATATTAGCGTGTACAGTTATTTTTAAAATATATGAGCTGGTGTGTAGAAAAAAAACCTTCATCATACTGAAGATCGCAGGCAAAAAAAGTTCATACTACAATCTGTGTTGTGAGTACAGTTCTTAGCTTTTTAAAAAATAAATGACGGCCCCACTGGACCAGTGTGATCTTTATCACTTACGCTGACGTCGCAATAGTTTTTCTGAAGAGTCATGTGCGTCTAATATAATGCAAGCGTCTTAAGGCTTATCTACAGGCTATGTTGGGTGATGAGTGTCTGAGAGCCTTCAGTCTCTGAACCCAAGGTAGTCCTTGCCAGTTTGACTGAGAAGAAAGTACTATTCGAGATATTGGACTGCAGGGCGAAGCAGCCGCGGCCAACCGGTCGATTCGCTGTTGCCTCCTTCACAAGACAACAATTTGTGTGATCCATAACTGATTATTCTAAGTCTGGTTATATCATTTTTTTGCTATACAACTAAGGTGGCAAACAAACATACGGCCCACCTGATGGTAAGTGGTCACCGTAGCCTATAGACGCCTGCAACACCAGGGGCATCACTTGCGCGTTGCCGACCTTTTAGGAAAGGAAGTGGGAAGGAGAAGGAGCGGGAAGGGAGAAAGGGGGCGATTGGGCCTCCGGCACTCTCACTCACCGGACGAAACACAACAGTAGGAATACCTACTGCTATTTCAAGTTGATATTCTGTGAGAGGGTAGTCCTTCCCCAGTCGAGCCGGCCCAGTCAGGCTGAAATCAGCGAGGCTCAACTACTCTAAACATACAATTTATTATTTATATAATTGTATGTTTGTAAAGATCCCTCGCTACTTGACACCTAGGGCATAAAATATATATCGTAACTAATATTAATGTGAATGTGAATTTAATTGTTTGTGACGCTACTCAACCAATCATAAAATTTCGTCTATGCGTGTCAGGGATACCAATAAAGAAAATTGGTTACCTTTTATCTAGAAAATGGAGTTCATCGCAACTATAACAAATATACTAAAATAGTGAAAGACATCCTCCATATTAGGTTGGGTTTGGATAGTTCTGACTCCGGCAGAGGCATCCAAATTTAAACTCATATATTATTTGCGATATTAGGTATTCATAAATCAGAGATAATTATTGTGTAATCCTTATTATTTTTCTTTGTGTGCACATATTAGTTACGTTACGATCCAGAACTTTTTTTTTTTTTTTTTTAGGTGTGGGAATGCATGACGCATACCCCTCCGCGGGGGCGGGCGGAGGGGTTATGTCGGACTCGCCGGGGTAAAAGAAAGATGTTAAGAAGAAAATGTACCTCCCGGAATACCGACTAAACCTACCACGGTGTTCCTCGACAAAACCGCTATCGACGGGGCCGCGCGAATCATTTGCACATGCGTTCGCGACCCCGCCGAGGTTTCGGCCCGCCGTATAAAACGGCAGGCCACTACGCAAAAGACCTACCCAAAGGCACTTCTCACAATAATATCCCTACTGTCCCCCCTAGAGGGGAGACGAACTCGACACAGAGGCGCGCGTGGGAACACGCACGCCGCCTCTCGGACCTGGTGCTGAACGGATGGCGGGCAGGCCTACAAAGCCCGCCACCCCCAGGTCACGATCCAGATCTAAATAATATAATTTATGATATAAGATGTAATAATAAGTATTATGTGTTATGTGCATTAATAAATAATATACAAAAGAGTATTGCTTCCGAAAGATAGAAATTAATTGACAAAATCTAGATTAACGTGAGCTAGCCTAATATAGCATACTAGTGTTCAATAATCTACACTCAGAATTAAAACGACCTGAAAACCCGACTCGAGATATCACAATCGTCAAATACGCTCACGTTCGTCCCTAGTCCAAAGAAATGGTCATAAAATGTCAATCCCCATTCAACTCGATAGGAATTCATAGGAATCGAGAGTGTAGTAAAAAATATTTGTTCGGCCCGTCTACCTGAGACGAACGAACTTTGATAGTTGGAGGTTTTAAAAGGATACATACACTATTATATGAGAACCTTTCTCCAGCTGGTATTTAATGGTGACTTGCACAGGATTTATTGGAAGTTGTTTAGAAGATATATAGCTAGCTGTATACCACGGTTTCATTCGCGTTATAAGACATCTCCGATCTATAGTACGTCGTCCGTTCTTTAGTCGACTAACGTTACAAAATTGGTTTTGACATGAAACTTAAAACTTTGGCATAATAAAATTTTTGTGATAAGATTTAGTCCACGTTAATCCTGAATGTCAAGTCTAAATATCGGCCAAAGGATTACTTAATTCGAAAGAGCAGTTCCTGTAACTAAACTTACAAACGTGCAAAAAATACGTTTTTATAATATGTTTTATTAAATAGGTATTTTATTTAGCTGAATAATTTCGCAAGCGTTAGCTTTCTACACTCCTATATATAAAGTTTATGTCTGCTAAACCTACCAAATGGGAAAGTCGAAGGTTTTCTCTTCACATATAAATATTATATGAATATATTATATAATAATTAATATAAATATTTATTTACGTCGAGTCAAGGATAATGAATGGTAAATGTGAATAAAAAGACTACCTACAGGACAAGCCTAGTCTAGTGTAGGAAGTCTTTGGCAAAACAATAAATTATTTTCCTTAGTTATATTGTTAATTAACATCTGAGAATGTGTATTTCTTTATTTGGTGAATCAATATTTTTATTTATAATTTATAATTATGGCCTCCTATTAGAGAGTTAGCTTTTTCTCCTGCCTGCGATGAATTGTATAAAACGAATAGATTTTATTAATAATTATGTAATGGCATCATTACAGCAATACAGAATATGTCCGTTTATGCATATTTTTAATTCGAGCTACATTAGTAATTATAAACAGAAATACATCTCTGCCTACCCTCCACAAAACAGGCTTACATTTCAGTAGCCTTGTATCCATTCTCTAAGTTCAATATCCCACAATTATCCTTTATAACAACAAAAACACATAGCACTGCGACGCTACCTGCCAGTGATGACCATCTAATGGTCCTCCCCTCCCTCGAGCGCTATAACACCTCCCCCCTCAGGCACCAGGCCATTTTCACCATTAGACTTAATCAGAACTTATGGTCGCGCCACACGCCTAGGTATTTTTACTTTTGAGATTTGTTTAATGGTTTGAACTGGTTTTCGCGAATGCAACACGATCTTTTAAAGTACAATGCATGCAGGAAGTATGATTTTTGAAACAAGTTTATATATAAAATATTTTTCTGTCAGTTTTATTCGAATACCTAGCTGTTCCACGCGTTTATGACTTTTACTCCGCTGTTTAGGCTCGTAGAGTGATGTTATGTATATAATAATAATAATAATATTCTATCACATACACACAACACCATCTAGCCTAAACTAAACAGAGCTTGTACTATGGGTACTAGACAATGGATAAACATACATATATACTTTTTTTTGTAAATATATACATATTATACATATAAACACCCAGACCAAGACAAACATCCATGTTCATGCACACAAATGTTTGACTTGTGCGGTAATCGAACCCGCGACCTCAGGCGTGGCAGTCGGTTACACTAACCACTACGCCATCGAGGTTGTCACGACGTTGTAATTATATCCAATGCACCGACTTTGCGAAATTCTATGCGTGGATTCGAAAGCAAGGTAGATCAATATTTTTTAATTTGTAAGCCCTTTGATTGCGGAAGGTTATAGGTTATATACCTGGCAAAGGGTCTCGGGTTCGAATCCACACATAGAATTTCACAATTGAATTTATAAAATTCGCTTCCATTATGCTATTATCAAAGTCTATGGTAGTACGATAAATAAAAAAAAAGAACGGTCTCTGGTACAAATTTAAATCACGAACATCTTTAAATGTTTTGTCGCCCTTTATTCTAATCTCTTTTCAAACAAATGTTAATCTTTTCTTACTCAGTGTACAAAAGTGCAACTTCCCAGTGTTTCGTGTGACATGGTCACCCGCATGCTAAGCTCTGTAATCCGCACAACAAACAAGGGTGCTCGGTTTGGTTACTTTCGTTTTGTGCGACGCAACTACGACCGATTTAATTTCTATGGCGTAGAAAAGAATTTGAATAGAATAGAGTATTCTAAATAATTTGTTTTTAGGTATTCGTGAAATAGGTAGATTTTGAAGAAATAGTGATGATTACTCTCAGGTAATAGAGAACTTTTGCTTTCTGCTACTGAGAATTGTGTGACGCAAAAATGCAATAACACCGTACCTGATCTGGCAACCCCTTAAAATAATATTTTCTGATTTATTTATGTTTAAGACTGTCACTTTTTTACTTTTAATGTCTTTTAAAGTATTATTTTATTATTAAATATTCCGGATTAATTTCTGCAAATTAGCAGCAAATTAGATAGCAGCTGGTAGACTCTCGACTAATTTTCGTTTTCCAGCGTTTTTTAACAATACGCAACGCAGAAAAATTGAAATCTGTTCACTGGCTGAACGCTAAATGCCTTCGCGTTGGAACAAAGAAAACTTTTTGTTCCACATTCAAACACCAAAGTGCGTTATACTCGCAACGTCCCAACTATCCGGTTATCATTATCACGTTTGAAAATAGAACGCACGCGAGCCAGCCAACCAAGTAATCGGGCAAAAGCTTTTATACGTACGACCAACATAACCTGACCTGCCAGTTTACACGCCCATTTCCTTCTATGGCCTCTTTTATGATGCGTCGCGGGGGGCAAAGGGGGTCTTTTTATGGTGGTATTAGTTTAAAGGCCCCAAGGCACGGGCTCACATGTGCCCGAACAGATAAGCGACGGCATCCCCACTCGAAAACTTGTTTAGTCGGACCGATAACTTGGTATTGTCTGCGGGGGACGGCGCGCGCCACGGCGCGGCCCCACGGAAAAATTCGTTCGTGTCTAACATTGTTTTCATTAATCTGCATTGTTATTGAGAACGTTTTATTTCTTTGCTTTGTTACAATCGTCTTCAGCGGTAATGTCGCAGACAGGTTTTATGTATCATCACGAACGAACGTGAGGGGGCGGAGCAGTGAGGATAAACGTGCGAGTGCCCGCACTTATGTATACAGCACTTAGATAAATAAATGTACACGAGATAAGATTGTGCTCATTTAACTCGTCAGTGTACGGCGACACAATATTAATACCATGTTTCTACTGAGCGTGTTCTATCTTATTCAGATGTCTGCTTACTAAATGTCCTCATAAACTGAATTGTTTACTTTAATAAATTTAACGGCATAGAGAAAACGAGTATCCTCATCAAGACTTCGAAACATTAATTCGGTATAACCCGTTTCACGAGACGCGCCATAATATTCTATTTTGGCGATTCCGAAAATTAGTCTCTGTCAAAGTCTAAGCCGGTTTACAGTTACAAACTGAATCAATCCCTCTGCTGTAAGCCAGTAACATAAATTTCTAGCCCTAATTCAGAGAGCACGGCTTAAGACGCGGGGGAGCTCGAACAAAGATCGATATCAAGTGCCAATGGCGCCAATGTGTTGCCCCCTCGGCCTCGTAGCGCCATTAAAGCCAGACCTCTGACATTCTACACCGATTCCCCTGCGGCGTTTAGTTATAAAGACGCGAGGGGGGCGGGTTGGTTCAATTTATGTCGGCCATCAGCGGGGTGCGTTCCGTTTATGGCGTAAGATCGTGACGCATCTGTTCCGTTGCATAAAATATGAAATTTAAAAACAATGGACGCGCGAGCGCGACGAACCCGTTTAAATTTGGAATTTGATTTGAACCAAGATGGAGTCCGCTTTAGGCGGCAAATCATTAATTAAACATACCTACGTATTTGGTAATATGAATGTTATTGATTCTTTGAAGACTGAATCATATTTAGGCAAGAAGACATTTTTATAATTATAATCTTTATTAAGTACCTAATGAAAAATGAGTCATCAAAGCTAAGCTTTATTTGAATCGAGAACCGACTTCTGTGAGCATATAGGTATACACCTATATTAAAATTCAAGAACTCAAAACATACTATTCCCAGTGGTATCCCCACATGTGGGCACAGGCGGCCCAAAACTCTTCGCTCCCAGAGCACTCGAGTTTGTATAGGAAGTGGGCCACTCAAGTGTGAGGCCTATAACTGGGATTAATACACTTATGAAGATAGATGTGGGATGGGTATTGATCGGTATCTCTGAAATTTATTATTGAAGACGAACCAGCAATACGTTAACTATAAAGTACTGCTGGTTCATCTTTAGTACTAACTTACCAGACCTTCTTTAAATAATCGGCTGAGAAAAAAACGTACGTGAGAGTCTCTGCCTTGCAAAATGTAACAAAAATTTAAAATAAGCATATCGATTTATTTTATTTATTCTTAAACACGAATGGTTAAATATTAAAAATCGAATCAAGTCATTCTAATTTTAGAAAATTGATTTTAACCTGGCAAGAAACATGTCATTTTTTTGCGTCGATTGTCTGGTATCGAGATATAAATGGGCCCCATTTTGTCTTTGCGACTATCTTTGGTAACTTGTCTATGGCCCAATTAGTTTTTAGATTTCGAATCGAGGTGTACTTACTACTTACCGAAGCAATAGGCGGCCTATTACCATGTCTCGTAATTCGAGGGAATGCAAAATAAAAACAATAATATTATTGTTTGTACTCCTTTAGAATTTGACAACATATTAAAATAAACAATTTACAGTTATTGTTTTGTGTTTTGCATACACTACGGAATAAATGTATTGTGACAAACATACATTTACGTTTTGATGCTTTTGAATCGAATGAGAACACGGTATAATATTTAACACTAGCATTCCCGCGGCATCGCTCGCGTAAAAGTAGGTGTTATGTTAGCAACAGTACTTTAAAAAAATATAACCTTTGTAACTCGGTGATAATATAGCTTTCTAATGCAATAAAATATTTTTTTGTATCGGTTGAGTAGTTTTAAAGATCGAAAATCTCTTATTCAAAAGCTTCGTCCGTCCGTACGTTCGTCTGTCTGTAATACAACTTTTAACTCGAGAGCCGTAAGAGACTTGCGGTCAACGCCATTCGACTCAGCATAATTGATATACACAGAAATTACTATGACATTTGACATCTGACCTCAAGACCTTTGCATATAACTCGAACGATTTTTCCAACTCTAAGATTTACGGCAATTCATTGCTGATTCTCACTTGTTTAAATTAAATCCTTACAAACAAAAATCTAATATTTTCTCTGTGTAATATTAGCATAGATTGCCTGTTTTCGTTTGATTATGGAACAGAATTTTATTGTCTTTTAATTTCAGATTATTTTTTGTAGCATCTAAATTACGTTAGATTTCGATGTGGCCAGAAGACGGCAGTAGGTATACCTACTTGCCTTTTTACGAATGTGAGACCTAATCATAGCCGGTGCAAAGAAAATGTAATACGGCTCTCGGTATCTTAAGGGATACACAAACATAATAAAAAAAATTTAACTAAAGGATGCTGATTCATTTTCTTAATTTTGCACGTCATAATGACCACTCTCCACCTAATCGTAAGCGATCATGTGGTCCAAGAGCAGTGGCCTCCACACCATCCTCATAACAGCTGAGGCGATGTTGTGGTCCCTATTTAGACGGCCTGAGAAGGCGCTTTTCCACG
Organism: Catocala fraxini; assembly: GCA_930367265.1. Classification (NCBI taxonomy): domain Eukaryota; kingdom Metazoa; phylum Arthropoda; class Insecta; order Lepidoptera; family Erebidae; genus Catocala; species Catocala fraxini. The sequence goes on from OV884041.1 coordinate 1,856,378, forward strand.
TCCCGTTTTAAAGACCCAGGATTGAAGGAAGAAGGAAACACGTTCCTTGGCAGAGAATGCCATGCCTTGATCGTTCAGCAGTATGAGGACCCAAACTTGTTGGTACGCGCTCTAATCGACTCTACCGTTTAAGGATAGCATCTGAGTCCAGCACGCGTTGTTCTGGATAGGAAAGGGGAGGGTGAAATTATTATGATTCTAAATGATGATTTCTCTTTATTAATATTATCTATGAAGTAGCTACTAAACTTCTAAAGGATCAAATTGACGAAGTATTCATATGGTCAGCCATGTGACAAAATATATGTACAACAAAGGACTGACTAAAAAGTATATAAAGCCAAAAAGGGAAGATTTAATCAAACATTGTCTGGCCTGATCAGAGACATTCGGAGAAAGGCCAAGTTATGAATTTTGTGAACCAAACGAGCATGCAATGTGATGACGTTTACTAAAAGCAAAGAGATGTGCCAGAATTGTATCAAGTGGACATTTCTAACATTTACTGACTCTATGGCAAAAGCGTGACACTAAGATTGAAACCTTTAAAAAAATATTTTCAAGTGTATTCTAAACTAGATTTTGGCTGCGGCTTCGCTTGCGTAAATGTAGATTCGATTAGTAACTTTTTTCTAAATGAAAGGTACCTTATGTCCTTTTCTGTACCCCTGACATCGTGTATGCGAAATTTCACGATGATTGGTCGAGTTTTTAAGGTGTAAAAGCGTAACAAACAAACTCACATTCACAGGGTGGCCACCCACCCTGTGAATGTTAGTTTGTTTGTTACGCTTAAGGTTCTGCCATGAACATCAATAAAAAAATGAAATAGGATATTTAATTTTACTACATAATTCATAAAGATTGCTGCAATAACAGTTAAGCAGTTTAAATGGCCTACGCCGTCCAATCTACGCTTTTCAGCGAAATTTTCAAGTGTATAACTGAAGTAATTTTAATCAGACCAGCTTGTACCGCGCGTTGGGCATTCCAATATGTCCTGTGAGGGGGCAGGGGCCTCCTCCCACTGTGATATTAACTAGTGCCTGTGGCTTTGCTTGTATACGGACGAGAACCTTGTATATTACGTAATTTAGTAACAAAGTTTACAGTAAAGTGTTGTGGCATGCCTGTGATGTCATCAGATAAAAGAAACCAATCAAATTACGAATAATGTTAATACATCGACATCAACTTTGACTCAAAAAGTAAACTTAAACGTTAATACCAACTCCATTCTAGAGATGTATGCTTAAATCTTCTTTTTTTAATAGGGCATTTACTTGGTATTCCCTTTTTTAAAAGATATCTTCTGCTCTAAGAATGAAATCTCTGTGACACGTGGGCATTTGTAATCATTTATACCAAGAACAGAAGACAAAGCACAACTATTATTGGATCAATAAATTTTTGAATGTGGGTATTGAACCTACAACTCGGTGGCAGTGGCGAGACGACTACTTAAACCACTACGGCATCCGTGCAGGAAAGAGAGATAAATATAGTACAAATAAAAAAAATACATTTTCTATATTCAGCAATAAAATCGGCGCAAGCGCAGATATCATAAAAGTTCTAAATTAAATTCAACCTCTTTATTTCTAAATCCGTATCGGAGCACGATATGTCAGTCATCGACCGGGCGGCATGCCGCCGGCATTTCCGGAGCGTAGCCGGTTCGATTCTCGTCTGCGAGTCGCCCAGTTTTTGTTTCGACGACTCTTCTGCCTGCTCAGGCGATAATAAAAATGTATTACTTAGATTGTTCTTATAATCAAGCAAATCCCTATATGAGATGGTTTGCAATTACTAAATTAAACATTAATTGTACAAATATGATTGCTCAGATGGCGTTGTGGTTTAAGTGGTCGCTTCGACACTGCCACTATACCGAGTGTTGTGGGTTCGAATCCCACATGGTATAAAAATTTGTGTGATCCACAAATAGTTGTTCCGAGTCTGGGTGATATTTGTGTCCAATGCACGAATGTAATAAAACATTTTGTTAAGTTCCCCGCGACTACCACGACGCACTAGGAATTAATCCTGTATTCATTCCTAATGTAGGAGTTGGTTGAAAACCCAATACCAACCACGTCAACCAGGAAAAACTACTGTTCCCAAGGAATAGAAAACTAATGGAATCTAGATTAACGTAGGCGAAGCCGCGGACAAGATCTAGTATTATACAGTATGTATAAAAACCCTGTCCGATCCATTAGGGACTTGTTTCTCTCTTAACAAACACGCTAAGAAAAATAATAAAAAAAACTATATCATCGTTAAACGTCTTTATAATATCTTTAAGTACAGTATTGATCAGCATTCTAACCCTTTAATTACTGAAATTTCGCACGGTCTAGCAACACTCCACTAAACTTGACAAGGACGCGGAGCGTGGCATATTTTTGGCGGCATTTTTCTAAGGCATAGATAGGTAGGCGCGTGTGTTGCCATGAGTAATCTATTAACATATTATTTTAAATAAATTAAATTTACCGGGGTAATTTTTTAATCGATTTTTCTTATGGGATGTCACTTACGTACTCATAATAAGCTGCTGTATAACACGTTTAAAGATCGGGCTGGGTTTATTATACACACTGTATACATATGTGCTAAAACTACAAGGTTACTTTAGACGCTAGGACAATTGCGATACATAAAAATAATTAAGAAGAAATTTTGCATTGAATATTGAACTGTGATGTTTAAGGCACGAATGTTTAATCAACTACACTCGCCTTCGCCTCGCGTCTAAATAGGATACGAGCAAGCCAATTTCCCATAGATCTGCTGTACGGCCACCTACCTAAATCCCATGTTCGTATGGGGAGACATAATCTCCCTTAATCAGAGACTCAAAGGGCCCGAACTTACCTAATTTAATTTCTACGGCTTACTGAGTAGACGTCTTGTTGGTTTAGTTCAATACTCATTGGGTGCACAGTTTTCAAGTACCTACCTAATATGTAATTAGTTATTAATTTACCAAAAGCAATTTAGAGATAAAATTATTCAAGAGTGTTTCTGTTTATGGTATTTTGACGTCTGTCACTTTTGACAATAATGACAGACGCAAAGTGATTATCAACAAATAAAAAAATACTCCGAAGCACTATAATTAGTGCTCGTTCAGAGTTCGTCATTAAATTGGAGGGTCAGCGCTTAATTATTTCAGATCAACTGCCATCAAGATAATAGCAACATTTATAACAACACCGCGAATCAATTTTTAACAGTATATAAACGAAGTTCTGTATTTTGTTTATCTACTGGATATTTTATCTTTGTATTAACCGAGTATATATGTTTTAAACGCGTTTTGTATTCGATTTTACGTCAGTGTTAAGCAGAAATGGTCTGGTGAGAGTAGAATTTCAACTTGTCATAGTGACGTGACGCCGTAAACCACGAAACGTAAAATTTACTTTTTAAACTCCATTTTTGAATAACAGTTTTATAATACACAGCTATTATGCTGTGAAGTTATTATTATTGTTTGTTTTATTACTTGACTGGCGTGACAAATGACACTTTAATTTGACAATAACAATTCGTGGGCTTAGTTTTAGGCCCGAACACCGGAAAAGGGCGATAATTGTCATATGTACCTATGCATGTAAGATTGTAACATTGTACGTTTGTAGAGATTTACTGCACGAACAATTATAGCGTTTAATTTGAAGACTTTATGCGTTAATGATGTATGCCAGTTTCTCAATGTTCCACAGATTTATTATCGTATGGAATTTTAATCAACGCGGTGATAATAACCCGAGTAATCCGGTTCAGTGGTATTCATGGTTACTTTTATGTAAGTACTTACTTGAAGTGGTAAATTATAATAGTAAAAAAGTGCGCTTTCATCAGCTAAGATTGCCACATAAATAAAAATAATAATATTAATAATAATATTCTACCACATACACACAACACTGTCTAGCCCAAACTAAGCAGAGCTTGTACTATGGGTACTAGACAATGGATAAACATACTTATATACTTTTTTTTTTGTAAATACATACATATTATACATAGAAACACCCAGACCAAGACAAACATCCATGTTCATGCACACAAATGTTTGACTTGTGCGGGAATCGAACCCGCGACCTCAGGCGTGGCAGTCGGTTACACTAACCACTACGCCATCGAGGCCGACAACAAAAATGTTTTTTATGTTGGCAACAAATTAATTATTAACGTCAAAATCTTGACATTTAATTTTACAGTTGTGTAGTATATGACAAGAATTCTGGTAAGACAGTCTCTGCCTTATTTCTCACAGTTATTTTAAATTTACATAGTACAAAAGTGTCATAGTTTTGTGAAGTCAGGTTTTATTACCATTATGTATTTAGCTATACTGCTATGCCTTGTCTCCCGTCATTATTTTTATTTTAAAATTAATCAAAAACAGAACTTTCAAACACACTTTTATTTTCGAAATACCTACTTCGTTTTTAAATAAATCTTTGCACCAAAATGTATGAATATTTTTATAGCACAGGCTTCGTCAACGAGCCAACATTAAAACCGAATCTCGAGTATGAAATCAAACGTTTTCAATATGGCGTCGCGTCGCCACAGCGTCAAACAGCTTACAGCACGAGGATAGATTAGAGTGTCAGTTGCACTGCAAGGGTTGCTACCGTCTATTTATATTTGGCGTTTGGACCTCAAATATGGCTCTTTCAAATGCAAATCGTCACAGGGGGACTTCTGTATTGGAGCAGTGACGTATGTTAAATTATAGATCAAATAATTTGTTTTATAGTTGTACGACAACTAACGTTTGTTAAAGAAGCAGCGATTTTTGTTATATATTGTGTATTGTTACTGTTCCTTATAAAATACGTAAATATATTACATATAACAAACTGCCGCTGAAACGTAATTATTATGTTATTGGGTTTTTATGTCAAAACATTCTTAGTAGTCGCAGAGCCTGAAACAGTGCCCTTATTACGTGGGTCTAAAAATATAGCTGGCGTGTGGTTGTGAAGCACCTTTACCTACTATTTCGGGGATATAGACGTGGGACCCTGTACCTATTTATTATATTAAGGTAACTGCTCTGGGATTGCCTTATATATTGATAGATTATAATGATGTTTAAGTGCGGGTCGACAGGCTTCTGATACGTGAAAAACACTATGGAGTAGACATGCAGCTTTCCTTCTGATATTTTTCTTTACCGTTGAAGCAACTGACAAATCTTTGATAATTAAATAGATAATATTACCTTTTTTTCAAACAGCAATTTTTTTGTTGCGAACTTTTTGATCATATTCTATTTTGTAGCTGAGTGAAAGAAAGACAAATCAACAGACATGCATTTGTAAAGATAACGCTGTACTTATTCATAAAATTCAGACCCGACACATCATCAGTAGCTTTAAATAGGTACAATTAAATTCTTAATTGTACCCAATTTTACATAAGAACGAACAAAAAATGGTAGGTGGGCAAAAATTACGTGTATCGGAACAATGGCATCATGTTCAGTGGGGTCAACGAACCAACTAACGAACAATCAGTTACAGCAGTTTTTAGAACAGACAGTTTGATTTGCACATTTCAATAACTATAGTATTATATGACGAGCCCATATTACACCTACTGTGTGAATGTGATGCGTTGGCTGGACTAAGGATGGGTCTGATGGGGTTGGCATATCCAAACCCTGAAGACTTCAGGCTTCTCCCTCTGAAGTGTACGCTGCGATTGATGCAGTACATTCATAGGGAGATAGCTAAGGGATAGATCTCGGGGCCGACAAAAAGATCCCACTGGGTCGAAGTGTCGCCGGTCTACACTGACTGGCCCCCGTAACTAGATAAGATAAGATAAGATAATATGACGAAACATCGAAACGTAAAAACATATTACAATGTTAGACAAAGGGGTCTTAATCGCGTAATTAAGCATTTAAACGTATAAATTCGTCTGCACGGATATACAGCCACTGTTACTACGTCCAAATTTGAGTGATCCACAAATGGTTGTTCCGAGTCTGGAGGTTCTTTGTGTCCGTTGTTTGAATGTTTATAAAGTCCCCCACGACACAGGCTTCATTCCTAGTGCAGGAGTTGAATTTAACAAAAAAAAATGCTCTATTATTCCCGATTCGAGGTCAATTCGTGGAGCAAAACCTAGCGTCTCAAACGTCGGGAATGACTTTTAGCCCTATTCCAGTGTTTAAAGATAATGTATGTGTAAAATCCCAAGTCTACAACATTTTACGTACTTGCATTTTATATATGTAACTAGTAGTTTTCCCGCGGTATCACCCGTGTAAGTCCCGTTCCCGTGTGAATATCGGGTTCACCCCTTTCACCCATATGGGGTGGAATTTCCAAAAATCCTCTCTTAGTGCTCCCCTACACTCTCCAAGGAACATACATGCCAAATTTCAGCTTCTTGCGTTCAGTAGTTTCGGCTGTGCATTGTCTGTCAGCCACTCAGTAACGGAAGATATATATAGATATGTAACCGAAAGGTTAGGTAGTGTGTGCATGTATAAAACATTAATATATAAATATATAAGTGTCCTATGTAATAGCCAAAGTTGCAATGTAATATTCACAAATAAAATATACATTACTATGTTTTGATATCTTATAGCAATCGATTATTGTAAAGAGAAATAGTCGACGTAGCAACATAGTTTGCAACACCACGGTTGATTATCGAATCTCGCAAGTTGACGAATCTGCGAAAATGGAGTCGCTAACTTGTCACGCATCTCACGCAGAGTCACACTTCCTAGTTCAGAGAGCACGTTTAGACCTTGCTAACATGACAGTAGATGTGAAGAGTCCCTTAAATATTTTTGCATCTGGTCTAAAGCTAGATTATTGCTTTCCCTTTGCAAGCTATCAGGTAGCCAAAAGCAGCCAGCAGCCAAAAGAAACTGATATTCGGCCAAACCTGGTCACACTAGACAGCAGACCTTTATAGTATTTGAGATCCAGTTCCTGCCCACGGCTTCGCTTGCTCGACTCTTACAGATACGCACATCAAGATAAAAGGTCCTATGCGTAAATTCAGGGTATAGTCTTTCCGTGTGCAAAGTTTTATTCAAATCCGGTGTACGGTTTACGCGTGATTGAGTGATAAACATCCAAACATCTTAAGTTTTCTTTTTGGTTAATAAGGTTTGGGTTTTGATTATGACGCAATGGCGGTGAGATAACGAACGTCTTTTAAATACAGTAGTAAACCTTAGGATTTATCTAGTTTGCAATATTTGACACGATTTTCATCTCTACATTAGTCATTCTGAGGATGACCATAGGTATACGAAACTGCAGAAAATCACTTTAAATTGTGTTAATCGGTAAGTAGCGACAAGATTCTTAATGTGAGAATAATCTGTCAGTAGAGAATCATATGATATTTTATTTTGTCCATCGTATGACAGGGTAGCGACTCCATTTTGACGGGGTTGCCAGCGAGTGATCCCCGTGGTGTTGCAAGTTTCTATGCTTAAAATACTATGCTTAATAACAATTATAATGGTTTGCTAATGCGTAATTGTATATAAACAAAGTAATGAATTTTACATTTAATTAATATTTGTAATTATGAATAGAATAAGTAAGTTTAATGAACACAAGTAAGAAAATTAATTATTAAAGTTCTAAAATTTAATTAATGTACCTACTAAGTAAATCATATAAAAATTAAAATAATAGAAATATTGTTAGTATTTTTATATTAATAAAATTTAATTTGATTTAATTAGTATGCTTATTTATTTCTTAGCGGCAATCCATTGTAAAATAAATATTTAATTTTTAATGGTTTGCATGTACTAAGCATTTGAACGCTTGTAGCTACAAGGGCTATATAAGATTAATAAAGAAGGCAAAGTTTTCGTAAAATAAATTCAATCATAGACAGCATTCTTTAAAATAAAAAGTCTCAGACAGATGCATAGACGGAAACGTTCACATTCAATTTTCAAATCAATTTATTTATTATTTCTTTTCAGTCTTATACAAATTGTTTGTAGTCCCACGCCTTTCACTTATGCAATAATTATAATTAATCTTATATTAATGATTATAGTCGAATAAACTTAATTATTGGTTCGCTTGATATATAGATCAGCTTAAAAAGGTGAACGAGTTAAAATGGCGTCGGAGTGAAATGGACACAGTTGTAATGTTCGAAATTTAAAGTTTATGGTTTTACTGCAAGCGTTCTCTTTTTAAACTTTGCTGTTTTTAAATTTAAGGCATTTGGAAGTCGTACGTATAAAAATATTTTTTATCTTTTATAAATTATTGCATTTATAATATTGTTTTTGTTGCTTTTTCTTTTCTTTAACTTGTAAGGAGAGCAACAGATCAATACGGTTTTTTGCTTAAATGTAGTTCAAATGCTAGAGAGTAACGTACACTTTATCTCTGCAAATGGACACGAAGTTGCTAGCATTAGTTAGTTTAAAATAAATTACCACGAGCTGTGTATCAGGTTACTATACAATTTTCTCTTAGTTATATCTCAATGATAACAACATAAAATAAGACAAGTAAATTCTATAAATACATACCTAATCAAAAGGCTTTATTCAAACGGGATAATAAAAAAAATGAAATTTGAAAATCGAATATTCCATAGACTACCCAACATAAAATTCTTCACGTCTACGGCCTTAATACCGAACTTTTCGAAGTTTATTCCCACTCTAAAACCATTTCCATGTACCTCAAGGCTGCTATTATAATACTCTTCATCCTTCCACACAATAATCTAACATCAAATCTAATCTATTGATTGCAGGTATCCGGGTGGCCTGAGAAGTAAAACGAAGTAAAAAAATCTGTTCAAAACAATAGTCCGAACTCACCGGACGGGTTAACACAACATAGTATTATATGCGTTGTATGTGAACTTTAATGTGATAGCAATAAGTGTTATATTTGATTGTTTCGATTGTGTGTTAAGTTTGTCGGCCGGTATTGTGGTTGGACCGACGTCAGTTTCGAATCTTGCGGTTAGTGTTCCTTTGAAAGCAGAATGATTTTTTGATTAATGTTAAAGGTAAAGCATTAAAGTACTGGTAAAGTATTGATACGTATGTTTTCTTATAAAATCTTTTCGAAGATGTCTCTATACTCTTTTGGAAAGGCAGATGTGTATGACATCCCTATTTCAACTCTATGGCGAAACTGATGCCCTCTACTGGACACATGTTTTAATTACCAGCTGCTCTTAGAATTATCTCAACAAAAAATTACCCATTAGTCAGAAACTAAAGATTTTTGAAGCTCTACATTATACCACTAATGTTTAGGTCGTACGTAATATTGGACGAATTTAGCCGTCTATTAAAACCCAGCCTGGCACTGCTACTAAAAAATATTTGGCAGAAATACCGAAATTTTGCTGAACCGAACCATTTACCTCATGACGTCATCACTATCACCTAAATGTGACTCCATGTGATCCAGTACAAGAAAAAGATAGACAAAAAACTCTATCACTGATTTTAAATCATATTATTATTCAGCTTTTCATATCGCTATCGCCATAATAGCGTCATAAGACTAACATAATAAAACAAAAATAACAAAACGTATTCGAATGAATGACGTCATTACCTCATCATCCTCTTGTCCTGGTCCTAATTTATTTGGGGTCGGCGCAGTATGTCCTTCACTTCCATACTTCTCTGTCACCCGTCATCTGATCATTTACCCCTTTTCCTTTCATATCCATCCTCACACAGTCCATCCATCTTTTCCTTGGCCTTCCTCTCCCTTTTCGTCCATCTACACTCATATCCATCACTTGCTTACCTACATACGTATCAAACGATTTCCTTTCACCTTCTCGTCTATGGGCACCACTTTCAGACTACCTCTTACGTATTTATTCCTAATTCTGTCCATTCCCGTCACTCCACACATCTACCGTAACATTCTCATCTCTGCTATATGCAATCGTTTCTCATCTATCTTCAATCAATTCAATCCAATGACGTCATTAACTAAGTAACTGTTATAATAATTAAAATACATAATTATAAATACGTGAAGCAACACATTATTAAATTTTATACGCGTATACATGAAAGCACCTTTAAATCCCCAAAGGGATAGGGAGATGTTTATTATACCCGTATTTCGACGCTATGCTATATGCCCGACTATCAGACACATGTCTAGATTCCCCGCTGCTCTACTAAGAATATTCTATCAAAAAAAGATGCTCTATATTCAGAACCCAAAGATTTTGCTCTCAACCTTTTAAAATATGGCTCCCAATACAAAATTAACGTCAAAATGGTGCATCTGAACATTAATTCTCAACCCATTTCCCTGTTTTGCACAACGCAACGCGGAGCCGACACACATGTTTATACAAGTGCAAGCATCTGGCGTCGCACGCCGCCACTTTTTGTGCGACCCACAGGTACCCACCGACGGAAAAAAACGTCAAAAAAACCTCTCTCCGAGGGGGTAGAAAGTAGTCAAACATTTACTACAATCGCCATTCGATTATCAACTTTATGTTCAAACGCATAGAGTTCAAAGTTACGTGTGATACTCTCAGTAATATAATACGACGCCGTGCCACAAGGGGTCTAATGACACGCGAGACTTTTTCATTTTCTTTTTTTGTAAAGTTTCAGTTAATTAGAGTCGAAATTCTTCCTTTTTTGTGTTTAACTAATTCTATTTTAATTGGCGATGGCGTGAGGCGCTAGGAATTACATGCTTATCTCCTGGAATAGAGAGCAAGTGTGATAGAGAGGTCGGCTTGACTTGGATTTTGTGGTAGGAATTTTTCAGTAGCGATGCGGAGTGTGGATATTATCCATTATTATTTAGAAAGGAGACGCTCTATTACGTACGTGAGATTTAAACATATTTGGACTGCCATGAGAGTTTCGCCATGACATTTGATTTTTATGATCTCCACAATGCCACGGTGATACGGAGGTCATAGATCGACATAAAAAAAATATATTTATAATATCCCATTACGAAGGTTTTATAAACATAGCAAGCGAAATATGAGCGTAAATCACGCCTTCATTTGATATCCAGCTTTGTTTTATAACCTCAAAAAATCTCCATTAAATATACAACACAATACAACCAGTACTTCCAACAATAAATGCGTTACGTATTCCATCAGATACATTTTGATTTAAAACTCCAAAACGGGCATAAACAACATGAAAATGATTTACCGTCGCGCATTGTGAGCAACAAAATTACTCAAAAAAAGTATTGTCGAATAACAGGTATGACCACGACTTATATACTATATATATATATATATATATTCATAGTCTCTCGTTATTAAAGTCCATCATGTCAAAGATTCAGTCAAGTAGATAGGGTATAGTGGAATTGCCACTTATTTTGGGAATATGGTTCAGACTGGAGGAGCCAAATTGGAGAAGTACAAGTCTTACAATGTTGCTTTGTGATATATGTTTCTATGGTGAGTAATGTTTCCTGTGTTATTGAGAATAAAGTCTGCTGTCAACAGGAGAGCCAATATGATGTATAACCCTGGTGTTGGAAGTAGGCACTTCTTCAAAGGGTTGGCAATGCATGAATGCCGTGTCACCACTGATATTGCAATCTTTATATATAGGTACAAGCTACTTGTATCCCGCGGTTTCACCCGCACCGCTTCTAATGGTGTGATGTCAGATAGCTTATAACCTTCCTCAATAAATAGCCTATGAAATACAAAAATAATTCTTCAATGTGACTGGTAGTTTCTGAAATTAGCGCGTCCAAACAAGCAGTCTCTTTAGCTTTCTATGTATTTCTATAAATTTTTTTCTTCCGTATGTTTGTGTCCGCAAAATACAAAAAGTAGTCGATGGATTGACGTGAATTTTTTACACAGCGTTGCATTTCTGTATAAGGCTGTTTTTATATACAATTTATACCAACAACTTAATAATTAATATCAGACTGAACCATTGTGAAGCGTGATCGGGATTAGTAACTAGTGTATCTTTAAAAAATAATGTCTGAGTGGTTTTAAATCGGGCGAAGAGAAATAAAGAATAAAAAAAAAAAACCTAGATACTGTCTATAAATTGCGGTATCTACTAGTCACCATCACTTGGACCATCGACCAAAAGACAACGCGATGTAAACTGTCCCGAATACCACAGATGCCTAAGACAGTCGATTCAAAACGGAGAGTACGTAAAATCAACAGTACTTTCTGCCATGAAAAAATTATTAATGTAAAGATAATAGTCTAGAAATAATTTGACGAATAATAAGAGAGATTAGAGGGTCGCAAGGCTCTTAGTTACTAGCACATAAGAAGAAAAGATGCCAAAGGAAACAACAGTAAATCCTTTCGTACAAGGTGTCGAAACACGTTAGCTTGCCAAATCTAGAGCCCAGCCAATGCACATTGGCAGCGGCATTAAGGGCGGTGCCAACCGGCTCCGGCCGGCCGCTGTATTTGCCAGGTACTCTGCCAAAATCTCTCTCATTTTTTTCACAACACGAATTTGTGAAGCCTATTTCGAATTCAGCCAACATGGCCGCCCCGATATTGGTTTTCGAACGGAGAATGAATAATTCGTGACGTTTTTTTAGCCAAAAGTAAATTATGTAAAAGTTTCTAGGCAGTGGTTGGGCAGACGGCCAATTTTACCCTATAGGATATACCTATCATTATTAAAAGGAGATTATTAATACGAGTAAGCTGCCAGGGAGTCTTCTTATTAATTATTTATATTTATCTTTGTGTCTCCTCCTCTTCCCGTGATAGTTCATCTGTGTTATTGAATTAAATCGAAGCTTTTTCCTATACAAAATTAGGTAACATTGTCCATTTTTCATCTTCTTTTACCTGACTGTCTGTTGAAGTGACGTCTGACTTTTATTTCGTCGTTAAAGGACCGTAATGATGTTTCTTTTGAATGATACTCAGTTATCTATTTAACCTAAGAATACTAAGTAATATTATAAGTTAAAGGAGCCTGCCCCTTCTATAATTTTAAACAGAGATTTACATAATATACAGCTTTACAGCATTTGCTTTACACAAGCATACTAACGTGTATTCCGTGCCACAACCGAAGGAAACAAAAGCGAAAAAATATTAAAATCATAGCTAGAAATAATCGTAAACAAAAAATGTTGCCAGCGCAAACAATATCGGCAAAACAGAAAACTGTAAACCGTCGCATTTATTAAGAATCAGAATTGTAAAGAGTTACAACCCACCCTGGAACATCAAGTTTTAAAGCGTACTAAACGACCAAGTTGGGGTGGTTGGTGGGCGCGTATCCCCGCGCCCATTTTCATGCCTCCCTTCCCCAGCCGCGTTATGGGGTTATTGTTAAATTAGTGCTACATAGAGCAGGTTCATACTTTGTTGTTTATTGCCGAGCCCGACACTAAACCGATGTTACGATGCCTTTGATTGATTTACTGATGTTTTTCTGCATTTGCATATAAAATCATGTTGAATTAACAAAAGGAGTAGAGCATAATAACCGGGGTCTACAGTGCATGGCTCAGTATTTAAAGTTCGATCAACTTTTGCTGATCTTACGTGGTAATAGTAGGTAGGTAGAGTCTTCAAACTAAATGAGTGGCAATGAGTTCCTTGCTGTGTACCTGTGTACTGAAACTGCCATTTTAGTGCTAAGCTGCATGTTTCGTAAGTACAAGGTTTTAAGAGTTCGAAAAACCTTTTATGCAACAGCTTTGTCCGTCCGTCTGTCTGTTATACAACATTCAACTCAAGAACCGTAAGAGCTAGAGACTCGCGGTTAACACCATTCGACTCAGCAGTCGATATACCCCCGAAATGACTATGACCTTTGGCCTCTGACCTCAAGGTCACGTGATACCATCTTTTCGAATTTTAAGATTTATAGCAATTCGTAGCCGTCTCTCACTTGTTTAAGGAATGGTGTTTGAAATCATTGCTGAAACAAGTAGCTGCCCAGTGGTCGAAATTTGTTGTTCATAAAATCTTTTTGTAAATTTACGCAATATGCTTAAAAGGTTACAAAGGTTTCTGTATGAATAAAACCATTAAGGGTTATTGAGTTCAGTCAGTAGTTCTGGTCCAGTGCGGGTTGGCAGACTTCAAACATCTTCGAAAAAATTATGGAGTACTCTCAGACATGCATGTTTCTTTACGATGTTTTCGTTTGCCGTTAAAGCCAGCGATAATTAACTAATTACTCTGCACACATAATCTAACACAAGACCTCTGCGTGGTAGTCTAGATACTCTAGGCTAATTATAAATAATCTATAAATATATCAGTTTTTTGTGTCTATCTTGGGATAGTATAAGAACAAAGTATATAGGAAAATAATTGTCTGTATATAATAATATAATAGCAATACCAAGTAATATACAATAGTAATTTTGTTTATTGACATGAGTGGTCAGAAATTACCCATGATTGGTGGACTCGCGTCCGTATGATTAGCCCCCGACCCGAAGCTATACAACATTTTAATAGCTTTTTACAATAATACCAACTAAATAACTAAATTGATCGGGTTTTTTCTGTTATCTTGTCGTTTTTTAAACGATTACAAATTAATCTGCCCCTTTTAACTTAATTGTATTGCTTTTTGTGAAGCTACGTGGGAAATTACAAACAATTATAATGACTTATGTAAGGTGGTACTACAGAATTTTACAATACCGGAAATATTACTCAAATGTTGCCCACTTTAAAAAAGGAGTAACTATGCTAGCAGCGGTATAAGCAAATTATTTTAAATAGCGCAAAGGAATTGGCCTGAAAATAATTCCAATTTAATTGCAATGTCCTACTATACCAGTTAGCGATGCAACGATATATCGAATATTCGATAATATCGATATTATTGACCCAAAAAATATCGATATTTTTATCGATATCTAACCATCATCGATACGATATTATCATATCGACAAGAAATTAAATATTGATATCGAACGATATGTCGAATATTCGATAATATCAACCCTAAAATATCTATTTTTTATCGATATCTAACCATCATCAATACGGTACTATCATATCGACAAGAAATTAAATATCAATATCGAAATATTTAAAATAATATTTGGTAACCTTGGCTTATATTTAAGATTTTATAATCGATTTCTGTCTATGGTGTTCTTTGTATTTGTTCCTTCGTTCAGAATAGTTCTTTCCACAGAAAATAGTAGGTTCAGATCATCGATATTTTCAGGCCTTCGATATAAATATTGATATGTATATCGATCGATATTTGCTTCATATTTACCCACTTCTACTACTAACTTGAAAGTTCTGAATTATCGATAACATCGCATTGAAACTGTCGATATTATCGATCATCGATATTTTCAAGCCTTCGATATAAATATCGATATTTTTGTCTCCTTGCAATCCAAATACTAGTTAAGCAAGATATGAAAAATTCAGAAAATGTCTTATTTGACATACTCATGCCGGTTCCACAGAAAGATAGCGACTGTAGATTTCTACTTGCTTCGATCAAGTTCTCAACCTTTACCGTCAATAAATAGTCTAAACCTGTATACTACATAGCACAGAAGAAGGAAGGGCAGAAATGTATTACGCTGACCTTTAGTGAGCTATATTTTAGTCCCACGTAATAGCGAGAGAGCCTATTACCGTCTACCACGCACAATGACATGTCAAACTCCGCATTGGCACTCAGAATGTCCTAACAGAAACACCTAAATACATTGCCAGACTCGGGCACTAAGATCGTAAACGGCAGCGCCAACTTTTGCCCGAGGCAAAAGACAAACGAGGAAATTATCAGAACAGCCTAAAAATTTACAGCCAATTATTTTATTTGCATTTATTTTGCTGTCCCGGTTTTTTTAATGTTTTGAGGTCAGCGGCCTCTATATATCGTTTTAAAGTAAATTTCTTACGAATCATAAAGAAGTAAAGATAAAAACGCGATGAATAAGTAATAACAGAGCACTATCGCGTACAAAGAGTTGGTTGCTTCCGGTTGAGCCGTTCCGAACCTCGTCGTAAAGGTGCAAACACACTGATGTGTAACTTATTATTATGACGTTTTAATATTTATTTAATGATTTGAGATTGTGGGTAAGATAACGGGGCTAAGGGGGTTCAATGGATTTTATATGAGTGAACGTTTCTGCAACTGCTGATCGAGAGATTATGTATTCACCAAAGTATTATTGGCATTTTTAACATCATATTTTCATCAACATCAACATCTGCATCCGCAATTGCGGAGCTTCCGCATCGATTTGGACATCCGTATCCGCATTCGCGGATGTGATACTTCAAATATCCGTATGCACATTTGCATCCGCGGATGTCAAAAAATTACAAACATTCAAACAACGTACACAAAGAACACCCAAACTCGGAACAACTAATTGTGGATTACACAAATTTTCGTTCTGAGGATCGAATCCACAAAACTCGGCGCGGTGGCAGTGACAAGCGGACCACTACGCCATCTGTGCAGCCAAAGTTAGTTCTATTACATCGATACCAGTGAGTTGGTACCTTAAAAATTGTTAAAAATATCACTGACCCCGTGATACAACTATGTTACGTGTTCCTATTGTTTCATAAAACAAGGTTTTTCATGTTCGGACAAATGGGTTTGGTCACGGTTTCCGGTTGTTGGCAATCAAGGACTTTTAGGTTATTTTTTTTTTGGTATCAAGTTAAAAGATAGAACTTTTTTGTAACTAAACTAGGTTACATCTCGACATCGTTGTTAAAAAGATAAGAATAATAGATGTATGGATGAAGCAATGGCTTAAGTGGTTGCATCTCCACAACCAGAGCGCTGGGGGTTCTGAGTTCGATCATCAAATGGTATCGAAATTTGTGAGATTTTCGGATAGTTGTATCGAGTCTGGATGTGCTTTTTTGTTGCTTTTATGGTTGTACAGCCTTAGAAACTTTATTCCTTAAGATTACTGTCCCACTGCTGGGCACGGACCTCTTCTCAGTGTAAAAAGGGTGAGGCTATAGTCGACCACGCTGGCCCAGTGCGGGTTGGCAGGCTTCATATATCTTCGAGATCATTATGGAAACTCTCAGACATGCAGGTGTCCTCACGATGTTTTCCATCACCGTTACAGCAAGCTGTAACTAACTATTTAATACGCACATAACTTCGAAAAGTCAGAGATGCGCGCCTTGGGATCGAACTCGAGACCCCTGCGCGGCGGTCAATGCATCCTTTTTAATTTGACTTGATCCGTTAATTTTGTGTCTTCACGATTGCCAACTCACCACTTGCACTTCTAAATCACAGAGGCAATCCAATTAATAACAAAATAAAAAATAAAATTTTGAACTTCAGTTAATTCTGTGCTCGCTATAACTAGTGATGCTTGTCAAAATGTTTGACACACTTGCGTTATCGAAAGATAGGTTTTTAGGTCAGCTTTGCGACTATCGATACTCGATAGTGTTGCAAAAGTCGATAAACCGTTTTTCGAGTGTATTGACCCTATTTTGTATTGTTTACTTCACATACCGTGTGAATCTTCGTCCAAGTAGAATTGTTTATAAAGTTAGACGACCATCAAATATAATTTATATTATCGGTACATATTCTTGGATATAAATTCGCCGTTTCTTTTTCGTTTTAACTTTGTGATTACGATACTGAATCAAATTGATATAAACATATTTTATGGAAGGATTAATTTGTATTTTTTAATAATAAATAAATAGTATTTATCTTATCTTATGTGGGGGCCTGTTAGTGCAGGCCGGCGACACTTCGATCCAGTGGGATCTTTTGTGTCAACACTCTCCCAATAACGACTGCCATAGATGTTCATGGCAGCCAGGACCGACGGCTTAACGTACTCTCCGAGGCACGGAGCAGGCGATAATTGTCAATCAATACGCACATAATTTCGAAAAGTCACATAACTTCTGAAACGTGCGCGACGTGGGTTCGAACCCGAGACCCTCTGCATTGCAGTCTGTTGGTCTCCCCACTGCTCTATCGCTGCTCAAGTATATAGTAAAGTGTATCATTAATATTTGGTTTAAAAGTTTTCTCACATAATTTTATAGTTACGAGCCCGTTCGCCCCTTAAGGTTCGCCCCCTAGTAGGTATTTGTTAGGTTACTTCTAAAATGGATTTTAAGATCCCAAAAATAGGAGCCCCGCGAAGCCGAGCTCTGTCTTTCTATGAAAGGGGCGAAAGTAAAGGGGCGTACGGGCTCGTAGCCAATTTTATATCTTTATTTTCTATATACAATTCGTTACTTTATTTAACTAAAATAAAAAGCAATTGAACAGGAAACTGTAATATAATATTACGATATGTGTATTATTAATTTTCTTTTTTAATTTACTGTCTGGAGAGACGATACCGTAAGGAATTTAGGCCTGTATCGCGAGGGACACAAAGTACACCTAGACTCAAAATTATTTATGGACCAATAATTGTCTCGTCTGGGATTCGAACTCACAGAACTCGTCACGGTGGCAGCCAGCTTACCACTAGCCCGCTACGGCATCAATTCTGTCAAATTCACTACTACTGTGCAGACGCAATCCCGGCTAAATAAGCTTTCCAAATTAACTTATTACGAACAGTGCAAACGCATTTCCTAGTAACTAACTTAGCACCTTGCCGAAGAGGGTCGTAATGAATAAGTCCCCCGCCAGGGGTCAGTGCCGAAGCCCGTAATAACTTAATTCAGTCTTCCTGGCGACTGATTGGGGCTAATTGTTGACCTCCCACCTCCCACATTGTACTGATAATTGAGTACTGACCTGTAGATGCGCCCGGGTTTTGACCTGCGTGGTGATAGCTACGACTATATTTAGATTTAAAAAGGCTTCTGCATGGTTCAGCGGTAGCGAATGTGACTGTTGACCGTGTGGTCTGGAGTTCGATTACCAGGTTAAGTGTTATTCGTTTTTCTGTCAAGTAGGCTTCGCTAACTGGTCGTTTGCTACTGTGTTCGGTAGACACCAAAAAAATTGCTTCCTATTAATAAGACCTTAAACCAGGTATAGGCAATAGCCAACCGGGAAACCGTTGGACTGCCACGCAGAGGTCTCGAGTTCAAACCCGAGGCACGCATCTCTGACTTTTCGAAGATATATGCGTATTAAATAATTAATTATCGCTTGCTTTAACGGTGAACGAAAACATCGTGAGGAAACCTGCATGTCTGAGATTTCTTCATTACGTTCTCGAAGATATGTGAAGTCTGTCAACCCGCACTAGGTCAGTGTGGTGGACTATGGACTAACCCTTCTCACAGTGAGAAGAAGCTCGTGCCCAGCAGTGGGACAGTTTAATGCAGGGCTGGTTTTATATGTTATATATAAAACCAGGTAGCCAAATTATGGTGCCTAATGCACCTCCGCTTCCTTATGACAAGCCTATTATTTACTGGACACAGTTCAAAACTCTGTGAAGGTACTGAGAATTGCCTGTCAGACAGACCTGATAACACTGCGTAACTCGTGATTCGAACCCGATTCCTAATTGTCAGAAAACCTAGTAACACTATGCCCTTGAGTCTAACCCGAGACCTCATGCATAGAAGCCGCAATCACCACCGAAGTGCTACCAAGGCAGACAACAGTTCTGTTTGTATAATATCGAGTGTTAAGACTGCGCCGAGCGTAAGACAGATAATGACAGAGCTCGTGCTGCGCATATTCAAATCGGCGCGCGGCCGCCATAGTCAAATTGTATGGAGGATTTGAAGTGCTTTTTTGAAAATCATGTATCTTTATTGTCAACCAATAACTTAAATATTTGGGACGGACAAATTGTAATATAACTATTTATGTTACGTTTAATCTGTAAAATAGGATAGATTTCTACTGTTATAATCTAAAAATCACATAATACGAGCTTACTTTTTTTCGTGCAAATTTACGTAATTTTGTAGGCGAAAATATGAATTATTTTAAGTTTTTTACACGGAGTAATAGTAAACACATTCATTGTTATGGTAAATATATATTTTATATTTGTATTAAACAAAAAGTGTTGATTTTATTCACTTACCTGTGACCGCCTGTTTTGGCACATTTCGCTCGGCGCAGTCTTAAATGTTACTCTTTCTGCCTCACTTACACTCAAGTCTGAAGACTCAAACAGGTAAAATTGAAGTATCTGTTTGTAATATCAAAATGATAGCTTTTTACTAAATGCATATGAAAGTATATACGGTACCTTTATTGAAAAATCTTATTTTTAAGATTTTGTCTGTCTGTCTTTCTGTCTATCGATTTTAACGGGTCTTTCACTGGCTGGAGATAGCTGATAATAAGGAGTAATTAGGCTACTTTTATTTTAGGAAAATATTAATTTTCCGCGAAAACAAAACTCCACGCGGACGAAGTCGCAAGTAACAGCTAGCTACTCATTAAATACATCAGTTGAATGCTGTATCATTAGCTGACAATGGACATTTTATTATTGTATAAATAAATCAAAAATGGCGACCGTCGCGTCGTGACTACTGAGAAACATCACAAAGAAAAACGTTGCAACACTGTTATGCTCTTTCAAGTTTATTATGACACACACAGATTCACGATATCTCCCCGAAGGAGTAGGCAGCAGTGTATTGCATCAAAATTTTGCCAGTTACAATTAGCAAAGATAATTAACTTAAAAAAAAAACTGAATTTCATTACCAAATATGACTAAAATGCTTTAGAAAACAGGATAAGCGTTAGCCAAATTGATAAGGCATTCAACTGAGAGCTCGTAGATTCGAATCCCAACTAATGCACTATTGACGTGAACCCTTTTCTAACGTATTAACTTAGTTGGAGGAGGTAACAAGAATATTTAGTAATTTGCAACTCAAATAGTAATCTAATATTTTTTAAAATATTAGATTCCGTGACCGTCTCGAATTGTGTTTAAAACGCAACCCAAGTTAAAATGAAGTCATAGACAAAAATAATTTATTCATTTAGGTCACAAAGTTACACTTATGAACGTTAAAATATATAGGTTAGACATTGAAATTAAACTACTATATACGGATTTATTGCGTTATTTATTTTACACTTTATTCATTCATTCTGCGTTAATAGAAACACCAATGATTAAATTATGTTCGGGTACTTTGAAATAACGACACTGGAACATTGAGACAACTACCATCTTAGTCTTCCCGTGACCATGGCTGCTGAAAAACAACCGAAACGTCGGGGAAAGTGTAAACTTAAATATAAATAGTTTTAATAATTTAATTAGCTTAAATATTAGTAATGTTTTATTAAATATCTAGTAGTAGTGCAACAGTTTCAAAATTTTGTAATAAAGTGTATAATATATAACGCGATAAAATCCGTATATAGTAGTTTAATTTCAATGAATAACATTCGCGTAAACAGAAGACAATATTATATGTAGGTTAGAATTTACTAAGGTATTGAAGCTACATTTAGGTTAGTTGCTAAACTGTTTTGAATCACGCATGAATTAAATTGGTACCTAAAAAGTATAATATAATAATAGTTATAATATAAAATAGATGACAATACATCAAAAAGATCGAAGAATAATCAATCGTTTATTTTTACGAATACGTACTGAATCATCTATCGTAATATTTATAAATACAAAAATAACTTTAACATGTTTCGAAATTTAAATTGCTGTAGCGATTTAGATTAAATTTTGTATAGAGATAGCTTGAACTCTGAGCAAGGAGATAGGCTTCTTTAAAAATAACATTCAACAATTGTCCAGGAAGATATTTCATTACAAAAATTATCAAAATTAGTTCATCAGTTTAGTCATATCACATGACTGATAACAAATATATTTACTTTCGCATTTATTACGGTAACCTTACCAACTATATTTTACCACAAAAATTGCCAATTTTGGTCACGCAATTTTCCTTAGCCGTTCAAATGGTTGTTTCTAGTATTGATATAATCAGAAGATTGGACTCGAAGGCCAAAGTATCGCAACTGACGGATTCAAACCTTGAACCTTGTGTCAATTAACTCGTGTGTTCCCACGTTAGATTGAACCATTAGTAAGATAATTGCTTTTGCATAAGTGTTGGCGCGATCTCGACGTGTAATGTTGAATAGAAGATATTATTTAGATTCAAGATGTAGTATTAACGTCTACACTAGGATATTTATACATTTCAGTACTAGAGACAAAAATAATCAATAAAGTCAAATCCCGCTTTAGGAATTAATCCTGTGACGCGTGTCTGCTTACAAACATTCAAATAACAGACACAAAGAACATCCAGATTCGAAACAACCATTTGTGGATCACACAAATTTTTGTCCCGTGTAGACACTCGGCGTACTAGATTTGGCCGACCATTAACACCACTACACCATTCATACAGTATAATATTATTCATAGCAATTCATTTGTTTCTTCCTTGCACTGGCAACACAGCGCCTACTTTTTTTGGTGTTGCAAGCGTTCCTAAGCTACACTAACCAGGCATAGATGCAATACCGTAGCCTAGTACGGCCGTTCTATTCTGTCTATTTTAGCCACTAACTTCATATTCCACGTTTACAAACCAGTGGGGGGTTTTTCACTTAGGTATTTTACTTAAGGGGTATTTTACTTACTTAGGTAGAGCTCAGTATGAAAATTCGCTTCTAATAAGGTTACAATAACAAATTCTCACTTCTAAAGCCATAGAGTGCTAGTATTCGTTTTAAAAAGTACCGTCTCCTACATTTAAAAAAGTTGCTCTATGATTGTCTGTAGACACGCCACAAATATTATCAGGCTATAATTGTCCAGCAGTGGACTATTATAGCCTGATGATGATGATGATGACGCCACTGTATATGACACGAGCATAAGATACAGCTGACAAGACTTTAACTGGAACCTAAACCCTAGACAAGTTCAGTATTAAGTGTGCAAACTAACCCGCTCAATGAATCAGGCAAAATACAAAGAACAATATCGTCCTACGCCGAATTTCTCAGTACTCAGGTACATTAAGTTCAACTTATCTGACAACCATCAAAATCAAGCATTCAATACTCCTCACAGCCCTGTTTGCCTTCAAAGATCCACTATACCCGACCACAATAAACAATCACACCGTTCATTGCAAAACCTCCTCTATATCCCTAACATTAAGGTCCTCCCGAATTGCAAAACAAAACTTGCAATTGGATTCTAAAATGCGGAGGTGCTTTCGGTACAAGCAGGTCTTTGTAAACACGGCCAGTATTTCAAGAGCTACCTCGTCGCTCTCATCATATATTGACGTGGGTGATGTGAGGGCTTTTGTTAAGATTATGGGGGGTCGACTACCGCTGGTTTTTGGCGCGAGGTCGCGCGACAGAAACGGTCTTGTGTAGATACTATGAAACACTGTTGTTGGACAGTGGAGCATTCAGTTTGTCTGTTTGTCAGTTTGCTCAGTAATTTCTTTGTGTTATGTGAATCGCGTTTGTATCGACAGATGGTTTTTAAGGATATGGCGGTGTCTGAATGGACGCCTTAGTTGTTCAAATTCTATAAGGAATGAGTTTAGAATAAACAGGAGCTATTTTAAACGCGTTGCTGAGAGTCTAGTATATGCATGTGAGGAGGTGTTACGTCATTAATAATAATAATGTTTATTTGCACAAAAAACGTTTTACAATATCAACACTTTGATTACACTGTATCCTTAAATAATAAAGGCAATTTTATTCAGTTATAAGTGTTATGTTGAACTCTGGTACTCATGGTAAGATTTCGTCATTGACTTTAGTATATCCAGATTTTCCTTAAACTTTAAAATTAATATGGAATGTTTTAGATAGCCACTTATTTCTGGTTGACCGTACGTATGGGGCGTAATGTTACAAAAAGTGAAGGCATAATGCCCCTAAAAAGAAGTAGCTGCGTTGCTAGCAAGTTACTGACAGCAGACTATACTTTGACAAGGAGCCTGGTAAATCTATTAAATACAAGCATTCATAGCAATACAACACAAGGTTGTTCTGCTATAGTATTCTGTAGATTGGCCGGGATTGCCTAGTCAGGTTTCCATTTCTCCGAAATGCCAGAAATCGTTCTAATACGACTATGGAAGCCTTCTACTATATCATGATTAAATATTTCATAGACGGATTCAAAAAGGCGCCATATTATTTAGAACCAGAGCATATAATTATCGCAATCAGAGGCCTATCCAGCATCTCTTAAAGCAACTTTTAGTGCATTCATGAGAATGAGGCAAAACTATATACGTTGTACCGCGCGCGCATGAGAAATATCCCTACCATTAGGTGGGGCCCTAGATAGCTAAACTAAACATTACGCTACTCAGATCAAAGGCAGAAGATATTGCCATGGAACCAAATAATTTTAAGTACAGAATTAACAATCAAACAGAACATGATCACGCTTTTTAAATTACAACATTTTTCGATAATTATTTAGATATTTACCAAAGTAGTGAGTGCGTAAACAATACTATTACGCAACTCAGTGTTTCCAAAACGATAGCAATCGCATTCGTATATAATAATCACAACATACTAACGGATTATTTCCTACTGCATAATGGAACACGATTGTTTGACAATTACACGCCAGCATTAAACTTAGATAACAAATAATTACAGCTAACGACATAACTATACTCATCTACTATGACGTTTCTTTTTTCCGATGACTGTACAATAGATTTAGCTATTTTTATGTGGCATTTAGTGACGGACTAGAGGCCCACATGTAGCTAAGGCAACTGCCGCTCATAAAAATGGCAGTACAAAAGCAATGCTTGAAAATTTCTGTCCATCTAAAGAGAATAGAACAGAAATGGCAATTTTGCACTATAGTAAGAATAAAGACTGCTTTGTAACTGAAATAGAAAGAATCGTAGTGTCAGTCCACATAAGGCCAGTATTACGTGAATAATGCTAATTAATATAGGACCCTGTTGCCGTTGAAAGTTTAACGTACGACATGCGTACTTTTGACAATGATGTGCAAGATACTGATATACCTTATATCTTAGTTAAGCATTACAGTGATCTTGATCACACGCAAGTCTAGGTCACTATGATTATTTAAGCGATTGTGAACCGTAGTTTTTAATTTCAGGTGTCGGTGGACTGTTAGACAATTATCTGTTTGGTAGAACCCCGGACTCTAAGACTGTATCTGGTAGACGACAATTTTTACCACATATACCCTAGACGTGGTTTATGACTTCTCCTTTATAGCTTTAGAATTGCTGTACTATGGGGTAGTCGGCACTAGTAGGATAGTATACCATGAGTAAACGTTTATACCATAAAACGTCAAAACCGTAGTTCAAATAGGAAAAATTTAGTAATCAATCTAAAGACAGATTTCAAGGCAGCTAGTCTTTGAAAGCATATCAACTTAAAAGATACATGTAGAAATCGATCATCTACAATCAAGTGTAACTCTAAATAATTGATTAATTAATCTCTTAATTGAGTGCCGTTTAAAATTATGGCTTATGTTAATCTAAATAATAAAGCAGCAAGGTAAAGTGCTACGTAAAAATACAATATCAATTATATTTTAGTTCCATAGACTATAGTGCTCTATGGCCAAAGAACACCAATTGGGAATGATAGAGTCAATTTGGTCAATGGACAATCTATGCAGATTGGCTAGCATCATTTAAATTTATGATGACAAATATTTCAGTAGTTTACGATACTGTTATGAGCAGAATTACGTTTATGAAATTCTTGCAATGTTTTATCACGACGATTGCAATAATAATTAAATATATTATGATTGGAGTTGTAATACTAGTAGTCAGTTACCCAGAACTAAGAGCAATGGAACTAGAAATAAGTTTTTATAGAGATCAAGGGTCAAGCCGTAGGAATCGTAAAAGATTAACATCCAAGATGGGACTATACACGTTGACCCTACTGTCCCGAGGGGGAAGATACTCAACATGAGTACCTCTATCTTAAGATCAAAACTTTTATCCCAAGAACTGGTGCAACTGGCAGTAATACAACCAAAACTGAATGCAAAAGGTAAAAGAACTGGTCATGTTCAAGAAATTATACCCAAAATGTATTAAATTGTGTGGTTTTTGTCGGATCCTTTAAAGAAACTTGTTATGAACAAGAATGGATATCACACAATCATAATATGAATCATAGCGAGTTACCGAGACCTTCCGAGAAATGCAGCGAAGCGGTTCAACTCTTTGAATCTGTGATGAAATGTCGCGGGAACTTCACTTTACTCATATTAATATCTATTTTTATTAATTTAATAAGTCACCTTTTTAAAACTGTCATACATACTTTTATTACGAAAAGTTTGTTAGGTACCTATAGATAAAAAATGAAATAAAGATATTTGTTTTGAATTTCAAATCTCTTTTTAATTTATGGTCGCAATTTGAATGTGTAATCTTTTTTGGAATGACACACGTTTGACAAGCATTCTTGCAAAGGTAATTGTATTCCCGCTGTAAATATATACCATTTCAATATTTCAATTTTAGTTTATGACACAGAATACATAGATTAATAACGTACCTATTTTCTGATACATTTTTCCTCGTCCACAAACGTGCCTGTATTATCAATAATGTATAAAAAAGTTATCACTATCAAAGGAAGGAAATCACTACCAAAAATACCCCAACTCTAAAACGAAGTTAATACTGAATTATAAAATGGAAAGCAATATTTAATGAGAGAAACGTTGATGGAGCACTTAAAAATTTAATGCATCCGTAATGTTAGGCAATGAAAATCGATTCTATTGAATAATCTACGATCCGTCCGAGGCGTTATAGAAAAACGATTTTTCCTTGGAATAACCAATCATATAGAGTTACAATAAGCTGTAGGTCGTTCTGTGTGAAATGAAATGCAAACAAAGAGTAGGGTATCGATGATTTAATCAAACACACCCTTACTAGAGCGCATACGATCAGCAAGAGAACCGGTTTGCTGCATCGAGATTCGTTCGAACAGAATAAATTGATATAATGTTATTAACATTGAATTAAAATATTTACAGACTTGTGCCGGGTGCGTTCGTTTATTTTTGCATGACAATTAAATATGTACATTGCGACTAAGATACGTTTAAAACGTGGGGTACATTTTCGATCATTTGCATGTACCTTGAGGGCGCTGCGTTCTTTTATTCATACACACGAATCTGGCTATTCTCGTTTGGTGAGTCTCTTGAATGGTGCCAACCAGATATTTTTTCCTTCTCATGACATTTCGTGTCGGTACGCTGTCACCGGTGGAACTCGATATGCATGCATTAAACATTTAAAAGCGTCCATAAGTTATTCATACTCCATTAAAAGTTTCGATGCAGATTGCACGACCGACTTGATAGAAATCGTGTTTCTTTCAATAGGAATTTGAACAGAAGTCCTTTTTTCTTTAGTCTCGACCTCGTCTGACCTACAAATTTGCATAGCAGACAATTTAATCCTACCTCGAGTCCAACCTTCGTTGCCTACGAGTGTATTCTTGGAACGTATTTCAGCTTGTTTTAGTTGAAGTGGGCGGTTCCGCCTGATCGTAGGTTGTGACTCAGATGATATGGGTGTGGGAACTTATATCACTTCGGACGCGAGAAGTGCGCCGCACGGCGACCGCTGACGCTTTTATCTGTAGCATAAGTACCCGACTCATATCGGAAACGCTATCTCGCCGAGGCGGCTCTTCCACCGCCCTAAAGTTGGACGTAAGCCAGTGCCTAAAATCGTACTGCGGACATGATTTAACTATGAATTCGTGTTTATGCTCCATCTCTTTTATTACATTAATGCGTTAGAGGTTCTCCTGAGACGTGACAGCGTTATGAACGATGCGGCCCCTCCAAATGTGGCGTATGCGACCGCAGTGCGACCCGAAACGGCCTGAAATGACCAGTAATCGCCGTTCTGATGGCAGATAAGCACAAATGAATATGTAACGCCAGTCCTCCCACGAGCGAGCACAATAAAACCGGGCCTGACCCTATAAAAATAAAAACAGGCAATTAATATTGTTTATTCGCGTCCGTTATTCAGAGCGGCGACAGTAACAAACGACGTCTGCATGGATTAATGCCATCGCAGCGCTCCGCTCGCAGCGAGCGGCGAGCGGCGCGTGGTGGCTGCGGCCGCGACACCGATGCGGACACCACGCCGATCCGGTTGAGTAATTCCCTATGTAACGGGACTTCCAGTTATGTAAATCTCAGCCGAATTTCACGATGCATCTCCATAGTTTCGAAAGTAGATCTCAATTAGGCATTCGATTAATTGTGCGAGACAAGTTTATACGTATAACATGACAAGGAAAATAAAACCATCGGAGTACCTTATGGATTATGGATCCGGAACAAAATCGATGCATAATAATGAAACTCAATTAATTATGACTGTTCCGATTTCCTATCAGTCGGCCGGTGGCGTGCCTCAGGGAGACATTATCGGACCGCTGGAGCGACTGTCCACTGGAATAACGTGAAATATGCGTAACTTGGAATCGATAAAACGTCAATGCAACTACCGGGTTATCGATATCGCCTAGATAAGCCTATTAGTTGCGTCACACGGATAGAGAACGGTGCAACCGGTCGACCTCTGCGATCTGCGGAGGTTGTAGGGTCACCATCACCGGCCCCGGCAGGCCCTAATCTCCTGAAACTTTTACGAGCCGCCGCATGAATAATTCCCGAGAGGAGCAGCTATCGATCGCACACGTCGAGGTTTTTATTTATACGGCGCGGGTGGGCGAGGCGCATATTAGTAAACAGGCGCAGGCGCGTCGGCGACGGACACTCACCGACTTGTAGCACGTTCTCCACGCAGCCGGCCTCGAGCAGCTTCAGCCCGCGGCAGAAGGCGATGTTGCGGTGGTCGTCGGGCGGCGCTCGCGCCAGCGACGAGTACATGCAGATGTCGCGCTCATCCCGCGGGAACGACCAGTACACGACGCGGCGCTGCACCGGCTCCGGGATGCGCTCGTATCGCTCCTCAATGCGCTGGAACGGGATCGCGGCGGCGACTATTTTCGCTGTTATGTCCAGCAGCGTCGGCGGGGCGCGCGGCCGGCAGCAGGCGCGCGGCGCACACGCGGACATGGCGCTCGCTCGGCCGCTCGGCGCGGACTGACGGCGATCGCGCCCCGCGCCCCCTCCCGCAGCGACACGCGCCCCGCCCCGCGCGGGGGGCACCCCGCCAGCCCCGGGGATGTTCGCCCCGAATCGACACACCGCGATAAATTATTCATTTGGCAGGCATAATGTGCGATATATTATTAAAAGTTGGTATTTTTGTTGTTTGCTATGGCGACGAATAAAATCTGTAACTATTGTGAATAACGGTAGTTAGGGCTTAAAATTTTAATTAACGTTTTTAAAATAATTATTACAGTCATAATATCTTCATTTTTGTTAATTTATGTTATAACACGTAATAAAATGAAAATGTGTACGATCACTGTTCTAAGGCGCTGTTGTATCAAAAAACACAATGTAGATCGTTAGAGGCTCTATACAAAAATAAGTAAGAACAATGCCCATAAAAATATAATGACGGTGCGTGTCGTTGATAGCCGACGCTCCTCACATTACACAAACGAAGGGGAAAGGCTGGTGCGGTGTGCGCGGGGGGAGGCGGGGGTTACATTAACAGCTGATGGGCGCGGCGCGTGGAGCGGGGCCCGGGGGGGAGGGGTGGCTCGCCGACGTCAGGTGTCCGACCTGCCAGCTCAGCTGTGATTGAGCGCGCCTCAGCGCTGCAGCCGCTTACTTCCAACGCATGTACGTTGACCTTTTTGTTTATCATTTTTTTTGTAAACATTACTCGGTAAGCTCTGCGTCGCTGGATACGGGCTATTGGTTTAGCTACGTATTGTCTTTTAAATGAACTTTTGAAGCGCTGTCGTTAACTTTGTTAACAAATTGAAAGTTCTTTATACAAAGTATAGCTTTATACACTCTTGGTGAATTATGACTACATTACTTCAACGCAATTTTAACAACCTTCAACATTATGAAACAGATATATTCAATTCGAAAATATTTTTATCATCAAACAAATAAAGCGCAATCATTTCATCATCATTCAAAAAATCATCTAAATATGGCTGCCATTTACAACTAAATACAGCCATAAACAACAAAAGGAACACTGTTACAATTTCAAACCTGTCATAAAAGAATACATATTCAAATATCGAACAAAAGACAATGACGGATTTAAAAGAAAAAGCGCTACATCCGCTGCGAGCGACCGGCTTCTATGTCTCGGACGACAGCGAGGAAATCCCAACTGAGCGAGCGTAGCTATACAATACCTACACACTTACTGTTTATATATAATGTTATTATGTTGAATTATGTGTAAGCAGTCAGCTGATTGCTATTGAAAGTGAATTTAACCTTATTTTCGTTACGCATCCTAGTATAACCGAATAGTTGTTGATGTGATGATTGGATGTGATCGTGGGGACTTTGGAACGTGAACTGAACCTGATCTTTCGCTCTCGTTTTCCTATAGCTATTATTTATCAAAATTTGGATAAGGACAGCCGAAGAAAAGAAAAGAGAAGTGAAAATAGCGGCTATTTCACCTACCTGCCTCTATCTTGCTGGGAGGTGCCGTACGCTGCGTTCGTCCACGCAGACTTTTCTCAAGCCCTCGTATACCACAAAGATTGTTTTCTAAGGCATAAATTATATACATACATCAGTATAGTTGACTGCAGCAGCCAATTCTACTTGATAATACTTTGGTCTATGTGGTTTTATTTCTCTGAACACCTCGAAGCCACGTTTAGGGAACCTGCAACCTGTTCCTGTAGTCTGCTGATCAACTTCATAGACGGACTATTCGTATCGTGACCGTCCACGTTTTGACTCTATATTCTTCTTCTTCTTTCTTTTCGTGTGGTTAGTGGCCAACCATCAAGAGTTGTTTAAGCCGCCCGTAGGCCTCTGACATGGCTTAACGACTGCTGTCAATTTGACAACAACCGGGACCGACTTTTTACGTGCCCTCCGAAGCACGGAGACGTTCAGATGAAATACCACTAAGCGGTCACCCATCTATAGTCTGACCGCACCCAACGTTGCTTAACCTCGCTAATCGTTTAGTGATCAGTGAGTGCAACTAGCTATGAGTGCCTCATAGCTAGTTATAGCATGACTCTATATGCTATAACGGGATAGAATGAAGACTTTCGTTTGATTATGATTGTGATTAGTACTATCTATTGAGCAGCGATAGCTCAGTGGGGAGACCAACAGACTGCAATGCAGAGGGTCTCGGGTTCGAACCCACGTCGCGCACCTCTGACTTTCGGAAGTTATATGACATTTCACAATTATGTGCGTATTGATTGATAATTATCGCCTGCTCCGTGCCTCGGAGAGCACGTTAAGCCGTCGATCCCGGCTGCCATGAACATCTATGGCAGTCGTTATTGGGAGAGTGTCGACACAAAAGATCCCACTGGGTCGAAGTGTCGCCGGTCTGCACTGACTGGCCCCCACATAAGATACATACATCTATTGACTTGTTGTCTGGCTCTATATCGTATATATCGTATACGTATATATCGTATCTTGTAGATCTCATGGTAAGTTGCATTTGAATGTCCGTTTCCAGGCCAGTGTTGCTTAAACAAATCAACAGAGAAAATGTTTTAACTACTAAGTGATGTGGGTTTTGTTCGTTTTTGGGTTATAAATATTAGTATTCTTGTTAACGCTACGCAGTTAACCTAGTATGTTTCTGAAGAGCTATAGGTGGAATTTCGGATGCACGACCCCCTGGCTCGCAAGTCCGATACCTTATAGGGCTTGCTATTTTCTGTAAGGAAATTTATCGTAACAGCAGAGACTAGCTAGGGTCTATATTAATGGACACACTCAGTAATAATATGACCGCTTCTTATTACATGTGACTTAAAACATAAGTGGCGGAAACTAAGGCACTCTGCCTTCTCGGGGATATAATGTCTACTTATGTTTATTTGTGTGCATGAACATGGATGTTTGTCTTGGTCTGGGTGTTTCTATGTATAATATGTATGTATTTACAAAAAAAAAGTATATATGTATGTTTATCCATTGTCTAGTACCCATAGTACAAGCTATGCTTAGTTTGGGCTAGATGGTGTTGTGTGTATGTGATAGAATATTATTAGAATATTATTATTATTTATTTATTTATTTAATTCGGACAACCAACAAGGTATACACTGTAACATGTTCTTATGGCTTGTACTTATAGCTGGTGTTTAGTGCTACCTTAGTTAAACGTTGCCACGGCGTGCATATTATACAGTTAGAAGATTCTCAAATATAGCAAAACATAACAATATAGTGTAATATAATAAGTTAAACAGAAAATACTTATGCAGATCTTTAAATAATTATTTTATTATTTTTAACAATACTGTAAGCTGTATTTAGAATTGTGGCCTTAAATTTATTTATGCTTTGTCCAAAACTATCAATGCAATTATTAGATTTAGTAAAAGTGTTATACTGAGACTGAAACCTATTTATTGGTGAATAGTGAACCAGATTGCTTCTAGGTTTTTTTAGGTAAAAAGACGGAGTACCTAGATCCTCGGGGCAATTTCAGCGGTGTGTTAAATGTAATCCGTTCTAAGAGTTGAGGGCAATTTAGGACGCCGTTCACGAGTCTAAATAAAAACACTTGGTCAAGGAGGTGTCTGCGAACTTTAAGACTAGATAGTTTGAAAAATATCAGGCGGTCTTCGTATGTTTTGAGCACCTTAGTCTTATTACAGTGATATGATAAATGATACATAAATCTCTTCTGGACCCTCTCAAGTCTTTTGACGTGCACTTCATAATGAGGTGACCACATCTGACAACAATATTCAAGCCCGGGCCTGACAAAGGTATTAAAAAGCGTAATTTTCGTTAAAACATTTTTAAAATTTTTACAACTACGCTAAACAAAGCCTAATAGCTTGAAACTTTTGGTAGCTAATTTATTTATATATGAGTTAAAGCGCAATTGGTTATCTATAATATGTTTATCGTTTACGGAGACAATTTGAGAACTACTAAAAATTGGGCTATGGGTAAGCAGCGATTGCCTAATGAGAGACAGTTGGACTGCTACGCAAAAGTCTCAAGCTCGATCGTAAGGCACGCACCTCTGACTTTTCGTAGATATGTGCGTATTCATTAGTCAATAATAATTATCACATATCGTGAGGAATCCTGCATGTCTGTGAGTATGCTATAATATTCTTGAAGACATGTGAAGTCTGCCAACACGCACTGGGCTAGCGCGGTGGACTAAGGCCTAACCCTTCTCATACTGAGAAGAGGCCCGTGTCTAGCAGTGGGACATTTATGTACAGAGGTAATATAATAATCATGTATGTATGTATCTTATGTGGAGGCCAGTCAGTGCAGACCGGCGACACTTCGACCCAGTGGGATCTTTTGTGCCGACACTCTCCCAATAACGACTGCCTTAGATGTTCATGGCAGCCGGGACCGACGGCTTAACGTGCTCTCCGAGGCACGAAGCAGGCGATAATTGTCAATCAATACGCACATAATTTCGAAAAGTCATATAACTTCCGAAACGCGACGTGGTTTCGAACCCGAGACCCTCTGCATTGCAGTCTGTTGGTCTCCCCACTGAGCTATCGCTGCTCTAATAATAATCATAATCATAATCATTTATTTAACTTAAATTGGTACAAATTGACACAGAGCTTAGGTTACATTGTTAAGATAATATGTAAGGGGTGCCTGTACTAGGATAAACCTGCGCCACAGGCATTAAGGGCACATACTGTATAATATAGATATAAATTCTAAAACAATACTTATAAAACATTATTCTTTGTATATAAAAACTTACGAATTGTATTATAAACTAAGTGATTACTATGACTACTTAAAGAGCTATTTTATTGCGTAACACTTATTGAACAACAGTCATCATATTTTCAGTTTGATCGTAGTTCAAGGTTTGTAAATATTGTTGAACTAATTGCTTAGTGTTAGCATAATTTTTGTCATAAATCTCAGTTATTTTGTCTATATTATTATAAAGAAAAGAACCGAAAAATGCGAAAACCTATTGGTAAAAACATACTTAGATTGAGACTGAGTAGTAGAAACGATATCTTTCCGTCGTTTAGTGTTAGTAAGTTCCGGGTTATAATCAAGAGTAGTATCTTGTTTGAGTACAGTGTGCATTATAAAAAGCTGCCGGACTGTTAGTACTTTAGAATTTTGATACAAAAGGCATGTGGGATAGCGAAAAGGTCGATGCGTAGCTACTTTTAGGAGTGCTCTTTGTGCTCTTTCAATTGGAATATAATATACATAAAATAATAACTTAATAAATTGTGCTAAGTTTTTCAGAGACATCCTTTTGCCTGGAAGTCAAGTACAACGACCTCGCAAAGACTGTGTCGTTGCGTAATCCTGACCTTTAATCTGTTTGACTTTGCGGATGGCGCAGCGGTTTAAGATGTTATCTCGTTAGTAATGGTACCCCGAATATTATGGGTTTGATTCCCATTTGCTATAGAAGTTTTTGTGATCCGTAAATAGATAATTGCTTTGAGTGTGACTTGTATATGTGAAAAAGGTAAAATCCCTCGCGAAATAGAGATTATTTTTAAAGCGAGGATAGATATTTTAAAGAATTAAAAAAGCTGTCGGTCATGAGATCAGATGATCTACTAGTAATAGTTTCTGGAATTATCTGTAGTCAACGTATAGCTGGCTTTCCGATTAAAATTTTTTTTTTTTTTTTTATTGCCATCTGTGGCAGACGAGCAAGTGGTCCACCTGATGGAAAGTGATAACCGCTGCTCATGGACTTCAGTAATGTCAGGACAAAGCAAAGCCGCTGCCTACCGTGAAATAAGAACTCTCTTTAAACCTCGTTTGAAGAAGGACATATCATAAGCGCTCGGGAAACACCGAAGCAGGCAGTTCATTCCAGAGCTTGCACGTATTTCACCCAGTGGTATAGTACTCTATGTCACTGGGTGAAATCAAAAGTATTTTAAGAGGCACGATTCCCAAATTCCTTACTAAAGCTTTATGCTGCCTTTAGTTACTCTGGGACTGGTAGCGCCATGATCTAAAGATAAGGTAAGGTTAACCTATTTTGATTCCTAAGTTTAATTTCATATTTTGAATCATCTATCGATCGTTCGATCGAATTTTGCGGTGTTATTTTCTTGGTACGGCAAAGTATAAATAAATATTTTTATTATTACTAACAAAAAATCCAATATTACTTTGCAGTTTCAGCAGCAAAACAGTTTGAAAACGTGGCCAGTAGACGGTAAAAAGTTCACCTCTTTTGAGAGTTCTGAATAATAATAACAATAAAGTCCTCCAGACTGAATTTCGATCACGGCAGCTACACTGACCGGAGACTGGCCATCTGCGCAGGAGATATTATGTATGTATGTATCTTATGTGGAGGCCAGTCAGTACAGACCGGCGAAACTTCGACCCAGTGGGATCTTTTGTGTCGACACTCTCCTAATAACGACTGCCATAGATGTTCATGGCAGCCGGGACCGACGGCTTAACGTACTCTGCGAGGCACGGAGCAGGCGATAATTGTCAATCAATACGCACATAATTTCGAAAAGTCATATATGTAACTTCCGAAAGTCAGAGGTGCGCGACGTGGGTTCGAACCCGAGACCCTCTGCATTGCAGTCTGTTGGTCTCCCCACTGAGCTATCGCTGCTCAGGAGATATTATAGTACACAAATGTGTGCGCAAACACAAGTGCCCTCTCTGTTCCCTAACTCTCATGCTTCGATGGGACGTCAATCCGACACGACCGGAATGAGAACAGGCGCAGGACCAACGGATTTACGTGCTATCCGAGGCACGGTGGTGTCTAACACCGCCAACTTCCAAACTCCGGGCTGGCATTGAGATTTTTAACAGAAAAACTCAATAGCTTTTTGCTGGCCTGCCCTGGGATTCGAACGCGAGACTTCATGCACAGCAGTCACATTCACTATCGCTGCGCCACGCTGAAAACATAGCCTGTAAAATTTGAGTATAATAACATCTCTGCCTACCCCTTCAAGGATATACTGCCATGAGTTTCTGTATAGATCACGGCAAACACTAACAAAAGTCAATAAGAAGAGACCGAGAGTGTACGAAAGCAGAATGTAGGTAACTATTGTGAGCGCCGGGGTTACTAGAAGCCACAAGACGGTGCTCTTATATCTACGGATTCTATTGCCATCTGTTTAATTAGATTTATGCACTGCAATTGAAGTTGCTAAATCTAGAAGACATATATTATTCACGGGCTTAGAGTTCATTTATACTAAGATCGGGTCTAGGGTTTCTGAATAAATGAAATCGCTGTCACCGATAGGCTATTTGACTGGATGGTATTTAGTTTCCAGAAACTGCCTACGGACCCTACGAATTACTTTAATTTTCAATTATTTTAAGTATTTCGTAATGAGAGAGAAGAAACTTAATTTATTTTTAGTTGGGACCACGTGTTCGTTAGTCGTTTTGATTGACTATATTTATTATGACGTCACACGTTTGTAAACGTCTTCTGTCATTGCTTGCTCTCCTATATTGATTTACAAACGTGTGATGTCACTCGATTGACTGACTCACTGACGACAAAGCAAGCGCTTAACAGTTTAAATAAAATAATCAGTGTATTTGTAAATATTTTTTATTCTTTAAGTAATATAATCAATGTACCTACTTTGTCAATATTTTTTACAAAACACACAGGTTAAGGTATTGGACTTGCAGTTGAGAGGTCGCGGGTTCAAATTTCGCCCATTGTACTACCGACATGAACCCACTTCTAACACTAGCATTCGGAAGGGCTAACAAGTAATTTGTAACCCAAATTGCTGGTAAGCTTTATAAAAGTAAGAAAAATCTGCGATAAATTCATTTAAAAGTATTACATTATTCACAGGTTAATTTCAGTTGAATTTTTATACACAATTTATCTAGTATGCCATTATACCTGCGGCGACTGCCGCGACGTTGTTGCGGACACGGCGCTGCACACTTTGGCGGATTGCCCCGCCTGGACATCGCAGCGCCGGGAGGTGATCGCGGCAGTCAGATTGGTTGCCCTCTCGCTGCCGGCCGTAGTTCAGTCTATGGTCCGGAGTAAGAGGTCGTGGAACGCCGTCGCCTCCTTCTGTGAGGAAGTGATTTCCATCAAGGAGGCGGTGGAGCGGTAGAGGGAGTGCTTAAACCCTCTCCCTAACCGCAGAGCCGGGCGCCGGAGGGCGCGAGATGACCTCCAGCCACCCTGACCCAGTCCAGGTTTGACCTTGGGGTGGTGGGCTTTGTTGGCCTGCCCTCCATCCGGTCAGCACCAGGCCCGAGAGGCGGCGTGCGTGTTCCTACGTGCGCCTCTGTGTCGAGTCCGTCTCCTCTCTAGGGGGGGAACGTAGGGTTTGTGAGTGATAAGTGCCAATGTGGCCTGGCGTTTAATACGGCGGGTCAAAACCTTGACGGGATCGCGACCACATGTGCATGTGGTTCGCGCGGTCCCGTCGATAGCGGTTTTGTCGAGGAACACTGTTGTAGGTTTAGTCGGTATTCCGTGAGGTCCATTATCATCATTTTAACATCTTTCTCTACCCCGGTGAGTCCGACATAACCCCTCCACCCGCCCCTGCGGAGGGATATGCGTCAAAGCAAGCTACCACGAAAAAAAAATGTATGCAAATATATCGACCACGTAATGGTAAGTGTATACCATAGCATATGGATGCTTCGAACACCAAAATCACTGGTCCACTTATGGTAAGAGTCACTGTTTATCTATATGTCCGTAGATACATATTATAACGAATTAGTTATATTACGAACAATATCAATTAGGGTGCATAAATAACCCTAAGTATACTTACTAATATTAATTATATGCGAATGTGAGTTTGTCTGGTACGCTTTCACGCCTTAACTACTCGATCGATCGTCATAAAATTTCGCATATATGTTGACAGAGTGCATCATTAAAAAAAGACACAAGAAAAGTACTGTTTGTGCTCTACCAAGCGAGTGTAGCAGTACCGTGATCAAAAGCTAGAAATAATATAAAATTAAGTTATGTGTCCCACTCTCCTAATTAAATTCAACTCACTGTATTTTACTGCGCCCCACAGGATCCACATCCATTTAATTATGTATTACTTCTAAGCCTATCAACTAAGTATACGTTAAAGAATGTTCTCACGTGTTGTATTCGATCTCCACACGGCACAAAAATTTCAGTGATGCACAAATATTTCTTCCGAGTCTGGGTGTTATTGTGTCTGTTTGAATGTTTGTAAAGTTTCTCGCGACGGAGGCATTTTACCTACATGCCTTTAGATAAAAGAGTAAATTAATTATTCTACTCACGTATTGTGCATAATCGCCACACGGCACGAAAATGTATGTGGTCCACAAATTTGTACCGAGTCTGGGTGTTCTTTGTGTCTTTTTTTAATGTTTGTAGTTACCCGCAACAGAGGCATTAGGTATACCTAGTTGTGTAAAGGAAAAAAAAAGTGTCATACCAGGATTATAGCAAGAAAAATCCGTAGCTACTGAAGAGCGCTGGTACCCATAACACAAGTTAAATCTTACATTGGGTACCAGAGTTCAACAAAACAACTTTGTTTGTTGTTTATAAAATATTATTGTTACCAATATAATTTGTAAGTGTAATTGCACATTTTTTGGTAAATAAATTATTATTGTATTATGTAGTCACTGCCTACCTCACAGAATAACAGGCGTGAGTTTACGTATATATTGCAGTCATATATTACAAGAGCTTCTGCGTAATGCTAATTTATCCTGATTCAAGATGGCTACTGCGCTGATTGCTGTGCGCAAATGCTTTATACGTAGAAGAACGTACGTATATTCGACTGCATATAGCTATGGAGAGGAGCTTTCTATTGCTATTGGTGAACGAGTCAGCGGACCACCTGGTAAATGGTGACCGATGCTCATGTACAGTGAAGCCAAGCCAAGAAAGTGGCCTACCAGTTTTGACAAAAGTTTCCGCGGGACTTTTAAACTTTGGAACTTGACACATGGCAAAACGAATATAATACATGATGAAGATAGCAGTGTCACTGTCATAATATTATTGTAAGGGAATGTCGACCTAGTTGCTTCATGACGTTCAAATGAAAATCAACCTTAAGGTGGTAGACAAACATTTTGGTCGAATGTACCATCGACTTGAGCGACGATTGACCATTTCAGAAAAATTTTCGCTTGCACATGTTGACTTTAAGTGACGCCGCCCTCCGCCCGACCAAGTGTTGGCCTGCTATGCGATTTTAACCTTAGGAGTGGTCATCCGTCGCTCAAGACGATAGTACATGGCTGAGTTTTCTTGGTATTTTAGAAGCAATACCATCGATTTGCTGCGCATTTAGTCTCTCAGTTTTGGAGACTCATAACTCTCTTGTTCCTTTCAATCCATCTTTATTTCCTTTTCCTTAGGGTCAGCGTAAACAGCAGCGATAGCTTAGTAGGAGACTGTTAAACTGCCACGCAGAGGACTCCAGTTCGATCACAAGGCGGGCTGATTATCTGATTTTTAGAAGTTATATGCGTATTAAATAGTTAATTATCGCTCGTTTTAACGTTGAAGGATATCTTGATAAAACCTGCATGTCTGAGAGTTCTCCATAATGTTCTCGAATATATTATGTGAAGTCTGCGAAACAGTACTGGGCTAGCGTGGTGTACTATGGACTAACCTTTTCTCACACTGAGAAGAGACCCATGTCCAGCAATGGGACAGTTGAATATAAGTCTGATATATTATATTTAGGGTCAGCGATACGCAAGTGATTTCTTTCTTTGTCCTTATGTTAAGCGGTTATCGAGGCCTACAGTTGCGTGAAATACCAGGAATATAAATAGCGCGTTGCGACACTAGATAACAGTAATTAAAGATTGGATGAAAAGCAAAAAAATCTTGGATGGCGCAATGGTCTATGTGCGTGCTACTGCGGTCAGTGTTGTGAGTTCGATCCCCACATGGGAGTGAAATTATACATCCACAATTAGTTATTCCGAATATGGTTGTTCGGATGTCTAGGTAGTGTAATAACAGAAGATACATGACCATAAGACGACATAAAAATTAGAGTAGCGATTGCAAAACAGACCTTCCACAAAAATAAACAATCTATTTACTTCAAAAATTAGCAAAGATATCCGGGAAAAACTAATTCAGTCTTATACCTGGAGCATTGCCCTATAAGTTTGCGAAACGTGGACCTTAAGATAGAGAGACCGGAAAAGGTTTGAAGCTTTTGAGATGTGGTGCTGGCGTTGAATGGAGAAAGTGCCCTGGACAGAAAAAATTACTAATACAGAAATATTGACAAGAGTAAATGAAAAACGTGAAATTTTGAAACACATAGAGAACAGAAGGGATAAAATGATAGGACACCTAATTCGACATGATATTTTATCACAAACATAATGGAAGGGAAGATAGAAGCAAGAAGAAAGAGGGGAAGACCAAGAAGAAGGTACACCGATCAACTGAAAGAAGTAGTGAAAGTTGCAACTTATAAGGAACTGAAAGAGATGGCATTGGAAAGAGAAAGATGGAGATTGCTACAACGACAAGTGCAAAGCACTTAAGTTTTGGATGGATTGTGTCCGTTGTTTGATTGTTTTCTAAGTCTGTTGTGTCAGAGAAACTATGCATAGTTTTTTTTTTTACAACTTATGTGGCAAACGAGCATACGGCCCACCTGATGGTAAGTGGTCACCGTAGCCTATGAACGCCTGCAACACCAGAGGCATCACTTGCGCGTTGCCGATCCTATAGGAAAAAAAGGATGTGGGAAGGAAAAGGAGCGGGAGGAGAAATGAGGGTGATTGGGCCTACGGCACTCTCACTCACCAAACGAAACACAACAGTAGGATACTGCTATTTCACGTCGATATTCTGTGAGAGGGTAGTACTTTCCCGGTCGAGCCGGCCCATTCATGCTGAAATCAGCGAGGCTCTACTACGCAAAAAAGAAAAGTGTAAGTATATATCTTTTAAAAGAAATACAATAGAATAAAAAGTAAGCCCGTCGGACTGGGACACGGTGCTATGTGAGCCTTTATAACTTCAAAGAGTTTCCTCCTTAAAAAAGTATGTGAAATTACATTAGGTAGTCTGTGGTGTGGCGGTGTAGACCGAAAGGTGAAGGTACCTTATTTATCTTTATTAAGTAAACTTAAACACCTTACCTATGCCATATCTTTTTTTAGCTGGTAACATTGTATAATACAAGAATAGCTTGCGTCTAAAGCGCAGGCGCAATGACATTAAATAGTAACAACCGCCGCGCCGGTCTCATTGCCATTGACAATAATTCATTTATGCATTAGACTTTTAAATTACGCGGGAAAATGTGCAGCTGTCGCCATTTTATTTAAATTATTTATTAATCATGAAATAATTCTAATAAGTATTGTGATTTAAAAACTACATAATATAATAATAATATATAATTATATAAGCCCTAAACGGAGATGCTTGGATGCTTTTGAAAGATGATACCAAACAAAATAAAGATTAAGAAGTCCAAGGGTAAAGCATTTGCCTAGCAGTGGATCGTACTAACGGGCTAATTAAAAAAGGAAAGGATAAATAAATATGCTGTCTTCTTACTCCCGTGGTTACATTTCATTACATTACATTCGGCAAAATATTATTGGATTTTCTTGTTAGGAAATTATCTGGAACAGCGAAGTGTGGATATTATGTGTCCGGTGGATGATGATGGGCTTGCCTCTACTTACATATTTATATGAATGTAGTGCGAGAATTGTCTTTAAAAGAACTCTAAAATTACCGTTTATGTATGCCTACATCTAATTTGGTGGTTTCAGTAGAAAATGCAATAGTTATCTTCGATCTTTCATCCCATCTATAATTAATTACCTAGAGTCGCAACGCGCACGTTTTGTACTCCTGGTAGGTACTGCCAGTAATTGTAGGCCTTGATAACCGCTTAACATAAGGACAAAGAAAGAAATCACTTGCGTATCGCTGACCCTAAATATAATAATATCATCAACCCTATATTAAACTGTCCGATTGCTGGACATGGTCACACTTCTCAATGTGAGAAAGGTTAGGCCATAGTCCACCACGCTAGGCCAGTGCAGGTTGGCAGACTTCACATATCTTCGAGAACATTATGGAGAACTCTCCGACATGCAGGTTTCCTCACGATGTTTTCCTTCGCCGTTAAAGCGAGCGATAATTAACTATTTATTTATCTATTAAATAGCACAACCACATCATACATATTAATACAATATTAAATTTACCTACATATTATATGGTATTTTGTCTGATATGTATGACACTTATGGTGTACATAACATTAATAATAATTATTATTATTTTTATTGACACATTAAGCTACAACATAACATGAGCTGGTCATAGTGAAATTAGATGTTTATATTTTCATATAATCTAATTTTATCTTAAAAAGGTTATACTGTACTAGAATTAAAATAAAACAATTTCAGCGATTGAGCTCTGAATTTGCTAAACGAATCACCAAAATATCAATGTCTGGATTGTGTGTTTAGATAATATTGCACTGATTAAGAACTCTACGAATAGGTGAGTGCCGAACTAAATTAAAAAAAATAAATCGTATATGAAATGTTCTATTGATTTTATACATAATAATATATTATGATTATGTAACATGTTTTATTAATAATAAATATCAATAACCTTTTATACAATTAGTGTTTGTTTTATCACTTTGTGTCGGCCAGTATTCGTGGTTTCAATTCGCGATAAATAGATGATGGTTGATGTTTTTGTTACGTTAAGACAAACTATAGTGGCATAAATACAAGCAACTATACATGAGAAAGAAATCATAGAATTCGAAAAGGCCATTAAAAAGTATTGATGAATAAAATTAACGTTTTCCATTTTTTTATTCAAAGCGGCAACTTATTTTTAAACCCATATTATAAATTTTGGTTAAAAACAACAAGCAGCGTTAGTTTTTAATAAAAAAGTCTATCGCTTCTCATCTATCCTTATGCGTCAGCTTGCTTAAATTTCTGAACGGATCATTCATTCATTACAAATCTGTGGGAGAGGGTGGCGCGTAAACAATACAGATAACAAATCAAAAACGCTAACTGTGTTACGAAGGAGTTCTAATTATAATGCATGCATAGACTCACAAAAAGTATATGTAGTAGACTTTATATAAGGCTAGGTAACGGGACTTACTTGCGATAAAGTATTTAAAAAGGTATCTATTAAACACCTATTGATTGCCTGACGTTTCGTCGACTTGCATCGATTGTTGTTACACATTATATTAAGTATTTGTACAAATCGCGAAAGTCTAAAAACGTTTACATTTGTGTGCATAAACCTAGATGTTTGTCTTGCTCTGGGTGTTTCTATGTATAATATGTAAGTATTTACAAAAACAGTTTATATGTATGTACATACATAGATTCACGCCTGTTTCCCAGAGGGATAGGCAGAGACTACGGATTTCCATTTGCTACGATCCTGACACACTTCTCTGGCTTCATTCACTTTCATCACATTCCTCATACACGCCCGTAGGTTCAAGGTGCTCTTAACCTGGCCTTTGTCCAGAACGCCTCCGATCTGATCGAGAAACGTTCGCCTAGGTCTTCCTGTTGCGACTGTTCCATTCACACTAGCCTTATAAACTTTCTTAGTCAGTCTTTCTTCGTCCATTCTTTTTAAATGCCCAATCCAGCTTTACATACCCTTTTCTATTCTTGTCTATATGTATGTTTATCCATTGTCTAGTGCCCATAGTATACACGGCTACACATCAAGTTAGACACCCTATATACGCATAACTACGCTACATACAAAATAGAGAATTGTCGGAAAGGGACGGTGCATAGTGGTGTCGATGTAATGGTAAGGATAGAGCGTAACAAAAATGTAACGCACTCTCGCACGATTCGCAGCGTTCAACTTCTAATAGTTCAAAGTCCAAACAGTCTAGGTTGATGTGTCGCTGTGTGTACAAGCTCTGCTTAGTTTGGGCTAGATGGTGTTGTGTGTATGT
The DNA here is from genome assembly GCA_930367265.1 of Catocala fraxini. Classification (NCBI taxonomy): domain Eukaryota; kingdom Metazoa; phylum Arthropoda; class Insecta; order Lepidoptera; family Erebidae; genus Catocala; species Catocala fraxini. The sequence continues at coordinate 1,900,488 of OV884041.1, forward strand.
GATAGAATATATTATTATTATTATATTGTTATTTTACCAGCTATGTTTTTAGGTTCCACGTAATTAGGGACAACCCTATTACTGTCGACTAAGCTTAGATATTTCCAGACACCAAATTGCTACTAATAATTTTGTAACAGAAACATCCAAACCTGTCGTGAATTGAACTTAGTACTTAGAATCAGTAGTAGCGTTTCTTATTGCCCTACTGGTTCGATGATTTACATTAGATACATACAGGACGAACTAATCCTTATCAGTGCATTAAACCTGAGACTTCACATTCGCACACATATTTAGGGACCACATCCTAACTAATACCTATTATAATGTAAATGTAAGTTTGTTTATTACCCCTAAACGCCTTAACTACTCGACTGATCATCATGAAATTTCGCATACACGTTGTCAGATGAACAGAAAAGGATATTGGGTACCTTTCATTCGGCAAAAGGTACTGTTACTAACATAACCTAACGTACATTTTTGCGAGTGAAGCCGTAGGCAAAATTTATTTTACTATAAGTTTTTAATACTTACCCATTAAAAAAGGCGAATAAATGATATCTATTTACATAGTTCAGTGCTCGTGCATACTTTCATGCTTCTGCAAAAATAAATAAATATCGTGATCTCGGGCCAACCTATTTTAAAATTTGCATTGCATTCATGCATCTTGATAATCTTGACCCAGTATTCAATAATTACGGCTATCATTATTTTATTAAAAACAATTATCTGTTATTTAAATTTTCATTCAATATGCAGTTCAAGAACCGAAATGACGAAACAAGTAGAACATACTTAAAAACATAAATTGACATTTATAATTCTCAGTACAGTTTTACAGTAAAAAGCTTATCAATAAGGAAAGCAAACATGGCCAGTCCCAAATTATCAAGATACCGTGGGAGCATCACTCTCGATCAAGTTCTGACCCGGAATCAAACCGGCTACACAACATTAACAACATCTTGTGGACAGCAATCTTTTTGCTCAAAAACCTGTAGTCCAAACGGTGTAGCTCCCGCAAATCGATATCACGTTCCGAATTTAAAATGTCGCGTCCCCGCCATTTTTGCCGGATCTAATGAACTATTAAACTGCAATTTGGATGCGCGATGGTAGTTAGATGGCGCTGTGCGCACGTATTGATCGCGCGATGGGGGCCAAATATCTCTACATTGAGTTCTGCCAAGTCACGGAATGTATTGCTAGCTATTGTGGCGAAAAATGGGGGGGCTGAGATGAGCGTGGAACGAGCCTGCCCGGCTTTAGCGCACCTAGTGTACCAATGAGTTATGAGCCGCTCTATGCGTACGTTCTTTTTTAAATCCTTCTGTTTAGTCTGTGTTCACAAATGAACTTTCCCGCTAAATTTTATTTGTTCTGAGTGTCATTTTTGAATTAATTATTATGATCGAATAAATTATTTTTGTATTAATAGGAAATTAGTGGTCGGTTATAGTGTGAGCGTGTTGAATCTATTATTTATTTAAAGTTAATCACCCTATTTGAATGTTTGAATTAAATGGTAATGATTTTGAAATAAATTAAATATGTATTGGCTTATATCGTTTGTTCAACAATGATATGAGTTTGCTGACGCTGTGCGAGTTTATAATTTTTGGTGCTCACATCCTCACGCCTGTAGCCCCGAAAGGGAAAAGCAGAGGTGTGTACTATATTAGATCTCGCTTATAGCATCGTCAGAGTCAGAGTAGGCAGAGTCAGGGCTGCTACCGAAAAATTCAATTGTATCTTTGACCAACTCTGGGTATAGAACCCGGGCTCCCACGATCGGTCTCAAACCACGTCCAAACTTGGCCGCGGTTCCAACAAGAACATCAAAACAAAATAAATTTTTAATGTTGGAATTATCGAATGCTTTTAATGGAATTTAAACTTTTTAGTCTAGTGGCATAAGTATGCGCTTATCTATTCGACTGATCATGTGGTCTCGGTATCGATTATCAATCCATTCTTTATTGATTTAAAGAACCTTAGTATCGATACGGAATCTAAATATATGCCCAGTAGACGACATTAGGCTCACCATTTATTAATTGTGATCATTTATTATATTAGGCCACAAAGTTACGAAGGTCAAAGGGGTTAGTGAGTTTACTAAAACAAAAGATTATACCTATGGGAAGTTACTTGCAAGAAACCAAGAAAAAAGAGTGCCGGAGGCCCAATCACCCTTTTTGCCCCTTCAGCTCCCTTTTTCCTTTCCTAAAGGGTCGGCAACGCGCAAGTGATGCTTCTGGTGTTGCAGGCGTCCATAGGCTACGATGACCACTTACAATCAGGTGGGCTGTACGATTGCTTGCCACCTTGGTTGTATAAAAAAAATAAACGATTTTTGTTATTCAATGCTTATTTTTAGGTATAAATCTGACCAATAAATGTAAATTCCTTTACCAAATAGCGTAAATGTAAGTGTATGAAGTGCAAGAGCGATATGCTGTAGTAACTGAAATTCGTAGTCTCTGTCTACCCCTCTGGGAAGCTGGCGTGAGTCTATGTATGAATTGTACAAAAGAGCTTGCGTAATGCTAATTTATCCTGATTCAAGATGGCTATTGCGCCGACGGCTCTGCGCATCAGTAGCGTCTAAGTACTCTACAAATGCGCAGTTTGGGTATAAAACAAACTGTGTAATGTCCAAAGTCCAAACACCAGACCTGGTTTTACTTTTTGACTGCACGGGTGGCACAGTGGACATTACGTCGACTGTTGTGGGTTCAAATCTCAACTGCGACAAAATTTCTGTGAACCATGAAATTGATATTTCTTTCTTTTTTCTTTTCTTTCTTTTCGTGTAATTAGTGGCCAACCTGTTGTCAAGAGATGTTCAAGCCGCCCGTAGGCCTCTGACATGGCTTAACGACTGCTGTCAATTTGACAACAACCGAGACCGACTTTTTACGTGCCCTCCGAAGCACAGAGACGCTCAGATGAAATACCACTAAGCGGTCACCCATCTATAGACTGACTGCACCCAATGTTGGTTAACCTCGTTAATCGTTTACCGATCAGTGAGTGCAACTAGCTATGAGCGCCTCATGAAATTGATGAATGTTGAGAAATAGTTAAATGTTTGTGAAGTCTACACAGGAATTATTCTTAGTGAGTTGTGGATTCGATCCTCACACAAGACAAAATTTGTGAGATTTACAAATTAGTGTTCCGATTTTGGTTGTTCTTGTGTCCGTTGTTTGAATTGTAAAGTGGAGGCACTTTACAATCATTCAAACAACGGCACAGAAATTACTCCTAGTACGGGAGTTACTTTTTTAAGATAAAGAGGATTTCATTAGCATTTCATTTCCGTTCACATTTTATCATTAATATTTCTGTGGGATGGCGTAGTGGCTTAAAGATGTTGTCTCGCCGCTACCACTATGCCTAGTTTAGTGGGTTCGATTATCACACGGGACAAAATTTGTGTGATCCATAAATTTGTGTTCCGAATTTGGATATTCTTGTTTTAGAAACTTGTTCATAAAGTCCACCGCGACATAGGAATTATTTCTACATACATACATTATTTCAGAGAGGCAGACTATATTATGCGGAAGTAACAGCAAGCCGGTTATAATAAATAATAACAAAGAAAAGAAAAAGACATCAGTAGGCCATAAATACAGACCTCTGCCAATCACCTTGGCCGCAGCTCTCCCTGTCTTTAAGGAGCTTAGGAAATAGACCCATTTATCATTATATATTAAAGTCCTTTAATAGCGTTTGGGTCTGTCGTCCATTAATAGAATACGAGCATTGATCTGTCTGTTTGAGGACAAACTGGAATAAACCAAAGCTAATTTTGTTTAGTGTTCATGTTTATTTACACTCTAACATGTGATCTAATCAATATAAACCATATTTGAATGTATATAGGTACCTACTTACAAGGCTGCAATCTTTTTACAATTAGGCAGATCTGTATGACACCCACATCACTCCTCAGCTATGTTTGTGACCTGTGTTATTGCCAAAACATTGCTCTGCGTCTAAAATGATCCCTCGTTAAACAAATTAAGTTAATGCGAAGAGTGGTGTAAAATAAGTTTATGCGAAGTAATTATAAACGTGACGCCATCTATTGGTGTATTCTCGTGATTTATGTACAGCCATCTAGCGACGATATTAAGAAACACTCTGTCTCTTATTTTGTTGGAAGTAGTTTGTTCAAACGCCGGTAGATAGCGCTTAAGCTAATGCTAGTTTCTAAGGTAGGATAATTTTTGTTTTATTAGATTTGATGATATTTATTATTCCTCATCCATGCCCTGGTGATATATTAAGCTGTAACATACCTAATTCTAAAATACGGAAAGTAGTGAAAACTGTACCGTTTAGATACTTATCTCACACCAAGACTTTTCAAATTTAATATTCTAATTTTTTCTATTCTCTATGATTCTATGTTTTACACATACTAAGACGACCGCACTAAGAATAATTATTTGTGTACACACAATTTTCAATACCTAATGTTACTTTTCTCCCTTTCTTATTATCTTTCTTTTTCGTCCCTTGTTGCATGTTTATTGCATCTTTTAGCAAAGTTGATCACGCGTTTTAATAAAACAATTGATTGATTATGTACGTATGTATTAGCAAAATGTATAAAAATATTTGTACATTGACGTTATAGCGCGTAGAGACTTCACGTAGTCTGCTTAGGGTCCAGGTAGCTCGTTGTAACGGACTGGATACGTGAGCATGTTGCCGCGGTCCCATGAATACAGCTCCTGAAAGTTACCAACACATAACTAGCCCTCACAAGTCTACGTTAGATTTTATGTATATAATAATAATGTCCTCCAGACTGAATTTCGGTCACGGCAGCCAATCTTAACGGAGACTGGCCATCTGCGCAGGAGATATTATAGTGCACAAGCGCAAATACAAGTGCACTCTCTATTCCCTAACTCGCATGATCCGACGGGACGGTAATCTGACACGACCGGAGGGAGATCAGGTGCAGGAGCAACAGCTTATCGTGCTTTTCGGAAACAGGATGTCTATCACCGCCAACTTACTAACTCTGGGCTGCTATTGAGATTTCTTAATAGAAAAACTCAATAACTTTTTGTTTGCCCGACCTGGGATTCGAACCCCAGACCTCATGCACAGCGCTCACATTCACTACCGCTGCGCCACGGAGGCAGTTAATTTAAGGGTATACATTATGCCAATCTAAGTTCTCGTACCTACGATACGTTATTGGTTTTTCTTTTGTAATAAGACAACGCCCGCTCTAGGCATAATGCCTGTGTAGCGAAGGACGTAATTAACATTCAAACCATGGACACGGCTTAGCACAATAATATTTTGGGAATCATAAAAATTTCGTCAACACGTGGGTCGATTTTTTTAATTTTCACACTTACAAATAAAAATACACGGTGCAGTGGCTGTGTTGTGGTAACCATTTAATCTGACAAGTCTTGGAATGCCAGACGTCATTAAAATCATATTGTGTGTGTTGCTTGTGGCGGAACGTGATGTAATGTCTCTCCAACACAAAGGGATGATCCTCCGGCCAAACTGGGTGATCGTGCTTGGGGGGCCGCGGCCCAGTGTGTTCCTCCCCAGAAGGCATAAGGAAGGAGAGGAGTGCGAAACACAACGCAAGCGCTATTCCACGCCGGTTTTCTGTGAAGCCGTGCTATCACTCCGGTCGAGCCGGCCCATTCGTGCCGAAACGTGGCTCTCCCTCGTTAAATTGATGTCGGGAACTTGTATACCTATATAGTTACTAGCTCTGTAAACTGTCCTTGCGTGATTCAGGTTTGTATGGTGAATTGTGTTTTGTGTACAGCGCCATCTCTTCTTAATCGTCGAAACTTCTTCGTCTGTGTGAAGTCGCTATAAGGTTAACCCACTACCAATATAAACTTTTAAATCCAACCTTTGACCCAATACACCAATGAAGACAGATCCCAGATGGGTAGGAGGAGTCTATGTCACTAACCTTATGCATATGATCGTATCCAAGTTGCGTGGTCTTCCTGAACGGGTTGGTGAACGGCAGTGACACATCTACAGGCTTGCTGTGGTACAAGTCAATGGCGACGGATACTTTGCTCTCCCGCTCTGTCGACGAATCTAACGCGTACAATACGCCGCATACTATAAACATTTCTCCTACCTGAAATAGAAATACGTACTTATTTTTTGGACGCATCTTGATTGTAATTTCATGTTACAAATCACTAGAATTCCTGTTAAACTTTTCAGCTAAGCTAGAATACTTGTGCTACGAGTTGGTTCACGTCGGTAGTACATTAGTTGGAATTCAAATCCACGTTCTCTTGGTCGCAAGTCCAACGCTTTATCTAACCTTATTTGCTTATATATGCCATTTGTTAATGTTAATGTAAGCAACTGAACATTTAACAAATTATATGATTAAAGTAACTATTCTTTTACCAATACTGCAGTAGGAGAAGATAAATTACCATATTGTGTATGATAGAGCAATTTAAAGTATAGCGAATGTTTATCGACTTATGGCATTGACTGTACAAACACAAGGAACACGCTTTGACGTAGTCCTTTAATAAAAAAACGCAATCTTACTTGTTTATGATTCAATGAAATGTTCCAAATGTAGTCGATGTTCAAACCGTCCTTGTTGGGATCAAAGTTTAGCTGAAAAAAGAGTTGATTTCGATATTAGTATGGCTTAGGGTAAAGCATTATTTCATTTTTCTGTCACGAAACTCAAACAAGCTACCTTGGAACTGTGTCTTGTAATATACTCTCCTTTTATTAAGTAGGATTAAAATTATCAATGGTAAAATTTGCGTGTAATATGCCTTTTAGGGTTAAAGATGTGAGGATATGTACATATGTATATATTCTGGATGTTACAAACACAGTTGTCGGACAAATACCTTGGCTACGGCTGTATTGTTGGAGCCTTCGATTGAATAGATGACCCACAGACCGTTGTCATCAGCGCTGAAGTCAACCTAAAGGACAAAATATATGGTTATAATAATACAAACGCATTTTATCAATTGTTGTGTTTGGATAAAAGCTACACTCGCATTATGTAATTTAAAATTAAGGGGTCTGGAGATGTGTAAAACAGGCCACGAGCCTAGTACAGACTCCAGCTCTCATTAAGACTCGGAACAATTGTTACGTCTTTTATCATAATATAACATTGTTTAATTTACTCCTCTGTATTTTGTGAAACTTAGTAATAAAAACAACTGTATGTACCTGGTGTGATAAATAAATAAAGAAATTGTTATTATATTGAGTAGCTTTAACTCTACCTAACGGTACAATGCAATGGTACCGTAATGGTATCTAATCTTATTTTATCTTATGTGGGGGCCAGTCAGTGCAGACCGGCGACACTTCGACCCAGTGCGATCTTTTGTGTCGACACTCTCCCAATAACGACTGCCATAGATGTTCATGGCAGCCGGGACCGACGGCTTAACATGCTCTCTGAGGCACGGAGCCGGCGATAATTGTCAATCAATACGCACATAATTTCGAAAAGTCATATAACTTCCGAAAATCAGAGATGCGCGACGTGGGTTCGAACCCGAGACCCTGACCCTCTGCATTGCAGTCTCGGTCTCCCCACTGAGCTATCGCTGCTCTTAACCAATACCGTAATGGTAACTAAATTAAGAGTCTATTATTCAGAGCGACTTATTGATTTGTAAATAATTTTTAAATAACATTTAAAAATACTATTTTAAAAGTGTCGTTTCGCACATTTCTTTCGTACAGATTTGTACAAAAATACCAATAAGCCTTTAGAGTTAAACGTTTATGTACATACCTTAACTATTTAACGTTAACATTAGGTACCTGAACTTAAAACTTCTATTCAGGGCTTCTATAATTGCTCTACGTGACTGTGAAAACTTGCAATTGGTCATATTTTTGTCACGAATTCACATTAATTACTTGTTTACTGTAAGTTTACCGAAAATATAAAATAAAATACATTTCGTCGTTTGATTCGTTGTCATTGTCGTACGATTAAAAACTTATTGCATGTCAATTTGATTGCCGTGGGTAACCTTTTAAGCTAATTACCTTCTATAGTTGGTAGGTAGTGAAATATCGTATCGAATCAATACGATAAAACTATGTTTTCTGAACATACCTATATAATAGGATGACTGACTTGTAATGAGTGGGAAAGTTAGATGGGAGTGCAATGTAAAGCACCAGCAATAAACTCTGGACATAGGTTAAATTTCAAAGCGCACTTAAATCAACTTCAATGTAATGTAAGAAACTTTAGGTACTTAATTACCTACTAAAATTAAATTAAAATAATTATATACTTTACCGTATTTCCTAAGTAACTCATACAAAAATACTCACAGTCATATTCATAAAATTTATTCTTGTAAGTTATAACGACGGTATAAGTTAAAAAAATATTACTTGTAATCTATAAACTCTTCCGTTACTGAGTGACTGACAGACAACGCACAGCCGAAACTACTGAACGCAAGAAGCTGAAATTAGGCATGTATGTTCCTTGAAAAGTGTAGGGGAGCACTAAGAGAGGATTTTTGGAAATTCCACCCTGAAGGGGGTGAAAGGGGTGAAACCCGATATTCACACGGGAACGGGACTTACGCGGGTGAAACCGCGGGTAAGCTACTAGTAATGCATAAGAATCCTAGCTTGCCTAATAACGATGCTTTATATAATGAAGATTTACATAAAATTAACAAATAACACACGACATAGTGGATATATTTTAATTGCCCATCATATAAAGCGAAACGTAGGATATTTTTTATGAATAAGACCGTCAGATTATAATATAGATATTAAACATAAAAATATGACTATTGTATTTGCATTAATATTTTTTGCAAGTAATTTATCAATGTACGCAATATCTTAAAATTAGATTTGGCAACAACTATGCAGTGGGTTTGAATACAATATTTACAGCAAGCTGTTAGGCTTACCTGATTGTGCTGAGCAGTGTACAGTCTACCATCAGCATGCGGCAGCTGCACAGACTTGATCCTGCTCTGCGATAAGTCGTACCTGATGATGTCCCCAGGGTGACCTGATTCGTTTGCTTGGTAGAAAAACGATCCACCGTACACTATATGTCCGTTACCCTGGAAAGAAAACCTCGCTGTTTATTCCAAAGGTGTGATGAACAATGTAAAACTTTTTAGCCTGAACTTGCCTGACTCTCCGGTTAGAGAACTTTATTCTATAGAAAATGTCACTGTCTTAGTGATATGAGCCGGTGATCGGAATGGGTTTCAGTGATTTAAAGAACTCTGTAAGCCCTCTCACCGCTGCAAGCAGTACCAAGTACGTTTTACAAAAGCGAAGACTTACAACGCACTCCTTTATACAACCAAAAGGTAGCTTTGGCGAATAATAAAATTCAATATCAAGGTTGTTTACAACTTTAATTTATTTTGTATGCTAGGTAAAGTTGCAATGCCAGATATGGCAAAGAGCGATCCTGCTGTAAACCTGGGATTCTCATCTTCCCTTCCTTGGGAAAATCGCTCAATTTAGCTGTTGCTAAACTGTCTGTCTGTCTGTCTGCTAAACTGAGGTAATTTCTCAGTCGAGCTGGTGCTCGACTGAGAAATTACCTGTACTTTTCAGAATATCCCAGCTAAATAAGCTATTTTCCGGTGAGAGCTTTTTTAGTCAGCCTCTCCGCTAACAATTCAGCGATGCCGTTATAGAAGAATTCTACTCATGATGAAGTGACGTCATATAATTAAGATATTATAAGCAAGTGTAATCCACTAAATAAAGCAGTCTAAGATTGTACTTTGAGCGTTTCATTTGTCTATCCCGACACCCGATATTGCATGGCGACCCTGCCAGTGCCAAATATGGCATCAACGCGCATTGCATTCGCGAGTGATACGTAAATGTTAAAGCCCGGACTAGAACGTTTTTTTTTTTCGCGTGCAGTTTCCTATTTTTTTCCCCTGAAGCCTTCAACGATATCAGTATCTATCACCATAATCCATAAGAATGGGCAAGACATACTCCAAAGAAGAGACGATCATCGCGCAATCTGCTGCTGGAGATGGCAAGAACAATGCGGCATCTGAAACCAGCTTGTCTAATATTGGCACCACCAATATATTACTGACGATCATAGTAGTCGTCGTATTGGCCGCAGCATTGTATGCGATTTTCCATTTTTATAAGAAGATGCATACCAAATGGATGGAGAGGCAACTGAGTCGTCGGTCGCTGCGTCGCAGGGAGGCTGCGATTTTTTTCAATAAGCAAGCAGTTCGCGACGACAACGTCTGAGCGGTAAAAATAGTAATAAATAAAAGTGCATAAAACGTCGAAGTGTCCTAAAAAACTAAAATCGGCTTATCAAGTGCGTGTTATCGTGTACGTACGTAATCAAAAAGTGCAGTGTTCTCCACATATTATAGGCTTCGCGTAAGTACTTATAAAAGTCTTGGCGATATAGTGTTTTCGTCGTCGGAATACGGACCGCGCTATAAATAGCATTGAGAGTGATAACTATGTTCGAAGATTATTAGTGACTTTTTTTTACCGATATATACGTAAAATAAGTTTAGATAGTAACATATAATCGTTAACGTATATTCAATATGTATATTAAGTGACTTTTATCAATTAACAATTCATATAATTACGTTTATATCAAAATATTTTATTTCATTCACGGCTATTGTAAGTAAGTCATAAATCGTGCACAGTGCCTCGCCGAACATGATATCTCTCGACGTATATGGTATAGTTTAGAATAGTTTACCATATAACGCATCCAATGATATGAAATGGGACAAGCAGTAATGATGCAATCATTATTTTTATACTTTATTTTATAATAGTATGGCTGAAACTTTTTATAAAATATACGATGAGTTACTTGTTATTCGTAACTATTTAGTAAAGAAAGGTCAGAGTAGATATAAGGGGTTAATTACAATAAATAAATTAAAGGAAGCTGAAATTTTATATAACCAGTCTCAATTATTGTTAACAAAAATATCTTGTGATGAAAAGCCGGAAGTAGTGTCATGCTTAACTGCCGCTTATGATAATATAAAACGATTGTTTTTAGAGATAACTCAATTGTGTAGTTGTTCTGGTGATAGTTTAGTAGCAACAATGGAATTCGATATCCGAACGGCGTGTAGTTTGATTCCACTTTTAGATGGTAAAGAGGATACAACCAAGCGGTTGATTGATGCGGTAGAGATGTACGCCGAAATGTTAGATAATACGGGGAAGACCCGTTTGATAAAATTTGTGCTCAAAGGTCGACTTTCTGAATCGGCTAAATTACGTTTATCTAATGATTACTCTACAGTTAGCGATTTGATTCAGGATGTGCGAACTCATTTAGTACCTACTAAATGTTCCACATCTATTCAGTCACGACTTTATCGTATGAACCAAGGGTGGAGGTCCATTGAGGAATATGGCTCTGAGCTAGAAAAACTTTTTACAGAACTTACTGTCTCGCAGGCGCATGGTGATTCCACTAAATATTCTGTTTTAAAAACGGTGAACGAAAAAATGGCAATTAAGAAATTTTCAGATGGGTTGAAGGACTCTAGGTTGAGCACCATCGTGGCTGCGCGGAACTGTAGCAGCCTCAAGGACGCGATTCAGGTGGCCAAAGATGAAGAGGTACCAGCGCCGTCCAGCTCTAACAGGTCACCGAACGTAATGCAGTTCGTACGCAGATCTCGTGGTAAGTTCAGACCTTCCTCAAGGCCGAGAGTTCAAGGTCAACGCAGTACGTATTACAATAATTCCCATACTTATTTACGTGCTCGAGGTAATTTTAGACCTTTTCAATTTAATAACCGGGGTACAACTAATCGTGGTGGATATAGCCGTAGAGGTGGTTATATTGGTAACTCTAGAAATATTTATGCGGTTCAGGAAAGTGAAAATAATAGTTCCCAGAATAATAATGCTGACAATTCAAGCAGTCCTGGGCATTCGCAAAGCATAAATCCGTTTTTTCGAGTTTAAGGATTATGTTTTAGCTTGTAGTGGACAAAGTAAATTCGTATCATTTTATGTCAGTAACAGGAAATTCATATTTTTAGTAGACACTGGTGCTTCAGTATCAGTCATAAAAAAGGATGAGTTACCAAAAAGTATACGTATACTTAACGATGATACAGTGATTAATGGGATAGGAGGTCAAATTAGGTCATTGGGACAAGTAACACTGAATATTTCTTTAGAAAATGATGACACGTTCTTACATAAATTTCATGTTTTTGATAAATTACCTTTGAAAGCAAGCGGAATTTTAGGATTAGATTTTCTTTCAAGTTACTATTGTAACATTAATTTAGCATCGAGTATTTTGACAATTAACTATAATGGTTGTACAGCTAACCTGCCTCTTTTTGATAAACCAGATTTAAGTAACAATCTAATTCTACCAGCTCGTAGTGAAACTATTCATTATGTGTACTTAGATAAGGATGTGATTGATGATTGTTTTGTGAGCGCGATAGAGATAGAGAAGGATGTCTTTCTAGCAGGAACTATAGTGAAACCAAATTGTGGAAAAATACCAGTTAGAATTCTTAATGTTAGGGAAGAAGAAGTTAGATTAGCTAATTTTATTCCAGAAGTTAATCTTCTGAGTGAATACGACACATTTTCCTTCTCAAAATCTAAAGCTAACGTTGATAGAGCTAAAACTTTACTTACATTATTAGATTTTAAACATTTAAATTTAGAAGAAAAAGTCTCCTTGGAAGTCATTTGTTCTAAATATTCAGACGTATTTTTTCTTCCTGGTGATAAACTAACTACCACTAATGTATATGAGCAAACAATAACCCTTAAACCTAATGTTAATCCTGTCTACGTCAAACCTTACAGATTGCCACATTCAATGAAACCAGAAATAGATAGACTAATAGACCAAATGTTAAAAGATGACATAATAGAAGAATCGACAAGTGAATGGTCAAGTCCTGTATTGTTAGTACCAAAAAAATCAGACAATTTATCGAAAAAGTGGCGTTTGGTTGTCGATTATAGGAAACTTAACGATGTTATCGTCGATGACAAGTTTCCTCTACCAAACATCACTGATATTTTAGACTCTCTTTCTGGCTCTATTTATTACTCACATTTAGATCTTAACCAAAGCTATTACCAAGTGAGTCTTCATCCAAATAGTCGAAAATATACTGCCTTTTCTACTAGTACAGGACAGTATCAATTAAAACGACTACCAATGGGACTTAAAACTTCCTGTAGTAATTTTAGTCGAGTTATGTCAATAGCTATGTCTGGTCTGACGTATGAAAAGTGCTTTATTTACATGGATGATTTAGTAATATTCGGTAGAAATTTAAACGTTCATAATTCGAATCTAATTTCTGTGCTGGAGAGGTTGAGAAAGGTAAATTTAAAACTTAATCCTCTTAAATGCCAATTTTTGAAAAAGGAAATCTTATATCTGGGTCATCTTGTTTCTGCAAACGGCGTTTTGCCTGATCCTGAAAAAACCAAAGCCTTACAAAATTATCCTGTACCCAAAAACGCAGATGAAGTTAGAAGATTTGTAGCCTTCTGCAACTACTATCGTAAATTTGTACCATCTTTTGCTGAAATTACCCTACCATTAAACCGATTATGTAGAAAACATGTGACTTTTATATGGACTGACGAATGTCAGAAGTCATTTGATTACCTAAAACAGGCGTTAGCAACTCCCCCGATACTCCAGTATCCAAATTTCTCTGATTCAAATGAATTTATTTTACAGACTGATGCATCAGGTATAGCTATTGGCGCAGTTTTATGTAATAAGGACTTAAGACCAGTGGCTTATGCGAGTAGGCCATTAAATAAAGCCGAATTAAATTATCCAACCATTCAAAAAGAACTGACAGCCATAGTATGGGCAGTAAAATATTTTAGGCCATATTTATATGCTAGACATTTTACCATAATGACTGACCACAAACCCTTAGTGTATTTGTTTGGTATGAGAGACCCATCAAGCAGACTGTTAAAGTTTCGTTTAACTTTGGAGGAATACGATTTTAAGATTGTGTACGTGAAAGGGAAGGATAATGCAGTCGCGGATGCATTATCCAGAGTGTGCATAACATCGAGTGAATTAAAGAGTATGAATGATGAAATTTCGAAAGTAAATGTGATGACTAGGGCACAAAAAAAGGAGACTGAATGAAGAAAGTAAGAATGACTCGCCGTTACTTAGTAAACCCACCGATGACAGGTCTGATCAACCAAGAATCGTGGAGTTATTAAGGAAACCGAGCGATTTGACAGAAATGATTTTAGTACAAAAGGATAAGATAGACAAATATAGAAAAGATAAGCTAATATATTTTGAAGAAGAATGTTTTGCTTACATTCCTAGCAAAATGATGCTTTGTATAAATCTCAGCTTTAGGGCACATTTCTCGCGAGCCGAATTTGTGACTAAGTTGGAGAATATTAGCAAGAAATTAAAAATAAAAGAAATATGTATAATAAAAAATAAAGAAAATGAAGAATTTATTAAAGAACTATGTAATGAGCTCAAAATATTAAAGACATGGACCGGTCCAAGGATATGTATATTGCGAGGAGTACAAAGAATAGATGACGAAAGCGTTAAACGATTCATTTTAAATGATTTTCATCTGCTGCCTACCAGTGGACATGCTGGAGTGCGCAGGATGACAAATAATATTAAGAGACAATTTTACTGGCCAAAACTCGAAAAAGATGTTAGTGATTTCGTTAGTAAGTGTCCTGCATGTCAGAAATCAAAGTATAGTAGATATACCAAGCAACCAATGACAATCACTACAACCGCGTCAGCTGGTTTTCAAAAAATATATTTAGACTTAGTTGGTCCATTAGATAGGGACGAAGACGATAATAGTTATATTCTTACTATACAGTGCGAACTAACAAAGTTCATGGAGGCGTATCCAATTAAAAATAAAGAGACTATAACTGTAGCCAGAGCGTTTGTACAGAATTTCATTTTGCGATTTGGAATACCTGAATGTATTGCAACAGACAGGGGTTCTGAATTTATTTCTTCCACTATGATAGAGGTTTGTAGATTATTACAAATAGAAAAACTTACATCCACCGCATACCATCATCAAACAATTGGTTCTCTCGAAAATGCTCACAAACATTTAGGTGCGTTTTTAAGAAATTATTGCAGTAACAACAGTTATCCATGGTCCCACTGGATACCATTTTGGTGTTTCAGTTACAATAACACAGTACACACGGAAACAAAATATACGCCTTTCGAACTTATTTTTGGTAGAGTTTGTAATATTCCTAAATCAATTTGTATGAATGTAGATCCACTGTATAACCCAGAAAATTACCCTTTAGATTTAAAATATAGATTGCAGGTTGCTCTTCAGGATGCTAGAAATAATTTAATTAGTAGTAAGGAAAAACGTAAGCTTTTATATGATAAAACATGTAACCCCATTACTTATAATGTAGGTGATTTAGTTTTAGTAAAAAATGAGTGTGGTAGAAAATTAGATAATATTTTTGAAGGCCCTTACAATGTATTAGAAGATATGGGACCTAATGTTAAAATAAATAAAAATAATAAATGTGAATTAATACATAAGGATAGAACAAAATTGTATCGTAGTCGTAATTAATAGATATAGATAATAATATGCATATATTCTAACGTACATAAATGAGTATGAATATTTTATATTAGCTGTAGTAACATACATACATGTTTCTTATACATTCTTCTATAATTTTGTAAAAAAAAAAAAACACATTGTATTCGATTTTTTTTTTTCTTTCACCCTCGGAGGTGAAGTGACGTCATATAATTAAGATATTATAAGCAAGTGTAATCCACTAAATAAAGCAGTCTAAGATTGTACTTTGAGCGTTTCATTTGTCTATCCCGACACCCGATATTGCAATGAGGTACGCCCTTGCTTTACTGAACATGGCAGCAGGTAAATGTAAATTCACATTATTATAATATTATAATAAGCGTAACTTCGACGTTCATAAATGTTGTACTCATATATGAATAAAGATATTTTTAATTTTGATATTTCATATAGCCAGGTACCTATACAAACGTTCATTTAGTAACTGCTTATCACCAGGTATGTTTCACCTTCATAGAATAAAAACAACAATGTAAAATAATATTTTTTGAGACCTATTGCTTAAAGATGATTATTGCATATGTTAATAAAATAATCATAATTACTTACGAAGAATGGTTTTTGTAGTTTGTGATACTCATCCACGTCGCCTTTCTTGAAGGTGGCTTTAGTTCTGTGCTCCCTCAACCTATCGACGTCATCCTCTTGTGTCGTCCATAACTTATCTTTCTGGAAAGTAATAATGAGGTTGCGAAATGGTTCTATCTGTTCGTCGAGAGTTATTTGAGGTTAAAAAAAAGGTGTTATTATGTAGATTTTATTGCAATTTTAATTAAAGTAAAAAATGCAGTTTCCAGCTTGCAATTCATGAGTTTTTTGCGATTCAGCTACATTTTTGGTCCTGTTTTACAACTTTTTTATTCGTTGCGCTTGGTATAATTCTAGTTTTAAGAGGGATTTCTCAAATATACAAAATACAGACACTAAAACATCCCGATTTGAAACAACCATTAATGATACACAAATTGTGCAGAATACAAATTCAAAGCACTCTCCTTAAAAGTGTGGCGACCACGCTAAACTTTACGCCATATGTGTGTGCAGCAGTGCTGAGCTGCAACAATCTTTAAAACACATATGGTTTGTATATTCGACTTCTCTAAGCATTATGTTAGAATCATCCAAAATATAGGCTACTTCAAAGTCAGAGTTCTAATTTATCTAGAAGATGGACTTCAATAAGCAAAAAAAATATAGCTCTTTAAAGAAATTACAAACTTTTACCTGAGCTTCTGAAGCATTGGAATCTCGAAGCCAAGCTCCAAACAGCTCGTCTTTGTAACGATGATACACAGGTTTACCTATCGCGTAAAGCTGACAATCTGGAAAAATTGATAGTGGTATTATAAGGATACATATGTACATGGTCTCACACCATTTTCCCCTAAGAGGTAGGCAGTGGTGTATAACCCACATTTCATCAACTACATTTTTCGGTCCCACGTACTGGCCTCGTTAACAGGGCATCATCATCTATCTAAATCATAAACATTTATTAATTAACATATTATTATTCAATTTTTATTATTTACATAAACAAAATCAACTTTCATAATTTACAACTTAATTAATGTTATCAAACCTAACTACTTATAAATAAAATAAAATGAAACTGTAAAATTAAATAAAAACGGTATAGGTTTTATTTAATTTTACAGCCGAAATGGCTGGTTTACAGCGTCGTAAAATTCCTCAGCATCGCTGTCAACCGGGAAAGTGCCTAGAAGACTGGGAGCATTGCCACGTTGAATGGCAATGCTGATTCTTTAAGCCGAGAAAAGTTCTGGTCACGCGAAGCGTCAGTTAGCTGCTTAGATATATCTCTAAAAAGAGCACGAGCCCGAACGCCATAAACCTAGCGTCTTCATCCCAAACGGCTCCAAAACGTAATTACCAATCAAACGTAACATAACATTTATTTGCATGAACATAGGTTGTACATTAGATCTAAATATAAACAAGGGTTCGTAAGCCTTATCCTGCCTTATCAGGTGCGTAAATTGATAAAATTTTAAATAATTGGTGATAGTAACAGTAAGACAAGTCATCTCAAAATTTGATCATTGGTTCACTTATAGAATACACTATTCTTTTCAACAGTGATACTTTAAGATTTCTTTTAAACATTGACATAGAAAGCTTTTGAATATCCGACGGTAATTTATTAAATATTTTTATTAACATGTAATAATTGTTTTTTTAAATAGCGTTGTTCTTTGCGCTGTGTCTAATACAAGTCGCTGCCAACATCTTGTATTACGAGGATATAAATATTTCGCCTTTAAAGAACTTTATTGATTATTTTTTAAGCGTTGCTTATGTTTTGGTAGTAGTGTGTCCTAGTTCAGTTATCAGTTTTGGGTCAAGAGCTTCTCTTCTTAGTTGCCGTATCGAACTGTGCTGGTCGACGGCTATAACCTAGCGATCTACATTATTATTACCTTGTTGATCCCGTCAACTCTACCTACAGCTGATTGAGATTTTATTTTACGGTTCCTGGAAAGTGGATCACAATCGGCCTTTAACTATTCCGGAGGTTATGCGTTCCCGTGTTTGTATTGCAATACTCTGCGTGAATATTTTCAGTAGTACCCAGCACTTTTGTGGTGATATTCTCTCTATTGTATGAGACCTAAATATAGTTGGCTTTCACGGCCTAATATCTGATTTTTAAGAGTACCTAGTCTTATAAGTAAGTGAATACCTATTTTCGTTTTTAGCAGGAGTGCGTTATTTCCTCTTCACTTGGTATTTAGGTCGCGTGAAATACTATTTGGACAGTCCCTTTTATGGAACTAAATATCTATAATACGCGCATTTCTCACTAAGAAATCTGAGACTTTTTATGTCGGGCCACTTAATTAGTTGTGTATGATATGATTATCAACCCTGGTGCGGGCTGGGAGCTACACTTGGCGAATGGGCAACAGCAAGACGGCTTTTTTCTTTCTTCTTTAACTAAAGACATAAACCCTGTGCCATGGAGGACTTTACAAACATTCAAACATTTACTTTATTTTTAATTTCTGTTCCTAAACTTCTTTCGAAGATGGAACGCCTGGGTGTAAGAGGGATTGTTCTAGACATATTCAAAGACTACCTGAATAATCGCACTCAGCGTGTTAAAATTGATATGTACCTAAGTGATGAAGACTCTTTAACTTACGGTATCCCGCAGGGAAGTATACTTGGGCCCACCCTCTTCCAAATTTATGTCAATGACCTCTGCAGGATGGACTTTCCAAACTCTAAGCTATATGCTTATGCCGACGACACGGCAATAATCGTTTATGGACCTACTTGGGATATCATTAAAACAGAGGCAGAAACTACTCTCGCTAAAATAATGAACTGGTTAAACTCTAACTTGTTAACCCTAAACCTAAACAAAACTGTTTTTATCCCCTTTACCATCCGACGTAACACTTCACCGCCTTCTTCTTTTTTAATAACTGCTCATTCATGCACAGACCAATCCGCGTCTTGTTCTTGCCCCACACTCAGCAGGACTGATAGCGTTAAATACCTAGGCATACTTATAGACGATGCACTAAAATGAGACAAACAACTGGATACACTAACCACTCGCGTAATGCGTCTCATTCACATTTTTAAGAGACTCAGGGAGTCTGCGAACAGTGCTACATTAAATTTGGTATATAATTCCTTATGCAAATCAATTATAGGATACTGTATCGCTGTTTGGGGAGGAGCAAATAAAACCAAATTTCTCAGAGTAGAACGAGCACAAAGAGCTATACTTAAGGTTATGACCAAAAAGCCCAGAAGATATCCAACCACAAAATTATACTCAGAATGTAGAGTACTAACAGTGCGGCAGCTCTATGTGCTGAAATCTACCCTTAGGAAACATTCGAGGCTCCCCCCTGCGGACCCTACAAAGAGAATAAACCTTCCCTCAGGTACCCCACACAATACCACATTTGCTAGACATCAGTTCTTTACGCAAAGCACTCATTTATACAAGCAAATTCATAAAAAACTGGGCATTAGAGATCTTAACATAGGTATATAAAGTAAAATCTAAAGTGACTGAGTGGCTACAAAATCAAGACTATTTCCAAACAGAGTCCCTTTTAAAGTACCTCTCATGACCACGCATACACACACACACACACACACAAACACACACACACACACACACACACACACACACACACACACACACACACACACGCACACACATATATATGTTTACCATAAAATACATTCACATTATTAGATATTTAACGTTATTATATTTAACATTAATTATAATAAGAAATTTTGCTTGTTTGTTTATTTTAAATTAATTGAAGGATCAACACTGCTTTCCAACCTGTTGTATACATTTATTAGTGTAAATTAATAGCCTAACACTATCTCTTAAAATACAGGAATACCTAGTTTAAGAGATAGGGTTTATAATTTTGTACAGATTTTAGCAACATAGTCCCAGCACAATGTACTATTGTTTCCATAATTCATACTCAATTATGTTTTTATGTACCTATTATATCTGTCTGTATTTTGGAAATATATTATATTATTATTATATTATTATTATTAATTTTTAACTCACTTTTTATTGCCTCTTGTTATTATTTTCTTGTTCCAAACTAAAGATTTTTAAAACAATACTGCAATAATGATTTGCAATAAAAACATCAATCTACCATGGAACATTGTAAAGTGAGATCCCTGGCACCCATAAATAAAATTTAATCTTAGCTTGGGTGCCAGTGTACCGAGCTACTTGTGATTTGCAATGTATAAGAAAATATTTTACACTGTTGTGGAAACTTAAGTGAACTGCATTGTAAATTAAAAATTTTGGTAATTAAGAAATATAATTATTATTAAACATGGACACAAAGAACACCCAAATTCGGCACAACTATTTGCAGGTCACAGATTTTTTTGTTTTTGTGTGGTGTCGAGCTCACCACTTAAACCAATACGCCCTTTCTTTGCAGTCGATTATCGATATATCGATACATCGAGAGTCGTTCTTAAATGATGCTGTCGGCCCGTATAATAAACTTTCTTACTTGTATTCCTTCTTGCTTTGAATCCAATCGTGCTGTTCATGGCTGTGATGAGGAGTTGTGCTCGGTCGCATCGAGGGCACGCGTGGCAGGGCTGCACCTGGCATAGCTCCTCCAAGGAGGTCAGGGCTGGAGGCCTGGAGCCAAATTCCATCTGTTGCTGTTGTGTTAGATCTTGGTCTGATACAGCTTCTAGAAATTATATTTTCCTTTTAGTGATATGGTATTAAGCTTTGTTCAAAGAATCATGGCGGCAAACACAAGTACGGTCTACCTGATAAAGATAATAATAAAAATAGACTAGCAGTTTTCCCGCGGTTTCACCCACGTTAGTCCCGTTCCCGTGTGAATATCGGGTTTCACCCCTTTCACCCCCTTCAGGATGGAATTTCCAAAAATCCTCTATTAGTGCTCCCCTACACTCTCCAAGGAACATACCTACATGCTAAATTTCAGCTTCTTGCGTTCAGTAGTTTCGGCTGTGCGTTGTCTGTCAGTCACTCAGTAAAGGAAGAGTTTTATATATATAGATAGAAAATCAATGAATAAAACATAAAGATATGTGGTCCGCATGCATAATGTTGAAAGCAGCAAGTAGCCATAGGCGTTTGGCCTTTCATTGTCATACAAAAATGTTGAGTAAGCATAGCAGACAGACTGCAATTTAAAAAAAATAAACTATTTCAACTCCAGGCAGTATAAACATTTAAAATATTAGATTTAAGCCTGGTAAGGTAATTGTAATCTATGATCGTTTGTAATACCAATGATTTCACTTCAGCAATAAAAAGTACATATTAAAAGAAAAGATGGCCGGTTAAGACTTGATTGCAGAATGGGAGAAGCCTATGTCTAGCAGTGGACAACACTTACTCTTCAATTGAATATGGCCTTTAACAGTTTGGTTGTTCAATTCATTCTTCGCAACGCAGCTATACTTCCTGAGGTCAGAATCCCTTACGCCAGGAATCTCCAGCCTCATGACCCAGCGCCAGGGGTCTGAGGTAGGGATAACCTCCGTCCTGTAGCGCTGACCCTCGAGAGTAATCTCATCAATCTCCCAAGCCAGCACTGGTTCTGGCCACGCTTGGATCTGAAGAATATATATTAGACTATTATAGTCAATACAACGGTATAAGTAGTTACCTTGGCAATGCTTGTGCGCCGTTAATGTAGGATCGATCTTCGCATGAGTTTTTTTG
The DNA here is from genome assembly GCA_930367265.1 of Catocala fraxini. NCBI lineage: Eukaryota > Metazoa > Arthropoda > Insecta > Lepidoptera > Erebidae > Catocala > Catocala fraxini. The sequence continues at coordinate 1,922,454 of OV884041.1, forward strand.
TAAGAGTTGATAAGAATCATACAAAAAAGAAAGAAACTCATGGAACAGCCAGACTCTAATCGGTCGAGTAGTAAAGGCGTTAAAGTGTAATAAACAAACAAACGTTCACATTTATAATATTAATAATAAGTTAGTTTTATAGACTCACCTCACATTCAATCTTCACAGTTTTGTTGTTAGCGTACACGATGTTCATCGGCACTCGAATGTAAGGGCTGACTGTAAATAAAAATGTACATAGGTACATCACTACTATATTTTTTAGAATAATTGATTTATTTAACCTTCCATATTGACTTCCAAGTCACAGGTTTGCCTATTTTGGGGTCAATATTGTAACATTGTATTTTGTATTATCTTTGGAAATAAACTAAATATGTGTTTAAGTTCCTACACGATATTGCCGTCTACCGGGCACATTACCACATTCCCTATTGCCGATGTGAAATTCTGAAAATTCTTGTTATAATAATATCAGTCATGTATACAGGCTGTCCTAGAAGATGTGAATCAAATTTCAACGGGAGATTCTTGAAGTACGGACCTTTCAAATGTGCTAAATATAAAATAAAAATATTATGTTGTGTTGTTGGTCAAACGTACAAGATTTTCTTTGGTGCAATAAAACACCAAAATAATCGTGCGATATAAATACTAAGTCAGTTTGAAAATATCGTTTGTAGTTTGACGAACCAATCCTTCACAAATAATAATAGTAAAAAGAAATGAAAATTAGCCATAAACGAAGCACCTGTAGTTAAAGGACTAAAGGTGCGTGCTTTTAAGATTTTAGATTTTTTTATTATAATGAGTCTCCCGTTATAATTTTATTCACATCTTCTGGGACACCCTGTATAACTATCCCATCCCTTATCAGTGTACGAAGTCCACAGTCAACCACGCTGGCCCAGTGCGGGTTGGCAGACTTCACATATCTTCGAAAACATTATATCGAACTGTTAGTCACATACAGGTTTCCACGATGTTTTCCTTGACCGTTAAAGAGAGTGATATGTACCTATTCAATAGGCATATAACTTCGAAAATTCTGAGGTTTTGAGATGAGCTTTCTAGCAAGCGTTCTAACCAATATTCTAGCAAAAGGATAATAAAGGACATTGTTCAGCTGACATACATTATTAGCCTAAGAACCAACAGCCACAAACAATTATAAATACGTGGTTAAGGATGACCACATTCAATTAAAAGTAAATATGAGTCACGGACACTTCTAAATATTGCTTCTGAATAACCCGAGAGGTCCATTATTCCATCTTTCTCTTTTACCCCGGTGAGTCCGTCATAACCCCTCCGCCCGCCTCCACGGAGGGGTATGCGTCAATGCAAGCCCCACGTAATAGAAAAGTGTTGCCATGCTTGCACTATAGAAAAACGTAAAATACCGAGAAAGTGGTATTTATTATGGTCTTTTACATTAAAACTTCTGACTTTTAAGAAATTGGTCATTAAATTTATGATGAAGTTCAATAATGGTATTTATAGAATAGCATTCGTATTAATTACGTAAGAAAAATTACAGACAAGCTAAATAGGAAATAATTTATCAGGTAAAACCGTACACATATTGTAAAAACTGTAGGCATGGCAACACTGCGTGCCTTAGATGTAAACAATGGATGCCGATGTATTAGAAATCGCGAAAATACTTTTAAACACGTAAATAAGATTCGAAAGTGTCCGTGAGATTGCAATGATTGATTATTAAGTCATAAAATAAAATACAAATTATTGTTTAGCTTGAATGTGTGTTGATTTGACTCTGCGTCGAGATTTTCGCCGAGCATGAGCAAGTCTGACATCTTCTTGAAGAATATTTTTTTAACGAGCATCGACTAATGCGTTCGCTAGAATTATCGTGAAAATGTTCGTAGCGATGTTTGGCTCCATGCTTGGCTCTGTTCGTTGTTTAGTTCGACAATTTAAAAACGGCGATAGCTCGATGTTCGTTTACAAGTCAATGCTGAAATCTATTGGCACCATAAGAATATAACTTGCGGCCCTAAAATACGACCGCGCCTTATTGTTACATTCTATAGACAGCTAAAATATTTAAAGTCGTCTGTCGCCATTTACAACACAACCCTACGTCTGCATCGATGAAATATTAACACCTTTTATCGATTATTATTCCTGATGGCGAACTATATCCTGTAAATAATAAATTAAGATACCTATGTGAGTGGTGTAAGTTAGGTACAATGGAAATGTTTGCTTTAAAATAAGTTATAATATAGTTACTCAGAAAAGATAGTTGTTGAGAACTATAGATAACGGGAGAGGAACGTTCAATAGTCACTTCTAGCTACGACACGACGAGTTTTTAAACTATCTTAGAAGGCGACACAAATAATGAAGGAAGGGGAAAACCAAGACGTAGCTGTGTCTAACAAGTAGGCATGGAACATTTCACTTTTAATAGTGAAAAATCATATGAAATGATTTTTCATCAGTCACATTTGCTACATCGCTTCATTACGCCCGCTAAAAATCACTCACGATATGAAATCACAGATTGCCAAAGTGTTTACCTATACTTGAGGAAAACAGTTGCATCGAGTAAGCGCGACGCCTAGCGAACGATTACAGTGCATGGTAGAAAGAGACAAACATTATTTTGTTAATTCGTATCTATTACCGGGTCATCGCATCGCCTCGCGTGGTGACGTATTGATGCACTATGACCTTGATTAGTTCGAGAGTACATACAAATATAGTCCTTACTCTCATAACATTATAAGGCTCGCTTTTTTCTGCAGTAAAAAGTAGCAGGTCGCAATTTCGCAGTGTTTGTTTACATTATGATTCTATAAGAAATTAAATTTCACAGTACGTGTTACTGTTACTTGAACACGACGTTCGTTAGGTTTTCTAATTGAAGTTAGAATTACTGTTAGTTACTCGTATGTAAAAGAGATTACTATTAGTGTAAATAAATCTTCAAGTTAGTTTAAAATTGTATTAAGTGTATATAAGTTAGGTAGTAATAATTGTTCTTTAAATATTATTTAAATTAGAAAAATGAGTGCATATATTTTGAAACTACTATTTAAGAGAAACGAGCATTGCACTGTAAGGTAGGTACGAAAGTAAAAAAAGCTTTCATTATATTTAATTCATTAGGTAGTCTTATGCTATACTTAATTAATATTTCATACTGAAGAAAATTATAACAAATGCGAAGTTACTGCGACTCAGAATGAAAAATCATTGATTGCGAAATTTCACCTGCGAAATCACTGTGAAAAATATTCGTCATTTCATTGAATGAAAATGAATGAAATGTAGCAATCATTTCCATGCCTACTAACAAGTGAAGGAAAAAGAGTCGAGTCGTATTAGGAGGTAAAAAGGAAAGCAGAAGACAGACATACATATGTGGCTATATACATATATATCCACCGACAAGAGTTACTCTTCTTAAAGAAGAAGACATGCATACACACACCTCTCTCCCCGAAAGGGAAGACAGAGGTGTATTACGAGAGCATCTCGCTAATTAGTTTTAGGTCCTACGTACCAGGTAGCCTATTGCTTTCAATCAAGTATCCCATTCAATACTATTAACGCACCATTTGCGTTGAACGAAATTTCTATGATATACCAACAACGCACCATTTGCGTACAAGGTGCCTTTTTTTTTGGAAAATCCACTAAAATTAAAATGTTTTTTTTTATATATCTTGCAATATCGACATGGGTACGTTTTGTCATTGTTACAGTCCGTTACACTTTGACGGCGTACAAAACATATGCATCTTATGTGGGGGCCAGTCAGTGCAGACCGGCGACACTTCGACCAAGTGGGATCTTTTGTGTCGACACTCTCCCAATAACGACTGCGATAGATGTTCATGGCAACCGGGATCGACGGCTTAACGTGCTCTCCGAAGCACGGAGCAGGCGATTATTGTCAATCAATACGCACATAATTTCGAAAAGTCATATTTCTTCCGAAAGTCAGAGGTGCGCGACGTGGGTTCGAACCCGAGACCCTCTGCATTGCAGTCTGTTGGTTTCCCCACTGAGCTATCGCTGTTATACAAAACATAGAACCCGTTAACAAGCTCTAATTATTTAGTTGAATACAGCGGTATTTTTCATTTTACTATAGCTTTGCAGTATAATCTTGTAGAGCTAAAAGCTAATTGATTATTATAACACTATTATAGGAAATACAAGTGCATAAACGCATAAGCTGCGTTCAATGGCATGGTCGTACCATTTTGGGTTGGATTGCTTCATGCATGACGTAAACAACATGTGTACCTAAATAGTTTACATATCAAGAAAACGAAATAGGTATGTATAATAACTTTTTGTTTCAGTTAATATAATACTGTGCATGTTCTACAGCCCTGCCCTCGACAGCGAAGAAGAATTAAAATAAAGTTTTGCGTAGGCATTGCAAGCAATGTTGAGTAGAGTAAAAATTGTCGGGAATTATATATTTCATTACTATCCAGATTATCCCGAGCAACATGGTTTCTGTGAGGTAAATTGTTTCAAGGAGTATCACAAATATTAAATGTTAATTCAGTATTTTTTATTTACTTCTACATCGATACCTCATTACGTCTGCGAAATTAATTATAAAAATTATTTTGTACGAACTGTTTCGCCAAATAATCTTTATATCCAGTATAGCCAATCGATGGTATATCAAACCTTTTTATCTCTCATTTATTTATTGTACAATGAATCGCTCAAATGCTTCGATTAATACTCAGTGCCTGCGTGAATATTCATTAACTAGATACTTTAAAATTTTAATTAACAACTCTTGACTACAGGTTGGCCGCTTACCACACGAAAAGAAAAAAGAAAAGAAGAAAAAGATTGGTCATTTTAACTTTTAAAAAAATAGGGCTAAGTATAATAAGTAAATATTTGCGGTTCAGAGACAGATAGGTTAGCATAAATACATAACATGTCTACATACTACGAATTTATCAAGATCTATTTAGTTCTATTTTTATTACTAACTTGACATGTTACATACTTTTCTAACTCCAACGCAAATGGTACGTTGAATGGCAGTTGTCATAGATCGTTTTTAGTTTTTCTTACTAGTGCCACCAACGCAATTGGTGCGTTTACAATTTTTTGAAAGTTTACGGTTTTTTTTATCGTTACTTTAATTATAAAACATATTTTATTTTTATTATATTATTATTATTTACTGATGTTTCCAATTGAATTGTATAATCTATTGCCAACTGAATTAATTATAATTTATTTTTGCTTGAATTCATTACTTGAATATGTCTACTATGTCTGTGTCGTTTAATTTAATATAATATTTAATGTTACAATAATTACTTATCTAATCTTAAAATAGTCAATTTATCATAGCCGTTGTTTTTTGTGCATGCGGTGTTAACCTTTAAGTAATTGTTACACTTTTAAAAGTATATTAGCCTATTGTATTATAAGTTAATGTTATGTGTGTAAACAATTGTTGGTTAACCTAAATAAATAAAATAAATAAAAATAAAAAATAATGCATCTTTTCTATTGTAATTCATAATAAAATAAAGTGGCAAACCTATGATAATTATTTAAAAAATTTAAGTGGCAATGTATGGGGTAGGTATAGTTCTAAATTCAGTGCGACTACTGAGAACTTCTAGACAGAACAGCAGATAAAAAAATTCCGACTCGGGAAACGAACACGATACCTCATCAGCTGACCTCGTGCATAACTGTCACTACTGCTAAGCAAACTACGTGCTAAAATAGAAGTAAATACTGCTGGTATACTTACAGTGTACTTCGACATCGGTGGTCTGGTTGGCAGAAGGCAGCATGCCATTGTTGGCTAAGCAGACGTACTTGCCAGTGTGCCACCGCGACACGTGTGGGATGCTCAGCACGTGCCCGGTAACTGAAGCGTCACGCCATGATCCCTGGAGTGATGCAGATAGACAATATTACTATCATGGAACATATGATCGACCTAATATTGTCTTACGTTTACGCGAATGATGTACATTGAAACTAAATTACTTTGTACGGATTTTAAAGTGTTGTTTTTTTAGAACAGTATTTTAAAACTATAAACTTACTACAGTTACACTTTGCTAAAAATTTAAAATATAGGTAGCGATAGCTCAGTGGGGAGACCAACAGACTGCAATGCAGAGGGTCTTGGGTTCGAACCTACGTCGCGCACCTCTGACTTTCGGAAGTTATATGACTTTTCGAAATTATGTGCGTATTGATTGACAATTATTATCGCCTGCTCCGTGCCTTGGAGAGCACGTTAAGCCGTCGGTCCCGGCTGCACAGGAACATCTATGACAGTCTTTATTGGGAGAGTGTCGACACAAAAGATCCCACTGGGTCGAAGTGTCGCCGGTCTGCACTGACTGACCCCACATAAGATAAGATATGATACACTTTTCCTACAATTTAAGCTATTTAAATTAAAGTATTTTGATTTAGGTTTATACTTGGTGGTTTGACAAACCACAGATACTTGCATATGAACTTGGATGCCTACCACGGATGCTTCTTTAAATTTAGAATCATCCAAGTTTCAATAGAGAAGATGGTTGGAATGTAGTACCAGCTTGTGATCCAGTAACGCAAATAGCCAAACCCAAGTAAAATCATATCACTTTCTATCAGAGCATCACTTTCCACTGCGAAAGATTTTACTAGTATGATTTGAAAACTGGCACTGTTTTCAGATAAAATCAGTGAAGAACCAGTATAGTATGAATTTCTTTCTTTCTACCTGCCACGGTGCTTCTTTCTAACTGCAGTCTGCTACTGAAATTTCTCGACACAAAAATCTAATAAATATTTTGGTTATCTGACGCAGAATTTAAATCTGCTTGTTTCGCAGCCAACGTCTTTGATAACTTATAATCAAAGATAATTTTCTAAATATTGGTATAGTCTACTGTCCAAAACCAATAAAAATATTTTAGATAGTCACATTTTCAATATATTCTTATTGCGGTTGTGGGCAGTCCGCCAGAGTTGGTTTGCGCTAGAAAATTTCTTATGTCTGCACTACAGATTTGGCTGTATAAGTATTTCATGTTAAACATAATATCAAAACCGAATACTGCGTAACATTATCTAATCACAATCACGGAGTCTATAAATAAAAATATGAAAATTATGTAAGGCGTAGTGGTTTAAAGTCGCCTCGGCACTGCGACTGTGTCGAGTGTTGTAGGTTCGATCTCCACACGGGCAATAATTTTTTTTTATACATCTTAGATTGCATATGTGGGACGTAGGCTAGCTACGTCCCACCTGATGGTAAGTGCGCACCATAGCCTATGGATGCCTGCAACACCAGAGGCATCACTTGTGCATTGCCGAACCTTTAGGAAAGGAAGAAGAGAAAAAGGAAGTGGGAAGGAGAAGGAGCGGGAAGGGGGAAAGAGGGTGATTGGGCCTCCGGCACTCTCACTCACCGAACGAAACACAATAGTAGGTATACTGCAATTTTACGTCGATATTCTGTGACAGGTTAGTCCTTCCCCGGTCGAGCCGGCCCATTCCTGTTGAAATCAGCGAGGCTCTACTACCTTTTATTGAGTGTTCCACAAGCAATTGTTCCGAGTCTTGGTGACCATTGTTTGTAAGTTTGTAAAGCACCCCACGACACACACACTAAACACAACACTGGTATCATTCCCAGGGCGAGAGATGTCATTAAAAAAGTATCGACTGCCTTCCAGCATAGTTCTGAGGTTGCGATCCGCAATTTTATGGCAAAGAAAACAACCAAATTTATCAAGAAATTCTTTATGTTTTATATCGCATTTTTACTGTAGCGTGGCGCTTTTATTGTTCAAGGATTTCTTATTAATGTTTATCACGACATCTAAAAATGTAGTTACAAAAGAAATATGAAGAAACATTTGTCTTCAGCTAAAAGTGCCGTACGGCGTAACTTCCTATATGCTATAATAACATGAACGCTTATCCTACAATAGTGATGGCGTTATGTGGCGGGCATTATATCAAGGAAATAAAAATACAATCTTGATTAGGTTAAAAGTGATGGTGTCAGAGAACGCTCTAAGTTACCGTGGCGTGTCATATGAATATATAACGTTTCTGCAAACATTCAATTGTATGACGACCTATCCTAGAGAATTACAAAAAGGCTTAGTTCTATATATTATATGTTAAATAGGTAATGTAATAGAATTAAGAACGCGTTTCGTCGCTAAGCAATTACGTTTGGCGAGTATAAAACTTGGAGTAGATCTAAATTACCATTGTAAAGGAAATAATGGCAATTTTATCTCATGAAATTTGAATTCTTGGTTTCATAAAATGATTTGAAAAGTATTTTGTATAAGAAAACACTTAAAATAAAATTAAATGTGTACAAAGTCTACAGATATTATTTTACTTTTAATTGTGCCAAATTATGAACGGGGTTGTTAGCCTGTAATTGTTGGAATGTCAGACATAATTTAAAAAAAACCTTTTGTGTCTGGCCGCCGTGGTGCTGTTGCAACTGAATAGGTAAAGAAAAAAACTAATTTGAACTAATTCAGGTATTACCTGTATGACGGCAGTGCCATCAGCTCGTCGCCATTCGACTGTAGGCTCCGGGTGCCCCATAGGGTTGCAGCTCATACGTAATGTCTCAGTCTCCCGGACTATCACGCGAGTGTGATCCTCTGTCGAAAGAAATAAGGTTATATATTTATGTAGAAGTATAAAGTTATGCTAGTTTATCCCGAAAGCGGTTGGTAGACTTGTATTACGAACACATTTGGCTATATTTTTATCACCAACGATTGTTACATGGGCGAACCTACGTCGCGCACCTCTGACTTTCGGAAGTTATATGACTTTTCGAAATTATGTGCGTATTGATTGACAATTATCGCCTGCTCCGTGCCTCGGAGAGTACGTTAAGCTGTCGGTTCCGACTGCTATGAACGTCTATGGTAGTCGTTATTAGGAGAGTGTCGGCACAAAAGATCCAACTGGGTCGAAGTGTCGCCGGTCTGCACTGACTGGGTCCCACATAAGATAAGATACATGGGCGAGGTTATTGTCATCTACAGGGTATTTTATCAGTCTACATACTTTTCCTAACAAAATACCTTTACGTTTCCCTGTCAAAAAATTCTCATGAGCAGCATAAAGTTTAAAACTTAGTCGGCAATAGGTCTGTGACCATTTCATGACAATAGCCAGCGAAGAATGGCTTTAATACATATCAGTCTTCATACTTACGAGCAAAGGTAGGTGGTATGAACAGATCCTTCTCCAGCGTATAGTTATATAAAGAGAGACCAGGTCTTCCGGGAGCACCGTCGCGCCCATCGTTCCCTCTCTGACCTTTAGGTCCAACTTGGCCGCGGTCACCTTTTGGACCACGGATGCCAGGTGGACCGGGAGCTCCTGCTCGACCTGTTTCAGCATAACAGCATTGTTTTAATATAGCTTTTTATTTAGATTGTGGGACACTCATATCTGAAATATTTTGAGCACTTTACTGTAATGGTAACTAAAAAACTTAGAGCTGTGTTTCTGTGATGAGTAGGGTTCATAGAGTTTCTTATAAGGTGCTAGCTTTCAGCCGGGATAAAGTTGTTTGCCTGTTGGGTTGGCATCAAGGCAATGCCGTGTTTCAAGGGTCAGTGTCTATTTGTCTGAATGCCAGGATAATGGCTTACGCTTCATTAAGCTTGTTTGCTACCATAGTTATGTAATTATATCTATGGCACATTTTATTTTTTATATTGATAAATAGCAAATATCAACCCATGTCGAGCACCTATTAGCATTTTTACTTACTTTATACTAAATTTTAACGCATAAGTTGCGCATGCATTGAAAATATGGGTATTAAATAAATGTAAAATTGACTTTGTATGATTAGATTTTCCAAAGATTGCTGAGAATATAGATCAACACGGTGTATAGAAAGACAGATAGATACACCTTATCGCAGTGTTCTTATTAAAAATTGCTTACCGTCTTTTCCGTCTTTGCCGTTCTTCCCTGGACTACCATCTTTTCCTGGGATTCCATCACGCCCGTCCTTCCCTGGAGCTCCATCAGCGCCGTTTCTGCCTGACATGCCATCAAGGCCTGGTTCGCCTGGCACGCCATCTCTGCCATCGAGGCCAGGGTTACCGGGGAAACCTCGTTCGCCTAGTAATCAAAGTCACGACAACGTTATATGAGCGAACATGCTGGAAGCATGTAACGTTAATGATGAGAAGTAGCCTTCATCAGTAAACTATGTGATTAGAAGTAATCTTGTGTTGTAAACTTAACGTAATGCCGTAGGTGTGATGCAGTGAATTACGATGCCAATATGGAGTCCACTACCTCTGCATAGTCTCGTAAATTGTTTTATAATTGCTATTAAGGTGAGTCTGGGCGTTGAAGAAAATATATAATAATAATTTTCCCAATAGCTCTCCATACATTAAAACAACGAAAACAGACACTTTCATACTTAAAATAATATGTATAATTATATAACAAAACAAGTGAGAAACCGCAATGAATTGCCGTAAATCTTAGGTTTCGAAAAACTATATGCAAAGGTCACGTGATATCACGTGACCTTGAGATCAGAGGTCAAATGTCATAGTAATTTCGGGGTTATATCGACTATGCTGAGTCGAATGGCGTTGACTGCGAGAATCTAGCTCTTACGGTTCTTAAGTTGAAAGTTGTATAACAGACGGACGGACAAGGATTAAGAGATTTTCGAACTCTAAAAAACTTGCAATACATAATAAGTTTAGTAAAGCATTCTAGGCAACGAATAAGAATCGTAAATATTTATTTTTAATTTATTTAAAACTTTTTGTACGAAATTGTACATCGGACTTAATGCCCCGGGCATGATCTTCCAGTCAACCATTGGGTGATGGAGAGATAAAAAGTAGTAGGTGCATACATTAGGATGAAATATACAGTTACATATACTAAACATATTATTATACTAAAGAATATCATAATAAAAACGATATATTACGTAATAAATACATACCAATAAACGTATTATATAATCTAAAAGAGATATATACAAATATACAACATGTAACATAATAAACGCACATTCTCAAGGTAGTTTGTTCAAAATCGGCTGCTGAATCAATTGCAGCAATTTTTAATACAGGTAATTTTTTATCCCTAAAATAATTAAAACGAATTAAATTATAGGAACCCATTTATTAAACAGCTGAAATAAACAAAAATGTATTATAATTCAAGACAATAAGGTTTTTGATGGAATAAAGGCAATAATGTTAGATTTATTGTAATATAACCAAACTATACGCGCACAGTAAGGAGAATTAATTCGTTAAATTAAAATATTTAAGTACATAAAGATAACATTTTAATGATTATATTATTATTACGATTTAATAATCTAATTGGGGTGTTTGTGGTTGTGCGTTATATCTATGACATGTTGTATATAGATACATGCATACATACATATGTATTGTATTATTGTTGAGATGAATCTGATAAACTGTCAAGCTGCTCTTCCCTTACGTACTTTCACCTTGAAAGTTTTACGGTTTGTGGACATCCTGACTTCATGAGGGAGCGCATTCCATAGTAAGACGGACTGCACGAAGAAGGAAGAATGTAAGAAACTAGATGTATGGGAGAGACAAAGTAAAATGAGGTTATTGGAACTATGCTTCTATTATTAAACCTAAGTTCATAATTAAAATAGTTCACCTTTCGGCCCAGGCGGTCCAACTGGTCCTCTTGCGCCCGAATGTCCAGGAGTGCCAGGCGCGCCAGGGTCTCCCCGTTCACCCTTCGGTCCTGGCATACCAGTAGGACCTTTAGGGCCTTGAACACCAGGTGGGCAGTAGTCTTGAGTCGCTTTGCAGAAGCCTTGAACCACTTTATACTGGAAATGAATGAAGTAATTTTAATTGTCATTAATTATATAGGTATGACGGAGCGTACGTGCGTGGGAAAATTATGGATATAATGTTCATTAAATAAATCATATCACATATGATTTATTTAAAAAAATTATATCTGATAATTTTCATTAAATAAGATTTTTATAAACATAATTATAAATATTAATAAATGTATTAAATAAGAATTTTCGAAAATAATATAAATAGCACACCAATGTTATTTTTCGAACATGAGGTAATTTTGGTTAAAATTATATAAGTACAAAGGACTTGCCATAATTATACCTCGCTAGTTCGGTGCCTGAGTTTTGTGCTTATATTGGTCATGAGGTCCTCAGTTCGATTACAGGGTTATGAAAACTGGTAATGGTATATTCTGGTTGAATTGACCAAACGATCACCATAGAAGAAAAGAAAATAGATCTCTACAATTTTTTTTGCGGTTTTGCTCGCTCGTGACTGTATTTTTTTATGGATTTAAGCTGCCCTATGCCTTTTTCTGTACCCCTGACACCGTGTAAGCGAAATTGCATGATGATCAGTCGAGTAGTTAAGGTTTAAATCCTAACAAAGAAAGAAAAATACTCACATTTGCATCTCTCATATTAGTTAGATTTATTAGGTAATCTAATATACTTACAGGAACCCTGGAGTAGCTCGTCAGCCAGACCCAGGTGTCGCCTCCAGGTGCGGGACCTTTAGCACCAGTTCTTCTCATCTCCGCTGCGTCTTTCTCCTCCAGCTCTGATCGCATCTTTGGATTGAAGAACTCCACATGAGGAGTCACCGTATTGTCTTCCTGGTTCACCGACTGTTTCTAGATGAAATGACAATTGAAAATTATCTACTTCATAATTATACTATCCTAACATTTTTTTTAATTATAATGTTAGCAGTGTACAAAGACGAATCATTATATCAACGAAGACGAATCATTATATCAATATTATTGTTAGTACCATAGTTATTTTTCTTAACTAAGTTAGCATATGTGCTAGTTTTCACGCTGGTTCTCCGTAAAAAGGCCGTACATTGCTGGATAAGCTGGCTTTTGTGTCATTGCATCACAGCAGTAATTTTATTACAACAAATGCTACAAATTTTATTGTCACTTATAATATGCATCTGAATCTCCTCTTAAACCTTGAGCAGTTTAGTCAGAACTTCCCTGGACTGGGAAATACCTACACCCTAGAAGATAGCAGCTAAATTACTATGTTCTATGTACTTCAAACAGACATCAAAATACACGAATACGCTTGTAACAAAATAACATGCGCCTGTGAGTCAATACATAGAAAAGATGCTGTTAAATATGTCGGTGTCATTCTGGATGACAAATTGAATTTTAGAAGCCACATTCTTGCATTTTCGGCTCGAGTAAGAAAGGTCATTGGTGTGGTAAAAAGTCTGCGAAATGTGGCATGTATGGAGACACTGAAATCATTATATTTTGCCCTATGTCAGTCTCTCATTATGTATTGCATCAGCAATACATAATGAGAGACTGACAAGCGATAGCTCAGTGGGGGAGACCAACAGACTGCAATGCAGAGGGTCTCGAGTTCGAACCCATGTCGCGCACCTCTGACTTTCGGAAATTATATGACTTTTCGAAATTATGTGCGTATTGATTGCCAATTATCGCCCGCTCCGTGCCTCGGAGAGCACGTTAAGCCGTCGGTCCCGGCTGCCATGAACATCTATAGCAGTCGTTATTGGGAGAGTGTCGACACAAAAGATCCCACTGGGTCGAAGTGTCGCCGGTCTGCACTGACTGGCCCCCACATAAGATACATGTATTGCATCACCTGCTGGGGTAGTGCACCAAAGACGTTTGTTATTCAAGTTGGAAGAGCACAACGCTCTGTCTTAAAAGTGATGATGAAAAAGCCATTTAGATATCCAACGGCGAACATTTACCAGGACAGCAAAGTGCTGAGCGTGAGACAGCTGTTTATATTAAAAACGTCACTTTCAGTGCATAAAAATACACAAGTTTCTCCTGAATATGCATCATTGATAAAACGAAGAGTATATCGGCTGCCTATTCCACAAGTACATACTACTTTTGCTCAACGGTATGGTAAGTTTATTCGAGCTCATATATACAACGTTGTAGTTAAGCATTGTCTAATTATAGATAGATCAGTGCATGAAGCCAAGCAGGTGATCTTTCAATGGTTGTCTACCCTTACTTATGATGCTACTGAAAACATAGTTAAGATAATATCGTCAACATAATATTTATTAATTGTAAACCAGATCTCTTATAAAATCTATCTTATATCATGATTTGTAAGCGCAATATTTTAGACTAAGATTAATTATTATAGATATAACGTGTTAATGTACACTTTCTTTTTTTCGTGATTTGTTTAGAAATTTGTAAATATACATATTAGTTAAGTAAAATTTCATCAGTTGTAAACCTAAACTTCTTAATCTTTTTTATCTATACATACTACCTTATATATTTATTTATATAATATTCATAATTATTGTATGTCTCATATTGTTTCTTTTACAATACACACTACATATTTACTGGTAATTTGTATATTATTACAATACTTGAAACACTTGATTTTAATTTCTTATTAATTTTTGTGTTTTTAATTTTTTGTCAGTATTTTTTGTATTTTGTTATTGTTTTGGGTCTTCACGATACAGGCTTGCCTAGTGTGAAAACCACAGAAGTAGTTTTGTTTAATTTTGCCAGCGCTTGGCTTGCTTACTTTATTTTATTTATAAGGTGTTTTAGATTCATAAGTTTTTCTAATTTGTTAAACGCTATTAACTATCTATTAACAGTTTTTCATTTTTCATTTTAATTTTTATGTATTTTGTTCCTCTAATAGGGTTCACTGTAAGTAACTTAAATATTAGTTCCTTTCGTCCAGTTTTACTCCTGGAGTAAGACTTAACTTTAGGCTTAAAATAAGGTGGACTGTATGCTGGTCTGCTGAGTTAAATATACGATTTTATAGAAGTCGTATTATACGTTTAGCTTAAAATTGAAAATATGTTTCCCTTTTGAGGTGGCTGAAATTTTCACCTACCAGTGGCTAATAAATTAGGCTTGGGTATAAGTTTCGTGCACCATGTTCGATTAAAGTAGCTAAGTGAACTTTAATAAGTTTAATTTTGAATTAATAGAGCGTCGTTTAAGGAGTTTTGGTGAAAATTAGAGGGGTTTCATTAGTCTTCGAAGCTGTATTAAATGACATTACTTCCAAATCAGTTTGTAAATACTATTAACTCTATATAGACACCAAGCTATGCTCTATTAATTAACGGTAGCTGTTTCGGAAAATTATTTTCGAAATCTAAACGTGCTGATAAAACAGGAGGTGCCTTCTTCAATCTTGAACAAGCGATGTTATACAAAACAACATTAATAGTACAAAATTCGCTAAATATATGTAATTTTTACAAATGCCAGATATTTATGGTTAACTGTTTTATTTCTAGTCTTGTGCCGCAAGAATCGTATGGATATCACCCCAAATTTAGTTCATACGACTCATGATACAAATAATTTCGATTTAATACCTACCTATACCTAATACCTACTTCCGCACGTCGCTAAAACATTATCATAGTTACTTACCAGCATAGCTTCCCTTTTTAGCCTATGTGACGTACTCCCGCTAATTTCCATCAAATAAGCGTCAATTTTCTCCTCTATTCTCTCTTCCAGAACATTCTTTATAAACCTCCTAGCTTCTAAATCAAAATTCACTTCACTATGATCCACATAATTATAAGTATGAACTAGTATAGAAACTATAGCACACGTGCAAGCAAAAAACGAAAGATTTTTGCAACATCTCGGCTGACTAACATCTGTGGAAAGTTTTCTCTTCATTTTGATATCAAAAACATGTTCTAAAACACCAATTGTTAGATACACAGCACTTTTGGTTTCTTGCCACTCAATTCACCAACATTTTTGTTAGTCACAGTTTGGAACGCGTTTGTAGTGGTCCAGTTATCTGAATGTAATCCCGTCAAATGTGTTTCTTCCGGCATGATACGAGTATATAGCACAACGAGCCCGATAACCGGCAATTGAGCCCCGGGACTATTAAACCAATGAGCTAACTCAATCAGACAATCGACAGCCGTAGTACGCTGGGTTGTATATATGTTTATTTTAGGAATATTTATAATGATATCTTGTAGAATAGTATGTATGTATGTATGTATCATATGTGGGGGCCAGTCAGTGCAGACCGGCGACACTTCGACCCTCGATCGATCGACTTCGATCTTTTGTGTCGACATTCTCCCAATAACGACTGCCATATATGTTCATAGCAGCCGGGACCGACGGCTTAACGTGCGCTCTGAGGCACGGAGCAGGCGATAATTGTCAATCAATACGCACATAATTTCGAAAAGTCAAATTACTTCCAAAAGTCAGAGGTGCGCGACGTGGGTTCGAACCCGAGACCCTCTGCATCGCAGTCTGTTGGTCTCCCCACTGAGCTTTCGCTGCTCTTGTAGAATAGTAAATAGTAATTGAATGCATAAAATCCAATAGTATTTTAACATTTTATAAGACCGTGAATGAAGAGGGAAAAAGCTTTGTCGAAATCATATTTTAACAATAGCTTACAATCAGCATGCTCTTGTTTGATGGTAAACGGTTATTGCAGCTAAAGGATATCAATGCAATAAATGTCAGTAGACTAACTTGCGCTTTGTTGATTTTCCAAAAATAAATCACCGTGCTGATTATTTTAGGTATTCTGTTAGGTAATTCAGAATGATATTTTATAATAAGTAAATGTATAAAAACCACAAAGTGTTAACAGTTTGTATCTAAGGGATTTATAACTAAATCATTTGTTGAAAATTGGATCCTATTTTTTGTAATACAATGGAACAAAATCAGCATACGGCTCGTTTCACGGCGCATTACTGTGCTGCCTGGTTGACATTATCAAACTGCTCTTTCTAACAACATAGTATATTTAAGGAGCATATTTTAAGCACTTAGCGTTATGAGTTATGAGATAATTGATAAAACATCGCAACATGCATGCACGCATAACATGTGTGATAAATCAACAAACCCTTTAATATATAATGATAGAATATTGAATAATTACTTATTATCTGTTTTGATACAACGAAAGCAGTAAAAAAGCACACGGTCTACTTTTTATTAAGCCTTAGAACCTGTGTAATACCGTTGCTGATCCGGATGAAATATTTTTTAAATATCTGCTTCTCAAACAGTAGAATTATAGTTAAAAAAATAATCCTTCTCCTAAAACGTCCACCTTACAAAATATTCAATAAATAGTCAAGATTCTTAAAGTGTCTACGGTAAGTAGATTTTTATGCCCGTTAAAGAGTCGCTTTGCTGTCAGTACTTTTTATCTCTTCTGCAATACAGTGACTTTGGTTGACAACGTTCAAAAGTGTGGTCGTGAGCCTTCTGAAATTATCTTTTTATAGAGCTTACTCTTCGCATAAACCTAGCAACTATCACGAATAAAATTTAATTAACTGCAATTACTTAAGTAACTAATTACTTTACCTTGATGTTCCTAAGTATTAGGTTATGACCTAAATGACCGCCAGACAGTAACAGCTTACTATCAAGCAATGGTATACTCGCATGTCGCTACATTTACCGTGAATTCGAAAATAATCTGAAAGTATTTTACTTCTCTATTAAGCAGTAGCACTGCTGGACAGGCCTCTTCTCAATGTGAGAAGTGTTAGGCCATAGTCCACCACGCTGGCCCAGAGCGGTTTGGAAAACTTCACATATCTTAGAGAACATTATGTAGAAATCTTTGACATGCAGGTTTCTTCGCTGTTTTCCTTTACCGTCAAAGCAAGCAATTTAGTTAACTAGTTAACATAACAATTTTTATTTCTTTAAAAAAATCAGAGATGCGCTACCTGGGATCAAACCTGAGAGCTCTGCGTAGTAGTCCAACGGTCTCCGTCTAGGCTATCGCTGATTATATTTTATTGCACCCATCAAAATATAAAAGAAGTAAGTCTGTTTCTGTCTGTATTAACCATTACTATAATTTTGATGATGATTTGCTAAATGAGTAGACAAGTTAACCGGTCAATGCTTCTATTGCTTCTAATTTAAATTATGTACAAAAAATATTCAAGTAAAATATATGAATGAAATATGAGCACGATTATAAAATATGGAAGCGCAATCTAATTTACTTAACAATAAGAAATGTACGGGTTTGCTCGTACAAAGTCGTTATCACATAATTTACTGCCTACCTCATTGGCACAGCTGTAGCGAATGCGAAATGCGAAGGCAGCTTTGTATTGGATCTATTAGGGTTCAATTTACTGGTTAGGAAAATATTTTTTTTAGTTAAGTTGTTGTCAGTATACTGTTTGATACCTTGCCCGGTATAGAGTAATATCAATAAGCTCGCACACCATTTCGAGAAACATTAAATAATACCTGTCGAAAGGTGGGTCTTTCACATCTGTCTTATCTATATATATAAAACTTTTCTGTTACTGAGTGACTGACAGACAACGCACAGCCGAAACTACTGAACGCAAGAAGCTGAAATTTGGCATGTATGTTCCTTGGAGAGTGTAGGGGAGCACTAAGAGAGAATTTTTGGAAATTCCACCCCGAAGGGAGTGAAAGGGGTGAAACCCGATATTTACACGGAAACGGAACTTACGCGGGTGAAACCGCGGGCAAACTACTAGTTGGCTAGTTGGCTAGTTGGATTTATAAGCGTTAGACTATATTTGTATTCACTGTTTATTAAAAACATAATCAAAACAACTTTTCCATTTTGCTATTATATAATATAACTGAAGCAATATTTCAAGAACAAATAAATGCCAACTTTTGTGGTAATGGAACCTTCAAGAAAATGTTTATTCAGTGGTCCTAATTGACTTTTACACGCGACGTGACCTGTTTGACGTCCGAAAATAAGTTTAGTTAATAACGCTTTTGTTCATAAAGTGATGGTACTACCTCACGAACACATTGTTAGATTTAAAGTTTTTTGACTAAGCATTTTAATCCAGCTTCTTGAAACCGATGTCGTGAGCGTACTCTATGAAGTACTGTCTGCAAATGTTTAGACCATATTTGCGGATAAGTGCATGTCTGTTGGAGCAGGCGCGACAAGAGAGTGAGCCTTGACCGTATCTGCGAGGGTGCAAATGTCAGATATTAGCGTGACCCATGGTGCAAATAAATTATGCAAGAAGGAACAAGTCCAAAACGGCGGCAACACAGATAAAACAGATAAAAAAGTATTGATAAACTTACAAACACTATTGTATATACATCGTGACTGGGTAAACAAAGGCATATTTGAGAACATTTTACTTTTCATTAGCCAAAAACCGTCCACTGCTGGATATAAGCCTCTTCCAAATTTTTCCACACAGACCGATGTAGTCTTGGGTAGCCCGCATCCAACCGGTTCCTGGGACACTAACCAGTACCCCAGTCCACCTTGTGGGGACAGATAAATCCTAACTTACATACTATAAATGCGAATGTGAGTTTGTTTGTTACGCTTTCACGCCTCAACTACTTGACGGATCATTATGAAATTACGCACATTACACATTGTCAGGGATACAGAAAAGAAAATTTGGAACTTTTCATCCAGATAAAAGTTACCGAGAGTAGAAATTAATTGACGAAATCTAGTGTAATAATAAAAAAGAGAGTTAATGTGAATACGCGTCTCCACCGCGTGAGACTAGCCAAAACTGGAATGTGCCAATTTCATTTTTTAAAAGACAACTCTTGCGCTAGCCGTAATTTCTGTGTCGCGGGGCACTTTACAAACATTCAAACAACGGACACATGGAATGCCCAGGCTTGGAACAACCATTTAAGGAACACACAAATTTTTGTCCCGTGTGGAATTCGAACCCCCACACACGGCACAATGGCAGTGGCGAGGCAACCACTTAAACCACTACGCCATCTGTGCAAAGAGCAAAGAGGCGAGATGATCCATTATCCCTTCATTCTTTCATCCATTAATATAATTTATTCGGAAATTAAGTCGGATATTAATTTACCGTGGGAGAGCCATGCTTCAGCACAAATGGGCCGGCTCGACCGGAGTGATACCACGGCCTCACAGAAAACCGGCGTGAAATAGCGCTTGCGTTGTGTTTCGTCGAGTGAGTGAGATACCTGAGGCCCAACCCCCCCTCTCCCTCTCATGGGAGAGGCAGTTTTAAAGGGTGTCCATGGGTGGCGGTAATCGCTTACCATCAGACAATCCGTCTGCTCGGATGCCTCGCTATACAATAAAAAAAATAAAAATGAAATATTAAAGTTGCTATAAATATTTTAAATGAAAATCGATTATTCAGGACTCTTCTTCAATATATCCCTTCTTTAACTAGTCGTGCTGTATATTACACATATTTTTCGCAAGCAATTGTTTAGGTCCTACATAAAGAGATGAACCTTTCATCTTCTATTACAGGGCCCGATTGGTGTTGCTACTCAGAATTTCCTCACAAAGAACACAATTTGGTGACCTCGATGGTTAGTGTAACCGACTGCCACGCCTGATGTCGCGGGTTTAATACCCACACAAGTCAAACATTTGTGTGCATGAATATGGATGTTTGTCTTGGTCGAGGTGTTTCTATGTATAATACAAAAAAAAAAGTATATATATGTATGTTTATCCAGTGTCTAGTACCCATGGTACAAGCTTTGCTTAGTTTGGGCTAGATGGTGTTGTGTGCATGTGATAGAATATTATAATTAAAAGATAACGCTAGATAAAATTAACCTTTCAAACCGCGGCAGCACATCGGTCGCCAGACACAATCGATTTTTAATTATATCTGGTAGGTATGCTAAGTCTTGTAGGATTAAGACCGAGTGTTACTTTTAAGTTTTGGAGACATTACTGTAAATTTTCAAACAAATTAGTATTACCCCTCTAGTCAAACTTAATACTTGTATTAGAAGTGGGTTTCCGTTGATAGTGTAATTAATGAGTGAGAACCGAACCAACGACCTCTCGATTGCAAATCCAATACTTAAAAATTGGGTGCAATGTTTTACTCATCAGGATAGTGGAGAAGTAGTTTTATAGGCAGAGATCTGTTATAACATTACACACGATGTATCGTGTCTAAATTGGGAAAGAAATAGAAGCTAAACGATGCGACCCGTCAACGTAGGCCACCTGTGGGTGCAACTTATCTACATTCTTATATAGTCTCCGGCTTTACTCAGCGTGACTGTGGTGAACTTGTAGCAGACAATGGCAGATTTGTTGGACCTTCTTGCCCAAGCACTTGCACAATACGGCGGCCACTTCTGACGCAACTAGAATGGCCGAATATTATGCAAATAATATATAGTACAAACTAGAACCATTGACACAAAAAAGAAAAAGTATGGGACTTCTTATACCGTCTTATACCATTGAAAGGTTAAGCTTTGGTGTATTACATGTATATATATTTCGCCAACTATATTCTTATGTCCATGTAATAAAAGGCAAAATATGGACATACCTAATGTACCTCTGTTTACCCTGCCACGCTACTCTTACGCTTATACTTTCACGCAGAGTAATCCGCGAAAAGTAAGGAAAAGGGTCCTTACATGCCATTGTTACTTTTAGCCCTTCTCTTTAGGCCGTAACAATAGTATACATATACGTATAATATTATAACCTACAATCATTATTTTCTTTTAAATAAACTATATGGTTTATAGGAATGCACATAAAAAACGGAGTGTATTTAGTTGCCAGTAGTTTGAAAGGTGCTTCAACATGTCTGTTTATGAATGAACAAAAATCAATTTTCATGTTGAATGCTTCCATTCACCTGCTCGTATATATCAAACAGCTGCTTTTAACAAATTCTCGGAATTACACCGATATCAAACGAGAGTACTATTGAATCCGATGGTAATATCGAAAGCGAGAATTTCTGAGAAATCCTGGCCACCGCTATGAAGTTCTCCCTGAGCCTTCGCGCATGCGTAGAAATGTATGTCATGGTCGTGACCCGTTGTACAAGGTCGTCACTGTTTAGTATCCACATTGACACTATAGCCATCCCTACATTTACACGTCCCTGGATACACATAATGGATTTAGTGCCTCCTCAAACCGTTCAAGGTACGTTAAAATCATTTGAAAATATAATTATATCGTCTAAATAGAGATATTGCATATTTTGTGTTCAGCGAGAATATAGTTATGGATAGTAAAACTGTTGCTATGCGCTATGTCAAAATAGGTTAAGTTTGGTCAACCCTTGTTTTTATAATGCAGTTGTTGTTGACCTAATGATGCATTTTAGAATAATACTGTTGTGCTAGATTTGTCAGAACCCTAATGCAGAGACTATAACAATAAGTTATCTGTGTTCAAATAAGGGAATTTAGCATTTTGTGGCTTATTTGATTTGGGAATCGTTTTGCAAGGTTTTAAAGTTATTTTCCTATCATATTTTTGCTGAATTAATACTGAAACTATTGTTATTCTTCACCTTTACATGACCTCATAATTTAATACATTGTACTTACATTCCATAGAACATTATTTCTGATTTATTCGTGTGACTAGGCATTTTCACTTCAGTTAAGAATTCACATAGCATAAAACCTGCAAGTTTATCCAATTAGTGGTAGAATTTATTTACAGTGGTGCCAACTACATCATTAGTTTTCTTTCAGTCATAATCACCGGTGTATGTTTCATGCATACTTATAATTTTGTTTCTTTTCTTTCTTTCAGTTTTACAGTGATAATGAATCGTTCACAGTCATCTTTTATACGGGGTAAGCTGAATCAATGTCGATTTTCAGTGTTTGTGTTATTATTCTTGTGCTAGAATTTTTGGCTTTAATAGTAGGTGTACAGTTATAATTCCCTTAAACGATGAATACTTCATATACATTACTTAAGCTCATACTTCAGCTTCATAGGAGTCTGTAACATGTGTGTACAGCTTCATGTAACATGCATATATGACATCATAACATATACATATACATAATGTATGTGGCCTGTAACATGCGAAAAAACTAATAACATGATAATCATTTTACATGAAAAGATATATAATTCACACATTGGCAAATGGAAATCCGTAGTCTCTGCCTACCCTTCTGGGAAACAGGCGGGAATCTATGTATGTATGTATGAAAGTATTTTGTAATATTTTACATGGCTAAACTTCTTACCAGTATTAAGTATAAGAATACTGAATACATCCGAAATGTCTGGAAAACGTTGAGGGAGGCCTATGTCCAGCAGTGGACGTCTTTCGGCTGAGATGATGATGATGATAGTAATAAAAAGATTTTTCTTTTTTATATGTTAGCTGTTCATCATCATCATCAGGCTATAATCTTATCTTATCTTATATGGGAGCCAGTCAGTGCAAACCGGCGACACTTTGACCTAGTGGGATCACTCTCCCAATAACGACTGCCATAGATGTTCATGGCAGCCGGGACCGACGGCTTAACATGCTTGCCGAGACACGGAACAGGCGATAATTGTCAATCAATACGCACATAATTTTGAAAAGTTATATAACTTTCGCAAGCCAGAGGTGCGCGACGTGGGTTCGAACCCGAGACACTCTGCATTGCAGTCTGTTGGTCTCCCCACTGAGCTATCGCTACTCATCAGGCTATAATAGTCCACTGCTGGAGATAGCCTTCCCCTAATGAGCGCCATAGCGCCCTGTCTTCAGCTTGCCGCATCCAGCATCTGCCTGCAGTCTTTTAGTCAGTCTATGTTAGCTGTTCGCCTTTCAATAATTACGTTTTGTTATTTTTGGGTGGTAAATAATACATTTACATTATATATACATTTAATATATAATGTAAATGTATATATAATGTCACGCACATCTGGCTTTCGGAAGTTATATGACTTTTCGAAATTATGTGCGTATTGATTGACAATTATCGCCTGCTCCGTGCCTCGGAGAGCATGTTAAGCCGTCGGTCCCGGCTGCCATGAACATCTATGGCAGTCGTTATTGGAAGAGTGTCGACACAAAAGATCCCACTGGGTCGAAGTGTCGCCGGTCTGCACTGACTGGCCCCCACATAAGATACGTACAAGATACATATATACATTTATTCAAGTACGTTGTCTTTGATGGCCAAATAATAGTAGTGAAATAAAGTTACTAAACAACAAGATGCTTTTTCTTTTCAGATAAATGTTTACAGAAAGCTGTAAACATAATAAGGGTCGTGTACTGTTTAATGAATAATACATAACATTCGTAACACATTATTCACTATTCAGACATAAAAATATTTACGCCTGTTTCTAACAGATATTAGCAGAAAGTAGTCTCTGGTTTCCATTTACTTATTCAGCCTCACACAAAATTCAATGTATACCATGTTACCAGTTCCATGTATTCTCTTTGTAATTTGTGGAAAGAAAAATAAATGAATTATTTACTATGATCCTGGCTTCACGGCTGGTTTTAATATCTCTAGCTTTATTAATTAATTGCTTGCTTGCTTAATTATATTCTTTGTGCATTCGGTTCGGTTCAGGTTACTCTTGAACTGGCCTTTCTCTAGAATGTCTCCGATCTGATCAGAGAACATTTCGCTTAGTTTTTCAAGTGACCTATCAAACATTTACAATTTCTTGACCAATGTACATGTGTTCAAAGCACACACCTTACTTTGTCGTGTCATTATATTATCACGACGCAGTATTCTTTTATCACACTTTTCCTCATTCTATTCATACCATTAATAACCGCACCTTGTTATACGCCATATCTAATACTATTACTACGTTTTAATGGTATCCATCATACTACTAGTGAAATAAGGTCACTATGTTGTATTTTGGTAGTAATCTCGGTCAATGCCATATATGTTAGCTTTCATGAGGAAATATATTTACTTGTGTGACAATTGTTATCATAATAATATATTAATAATTTGATGTTGATGTGGCTTTGCTCGCGTTAATGTAGATTTATTATTCTCCGCCCGTAGTTCAGTCTATGGTCCGGAGTGAGAGGTCGTGGAACGCCGTCGCCTCCTTTTGTGAGGAAGTCATTTCCATCAAGGAGGCGGCGGAGCGGGAGAGGGAGCGTTTGAACCCTCTCCCCAACCGCAGAGCCGGGCGCCGGAGGGCGCGGGACGACCTCCAGCCACCCTGAGGTTTGACCTGGGGGTGGCGGGCTTTGTGGGCCTGCCCGCCATCCGTTCAGCACCAGGTCCAAGAGGCGGCGTGCGCGTTCCCATACGCGCCTCTGTTTCGAGTCCGTCTCCCCTCTAGGGGGGACAGTAGGGATAATTTGTGAGGAGTGCCTTTGGGTAGGTCTTTTGTGTAGTGGCCTGCCGTTTCATACGGCGGGCCGAAACCTCGGCGGGGTCGCGACCGCATGCGAAAGTGATTCGCGCGGCCCCGTCGATAGTGGTTTTGTCGAGGAACACCGTGGTAGGTTTAGTCGGTATTCCGGGAGGTACTTCATCTTTTCAACATCTTTATTTTACCCCGGCGAGTCCAACATAACCCCTCCGCCCGCCCCCGCGTAGGAGTATGCGTCATGCATTCCCCCACATAAAAAAAAAAAAAATATTTATTATTCTGATGTATAAACAATAATAGTGTAAAGATTCATCAAAATCCGGTCATTAGTTTTTGCGTGAAAGAGTAACAAACATCCACCCATCCTCACAAACTCGCAGATTTATAATATTATTAGGATAGCACCCTGTATATAAACTGTCCTACCGCTGGGCACGGGCCTCTGCCCTGTTTTTTTTATTCATCTAATTTGGCAAACAAGCATACGGCCCACCTGATGGTAAATGGTCACCGTAGCCTATGGACGCCTGCAACACCAGAGGTATCACTTGCGCGTTGCCGACCCTTTAGGAAAGAAGGAAGTGGGAAGGACAAGGAGTGGGAACGGGGCAAGAGGGTAATTGGGCCTCCGGCACTCTCACTCACCGAACGAAACACAACAGTAGGAACACTGCCATAATTAGTTTGGTTATACACACGCACTATCGTTGACTGCCTCGTCACAAGTTACATAAATACAAATGGTCGGTTTAATACGAAATATCAACAAGGCCAGCCCACTCATACAGACGCCTGTATAGAGCGATTTCGTATCAACTTGGTCAAATATCTAATACTGTAATCCACCGCCGCGCGTCGTTTGATTTCAGGATTTGTTTTAAGCTGGTCTTCGGAATATGTTTAGAGGTCTCGTCAGTTTGACCCAGACACAATTATTTTTCATAGTGTCTGGTTTCCAATCGATGAGTAAAAAAATTCCTGTTTTGATCAGTAGTATCACAAAGTATCAAACAATGCCTATATGTATACAAATCTCGTGTCACGTTGTCTGTGGTCGCACTCCTCCGAAATGGCACACTATGGACTGAAAATCGAGTTTCATAGGCATTTAAATCTTTTCTCTACTTCTTTTGTTTATGATGAGCTTCTCATGCCTTCAGCAGTCATGGATATATATAAGAAATATCATTTCATAGGTAAACAAAATAATCAAAAGAAAAATGAAAATTTTGTATGGAGTGAAAGTAATATATCCAGATATCTTCAAAACCGCTGTCTTAACCTTTATATCCTTACACATGGCTGTTGCAAAAACTTATTTGAAATTTTTTGGTATATTTTATATAACCGTGACATCTGCGTGTTTTTTATAAAAAATATATATGTTATATAAAAAATGGTTGAACTAAAATTTGTACTTACGTTCGGACCAATGGGTTTATAAACTTGAAATTTTGCAGAGAGGTATCTGTATTTTAGAAAAATACTAACACATTAGCAAAATTAAGAAATATATTCAATGACATCGAGAAAAAAATATGAAGTGATATTTAATTATGCATTCTAAGAACTCGTTTTCAACACTATTGTATGATCCTTAACCTATTAGGACATTATCTAATTACCCTAATTATAAAATTACCTTAATTTTGATGACAGAAGTTACTAAGTAGCTAATTAGTACCTATTTATTATTAGTATTATGATATTAGGGTTGTTAAGCCAAATATTATAACATTAATGATGGTAATTAAGCACAATATTGCATATAAATAGAACTGCAGAATATTCTATTATTTCGTTTTGAGCATTTTAATCACTCACACTAATATTTAAGTGTAAAGTATGGAGATCATTGTTACAAAACTAAATTTTGCTTGTCATATTAAAAAAATCTTATAAGAAGAATAATCTTGTTGTTTTGTTGTTGATAATTTGTGTTGTTGTAAATATTTTTCTTTTGATAACTAGATTTTCAGTCCATAGTGTTGCACGACCGATTTTATGACATTTTTTATATATATTTGGTAGGTACGAAAATAGGTCGTAAAGTATTTTTCATACCGCTAGGTGATTAGTGTCCCTATCGAATCAATTTATATGGCAGAACGTTTGCCGGGTCAGTTAGTCAGATACGGAATCCTATTCCATATACAGGATTAAAATTTTATGGCATATTAAAAAAGCTACTGTCTCTAGGTTAAAATTCTGTGTAGAGAAGGGCTTTACAAAAATTCAAACAACACTCACAAACAATAGATATCTTATCTTATCTTATGGAGAGGCCAGTCAGTGCAGACCGGCGACACTTCGACCCAGTGGGATCTTTTGTGTCGACACTCTCCCAATAACGACTGCCATGATGTTCATGGCAGTCGGGACCGACGCCGCGACGGCTTAACGTGCTCTCCGAGGCACGGATTAGGCGATAATTGTCAATCAATACGCACATAATTTCGAAAAGTCTTATAACTTCCGAAAGTCAGAGGTGCGCGACGTGGGTTCGAACCCGAGACCCTCTGCATTGCAGTCTGTTGGTCTCAACAGACAACTAAACAATAGACATACTCGGAACAACTATTTGTGGATCTCACAAATTATATGCCATTTGCGCCGTCAATAAAATAAAAACGGATACATTATAATAAGTTCGCCTTATTATAATTTTATCCGTTTTTATTTTATTAGTTAGTTTAGACTTAGTTTATTCATTTTTTGTTTGAATTTACTTCAATGCTTCAAACTGGATTAGTATAGGATTTGGATTAAACATTATTTTAGGATTAGACAGTCTCTTGAGGTAGGTTTTAAGGTTATAAAACGTCACGCTACAAAACACGAGCAGAACAGTAATTATGAACGTGAAACTGCAGGGTAGGTACTGCTAGTGTAAATAAATGTAGAATATTTTAGAAATCATAATCATTACATATTATAATTAGGTACATAAACATAATTACACTTGTATATATAGCCAAAGATATCTTCTTCTTCTTCTCTCTTAGCCTTTATTATTCCCAAGTCACTTGGGGTCGGCTTTTCTGGTCTAACCGGATTTGACTGGATATCAGTTTTTACACGGAGCGGCTGCCACGTGACCTCCGCAACCCGAAGGCTAACGATACCCTAAGGTTAGACCAGTGTCAGGATATTAGAGGGTACTGACTTTCCCAATAACGACTGCCATAGATGTTCATGGCAGCCGGGACCGACGGCTTAACGTGTTCTCCGAGGCACGGAGCAGGCGATAATTGTCAATCAATACGCACATAATTTCGAAAAGTCATATAACTTCCGAAAGTCAGAGGTGCGCGACGTGGGTTCGAACCCGAGACCTTCTGCATTGCAGTCTGTTGGTCTCCCCACTGAGCTATCGCTGCTTTCAGCCAAATAATATAGCCAAAGATATACAGTGAGATATATGATATGGTTTAGTTTATACACAAGCTGGAGCTAATGTAATAGAACCTAATAAAACTTGGCCTAATTCAGGTATGAAAACCGTAATAACAATAAATACAGTAATTGCGTTTACAATTTTAACGTCTATTATTTTTACACATATGCGACGAAACCAACGAATCAGACGTTACACCGTTTAAATAAATATTAAAATTGTTCTGTTTGTATTTGATGTAGCTTTTATTGAAACTGATTAAATTATGACGCTTTTTATTGGTGTTCAATAAGGAGCTGTTCGTAGAGAATCACCTTGATGCCGCATTCGTTCAATTACAACACGAGAATATAAATAATTATTTGTAGTTAGATTAAACTATGGACTACAATCATGCCTTGTCTTGATTATTAATGTACATGTAAGTGGATGCTCCTATTTACCATGTATGTATGTATCTTATGTGGGGGCCAGTCAGTGCAGACTGGCGACACTTCGACCCAGTGGGATCTTTTGTGTCGACACTCCCCCAATAACGACTGCCATAGATGTTCATGGCAGCCGGGACCGACGGCTTAACGTGCTCTCCGAGGCACGGAGCAGGCGATAATTGTCAATCAATACGCACATAATTTCGAAAAGTCATATAACTTCCGAAAGTCAGAGGTGCGCGACGTGGGTTTGATCCCGAGACCCTCTGCATTGCAGTCTGTTGGTCTCCCCACTGAGCTATCGCTGCTTTTTAAATTTACCATACTGCTGCTTTAGAGGCTACCATCAAATTTTATTAAATGCTTGAGTATGTTCAGTAATAGTTCATGGAGAAATGGTTGCAGCACCTTACAGCTCTTATGATTTGTAAACAAAAACTTGGCGATTAAAAAGAGTGACCATGAGTTTCTTGCCCATTCTTCCTATGAGCCCTACACCCTTGCTTTGCTGAACGTGGCAGTAAATGTAAATTCGCAGAAAAAAATTGTGTAACTTTTAGATTTATAAGTGTTACCTTGTAACCTAATCTGAATAAATTAATTTTGTATTTTGAATTTTTTAATTTTTTGAATTTAGTAGAAGTTTGTTAAAGTCATTTAAAGTACCTATATGTCATGTTTCGGCGCAGTCGCGATTGCTTGTAAAAGTGATTTGCGCGGCCCCGCCAGAGCGGTTATATCGAGCAACACCGTGGTAGGTTTAGTCGGTATTACCGGGATGTCACCATCTTTCCCCTGGTGAGCCCAACATAACATCTCCGTCGCTCCGCGGTGAGGTATGCGTCAATGTATAAAAGTTAAAAATATATATGTCATGTTCTAACTACAATACTGTATGAATGCTATAATAAACGAAATATAGCCAATTAAAAAGATATTATAATATTGTGTTTATATTTCGGCGTCCGAAGTCAGGCGATTAATATGAAATTAGTCGAGCCTTATAACTAGCGATTGATAAGTGTTTGTTAGAAACCTCCGATCACCGCCGCTTGTATTATCACATAAGAAAATGTTTGACTTAAGCTAAAAGTAGACTGGGGAAATACCTCAGTATAGTGTAGTACTCAGATAAACTTGTTCCGTACTGCTGGGGTGTCTAAAATTAAGGTTCAGTGCTGTTAGTATCAGTGTAATCTTTGTTCCTTGAGCTGGTAACAGTGATTCCCTAGGCCCTTCGTTCATTTAAGGTTTAATTCACAGTAGAACAGTTCTCTTGGGAAACTACTTCCACCCTACAAAAGATCACGCTTCAAAAACCTTTGTGTAGTATACTAGTATGTACACGGTTTTCAGGTTCTTTAGAAAGGTGTTGTGGAGTTAATACCTGTGTAAAATTAATTGTTTCGTGGTCCTACAGTACGGTGTGTCTTTTTATTTAGAGTCTCTAATTTCAAATAATATCTATAAAGTTACGAAGGAACATAGCTATAGTAACTGCTGTATGTATAAAAAATAATTTAGGAAACACACATGAAATAATAAATAAATAAAAATAAAATACAGCATTAATTACGTGAAATTACAGCTATAAATTACCAAAATAGATATTAATTAATTTAGCCAATTCAAAATAAAAAAATAATGCCTTGTAATAAAATTACTGCACAAAAATGGTCAGGAAGAACGTCCGTTTCGCACGTCGTCCGAAAAGAAAGTAAGCCGGTATGAACCGTGCGTCCTTTTATAAGCGATACCATCGTATGATTTGTGACGTCACTTGTTTGTGTTGCCTTTAGTATCTAACAATTTATATTCCCTTTTTTCACAGCATGCAGTGTCCAAGCTCTAGAAGACTACGACACACCGCGAGCTCCCCTTCTCCGACAAGTTTCCTTAGACGAGGAGCGACGAGATGAGTGCCAGGGTCACTGGCGAGGACCAGAACTGCAGGGTGAAGAGGAGGAGAGAGGAGTCAGGCTGTTCAGAGCACTGTTGCTGCAGCATTTAAGGCTTGAGGAGTTGAGGCCACCACCATGTTTTGTGGCGCCAGCGAAACCTGATCAAAGGTAGGTTGTGGTAATTCGTTTTGATATTCTATTGTGTGAATTGATTGCGTATAGCGTGACTGCCTTCTTAGTCTCATGGCATGAGGTCCCAGGTACCCGAGACCAGTGAACCGATAGTGTCTTTTTCAATAAAGAAATTCTCAATAACAGTACAAAGTCTTATAACATTTTAGGATGATGTCAATAGGTTTACTGTATACATTTTTAAACAATTTATAATTTAAAGTCTTTTGACAGAAAAACTCAATAACACGCCGGCCGACCTTAATATCAGTAGTTGTCCACCAGTTTACAAATTATACCACTGACCTCCACTGACCTAAGAATTGGCTATTGAAGAGAGTGTCCTTGAGTTTTTTGTCTGTTTCTTTTTCAACAGGCTTTTAATGTTATATTTTATGTACTAGCTATGCCCGCGATTTCACCCACGTTTATGGCTACTGCGCCACCCCCGTGGGTTGTAGCGTGATGTTATATAGCCTATATATAGCCTTTCTCGATAAATAGGCTATCCAACACTAAAATAATTTTTCAATTCGAACCAGTAGTTCCAGAGATTTGACGTATTCAGGAAGTGTTTACACATATTTGTCAGCCTCGGTGGCGTAGTGGTTAGTGTAACCGACTGCCACGCCTAAGGTCGCGGGTTCGGTTCCCGCACAAGTCAAACATTTGTGTGCATGAACATGGATGTTTGTCTTGGTCTGGGTGTTTCTATGTATAATATGTATGTATTTAAAAAAATGAATTTATATATGTATGTTTATCCATTGGCTAGTACCCTCTGCTTAGTTTGGGCTAGATAGTGTTGTGTGTATGTGGTAGAATGTGTGTGGTAGAATTTACGGAAAAAGAATACTTTTACTTTAATCCAGTAATTCAGTTTACATAGCAGTTAAAATGATAATATCCTACTCGTCCAGGGGCTGGTGGATGTACTGGCGTGACTGGCGTTCATTAGAACGAGCCGCGCGCCGGTTTAGAGAGACGAAGGCTCAAGCGCGGTTAGCGGCGAGGGCAGAACATATATCCCTCCTCAGCCTCGATGAGGTAGAATTTGAGGATATCATGCAGGAACTCTGTCAGGTATTTATTGGATTTTGTATTACTCATCATACAAAGATAGTACACATATATGTATTACCGCTTGTTACTCGAAGAATTGAGTAGCAACGACGGATAACCTGCCATGATTTTGGCATACCTCTCGTGCTTCATTCACTTGCATCATATTCCTCATTATTCATTTATTCGTTCAGGGATAATACATAATGTAATATATACACTACACACATATATATAAACGGCAGTTTAAGTTGTGCTTTGATGTATAATGGACCGTGAAGTGCTTTTCGCGTAAATTCTCAATAACAGAACCGTAAACGTCATCAGCTTAGTCCCTTATTCCACAAGCATGATTGGCAAAATGTGGGCTTCTAATTCATATCTACCTACCCATACTGAGATATACAGGCGTGACACTATGTGGAATACTCCGAAATAGCACATCGATATAAAAAGAACAACCAGTCTCAGCACAATTGTTAGTAGATTGGACAAATAGTTGCCGACTGTATGTCAAACGTATAGCATTTAGCACGACATAGTAGCGAGGTGATAAGTCAAACCTTAATAATATTATAAATGCAAATGTGAGTTTGTTTTTTTTTTACGCTTTCGAAACTTAATTACTTGACCGATCATCATGAAATTTCGCATACACGTTGTCAGAGGTACAAAAAAGGATATAGGGTACCTTTCTCCCAGAAAAATTACTATTAGTAACAAACATAACCTACATTTACGCGATCTAAGCCGCGGGCAAAATCTAGTTGTATATAAAACTAATTACCGATGGCTTTTATCTTTCAGGCTTGCGTACATACAGAGCAAAGAGCATTAGTTGTGCTCGCTTTCCTATGTGAGGTTTGCGCTCGTGCCGTCAGAGTAGGGGGCTGGTGCCGGGCGGTAGACTGGGCAGCGAAGCACGTTGCGCAGTGTGCCACGCCATGGGCCATCAGGCATGGCGGATGGGTAAGCCGTTTTGTGACTTGAGATAAATCGTCAACAATTTAATGTATACTTAAGCTATATTTATTTCAAGAGTAGGTTGTAGAGTAGAGTAGAGGAGAGGAATCGTCATCCTATAATACATCGCACCAAAACTATCTGATGTATCTAAGGTAGATTTCGAACTCGCTAAGCAGACGCTATGCTATGCCGCCGTAGCGATTTTTTGGCGTTTGGCTGGGAATTAGAAGTGACCCTAGTTTTGCATATTGTTTAGATTACCTGCAACATAAAACCACAAATCACAAACGCGTTTTTAACGTCAATACGCCTATAAAGAGAGTTACTCTACTAGGAACAAAAATATATTTATTATTTCAGGCATGATTTAAAAGAGCATTCCGTAACGGCGTGCCTTAGTAGTATTGAGAATTAACTTAAGCTTGAGTGTGTGTTACTCATGTGCTAAATAAATTATATTTGTGTTTCAGAGCACGGTAGTCGAGCGCGCGGGAGGTTCACGCCGCGATGACACGACACTACTGGCCGGCGCGGCGCTCGCGGCACTACTGGCGTTTCTTCTGTTCTGCCGCACGCGCCTGCGCACTGCGCTCCTTTAAAACTACCCTCAAACGAACAGGGGATCACTTTATACGCTTTAAGCGATTGGCTCTATACATACCATCTTACATAAATAAAATTTTATAATGATGGTACAAAGCCAAGTGCGGGTTGATCTTGTACCGTCCGTGAAGAAAAGTATTATTATGTAGATACAAATAATAACTCATATACAGTTTTTATTAAAATCTACTTTTAGTTCTCAACTGCTTATTATAAGTATGCAACCTTTTAATTATCTACAAGAAACAGCCTGCAAGAAAATACCAGTATTGATAAATAGAAAAAAAGAACCATTAAACGCATAAACAGACGGACATTTTAAGCCTGAGTACGGAATTGGGAGTTCCGTTTTTTATTTGAGTACGAAACACTAACAATGAAATGAAATTTCGAGTTTTGTAAAACAGGGCACGAAAGATTGTAATGCAAGAATATATATAAATGATAATTGTATTTAATAGCAATTGATGTACCTATACATTAAGTTTAATATATATTTAGTGTAAGTAGATTTTGTTAGGTATATTTGGCACAACTTTTTTTCTATATTACACTGTATTTATATGTGAAATGACTGTCCTTTACAAGATGGGTAGAACTTTAAGATCAATACATCATTGTCATTGATTTAATTTAAAAGTGAACACCTATATGGTCACTTTAAACGAAATACAAACTACAATAGGAACATTACCAATTTTTAAAATATTTGTATTAAAAGATTATCTAACCCAGAATATAAAGATTTTTAACACACTCAAAAATAACCCTTTCATGTTTTGAGTTGCAGCAGCATCCCGTCCGCGTCGGTCAGGCACAGTTTTTATTAATTATTGGCGCCCCGGCTTCGTAACGGTAGCACTAAACCTTAAAAAATAATATATCTAAACCTTCCCCATGAACTACGTAGTCTATTGGTGAAAAGCCGTTCAGTAGTTTTTGTGTTTATCGCGAACAGACAAACAGATGAGGCTGACTGATAGAGGATAGTGATGTCTGACATTCCATCAATTTTGAGATTACTATCTAGCAGAAGGTAATTGTGAATTAATAGAAAATGCATGCATGACACTATTTTATGACGTAGCGATATAAGTGGGAGGGAAATAACGGCAAACGTTTCTCATAACCAAATTAAAAATATTAACGTTACATTCATCTTACGACGAATGTTATAGTAATATAATTAAAAACTAATGTTATGTGTCTTGTAGTTCTATCTATGTTGAAAGTAATAAGTGTATAAAGTGACTTGTTATAAGCCATAGACCTAGGATTTTACAGATAGTAGCTCTCAAACTAGAAAATGTCTTCTCTCAAGTCGGCCGGACCGCTCATACATACACACACACACAACAGTTACTGCAAGTCGTATACCAGTTTTGCGATACAACAGAGACTTATAATTATATCAGCCCTTATTAAACTGCTGGACACGGGTCTCTTCTCAATTTGAGAAGGGCTAGGCTATAGTTCACTACGCTGGCCTAGTGCGGGTTGGCAGACTTCACATATCTGTGAAAGTTTCAGACATGCAGGTTTTCTCACGATGTTTTCGTGCGAGCGATAGTAACTTGTTTAAATCGCACATAACTTTGAAAACTCAGAGATGGGCGTTAAGAGCGAACTCGAGACCAGTCGTGGCAGTCCAAAGGTCTCTTACCAGGATATCGCTGCTTTGGAAACGTTAAAAATAATAATTGGGCATTCCTACATTATAAATTTATTGTTGTAAATAAAATAAGTAATATGTAAGTACTGAAATACTTCATTCAGTCACACATACATATGCAGCCGCGATATTTGGACGTCAAAACTTTGCTAATGAGATAATGTCGGTAAATTCCTAAGTCAATGTTATTAGTATTAAATATGTGTGATAGTTGGTCGTTTTAAAAATCGTTTGCTGTTATTTTTGTATTCTATATTATTGTTAAAGAATATGTAGTGGGTTGCCAACTATACTGTTAAAAACAGTAGTGTATTTGTTGGTTTATTTAGGCTAATGTTGGTGTGCCACTTTAAAAGATTACAAAGGAATCATTTACTCGACGACTCGATGGCGTAGTAGTTAGT
Source organism: Catocala fraxini (assembly GCA_930367265.1). Lineage (NCBI taxonomy): Eukaryota > Metazoa > Arthropoda > Insecta > Lepidoptera > Erebidae > Catocala > Catocala fraxini. The sequence continues at coordinate 1,958,322 of OV884041.1, forward strand.
GTAACCGACTGCCACGCCTAAGGTCGCGGGTTCGATTCCCGCACAAGTCAAACATTTGTGTGCGTGAACTTGAATGTTTGTCTTGGTCTGGGTGTTTCTATGTATAATATGTATGTATTTACAAAAAAAAAGTATGTATGTATGTTTATCCATTGTCTAGTACCCATAGTACAAGCTTTGCTTAGTTTGGGCTAGATGGTGTTGTGTGTATGTGATAGAATATTATGATGATTATTATTATTATTATTTTTACCTGTATGGTGGTCCCTGACAAGAAGACTAAAAATATCAAAATATCACTAAATCAAAATATATAAAATATCACTAAATCAAAATCTTGGTTACCTATTGTCCGAAATCATAGGATAAAGTCTAGACATGCTATTCTGTAAAAGTTTTCTTTTCGAACTCAAATATCACTTCGTGTGATACGTCATATAATTTTCTTTTTGATTCAGAAGTGCAGGTAAGGTTATAAAATTTACAGAATTGCGCATCTGTTTCAATATTGTATTCATAATTTTTGTCAATAAGAGAGATTTGATGTGTTTTTGTCGTGGATCAATCGCTAACATAATATTTTTCTACTCTCATTAATAATTCTTAATTCTTCCCTTTTTGTTTTCTTTTACGTCTTTGCCTCTCCTTCTTCTTCCTAATCTTGCACTCTTCTACTCATTTTAAATAAAAATTTCTACATCTTGACATTTATGAAGTCTGAAAGATCTGCATTAACTAAAAGTAAAAAGCAATATAATTATTTATTCAAAGCTTGCTTTGTACTTTTAGAAATTATTTAATAAATGATAATATGTCCCTTAATTTATTGTTAATGTAAACATAAAAGTTTAAGTATGACAGAATGTACATACAAAGATTCAACCACACTTTTGTAACCTAATTTTAAACACCTACATTCCAAGCAAATAAATAAATATTATATTATTATCTAATATAAGTGTTAGCCTATCTTATTATAGTTATGTTATTGCAATATATGAAATTATGCAATACCACACACGCGCGTATTACAAGCTTGGCAAAAAATTGTCACTACTTAGTGCAAGGTACAACGAGGATTGCATTCGCTATTGTCAGCTTAGCATCTCTAAAAACCTCGTATAGTCACAGTTGCATTAGTAGAAACAGACGGATTAAATCAAACTGAATATAATTCAGAGATTAATTTTATATTACTGCCAACGCGGAGTATCTGTTGTCTACTCTCGCATACCTCTGGTTTGTATAGAAAGCTGCTAATCTGTTATTACTTTTACACATATTATTATGAAGTCCTTATAAAACCTGCTCACCCCAAATACTTAAAGCTTTTTGATTTTCAATGATGGAGTTGCTTCAGACCTACTTTTAGAAATACTTATAAAACAAAATAAGTTTATATGTCTATGTCATAAAGAATACTGGTGATTGTCAACGATAGATCGCTTTATCAGACAAATGTTACCAGTTCGTGCTTTTAACAAAAATCTGTGAGCTCTGTTTTGTGAGTGGTTATCATAATGGACTCTATAAAACAGCTACACTAACATTTTCATATTCGGGTTTTGCGACAAATCTGGTACCATAATAGCGCGACGTTTCGCTTATGGTAAAGAACCCTGGTTGAGTTTGAAACTAGACAGGCAAAATCGAATAATCAATATAGGTTCAACGATTCTAGAGATTATATTAAGATATTTATTGTTTAAACCATAAACGTATATTTTATACCACAAGTTGGCAACCTTGTATGTAATTAGTGCCAGATATATTCTGTATATACTTTTAGCTTATTGCCAAATGGACGTCAAATTGTATCGTGTTATATTTTTTAATATTAATATTTATTGTTATTTTTGTAACAACAGATACTACCATATATAATAATTAAATATTTTGATTGGGTATTTGAGGTTTCATTTATTTCCAGGATATAATCCTGGTGACCTGTAACACACCTGCACCGTCAACTGTGGCATCTTTACTTTCCTTCAGCAACTTTACCTAAGCATACCTTATATTACGTACTAAGGTATATCTTTTTATCTATAGCAGTAAATTTTGATGTTTTGGTAGATTCTATAATAAATTGTGGTAACACATAAAGTTTTTCAAGCTGGCAACTTTGTTAACTGTCAATTAGTGTGACTTTTCGTTTCACGTGGTCAATTGTGCTAGTAGTGACAACGAAGATAAATTGGATTTTAACCAGGAAATCGAAGTGCAGGTAAGTGACTTAATGTTGAATTGTACGGGGTATATTCTTTATTGAGTGTATGTCAATCATTCAATCTTATAAAATTCCTATTTCCCGAGTTATGGGTGTAAGTAATATTACTTGTGCTTAGGTCAAGTTACTTCGCCTGGCTCGAGGACAATTTTACCTATGACTAGGGTTGTCAACTATGTAATAAGCATGTAGATTGAGTTTGATTTAGGTTTTTATCTTTATGATCGCATTAAATTTAATAAGATAATTAATCGTTTAACACTTTTTTTTTATACATCGGTGAGCACAACAACGGTGGCAAACAAGCATACGGCCCACCTGATGGTAAATGATCACCGCAGCCTATGGACACCTGTAACACCAGAGGCATCACTTGCGCGTTGCCAACCCTTTAGGCAAGGAAGTGGGAAGGAGAAGGAGCGGGAAGGGGGAAAGAGGGTGATTGGGCCTCCGGCTCTCTCACTCACCGAACGAAACACAACAGTAGGAATACTGATATTTCACGTCGATATTCTGTGAGAGGGTAGTCCTTCCCCGGTCGAGCCGGCCCATTCATGCTGAAATCAGCGAGGCTCTACTACTACAAACTACATTTGATAATTTAATGTATGTAATGAAATGTAATATTTACATGTTACCTGCGCATAATCAGAGCGTTATAAATAACTGTAAAGCACTTACTGTGTTAATATTCTAAGCTATTACAAATCTTTTTAAGAGGCCTCCAAAAAAATGTACCACGAAAACAAGAAACAGACGACGTTTGGGAGCGCGTAATTACAAAAACTACTCTGAAGAAATACTTTTATTAGCTGTTGACCTAGTAAAAAACAAAAACACAACATCTTATGAAGCTGAGAAGCGATTTGGAATACCCAGACGGACCATTGAAAATAGAGTAAAAAGTCTTCACTCCGATAAACCTGGCCTCCGTTTCCGTTTAAATCAAGAAGAGGAGCAAAAAATTATCAAAGTTCTCATTGTGGCTGGTGATTTCGGATGTCTGCTATCACAGTTAGACTTAAAGTTGGCAGTGTAACTAGAAAACAGATAAATGTGATATATGGTACCAGGTATGTAATAAATATATGATCCTATAATTCGATAAATGATGACATATCATAAATCCTGATACCTATCGCAGGCACTCTCACAAAATTCAATGTGTACCTTGTTAACAGTTCCATGTACCTCCTATTTGTAATGTTGTGGAGAGATAGATAACATTAATAATTATTAAACCAATATGTTCGAAACACTACTCTGCGTTCCAAAACACGAATAGCTGCATGTAGGTGTTAAATCCGTTAGGTTCAAGTGGGACTGTGCCGGATACATCTGCCGCATGTGCCTAGAGAGGTGGGTATTAATCCTTACCATTTGGGTGCCACTGCCCACGGGACAGTCAATAGCGACAGGGCAGACCCAAACGACGATGGCGAGACGACCTGGACACCTCACACAAGGGACTGGCAGGGGATATCTACCAATGGAATGATTTGGAATTCCAAGGGAGAAGTTTTTGCTCAGTAGTCAAACATATAAAAAGTAAAAAAAATATAATCAATAAATTGCATTTAATTGCGTAAACTCTGTGGATCTAATTACGAATTGATACAGTAGTTTACTTTATCTTGATACATTGTAAAACCGACCTAAAGTATAATTTGAGTATATTAAGTGTACAAACCAGTTAACATTGATTTTAGTTATTATTAAATTCAGTAAGTATCTATCAGGCCCATATTTTAAAGTATTAGAGCCTTGTATGTTTCGGTCTTAATAATAGGCCATGGCTGGCCTGACGGCCGGCGATGTAAAGTCTGAGAGTAACTGAGAATGCGGCAGGCCATTTACCCTCTGGGTCCCTGAAAGTGCTTACCATCAAACTGACAGTGTGCTTGTTTGCCTCCTATGTAGTTTACAGTAGGCAAAACGATGGTTGTGTTTCCTAGAGTTGTTTCCATGATGTGAAGAAAAGACAGCCGTGTTAACTCTGAGCGACGGTTATCACTTACCATCAGGTGGGCTTCTAGAACGTCTACCACCTACACGCTAATCCAGAAGGGATTGGCAAACTTCACACTTCTTTGAGTCCATTATGGAAAATTCTTATATACTTATGTTGGTTTACCTTAGATATTATATATAGAAGAGAAGCAGATACGTTACTATTGAACAAAAAGTAGTACAGACTTAAACTCGTTACAATGGGCGCTGTCGTTTTTGTGCTCACTAGACGGCGCCTCTAGAGAGTAAGGTCTAAGATCCAGGTGATCCTGCCACAGCTGCTTTCAAAAGCCTTATTTGGCCGTAGTTATCGTCGGTTTCTATGGTTACTGTTGAAGTGACTTTAGAGTTTTAAGTGGTTTGAAGTCTTGACTTTAGTATCCACTAGCACCTCCAGCGATGAAAGCGCTGTAGCCCTCATTGGTACGTTTTCTATTGAACTCAAAACAAAATCGCTTAATAAAATCCCTTGCAAAACATTTAAAGTGCAATTTTTCGAATGATAGCTATCTGTTTCATGTATTGTAACTTATAAGTTTGAATTGACAACACACACGACAAAGTTCTGGTGACCAGATTTTCAAATAATTTAAATTTAATATTAGGTACTATAAAAGGAACGTATCTAGTTTAAAATATCATTGCTTACAATTTTTTTTCTTAAGAATTACATCATTATTAGATAAATAATTAGATCATTATTATTAATTACGCTCATCGCTTCGAAAAGACAGACGTTTGGTGCCATTGAATCAAACTCGAGATCTGACGACTTGGTACATAATTAAAGTAATATGTACCTGTATTAAACTGCCCCACTGCTGGGCACGGGCTTCTTCTCATTGTGAGAAGGGTTAGGCCGTAGTCCACCACGCTGACCTAGTGCGGGTTGGCAGACTTCTCACATCTTCGAGAATATTATGGAGAACTCTCAGACACGCAGGTTTCCTCACGATGTTTTCCTTCACCGTTAAAGCAAGCAATAACTAATGATTTAATACGCATATAACTTCGAAAAGTCAGAGATGCGCGCCTTAGGTTCGAACCCGAGACCTCTGCGTGGCAGTCCAATGGTTTCCCACTAGGCTATTGCTGCTTTTTTAAAGTAATATAAATGGTATAATATGAAACAGAAACAATTGCCCTGTAGACGATAGTCGGACTCCCTCGCAGAGGTTATAAAATCCCAAGGCACGCATCTCTGAGTTTTCAAAGTTATATGCGTAATGAACAGTTAATTATCATTCGCTGTAACCTCGTGAGAAACAAAGAAAACCTAGTGAGGAAACTTGCATGTCTAAGAGCTCTCCATGAAGCTCTCGAAAATATGTGAAGACTGCCAACCTGCACTGGGCTCGTGTAGTAGACTATGGCCTTAGAATTATCACAATGAGAAAAGGCCCTTGTCAAGTAGTGGGTCAGTTCATATAAAGAGCTAATATTATTGATATATTGCAATCAGTGGCGTATCGTGGGTGTTAGCAGCCCGGGGCAGAAAAGACATTGCCTCCCTTTTAAAAGACTATCAGTATAATAATAACTACAGTATAATGTAAGTAATTCTAAAGAACTTTTCGGTAAGAACAAGCATTCGTATTGTGTATTGTACAGTTTAAATATTTATTTATATTATTATTATTATTATTTATTGTAAAATTTCGCCCCTGCCGCCCCCATTACGCTGCGCCACTGATTGCAATCCGCACTGGGCTAACGTAGTGAACTCTAGCCTAACACTTGGCAAGCAGTTGGATAGTTTATATTATTATACAGGGCTGAAATTATTATTATAAAATTAAAAGCCAATTTTTCACTCACTATTTTATTATTTTTATTGTAGTTTTTCATAATACCGTCGACAGCTTACGCTTGGGTACGCCGATGCTCTTTATAATCGCCAAAATTATAAACACTCATATATATATACCAAATTATTTCACAATATATAATATGCAAAAACTATTGAATACATTAAAACTATCACAATTTTAACCGTCAACAATCATTAGAAGCTTTGAGTAGAACAACAAGTACCCGACCGGAAAAAATATATTTATTTATATTATATTATTTAAACAATGTGCGTTACAACTAATTAATATCTTGAAAAATTACACAAATATTGAGAAATGCATTCAAAACCTTATTTTGAACGCAGTTTAAATTATCACATTTAAAAATACATGATTTTGTATGGACATCTTTAATCTTTCCGATCGAGATTCACAGCGAAAGTACAAAAATTCAATAGAAATGAACTAGCCAGCATATTCTAAGTAAATATAATAATACTGCTCAAAACTTTATCAAAAACCACAATCCAACGTACCAATCGTTTGACAAACAAATCAAAATAACCCAACAAGAGCTTTCTCCGCCCATTTTTGACCTCGTTACAACATGATGAAAATTCCTAAAACTTACCTACATTTTTTAAAATTAATAACATTTTTTTTATTTTTACCTAATTTGTAATATCACTATTAACAACCTACGCTGTCATCTCGATTTCGATGACTTTCTCTTATATTCAATTATATATAATTGGAAATTTTATTCTGTATGCCTGGCAACTTTATTTAAAGCAACGTCATTTGACAGTTTTGACGTTACGAAATCACGAGCCAATTCCTTTTTTAAATTTGTGTTTTCGAAGTCTTCTTAAGAATTTCAAAACTGAAAGAAATGTGCTTAACAAGTGCAAACGAATATGTCACACATTTTCCACACCGTCAGTCGAAATCGAGACTTATCAGCTATAAACATAATCGATGACTAATTAAAACCACCCCACTTTTCCCTCCACGATTAAATTTAAAGCTGAATATGTAAGAGAGAGCACAATACTTAATTCCACTAAATAATCATTATGGTGTTCATGTAACGTCGCAGAGACAAAAGTGGAGTGAGCAATATTTTTTTTATGATCTGCAATAATTTTACTTTATATTTTTATATAAAAACCATCATTCTAGTAACAATCTCTACCTGGATATCATATGTCAATTTTTTATTAATAAACATTTTTAATATTAATGATAGCGTTTAAGCCTAGATCTTAAACTACGAAGAAGTTATAAAGGATATTTTATGTGTTAATCGGTATCTGTAATCGATACCGAGTTATATCGATAAATTGTAACTCTTACAGACACTATTAGTTATAACGAATTTTGAAATTTAATGAGTTCTAGCTCGGTTTGTGCTATTTGGTACTGAACAAATGCAATTTTAATGTATCTACGTGGTATGACATGCAAATAGGCGAGTTTGAAACTTGAGTGATAGTTTGGCACAACATTGTAAAAAACAGCTGAATGCCAAACATGAGTTGTGACGTCACCAAGCCCCTTTTACAAAGTTATGTCAAAGAATAGAGTAGAGTCATGTGATATGATTATAAATAGTCTTTATCAGTTCAATAACGAACGCTTTAAACAATTGTGGAAGGTTGGTTAATTTACAAAGTCTAATTACATTATACAAGAGATAGATAGAAATCTAGTGTATATAGTTATGATATATAATTTAATAGCATAATTATAGATCTCATGAGGTTCCCATAGATGTTCTGTGGTAATGTTGCACAACAGTGTCTTTTTTGATTGGCAATAGCATACAATTAACAGTTGTCATTTTCAAATTTAAGGTTATATTTCAACATCAGGTTTTTTAAATATTGTCGTAATAACGTATTTTCATCGGTATGTCACAGTGCATCTGTGGGACTCCTCAGTAGGTATAACGTACTTTTGGTACTTGGTGCGTCAGATAATATTAAGGATATTTTGATTAGCTTACTACATTCTAGCTTGTATCACCGTAAAGAAATATTTAAATCGAATTAAAATTACGTTTAAAGATTCAAATTCTTAATTTTTTATAGAGTGGCCACTACTTCGAACAGTTTTTTTTTTATTATCGGAGATGTTATATATTATATTAAAAATAAATTGTACAAGGTTTTGGAAGCACTCTTGAAACATCCCAGACTTTATTAGGATTTCGTTTAAAGGAGTAACGTTCAAGTAATGTCAGACGCTGACAATAATTAAATAATATATTAAAATTAATATTTTATTTATTATAAACGGACTTTAAAATTAAATTAATACGATTTCAATTATTTTTTATATAAGCTATATTGAAGTTAAATTATATTTTATATTAAAATGACAATAAAGAAAAACTATACAGTTATCTATGTTCATATAACTGGCCTACTATCGTATTCCACGTCTACCGCAATTATTTAGCAATACCAATTACTCGAACGTCATTACTTATTATCATATATTGTGCAGTATGAATAATATAACTGCATCTGTTTAAACTTTGCTGCTTTGTGACGTCATACAAGTGTGCAACTTGAGTAAAGTGAGGGCGAAACGCAGCCGAATGCATACGAAAGCGAGCGTTGTCTTTGTCAGTTGTATTGCTGTTGATATTTGCGTCCCGCTCTGTTAACTGACGTGACATATTATTTTCGGTGAATAGATAATAAAAGATATATTTACATTATTCGTACTGTTGTCTGTAATATTGTAATAAATAATATTAAAACCGTCTCATAGTGGCGTCGCTAAGCGAACTACAGAAGGCTATCAAATTCAAGCTTATATATACATAATACTATACGAAAACTTGAAGAGAGATGATGTCAATATAAATATATTTATATATACGTCATAAGCTTGCTCTTATCACAGATTATGACCTACACGATGTCCACCAACTACCGATATGTCGTCATTTGTCTCAACATCATTGTATCGTTTGTATGAGAGTACAGTCTGCCATTTTGAAACATCTGCGTTTAATTAATTACTATTATCATTACTATAATATATTATAACTGTTATTATAATTATGACTTTTTAAAATCGAGCCGATATTGCTTTATATTTGTACTGGTGTAACAGGAAATCTTATTCAACGTATACATTTGAGAGATTATATTAATAATAACATTTTTATACGCTCATTATTTTTTATGTAACTACTTTACTCGGACGTCATGGGGAGGTAATAACTACTCTTTTAAATGCACAAGGTGTAATGCGTTTGTGGAAAGTCGCCAACAACAAACAGGGACCTTACAAATATTCAGAAAAACAGACACAAAGAACGCCTATTCTCAGTACTACTGTTTTTGGATCACACCAATTTCTGTCTCGTGTATCAACCTAGCCGTACCATAGCATCGTGTCAGTGGCGACCGAATCATTTAAACCACGGCCATCAGTATGGCGTAAATATAAGTATTTTCCATAATAAAATACTAAAAAACAATTTTTAATCATTATAAGTGTTATCGCTTGTTTAGTGACAGAGTGGCAATTAATTGTCGTATTCTAAGGATTTAAATAGTAATCAATATAATTGGGATTTGTTTTTGAAATGCTTTAAATAAAACTCTAAATACTAATACGAAAAGTGTGTCATAGATAATAGACAATTATATTTGTAGTTCTTTTACTTTGTTAATAATGGTTCGAAAATTGCAAATGTGTAATATGCCCGGTAGAAACAGCAAATATATTTATATGTTATCTATAATACACTCTTCACCTTAGTCTATAGGGTTAATTAAAAACATTTTGTAAATAAAAACTATATTTAACAATTATAACCAAAAGTATTATTATTTAAATCCCGAAAATGTTATACTGAATTGTGATGTTGACATTCAGAACAAGTCACAAGGCGTTAAAGATTTGAAACAAAGAAACGAAAATAAAGAAAAAAATTATAAGTAATAAACACATCTTGTTTATAGCGGCATTACATTATAATGTTTACAAACACGTTTACATTTTGTGTTCCAAAATAATTGCCTTTTAAATTTAATGCGGTGTATTCAACGCAAATGTTTCAAAACGACAATCGCGTCGTGCTAACCTCTTGTATCTATCAACACATTACATGTAAAAACTCTATATATAAAGAGAGACGAACAGAATTCCTTGGTTGATGTATGAAGCGATTCTTTAAGGAATTTTGGAATACTTGTGCGTATTATATTATGAAGAATGTTACAGCGCGTTGAGGACTCGAAGTGGATGGCGATGGATAGGTGTGACGTCACTTCGCGACCCCGAACTCGTGCTAGAAGTCCAATAACGCTTTTCTCAACATTTGAGCGACATTCTGTCTGAAGTGGTAAAGCTTAACAATTTAAATATTTAACTATCTATTCTAAACTATTTATTGCTATGTCAAATAGGCGGGTTATCAATATAAAATTTTGTGGGATATCAACAATTGAACTTACCATCATTTTTATTTAAAGTTTTCATGAGGATTCAGCTATTTAGGTACCGAAGTATCACGTGCAGAAGCGGAAAGTAAATATGAAACAGAATCTATGGACGGTTGTCAAGATGTTTAAAATTTTATAGAGTTTATTAAACCGTGCCTTTTATATACGAAAGAGGTAACATATATTCTTAAAGACGTAGTCGTTAATTTAAGAATTGACTATTTGCCAGATGTCATATCGAATCTTTTGTCGAAAGTCAATATTGAAGAGCGAAGGGTAGGTGGAAAGTTGATTACAATTATAGATAGACCCGATAGAGATAGTGTAAACTCTAACTACGGTATAATGTCGTAGAGCGGGACAGATGCGTCCACAGTATCGTATATAACACTAATGTAAGCCATAGATCGCTACAGATGACAAAGTGACTTTTAACATTTCTTGTTATCTGGTAATTTATAAAAATCGAAGCTATATGTTATTGAGTTCATAAACTCTTAGGCACATTTTATGGAATGAGACTTTAATAAAAAAATGTCATTTGCCCCGCTCTCTCTCCCAACTTCTACGTGTGTATGTACAAACTAATCTTTGTGCGACCGACACACACTTACATCGAACGTCGTTCATTTCACAATACATAAAAATGTAAATAATCGACATGGACCGAGGGCCGCGCGTCGCCGCGACCGAACAGCTAACACAACGTAGAAACGCAACTCCAACTCAATTCTGAATATGTACAAAAACATACGACACGTACATTTACATAGATTAAGAACTTAGCCTTAAAACTTCGTAAAAGCGAATTAAACAACTAACATTCATATAAATAACTACAGTCTCTATCGTGGCTAAATATTTACTGATACAAAATCTTGTACCACTTCATAATTTACAATGCAAAACCTTATTATTATGATAAGAATCTTTGAAGCTTCATCTTTATTGCATTTTGATAGGAATGTTATTTTCGTTAATATTTCTACTGTCTTAAGTTCATCTTATGTATATTGGTGCACATTTGTCTCTCATTATTTCACGTAAAACTTCTATTACAAGCATTCCATTTAAAATATCTAAACGAAACTATACAGCAAAGCAATCGTAAAATAAAATAGTACTTTTGAGCAATATTTTAGTGCTTGTGTTATGCCTTCTAGAACTAAAATACAAAACTAAATTCACAACGCTAAAGTAACTCTCTTAATACTTACACGTTTTTAGATATTTATTTTATTTTCAGTTGCAGCAATACTATCATTACAATCTTCTGTTGGATCATTATGTTTGATTATTCATGTAAAATAATTAAAGTAATGATCCGTTGTATGCTTCAGTCGTTTTGTAGATAACATCTCTATCGATTTGGTAATAATTATATTTATGTCTTTGGATAGGATCGATGGGTTGTTGTCCTACAATACGACCTGTAGTGGCGATGGCTGTGGGCAATGTTACGATATCAGCAAATGCAATAAGCTTATCATTAAGTCCATCTTCAAATATTTTGCAGCAATCAACATACCATAAGTACACATCATCTTACTCTCTTTATACCATAATTAATAATCTATTCCTTTTCCAAATTACTTGAATTTGCTGCAGTGTGTTTCTTTGCAATCAATCAATCTATAAGGGCCGTCTTCGCAGAATTCATTTTCTTTCTAATCACGTCATTTTTCGCACAGACCAACCAACATTCTATTTTTGTAGATATATCCATTTGGATGAGTACATAAAGAGGAGGCTACTTTTGTATAGAATACTTTACTCGTTAATCGACATCATGCTTCTCAACTCCTCTTTTTAAACCAAATTGTCCAAACCAAACACGTGCCATTACTTTACATACAATAATCTAATACACTTTAAATCTCAAGATGGACCTGATCATAAGCCTGTTAGATCAAATTCTCAATTATCATTCGTAACGCCATCTATAACAGCTTGCTGCAACTGTTTCTACACTGCTAGAAGTACCAATATTCATGATTTGATCACCGGCTGTTAATTTTAGATCATCAACTTTTCGAAAACCATACCAAACATCATTATAACAAATAACTTCCTTTGCAAACTGTCTCTAACTACCATCAACAATATTAAAAATCTATTCGTACTATCTACCATTACTTTCGTAGCTTCTTTCTGTTTGTGATCTAAAAGAAACAGCCAGTGTCTTTAAAATCCAATTAATCCAAAAAGCATCAACTCTTAACACGAAATTAGAAGCCCGGAACAGTCTATTCGCTTGGACAGTGCAGGTAGCCGTATTCAAGTCCAAGACTGACCCCAACAAAGACAAAGTACAGGAGGAACATGGTGAAACCGAGGCCCCTGTTCATTTTCCACCTGAAGCACGCGATGCTGATGATGACGAAGATCAACATGGCGAAAAGTAGCACGATGCTGCACACCATGCCTTTGGAGTTCACTTGGACCGGCTCGCCGTATATCAGCCCGTATAGGAGCCACGGAAGAGGGAGCCTGGAAATTAAAAACATTTGTGTTATTTAAGGCAGTTATTATTACGTGACCTGTTATTAAGCGGGACCTGAAGATAGCTGGCGAAATCTGGTGGTACCTAATACTCTTTCGTATCGTCGTATATTTGGTATAGAAAACGTAATTAAATAGTATTTTGGTAAATATATTCGGTATTTGATATTTTATATAAAAATTTTAGAATGAATTTCTAAATATGATTTGTTTATAGATCTGAATATAATTGAAATTAACTTCCTTATATGGATTTTATCGCGTTTTTTATTTCCGTATAATCTGGTGGTACCTAATACTCTTTCGTATCGTCGTATATTTGGTATAGAAAACGTAATTAAACAGTATTTTGGTAAATTTATTTGATATTTTATATAAAAATTTTAGAATGAATTTTAAATATGATTTGTTTATAGATCTCAATATAATTGAAATTAACTTCTTTATACAGATTTTATTGCGTTTTTTATTTCTGTATAAAGTAGTTTAATTTCAATGAACAACATTCACGTATACGTAAGATAAGACCTGAATATCAGTGAGGTGGAAAGCAGTTGGTACATATATAACTTAAACTTAAAATATAACTAAACTTTAAATTTTTAATATTTAAATCGTCAGCAACAACCCGCTCCAAGAATAATTCTTGTGTTGTGGGGGACTCAAATATTCATATAACGGACACAAAGAATAACCACATTCGGCGCAAATAAATATTTATAGATCACATTTTTAGTTCCGCGTGGGTATCGAACCCACAACACTTGGGCGGTGGCATGGCGGCCATTTGAGCCTGTACACCATTCGTGCAATCCTTATATTTATTGAACAGTAAACAGCATTATAGAGAGAAATATAGTAATAGTAGAAATATGTAGTAGAGGAGAAAAGCCAGCCACAGTCGAGCGCCAGCCTGCTATACTGCCTTATGTAAGGGGTGTCACTGACAAGATTGGCTACATCTTGAAGCGAGCTTCAATTAACACATACTTCAAGCCGCCAACGAAGATAAGTCAATTTTTACCATCCGTCAAGTGCCAACTACCTTTACAAGATGCAGGCGTCTATAAGATAGATTGTGACTGCGGACTCTCATACATTGGTCAAACCAAGAGAAACATAGGCACCCGCATAAAAGAACACATAGCTGATATAAAACACCAACGCTCGTTGAAGTCTGCTGTGTGTGAACATGTGCAACAGGGGACCAACCACTACCTGAGATTTGACAAACCACAGATTCTCGCTAAAGAACACCGATTCCTACCAAGGATGCTTCGCGAGGCTAATGAAATCAAAAAACATCCTAATTTTAATAGAGAAGATGGTTGGAATGTACCACCAGCTTGGGATCCAGTAATACAAATAGTGAAACCCAAGAAGAAGCAAACCACAGCTAGACTTCATGATACTTTGAGCTCATTCTGCGTAAATAGAAACACCAATGATTAAATTACTTTGAAATAACTACACTGGAACATTGAGACAACTACCATCTTAGTCTCCCCGTGACCATGACTGCTGAAAAGCAACCGAAACGTCGGGGAAAGTGTAAAATTAAATTAAATCTAAATAGTTTCAATAATAATTTAATTAGCTTAAAAATTAGTAAAGTTTAATAGTAGTAGTAGTGTAACAGTTTTCAAAATTATGTAATAAAGTGTCAAATAAACAACGTGATAAAATCCGTATATAGTAGTTTAATTTCAATAGTAATAGTTGGGAACCATAACTTGAAGGGGCATGTAAAGTATTGCAATTTAAATTGATTAAAGTATTGCCTGATCAAACTACTTTTGTTAGTATTGCATGGTGCAAGGAAACTATTTCTTGCACCATGCAATACTAATAAATTCTTATTTACAATGTACTTCTATATTATTGCTATAGTTTTTGTATTTTATTAAATAGGTTACTTTTCTCCTGTCTTCGTGATTGTCAGCCATAACGGGTAGTAATAACCTCAACATAGAATTTAATTTTGAAAGTAAGGTATTCGTGAAGTTATCATTTTTTATTTATATCTATTAGCTTCAGTGGCGCAACGGTTGTGTAAATGGACTGCTGTGCATTAGTTCTAAAGTTCTATTCACTGATCGGTTATTGTTTACAGGTATTTATTTTAGAAGAAATTCTTACAACGGGGATCAGGAATGATGCCCAGTTGAGGACAATAGGTCCGGCGCATTTGGGACTTAATACAAAATCTGGTGAAATATGGATGTATCAGTCATCTGCGTACGCATCCCCTCAGAGGTATAGGCGAAAACAATGTATTTTATATATCACATCACGTTAACAGCTGATTGTAAGGAGACAATTCGATTATTCCATTCCATTCTTTTACTAGCGTCGGTTACGCGTAAATAATATCCGTTCTACGATGAACAGCAAACGTAAATAAAACATGAAAGCAGTTAATAATTGACACCACAGTTACTTACTCAATTTTACTACTCAAAAATGGACGTTCCTGTTAATGGGGTAATTAGCTGTTCAGTTTTACAAATTATTTACTTGTCAGGAACTGAAACCATTGATATAATTACAAGTAACTTCAGCGAAACGGCTTAGTTTTATTAGGCCTTGCCTACTTTATGTAGATACCTACCGTTGTGTTATTTTTAGCGGTGAAAATCTTAACTATAATCCTTACTAATATTATAAATTCGAAAGTAACTCTGTCTGTCTGTTACCTTTTTATGTCTAAACCACTCAACCGATTTAGATGAAATTTGGTACAGATATAGTTTAAAAACTGGGGAAGGGCATAAGCTGCTTTTTATTAATGTAGGTACCACGCGGGCGGAGCCGCGCGCAAAAGCTAGTAGGTATTATACAATTATGCGAATGTGAGTTAGTTTGTTTGTTTGTGGCGTGATCGACCGATCAAACCGAAAATATGTAGAAGTTTTATTGTTAATGTTAAGTAGGTTTATTTATGTGAGGTGATAATGTAATTTGTTCCCATACTTCGACATGTTATTTTAATTAATCAAATATCGTCATTTTCATTATAATTATTGTTTTTATTCTAATTAAAACCTATTTTTTTATTTTATTTCCATTTTTAAACTGTATTAATTATCAATATTTATAATGTAAGCGACTTTAAATATTCAAGTAGTTTTTCTTAAAAGTTTAATCAAATTAATATTATATAATTAAATTAAGTAACTAGAGCCGTATCAAATGCATGTGGTGTTAACCTATAATTAATTGTTGCACTGAACTATGTTACCTTAGTCTGTAAGTTCTGATCGATGTATTGGTGTAAACAGTTGTTGGTTGAACTAATAAAAATAAATAAAATGATATTTCGAATACACTTTGTCAGAGGAACAGAAAAGTACCTTAAAGTACCTTTCATCCAGAAAAAAGTACTGTTATTAATCTAACCAACTATTATGCGAGCGAAGCTGCAGCGAATCTAATATTTTCATATCATATTTCAGTTCATTGACGATGGCAGACTGCAGTAAATAACAAACAAGTGAGAATCGGCAATGAATTTCCGTAAATCTTAGAGTTCGAAAAAATGGTTCAAGTACTATTGCAAAGGTCACGTGTTACCACGTGACCTTGAAGTCAGAGGTCAAAGGTCATAGACATTTCCGGGGTATATTGGCTATGCTGAGTTGAATGGCGATGACCGCAAGTCTCTAGCTCTTACGGTTCTTGAGATGAAAGTTGTATAACAGACGGACGGACAAAGCTGTTGTATAAGAGATTTTCCGAACTCTAAACTATTTTTAAAGTGGATATAGTGACAAGAATAGAAAAGGGTATGTTAAGCTGTTTTGGGCATGTAGAAAGAATGGACGAGGAAATACTAAATAAGAAAGTTTATAAGGCTAGTGTGAATGGAACAGTCGCAAGAGGAAGACCTAGGCGAACGTTTCTTGATCAGATCGGAGGCGTTCTGGACAAAGGCCAGGTTAAGAGCACCTTGAACCGACGGGCGTGTATGAGGAATGTGATGAAAGTGAATGAAGCCAGAGAAGTGTGTTAGGATCGTAGCAAATGGAAATCCGTAGTCTCTGCCTACCCCTCTGGGAAACAGGCGTGAATCTATGTATGTATGTAAAACTATTGCTGTTTTATGCACAACTTCGTTATAACTCGGTTTATATTTTGATCTTCGTCTAAGTGCTTAGAACCGCACCGTACTACTATCGTTAACGTCACCAGATGGTGCACTTGTGATTCATGTCGGCCTCGATGGCGTAATGGTTAGTGTAACTGACTGCCACGCCTGAGATTGCGGTTTCGATTCCCGCACAAGTCAAACATTTGTGTGCATGAACATAGCTGTTTGTCTTGGTCTGGGTGTTTCTGTGTATAATTGATCGTATTCACAAAAATAAAGTATATATGTATGTTTATCCATTGTCTGGTACCCATAGTACAAGCTCTGCTTAGTTTGGGCTAGATGGTGTTGTGTGTATGTGGTAGAATATTATTATTATTATTATTTCTTGTCCATACCAATGACCGTATGCGTCATATGCACGCATATGCTTGATGATATATTACTTCCTTAGGTATGTAACTAGATTTTGCCAACGATTTTGTTCGCGTAAATCTATATTAGGTTAGATTTGAAACAGTACTTATTTTCTATATAAACTTCTGTATCCTTCTCTGTATCATAGGCAACGTGTATGCAAAATTTCATGACCATAGGTGGAGTATTTAAGGCATGAAGGCATAACAAACAAACTCACATTTTCATTTATAATATAAATTAAGAAGTTAAATTACATCATATTATATTAGCCCTATAAATAAACTATCACACTGCTGGGTACGGTCTCTTCTCAGTACGAAAACGGTTAGACACATAGTCCATGCTGGGCCAGTGCGGGTTGGCATACTTCACCTATCAGTAAGAACCTTATGGAAAACTCTCAGATACGCAGATTTTTTATTTATAATTAATAACTTAATAGGTACGCACATAACTTCGAAAAGTCAGAGATGCGTGCCTAGAGATCGAATTCGACACCTTTTCGTGGCAGTCTAGCCGTCTCCCCATATGCTAACGCTGCATTGCATCATATCTATAGCCATATTGTAAAGAGGGAATATTATGTGTTGTTTTGTTTGTAATAAATAAACACAAAAACGCTGTAGAAATGAGAGCGCTGAGAAATATATGTGGTGTGACTCTGAAAGATAGAATAAGGAATAGTGTGATTAGGGAGAGATGCAGCATGAAAGTTGATATAGTGACAAGAATAGAAAAGGGTATGTTAAGCTGGTTTGGGCATGTAGAAAGAATGGACGAGGAAAGACTGACTAAGAAACTTTATAAGGCTAGTGTGAATGGAACATTCGCAAGAGGAAGACCTAGGCGAACGTTTCTTGATCAGATCGGAGGCGTTCTGGACAAAGGCCAGGTTAAGAGCACCTTGAACCGACGGGCGTGTATGAGGAATGTGATGAAAGTGAATGAAGCCAGAGAAGTGTATCAGGATCGTAGCAAATGGAAATCCGTAGCCTCTGCCTACCCCTCTGGGAAACAGGCGTGAATCTATATGTAACAAAAACGACACCACCGATTTAAAAAACTCCGTTACCGGTAGAACCCTTTATCCAGAAGTAACATAGGATATTATAACATCACGCTACGAACTACGGGAGCGGAGTAATAATCATAAAGTGCCTGTCCTGAGTGGTTTCATAGTTTCAGTTTTTTCAGTTTCATAGACTACTATACTAATATTATTAAGAGGACAGATTTGATTTTTTGTTTATTTGTAAGGATTTAACTCAAAAACTACTCAACCCATTTTAAACATTCTTCACTATTAGAAAAGTATATTATCACTGAGTAATATAGACTACATTTTATTTTAAAAATAGTTATTTGTTATACAACTAAGGTGGCAAACAAGCATACCTGATGGTAAGTGGTCACCGTAGCCTATGGACGCCTGTAACACCAGAGGCATCACTTGCGCGTTGCCGACCCTTTAGGAAAGGAAGTGGGAAGAAGAAGGAGCGAGAAGGCGGAAAGGGGGTGATTGGGCCTCCGACACCCTCACTCACCGAACGAAACACAACAGCTATATATATTGCTATATATATATATATATTGCTATATCACGTCGATATTCTGTGAGAGGTAGTCCTTCCCCGGTCGAGCCGGCCCATTCATGCTGAAATCAGCGAGGCTCTACTACTCAAACACTATTACACTAAGAGTCCTGTTACTAGCATAATCAAACTTAACGTAACCTGCTTTTACGCGAGCAAAGCCGTGGGCAAAATCTAGTATTTTATGTATGTATTTTACTTTAAAACGATCATACATTTAAATTTCGTGATATACAAATTAAGTTTAACTTAGTAATGCTTAAACATTGTAGGTTGCATAATATTGTCTTCTATTTACGCGAATATTATTCATTGAAATTAAACTGCTATATATGGATTCTATCGCGGACTTTATTACAAAATTTTTAAAAATTAGTAAAGTTTAATAGTAGTAGTAGTGTAACAATTTTCAAAATTTTGTAATAAAGTGTCAAATAAACAACGCGATAAAATCCGTATATAGCAGTTTAATTTCATTGTAGGTTGCCTTAATAAAAATCAGTTTAGTTACCTAGACATACACAATTTGGTTAGTTTGCATGGCATTTGTTTGACCCAATATCTGGGACAAGACCTCGTGCCATATTACAAAGATAAATATCAAAGTTATTCTTTATCGTAAATTTCACCCTACAGGCTCGCTAATGGTATACTAAGGTCATGTATTACAGTTGTTTTTCATGTTTTTCACTATACAAGTTAGATTTACAGTTTGTATTTTATTAACAAAGTAGTCGGCACTATAGGTGGTTGTTAGCAACGATACCTCAGTAGGGAGACCAACAGATTACAATGCAGAGGGTCTTTCGAACCCACGTCGCGTATCTCTGACTTTCGGAAGTTATATGACTTTTCGAAATTATGTGCGTATAGATTGACAATTATCGCCTGCTCCGTGCCTCGGAGAGCACGTTAAGCCGTCGGTCCCGGCTGCCATGAACATCTATGGCAGTCGTTATTGGGAGAGTGTCGACACAAAAGATCCCACTAGGTCGTAGTGTCGCCGGTCTGAACTGACTGGCCTCCACGTAAGATACATAGGTGGTTGTTTATTGGGTTGGTTAATAGTTGTAATGGTTTAACGTGGTCTAATTACTTTGGTCGTGAATGTCTGTCGGTGTTAGTTAAATCACTTGCAAAGATTCATTTGTAAAGTTATACATAGCCATGTTGGTATAACAACTGTTGCATTCGTGAAATACATGAGATAAACAATAAATAAAATTTAAATTCTATAATCTTTTTACTATATTTAAATAGACAACTGCCTCATTAGAGATGGTGTCATGTACTGCGGGTGACTTTACAAACGGACAGAAAGGTATTATTCTCCTAGAGTTTCTTACTGGTATCTTCTCATAGGCTCAAACCTCTGGTTAAACCGAAATCTAATCTAAATGTAACTTTAGTAAATTTTGTCACAAAACTTTGACATCAAGTCATATTAAGAGGCGCTCATAGCCAGTTGCTCTCACCGATCGGTAAACGATTAGCGAGGTTAAGCAACGTTGGGTGTGGTCAGTCTATAGATGGGTAACCTTTAGTGGTATTTCATCTGAGCGTTTCCTTGCATCGAAGGGCACGTAAAAAGTCGGTCCCGGTTGTTGTCAAGTTGACAGCAGTCGTTAAGCCATGTCAGAGGCCTACGGGCGGCTTGAACAATTCTTGATAACAGGTTGGCCACAAACCACACGAAAAGAAAGAAGAAGAAGTCATATTAAACGCCTTGGACCTTCTGGTTCACCTCGTAAGCAGTTACCAAAGCTTATAGATTCTTGCAATTTAAAAGTTATGATATGAAGTAGACGTAATGCCTAATTCTGTTAAGCAATCTGTTCAGCAGAGAGCCTGGGCAACTGCCCTATAGAAGTCCTTAAGTTTTGAGTTTATAGCTGGCAAAACTTAGTTATCATACACCTCTGGCTACCCTTTCATTATATAAGCTTGTGTCTATGAATGTATGTAAAATATTTATTTAATATCAAAGGCATGTAAGAGATCGTAAATGGAAAAATAAACATTTATAGCTCCATGGTCAATACCCGGGCCATAAGCTCGAATGCGCTGTATCGCTCTGAAATATTTAACGAGCGCACGATGTTCAGGTCCTAAACACGATGTTTTTAGGGATCCCTAAAACCTGCCAACGGAACCCTATTATTAAGACCACGCTGTATTTGGTTTTTTAAAGTAAGAAGTAAACGGTGACTTCCGTAGATGATGGTTGCAGATATTCCTCTGTGTCACGAGAAGTTTCAATCTATTGTCATCATCAATAAATATAATTTGGATATTCTTGTGTCTGTTGATTATTAAATAAACCGACACAAGAATATCCAAACTCGACACATCTATTTGTGAATAACACATACAAACTTATCTCCTGTAATAGGCAAAATTCTTGTGTCACAAGCTTTACAAACAACGAACACACAGAGCACTCAGTCTTAAAATAGATATTAGTGGATCATACAAATGTGTTTGTGTCGTGTGGGGATCAAACCCGTAATAGTCGACACATTGTAGCTAGTGCAGTATATACATATATAGGCTTGGCTGAATATCAAAATGTTAATTTTAAAAGAATTTATGATTTGGCTAATATAAATTTGTTTAAGATTTAAATCGATACGATTATCGTTAATTTACATTGTTCTAAAATTATGGATAAAATAAAAATAAGAGTGGGTAACCCCGAATAGAGTAGTAGGTGGCGCCAAACGTAGTGACAGCTTGCCATTCGATTGACAGCCGGTACGCGAGGCGGATACGTGCTAACCTATTGGCTCTTAATCAAGTTTAATCCACATCATTGTGATTTGAATTGAAATTATAGAAGATTAACTAGTGCAACTGTGTCTTTATTTCGAAACACACACGCCCACAATGGAGAATGATGGCCGAGATCGCTCCTCAGGCATTTCTGATGCTCTGTTATATATATATCTGTTCTTCTTTCGAAGGGCTGTGTCTTTTGACACTTAATAAATATCCAAATGAAATGTTCATAGAATATGTGTTTTATATCTAGTATTAGTAGTGCCGAATTCATAAAAAGGGCCGAGGTTGGCAAAAAATTCAAGTTTAACTCGATGGCGTAGTGGTTGCTGAGGTCACGGGTTCGATTCCCGCACAATTCAAACATTTGTGTGCATGAACATGGATGTTTGTCTTGGTCCGGATGTTTCTATGTATAAAATGTACGAATTTACAAAAAAAAGTATATATGTATGTTTATCCATTGTCTAGTACCCGTAGTACAAGCTCTGCTTAGTTTGGGCTAGATGGTGTTGTGTGTATATGGTAGAATATTATTATTATACTCTTTATTTCTATCTTTGCAATACATTTTCATTTTTAAATATACATATGTATATAAAAATATACATTTAAAAATATAAGATGTATGGTCCCACCGGCATCGGGAACAGGGTCCAAGCTGCCGGTGGTTAGGATTCCAGAGACAGGAACCTCCTCACAATGCGTGCTGTATCTAATAGCACTGCCTTCTGCATCAAACCCCTGATCCAAGCACCTAACGCGAGCCTCTTTAGATGGTGATCGAGAGTCTTTATTTTTTTCTTTATTTTTATTATTATTACTGTTGATACGCTTAGTGTCATCACTAGACATGGGGCGGCTCAGCCTCTCCAACATTAACATTTTCACCCTAGGCTCCATTAAGTCGGCGCTAGTATCTAGCATCCTAACAAATAATGTCCTCCAGACCGAATTTCGGCAACGGCGGCCCTCTGTGTAGGAGATATTATAGTGCACAAGTATGTGCGCAAACACAAGTGCACTCTCTGTTCCCTAACCCACATGATCCGATGAGACCAGAGAGAGGCGCAGTACCAACGGCTTTACGTGCTTTCCGAGGCACGGGGGTTGCTAACACCGCCAACTGCCTAACTCCGGGCTCGTATTGAGATTTCTAAACAGAAAAAACGAATATTTATTTGGTAGTTTTGCTACCCGGGATTCGCATGCACAGCAGTCGCATTCACTACCGCTGCGCCTAACAAATAATCTATACACAAGAACATAAGCCTATAAATTGAAATTTAACAAATTTATACGAATTTTATCACGTTGTTTATTTTTTATAAAACACTATTATTACATTTTAAAACTCTAAACTACTAACTAAAAATTTTCTAAATTTTGTTATAATTGTGTTATTAGTATAGTATACAATATTATTATCCTATACATATAATAAAATTGTATGTATCATATGTGGGGGCCAGTCAGTGCACACCGGCGACACTTCGACCCAGTGGGATCTTTTGTGTCGACACTCTCCCGATAACGACTGCCATAGATGTTCATGGCATCCGGGACCGACGGCTTAACGTGCTCTTAATAATAAAATGATAACTGGCCGATGTCTGTATATAGGACAAGTGCCTGTATAAAAGCTATAAAAACCAATTAACTTTAGAATTTTCACCTGTCCGTCTGTCTGTATATTTGTACAGGAATTATGCAAAAACTACTGCACGAAATTGAATGTAATTTTAACAGATGTATTGATGGTGGTCTAACTTAAAATATGGTGTATATTTCATCTTGCTATGCCGCCAAGAAGTCGAGTATTATGTGTGTAGATCAGCTTATCATTACATGCAAAGAAAGAAAATAAAGATAGGCACCTATTTTCACGTACGAAGTCGCTGGCAAAACTGAGTGGAAATAATCAGGTAAATCAAATAAATTGTAAAGATTGACCAAGTGTAAGTCGCACTTACGACTTTATGTGGTACGGAACCCGTGGTGAGTGAGCCGAATTTAGCTATTTTTTTAACTACACGTGGGCATGAGAAAATAATAAAAAATACGTTACGTAATGGTTGACTGTGTGCGCCATATTTCGATTATTAATATTAAAATATTTTCCGTTGTTCTTTTTGACAATGATTTCCTTGATGACCTTATTATGAAAGAAGAGCCATTTTTGTTCAGTAACCAGTAAACGGGGTGGATATCGCACTGTCTTTTTTAATAAATGCTATTATGATACTGATTATAATAATAATATCAGCCCTATATTAAACTGTCCCACTGCTGGGAACAGGCCTCTATCCAGTATGCGAAGGGTTCAGCGATAGTCCACTACGTTGGCCCAATACGGGTAGGCAGACTTCACATATCTTGGAGAACATTATGAAGAGTTAGACATCCTCATTCCTCACAATGTTTTCTTCACCGTTAAACCGAGTGATAATTAACAATTTAATACGCACATTGCTGAGCTGAGTTGTGCGCCTTGGGATCGAACTCGACCTTTGCGTGGCAGTCCAACTGTCTCTCAATCGGCATACATCGTTACTTAGTATTTACAAATAATAAAAACAAATGAATAACTATATACTCTGGAACGCCGTCTCACTCTCGCACATATAATATACTAGCTTTTGCCTGCGGCGTCGTTCGCAATAATCTAGACTTTGTCAATATATTTGTATCCCTCGGAAACAGTACTTCTTTTATATTAGAAATCACTATGTCCTTTTCTGTACTCCTGAAATTATGTACGCGAAATGTCATAACGATCGGTAGAGTAGTTAAGGCGTGAAAGCGTAACAAACAAACTCACATTTGCATTTATTATATTAGTTAGGATGCCGCTTAAGTGATGTTATTGCGTTGCGTTAACGGCACCACGGCAATGCGATGTCTATCTAAAGCCATGTTACATTACAACCTTATGTCTTCACAAACACAACCGTGATATTAAACAATGTGTTATATCAGATATAAACACAGAAAATAACGACCATGATTCAAAACATCACGCAACCACAAAGTTCGTGTTCATGTTATTCGTTCGATAATGCGTGCACAAATAACAGCTATTTTGTAACGAATAAAGCAATATGCTTATAGCATTTAACGTAACAGTGTTACACAATTACAAATGTTGAATAGGCCACACGAATCTTGTAACAAAATGAACTTATACACGAAAGGTATAATATAAATTTAAAATGGTGGTTTTATTGCAGACTCGTGTATAAACGGCTCATATGGTAGTTAGAAATTGCAGTTTTCTTTGTCATATTGGTTTATAGGTTAAGTGGATCGTAAAGGGTCAACCCAATTAAATAACTGCACCGATAACGGAATAGTTAAAGTGTTATTGCTAGTGATGTCGAGTGTTGTCGATTCTGGCACAGTAAAAAAATTGTGTGTCCCAAAGAACAATGGCAGAATTTTGTCTAGTGTTTTTTTGACGTCCCTAGATTTCATTTATAGCAAAGAAATTAAATTAATTTACTAGGATTTATCAAATATTCATTCATTTTTCTAAAAGCCGTATAGCTTATTTTTGTTAATAAAAGTATTTTAAATGACGTATGTACGAATTACGAATTACCTTCAAAATGTCAACCATACAAATAGTGGTGTAAGTAAATGTAGTATTCTATAGTTATCTGTATCGATTAAATTAAACGAATGATCGATATGGATTAATTGACTTTGTTTGAATCTTTATTAATATGCACTGTAATTCTTCTATTTTTGATTAAACTGATGGTAAAAAATGTTTGTTTGATTATTACGACAATTGTTATATTCGTACACAGTTCGTAACCTAAACAATTCAAACCACAATATCTAATTTTATCGGCTTTCCCAAGTGAAAATAGTTTCACTTATAGAGTCTGGAACTAACGCCGAATCTTTTGACATATTTTTCATGACAGGACGCTGCCATTTAATCCTAGACATTTTTTAGTATGGAGACCTGCCATTGTTCTTTGATTCATTTTGTGGTTATTGTTTATATATTTGTAAAGTTGCCAGTGATACAGTATTACATGTGAGTTATTCGGTGACGCAGTTGTAGTAAATGGGATTGCCATGCATTTTTAGTAAACTTGGCGACGCTGAAAGTCGCCGTACGCGACATAAATATAGACTTAAACAGCCCCAAATTAGAATTGAAGTCTTTAGAAAAAATGCATACTGTATACATGCAAATTATTGAAATTGACGATGTACATGGCAGCCGGGACCGACGGCTTAACGTGCTCTCCGAGGCACGGAGCAGGCGATAATTGTCAATCAATACGCACATAATTTCGAAAAGTCATATAACTTACGCAAGTCAGAGGTGCGCGACGTGTGTTCGAACCTGAAACCCTTCATACAAGAGATACTCGTCTTACAAAGAAGACCTGTGTGACTGTGGATTAGAATATTTTACCTGTTCTAGGATTTAACCTACAACACTCGACGTGGTGGCAAGTTAATCACTGAAACCATTACGCCATCCGCATATTCAAAAGTCTACTTATTAGATACTAGATGTAATCGCGGTTTCACCCGCGTTTATGGTTACTGTGTCGCCCCCGTGGGTTTTAGCGTGTTGTTATATAGCCTATAATCTTCTTCAATAAATGGGCTATCTAACACAAAAGAATTTTTCAATTCTGACCAACAGTAGTTCCTGAGATTAGCGCGTTCAACCAAACATACAAATAAACAAACTCTTCAGCTTTATACTATTAGTGTAGAGTATAGATAAAGATGGCACTCCGATATTGTAAACTCAATCGGCTCGGCAGTAAAACGTACCCATTGATCCTTTACATAAAATGTTTCGGACACATGTTTATAATAAATGTCAATGGTTCGTTACAAATATTCAGTGTTAGTGAGCATTTAAAGTACAGTACAGTATGGGGTTCTTCAAAAAGAGCGTTAAAAGGTTTTTACAAGGTCGGCAACGCGCAAGTGATGCCTCTAGTGTTGCAGGCGTCTATAGGCTACGGTGACCACTCACCATCAGGTAAGCTGTACGCTTGTTTGCCACTTTAGAAGTATAAAAAAAATTAAAACATTTCTTTGCACTTCGTTATATGTTTACTAGAAACAAGACTGCACGGATGGCGCAGTCGTTTAAGTGGTCGCTTCGCAACTGCCATTGCGTCAAGTGTTGTGGGTTCGAATCCCACACGGGAAAAAACTTTGTGTGATCCAGAAATGGTTGTCCCGAGTCTGAGTGTTCTTTGTGTCCGTTATTTGAATGTTTGTAAAGTCCTCCGCGACACAGGATTCCTAGTGCAGGAGTTGTCTTTTTAAAAGAAGAAAGATATTATATGTATTTTCTTTTCAATATACTACTACACATTCGTATGGATAAGTAATAATGAAAATTTATATATTAATACGTGAAGCAAAAACTTTGTACCTCTTTTTACGAAAATTGCGCGGACGGAGGAGTATTAAATTTGGCACAGTTAAAGTTTATATGGATAAGGAGTGGCGAATCCTAATATTTTTATGAAATATGCGTAAGAAATACATTATTTTAATTAAAAAAGATTACACGCACTCAACCATGCATTTGACACACGCAGTCGAATCGCGTTCGTAGTATTTCGACACTGTTCGTCTGACGTCGTACAATTCTTCGTACCTATGGTTACATACACCTTATTTAAATGTAATAAACAGAAAAGGAAATAAAGTAGCAAACTTACGAATATCGTCAATGAAAGATTATAGTTAAGACTGCGCCGAGCGAAATGTGCCAAAACAGGCGGTCACAGTTAAGTTGATAAAATCCACACTTTTTGTTTAATACAAATGTAAAGAAAATATATTTCCTTTAATTAGAATTCAGGCCGCGCTACTACCGCCATTATGGTAGCAAACGCAATGTCGCCCGCCTTTATTGTATCTGTGGTCGTGTTAGAACAATTGTGAAAACTACATATTACTTGTTAGTTAGGAAATAAGAATTGATATTGTAATTATAAGCATTAAATGTCGTTTCTTTTATTACAGGTAAGGTTTTTATAGTTAATTTAATGTTATATTTTGGAATTAGTGTCGAACAAACATGTAAATAACAAATATAAAACTTTTATTACAGAGAAACTCAATTGTGTTTTGATTGACGGTATCATCTCACCTAACTACCGAACAAATACCATTATACAAATATAAAATATACATTTACCATAACAATGAATGTGTTTACAATTACTCCGTGTAAAAAACATAAAAAGTAATTAATATTTTCGTCTACGAAATTACGTAAATTTGCACGAAAAATACATAAACGTAAGCTCGTGTCACGTGATTTTTAGATTATAACAGTAGAAATCTATCCTATTTTACAGCTTAAACGAAACATAAATAGTTACATTACAATTTGTCCGTCTCAAATATTTAAGTTATTGGTTGACAATAAAGATACATATTTATCAAAAAAACACTTCAAATTCTCCATACAATTTTACTATGGCAGCCGCGCGCCGATTTGAATATCGAGCTCTGTCATTCAGTCCAACTGCGTCTTATGCTCGGCGCAGTCTTAACCGGTCGTATACCGCCGGCTCGCATACCAGCCGGCAGATTTGTACCCGTCGTAGGCCGGTGGCTCGCATGCGAGCCACCAAATTGGCACCTAAACGCCGCGCGCCGCCTTCGCTTTAGCTTAAGCTAACGTAAAACCAATTTGGTGGCTCGCATGCGAGCCACCGGCCTACGACGGGTACAAATCTGCCGGCTGGTATGCGAGCCGGCGGTATACGACCGGTTAAGTAAATAGTAATTTGTTTGAAAAAGATAGGAAATTAACCTGTACAGCCTTGGCGAAATCTAAATGAAATATGATTATAATGGTAAAGTTATAGACAATAAAACCTGAATAAAATTTAAATCAATTATAGCCAAAAATTTGACCACTAGGCGACCGCTAGTAATAATAAATTCTTTATTGCAACAAAAACTTTATACATTTACAGTGTCAGCCCAGATTCCAAAACTAGCGTGAGCTGTACGCTGGGAAACGAAACAGTCCTTCCCAAAAAAAACGGGGCACTCTTTAGTTTGAGGACTGCCATTGAAGGAGACCGAGATTGAATTGTATCGTCGAGCTATTAGATTATTATTTTTGAATTTTGAATTATGACGTTCGGTGACGATGACGCGAGTTTCACGGTTTTTGTTCACCCAAAAAGTGCACATATATACACAGTATACATATAGCTCATGGAAAGCGTTCGGTGACGATGTCGCGAGTTCCATGATTTTTGTTCACCCAAAAAGTGCTCAACGCGCTTCAAGAAGTTTTCACTTCAACAAGTCGCTATCTTTTTAATAATGGACACAAATAACACTCAATCTCGGGAACTATTACGGCTAGGTCACCCGCCATGCAGTATAATATAATAATATAATATAATATTTTTACAATATTTGTATTACTATAATTTTTTTTTGTTTAATTATTTATATACAATATGCATGTAACCTATATTTACAAATGTACTAAATAACATAACATAATTAACATAATTACAAAAACACAAATAATTATAATACTAAAAATTTACAAAAATGGTTTAGGCAACGTAGCATAAAAAATAAAAAAAAATAAAAATATAATATTCTATCACATACACACAACACCATCTAGCCCAAAGAGCTTGTACTATGGGTACTAGACAATGAATAAACCTACATATATACTTCTTTTTTTGTAAATACATACATATTATACATAGAAACACCCAGACCAAGGCAAACATCCATGTTCACGCACACAAATGTTTAACTTGTGACACCTAAGTCGTATAAAAAAAAACACCGATTCACGCCTGTTTCCCAGGGGAGTAGGCAGAGACTACGGATTTCCATTTGCTACGATCCTGCACACTTCTCCTGCTTCATTCACTTTCTTCACATTCCTCATACACGCTCGCCGGTTTAAGGTTCTCTTAACCTGGTTCTGGACAAAGGTCGCCGATCTGCCTACCTCTTCGAAGATATTAGCGTGAGACTGTCTATTTACAATATATACATTATTGCATAACTAACTTTTAAATAATATCTAGTAATTGCAAGCACCAAGCAAAGAGTGCGTGAATTTTTCTAGCTTACAATTTGTATTAACCCGAAGCATCTTTTCATGAACTGGAAAACTACAAAATCCGAAAACTGGGTCACTTTTAATGCGGAAAAACGTCGAGTTTCTAGAATAAATTGTGTGAGCATGAACGAAATGTAAATAGGAATGATATATTCGGATTGTTCAAGAGCTGCATTGGCGCGATATCCATCTGAGTTCAGCTCCCAAACTACCGAACTATAACTTCTCGGTTTACGATACAAGTTTTATTTTCGTGATATATGCCCACAAACGTTCGTTCAAATTACGACTTTATATCTATAAGCATAAGATATTTTGTTGCTCTCCGTTTTCGAATACGTAACACGTGTGCGAAGGATTTATATTGCGGTTTCTTGATGTACAATTGTTGGGAGGTCAAGCTCACGATATAGATAATACAAAGGAGTTTCACTGCGTATAGAAAGAAAGAAAGAAAGAAATCATTCTTTATTGCCACAAAGAAATATGATTACATATTTTTCTTACAAAATAGACAAAATAATAAAAAAGACAATTAAATAAACAGTTAGTAAGTAAAAAAAAAAAATATATATATACATATTATGCTATTGTGGCAACAAATGGTCTCCATTCAGCATTGATGTTGCGATAAAACCGATGTGATATCGCAACGCTGATTTTCAATGGAGACCACCGTTACGCATTACATGCATTACCTATATATTTATTTGTGTATGTATTATGAATAATTGTATGTGGTGTTATTGGAACCTACGTTTGGTTGGGCATTGGCAAAACGCCTTTTCGTAAATTATTACTCATATCGAAAACTCCAAGTTACTTTTTAGAGTTCGAAAAAACTCTTATACTGTTGTATGTATGTTGCTTTGTCCGTCCGGCCGTCTGTTATACAACTTTCAACTCAATAACCGTAAGAGCTAGAGACTTCGCGGTCAACGCCATTCGACTCAGCATAGTCGATATAACCCCGAAATGACTATGAGTTTTAACCTCTGACCTCAAGGTCACGTGATACCATCTTTCAACTCAAGAACCGAAGAAAATAATTTTGAATTGTTTTGAATTTTGAATTTTTAACCTAACCAACATATAGCGAAGCCGCAGGCAAAATTGTGTTAAATATAAAATCATCCCAACCAAAATATAAATCGACTAAACATTATTCCAAAAAACAAAGCAAATTTTAAAACTATATAAACAGCATTGGCCAGCCCTTTGGCAAAACGTGCCTGATATGCGATGCCAAATGCATTCTGATGCATAATGCCAGAAGCATTAGTTGTGTTTTGCCAAACATTATGCCAAATGGCTAGATTTTACTGATAAGTTTATCGCTACTACGTAGTGTTGTGGTTTAAGAATATTAATTGTTTCAGCGGTTTCCGTGGTTAAGCCAATGACAGTATCCAAAAGCATTTAGAGATTAGTAATTGTAGAATGTGTAGGTTACTGTGTTGTTATGTATTGCATTATATACATATGTTTGTTCTGTGCCGTATCAATTTATCTTTTGTAATTTTCAAATAAATATTGTTTGTTATTTAGGTAACGCGTTATTAGTATGCTGGTTAGGTTTTTTGGGTTTAGATATTGATTCTCATTAAGAATTATATACAATTCACTTTACATGAGCAAATAATTAATACTTATACACAATATTACATGAGACCATACATATAAGCGGTAGTAAAATAATAATGTTTAAACTACGCTGCTTGTTAGCTTCTCTGGCTAAGAAATATGCTTGTGTTAGAACTAGTTAGGAGCGGGCTTACGTCGGTAGTGCAATGGATAGAATATTATGACTATCCTGTTATGGTTATGGTGCACCATTACCTAAGGTAGGCAAAGGTGTATCAAGTATAGATATGTGTGAGGAAGTGTGATATGCTATTTTTTAAAGTTAATTCCTGTTCTTGAGAATATGCAGACACTAGGGCCTAGACTGAACATCTATTGGTGGATCTAACAAGATTTTTAAGATGGAAGTATGTCTTTTTAGAGCAAAACAACAGCAACGATAATCTACAAAAATAAACGTTCTTAGACTTTTGCGATTAGTAACTACATATATACATAGTCATGCCTGTTTCCCAGAGGGGTAGGCAGAGACTACGGATTTCCATTTGCTACGATCCTGACACTTCTCTGGCTTCAGTCACTTTCATCACATTCCTCATACACGCCCGTCGGTTCAAGGTGCTCTTAACCTGGCCTTTATCCAGAACGCCTCCGATCTGATCAAGAAACGTTCGCCTAGGTCTTCCTCTTGTGACTGTTCCATTCACACTAGCCTTATAAACTTTCTTAGTCAGTCTTTCCTCGTCCATTCTTTCTACATGCCCAAACCAGCTTAACATGCCCTTTTCTATTCTTGTCACTATTTCCACTTTCATGCCGCATCTCTCTCTAATCACACTATTCCATATTCTACCTTTCAGAGTCACACCACATATGCTCTGATTCTTCGCTGTTAGCCTTTATTATTCCCAAGTCACTGTCTGCTTTTCTGGTCTAA
This sequence comes from Catocala fraxini, assembly GCA_930367265.1. NCBI lineage: Eukaryota > Metazoa > Arthropoda > Insecta > Lepidoptera > Erebidae > Catocala > Catocala fraxini. The sequence continues at coordinate 1,990,840 of OV884041.1, forward strand.
CCGGATTTGACTGGATATCAGTTTTTACACGGAGCGGCTGCCACCTGACCTCCGCAACCCGAAGGCTAACGATACCCTAAAGCTAGACCAGTGTCAGGATATAAGAGGGTTGACTGACTTTCCCAATAAAGACTGCCATTATAGATGTTCATGGCAGCCGGGACCGACGGTTTAACGTGCTCTCCGAGGCACGGAGCAGGCGATAATTGTCAATGAATTCAATGATCAATGAAATGGCGATCACTCAGCACGTCCGCTCCGTTCGCCGCTCGACGTCAAAGTGAGTCATTGCGCGCCGAGCGTGCTTTTATAACCCGCTCGATCGGACTATTCGTGACGTTACTTGTTTACGTCGCATTCCACAACCACCAATACTATGTTTATAATTCAAATGTTATATTGCCATTGTGTCGTATGACAACCACACTTAAAAGAGAGATTTCACACATAACATTTACATGATAAAGAATGAAAGTGTACAATTGCTGACTGCACGGATGGCGTATTGGCTTAAATGGTCGTCTCGCCACTGCCACAGCGCTGAGTGTTGTGGGTTTAAATCCACACACACGTGACAAAAAATTGTGTGCTCCACAGATGATTGTTATGAGTCTGGTTGTTCTTTGAGTTCCGTTATTTGAATGTTTGTAAAGCCCCCTTCGATACAGGAATTATTCCTAGTAAGGGATTGTCATTTTAACACGCTTTTATTACCTTGGTATGTATGTATCTATCCATCACCATACGCTTTTTACATTAAAATTATTTTCTACTTTTTAATTTGTTTTTTTTTAATAAAGCGTGTTTTTTAGTTTTTTAAACTATTATTTACTAAAAATAAATTTTTGCGATATACCTAAGTGAGCGTGGTAATACTATATTTTTAATTCAGACGTTATGTTGGCATTATGTGGCAGACAACTTAGCGTCAAGAAAGGTGACCATATTCAAACGTTAGTAGTAATGAACATCCATGATTATAATCTTGGTTTTACATAAAAGGCAAAGTCATCTATGATTCAATCATTGCGTAAAACAGTTCTTGCGTGAACTGCAAAGCCTATATGCTAGGGTACCGATAGAGGTCCCACTAGAAGGTCAATGGTGTCGCCAGGTGCGATAGTGTAAAGTTCAATAGTAGGTGTTGAGTCAAGGTTGAAAGGGTAGCGGATACAATGCCAGCTTTATTCATAGTGTGATTTTTATAATGGTATTGTTTTATTATCAAATTGTTCTAGATTTTACAGAAAGCTGTGTTTTTATTCAAAGGTCATGGTAACCCTGCAGGATTCACGCCTGTTTTCCAGAGTCGTAGGCACAGAGTACAGATTTCCATTTGTTACGATCCTCACGCACTTCTCTGGCTTCATTCACTTTCATCACATTCCTTATATACGCTCGCCTGTTTAAGGTGCTCTTAACCTGGCCTTTGTTCAAAACGTCTCTGATCTGATCGAAAAACGTTCACCTAGGTCTTCCTCTTGCGACTGTTCTATTCACACTATCGTTATAAATTTTCTTAGTCAGTCTTTACTTTACTCGTCCTTTCTTTCTACATGCATACTTTGCAGACTGTGCGGCAATTGTCCATGGACCGCCTTCTGTTTCATTGTATTTATTATTATTTCTTCAAAGATTATGTATGTATGGAGATACAAATAAAACATTTTTCTTCCTTTATTTCTAACTACATAATCTTACGCCTATGTGGTAAGACATACATCATGTATGACACCTATATTAGGCTAGCTATGGTTTTCGCACGTAATTTAAGGTGAATCTATTGCCGTCTATCAGTCACAGTTCCATATTTTGTGCTACTGCGATTTTCTTTACAGAACACTTGGCTTGACTCGAGAATTGATCCCAAGACTACGTAGCAGTGCGGCAGCACTACGCTATCGAGTCCTCAGTTATGTCAGTCTTGATAAGTAAATCATAAAACACGGACCTAGATATTTCAGTTATGCTTAGTTTTAATCTTAGTTTTAATTTTATGTGTGTTTAAATAAATAAATAAAATAAATAAATAAATCTGGCTCCGTCATATATACGTAATTCTGCCTTAGAGAATATATAGACCTCGTTCAGCTGATTCAGAATATGTACTTAACTCAATTCGGCTCAAAGCTCAAGTTATTGTACTTTTCGTAAGGACGGCAGAGCTGAGATCTTTGTATTCCTCAAAGTCCAAGTCAAAAATCATCAGTCGCATTCACTACAGCTGCTCCACATTTAAATAATACCATTAGTCTGAAATGTTTATCCATTATACGACAATTTCCGCACAGTCTGCAGAGTTAGGCATCACCAACCTGATACAGAAAAAGTACGCAATTACGTATCTACCCACATTTTTGGCAACGTTCCAGCATCCAAGTAAGTGGGCACTTAAGATGGCGCTCCCAGTTATTTAGTATCCCGCATGAACTTAAGAAAATTCTTATCTAAGTGAATAAGTTAGGGAAACATTATTTGATAGTGGCATTTACGTTTCGCTCTCGGTAGATGGCGCTGCTTTATTAGCTTAGCAGCTAGTACAGATAGCAATTTAATATATACATTTGCGATATTTTGATTTGATTTATGTCGAAATTATATGTTAGCTTTTTTATAAGGGTAGTATCTTTTTTATTATAAAAGGCAACTGCTGCACTAGGCTTAATTCTTGTGTCGCGTGGGACTCACAAACATTCAAACAACGAAAATAAAGATCACCCAAATTCGAAACTACTATTGTGGATCACATATGTCTTGAGCGATCACATATGTCATATCGACTTGAGCGACGGTTGACCATTTCAGAAAAAAATTCGCTTGCACATGTACGTGCTACACGTACTGCACGGGTACGGGTACCAAGTGTTTGCCTGCTATGCGATTTTAACCTTAGGAGTGGTCATCCGTCGCTCAAGTCGATAGTAGATATAACACTCGGAACAGTGGCAGAGGCGAGGCGTTTACTTAAACCACTTTTTATTAAATGCTTGAGTATGTTCAGTAATAGTTCAGTTTTTCAGTTCAGCTCTTATGATTTGTAAACAAAAACTTGGCGATTAAAAAGAGTGACCATGAGTTTCTTGCCCGTTCTTCTCATGAGCCCTACACCCTTGCTTTGCTGAACGTGGCAGTAAATGTAAATTCGCAGCAAAAATTAGTGTAACTTTGACATTCATAAGTGTTACCTTGTAAACTAATCTGAATAAATTTGAATTTTTTTGAATTTTACTACGGCATCCGTACATTCAAAAGCTAATTGATTTAATCACTGTTCTATATACAGAACAATAATGAAGAGCTTTTATTCGTAAAATATGTTTACTAATTTATTCATTGTTTAGGTACTTCTGTTGCTGATTGTACATAGAGAGAAAATAGCTTTTATAGCCTACAAAAGTATAAAAACATTTACAAATTCCGTTCTGCTTCAAACGTCTTCTAACAGAAAATCTGAATAACATGTTGCCTGGTAATCAAACCAGAAATCGATCGGCTGCAAATGTAACAAAACCAATATGCCGACGAAATAGTGCACTTCGGAATTTATCTTTATGTATAAAATAGTTGTCCTGTTTACGATTACTGCTGGACTCCAGTGGCTTGTAGCGTTATGTTATATAGCATACGTTACTTTTGGATAAAGTAGCTTCCTAGTGGTAAAAGAAATTTTAAAACCGGTTCATTTGTTTCTAAGTTTATTTATTACAAACAATAATACTAATGCAAATCTTTCCTCTTCATAATGTACTAGTTTTCTTAGGTTAGCTTACGTTATGATATTATAAGTACTTTTTTCTGAATAAAATGAAGCCTGTTACTTGGTGATAATATAGATTCCTAATGGTGAAAATATTTTTAGAAATCAGTCAAGTAGGTTTTGAATTAAACAACCAAACAAACAAATAATCAAATCTTTCCTCTATACATATATAATATTAGTATAGATAATACTAGCATAGAAAATACAGATTTCCTAAGTTTGTGTCGACAAAACTCAAGAACTGATTTAATATTTTATAGAGAGAGAGTTGATGGACTGGCTTGAAATTTTTACACAACGTTCCAATTTTATATAAGAATATTTTTATGTACTATTTATACCGAAGTTTTCACGGAAACGGGAAATTAAAGATATCAGACTGCGCCACAGCGAAGCGTGGCTGAGTTAAGCTAGTTTGATTTATAACTTACGATCTTTATCTAGTTATTCTATCTAGTTACTCTACGGCTGCATACCAATGTCTTCAGCCAATGATGTTTTCAAGTGCGCGTTTTCAAGGATTGTTTTATAAAATGAAATAGCTTGTTTCTAAAGCAGCGATAGCCTAGTGGGAAACCGATGGACTGCCATGCAGGTCTCAAGCTCGATCCCGAGGCGTGCATCTCTGACATTTCGAAGTTATGTGCTTATTAAATAGTTAATTATCGCTCGCTTTACCGGTGAAGGAAAACATCGTGAAGAAAACATCTGAGGTTTCTCCATAACGTTCTCGAAGATATGTGAAGTCTGCCAACCCGCAATGGGCCAGTGTGGTGGACTATAGTCTAACCCTTCTCACACTGAGAAGAAGCCCGTGCCCAGCAGTGGGCAAGTTTAATACAGGGCTGATATTATTATTGGCCTCGATGGCGTAGTGGTTAGTGTAACCGACTGCTACGCCTGAGGTCGTGGGTTCGATTCCCGCACATGTCAAACATTTGTGCGCATGAACATGGGTGTTTCTATGTATAATATATATGTATTTACAAAAAAAAGTATATATGTATTTTTATCCATTATCTAGTACCTACCCATAGAACAAGCTCTACTTAGTTTGGGTTAGATGGTGTTGTGTGTATGTGATACAATCTTTTCTCTTCTCTCCTAGCCTTTATTATTCTCAAGTCACTTGGGGTCGGCTTTTCTAGTCTAACCAGATTTGACAGGATATCAGTTTTTACACGGAGCGGCTGCCACCTGACCTCCGCTACCGTAAGGATAGACCAGTGTCAGGATATTAGAGGGTACTGACTTTCCCAATAACGACTGCCATAGATGTTCATGGCAGCCGGGACCGTCGGCTTAACGTGCTCTCCGAGGCACGTGTGATAGAATATTATTATTTGACTGCAATGTTTGTTAAGATCCTATGGTTCACTGTATGCTGATCACGGCGATACAATGCCTGATTCTGGTAGTGTGTCATTATGTTAATATTGTATTTGACTGCACGCATGGCTTAATAGTTACAGTGGTCGCCTCGCCACTTCGATTCTAAGACCACACAATTTGTGTGGTCCACAAATGGTTGTTCCACGTCTAGGTGTTCTTTGTGTCTATTATTTCAATCTTTGCAGTCCCCGTTGTCTTATTTAGGAAATAATTATATAAAATACATGCATCGGCACACCAACGCTGGCGGCTAGATACAAAGCTTATATTTTTTTTGGGTACCTATCCGCGACCGGTCGACTTACCTTACTCTCCGCTTACCTCCGCTTACCTCTCCGCGGGGCGACGGAGAGGTTATGTCGGGCTCACCGGGGGAGTAATACCCCGGTGAGCCCGACTAAACCTACCACGGTGTTCCTCGACATAACCATAGACGGCGGGGCCGCGCGAATCGCTTTCACATGCAATCGCGACCCCGCCGAGGTTTCGGCCCGCCCTGTGAAACGGCAGGCCACTACATAAAAGACCCTCTACTGTGCTCTTGTAGGGCAACAAAAACACGACTCAGCGGCGCGCGTGGGAACACGCACGCCGCCTCTTGGACCTGGTGCTGATCGGGTGGCGGGCAGGCCCACGAAGCCCACCACCCCCAGGTCAAACTTCAGGGTGGCTGGAGGTCATCTTGCGCCCTCCGGCGCCCGGTGCTGCGGTTGGGGAGAGGGTTTAAGCGCTCCCTCTCCCGCTCCGCCGCCTCCTTGATGGACATGACTTCCTCACAGAAGGAGGCGACGGCGTTCCACGACGTCTCGCTCCGTACCATAGATTGAACCACGACCGGTACCAACCGGTCGACCGGAACCGCGATTATCGCCAATAAAATCGAATTATTCAAATGTTTAAACATATCGAAATATTCGAAATGTCGACGAATATTCGAATGCGTATAATACCTGTGCGAAAATGTTGAAGATGACAGAATATATGTATTTCCCGGTGGGAAAATACCGCAGGTTATTGTAACCGCTTACTATTAGGCAGGCAGGTACTATACTAGTATTATCTCCTTCTTCTTTCTTCTTCTTCTTTTCTTTTCGTGTGGTTAGTGGCCAATCTGTTGTCAAGAGTTGTTCAAGCCGCCCGTAGGCCTCTGACATGGCTTAACGACTGCTGTCAATTTGACAACAACCGGGACCGACTTTTTACGTGCTCTCCGAAGCACGGAGACGCTCAGATGAAATATATATATAGACTGACCGCACCCAACGTTGCTTAACCTCGCTAATTGTTTACCGATCAGTGAGTGCAATTGGCTATGAGCACCTCAATTATCTCCTTGGTAAAATTAAAATGTCTGTCGTGTCAATAATAAATAGCTCAGTTTCGAAATTAGTATTATCATAACTAAAGTTATAAATGAGAATGTGAATTGTATGTTACACTTTCACGCCTGAACTGCTCGACTGATCATTATGAAATTTCGCATACACGTTATAGAAAAGGATATCATCAACTTTTATCCAGGAAAAAGTACTGTTCTCGAATGAAACCGCGGGAAAAAACCTAGTGCAATGTATTATAGGCTACTCTACATTCTGTTCATACGATTCTTAACACAGTTTCTAGCTGGTTATATTATCATTATGCCATTCCCGTAATAAATTATAACAAAGTCCGCATAGCTAGCTGTCAAAAGTCTTATAATGCGATCATTCTCGAGAATAATTCTCGTATAGTTTCTCTTCCGGAATGTTCATTATAAAACTATTTAAACATTTAGCATTAAGAACAATGTTAGTTGAAATATCTTGCCACTGTTATATCATGAATTTCCTTTGACCTAAATGTTTCATCTCGTTGGGAATTCGCAATCGTTTTGGCATCAAATGTTCTCAGTTTAAGTTCTTATTCTATATTGAAAATTGCTTCTGTTTCAATTGTGCTTTTGGAAAGATAACTTTTTTCACATAAGCTGAACATTTGATTGTGCATTTGCAAGAACTAGTGTCATTGGTAATGTCGTGAGGTCAATTCTTATACGGCAACTTGTTTTAAAACTGTGTAATGCATTTTAGTTATTAAATTAAATCATATATTTAAATTACTTCTTGAGTAATTATAAACGCGTTCTCAGCAGGAGGAGCAAATGTTATGCTGATACCACGCTGCTCTTTAAATAGCCTAGAAACCGTACCCAGCGCAGCTAGCAACTTGCAGGTATGTTTTCATAGGCTCAACCCTTTTTCTTATATCTGTACCTAACCTAAATGTAACTTCAATAATTTTAGTAAGCTCACTAACCACTATATTTTGACGTTTATACTTTGCCACCTCTTCTTCTCCTTAGCCTTTATTATTCCCAAGTCACTTGGGGTCGGCTTTTCTAGTCTAACCGGGTTTGACTGGATATCAGTTTTTACACAGAGCGGCTGCCACCTGACCTCCGCAACCCGAAGGCTAACGATACCCTAAGGCTAGACCAGTGTCAGGATATTAGAAGGTACTGACTTTCTCAATAACGACTGCCATAGATGTTCATGGCAGCCGGGACCGACGGCTTAACGTGCTCTCCGAGGCACGGAGCAGGCGATAATTGTCATTCAATACGCACATAATTTTGAAATGTCATATGACTTCCGAAAGTCAGATGTGCGCGACTAGGGTTCGAACCCGAGACCCTCTGCATTGCAGTCTGTTGGTCTCCCCACTGAGCTATCGCTGCTACTTTGCCACCTAAATTAATAAATTATTTTAGACATTGAATTCTAGCTGCGGTCTTTTAAAATTGTAGGCGTACGATCTCATTTAATGTGCTACAATCCACTAATTCTCTTATGTAAACCATAAACATATCAGAATCTATATGTAATACAGAGACACAATAAAAGCTTTGGCCTGGATGTCGACGTACCGATGGACGAATAAAATAAAGTTAATCTTTAAAAAATTACAGCGACATCTTAAAGTGACCGAAGGCTGTTATTGACCTAGTAGAATAGTAGAGGGTATTATCTCTTTGCTCCTTGCAGATAAATAAACATGTAAAAAAAGCATTGGTTATTCAAGAATTCAGGATCTACGGCAACATAGAGCTGAACCGATGCATTGATATCCTGGTAGAACAGTACAGAATCTTATCTCTTTATCTCTTTGGTCCTTGCTTATCAAGAAAATTTGTAACGCAATGATTGGCTATTTAAAAATTCAGCAGCTACGGCCCCACACCGAAGCACTGATGTATTGATAAGTCCTGTCCTTGCTGATTAAGATAAAATGTAAATTAGTTATTCAAGACTTCTCCACCTACGGCAACATCCACCTAATTCGATGCATTGATGTTTTGGTAAGAAAAATATAGAAGATACGATGGGTAACTTACCCAACAGTAACATCAAAAATATTGCTGCCCACTGAGCTTGAGACGGCCATATCACCGAATCCTTTTCTCGCGACGATGACGGAGGTAATGAGGTCCGGCACCGAAGTCCCCGCAGCGAGGAGCGTGAGCCCCATCACCTCCGGCGGGACCCTGGCCGTCGCGCCGGCCACGTTCGCCCACCACACCATCAGATAAGAGAAGAAAGCTATCCAAACTATAGACCCTATAAATGTTATAGGGAACAATCTCTTCCCTGAAAACAAAAAATATGATATGTAGTCATTAGCTGAAGTATGAATCGAAAGGCAGTAAACATTTTTATGCAGTCTAATGCCAATACATCGTCGAAGAAATGCGTATATGGCGTATTTGAGATCCGGTTCGGGCAGTGTAATTTGGTTTGCGGTTAGGAAATCCTCAACCCTCAGGAAATTTTTAGTTCACGTGGGAACTACAACTAGTGAACTACATAGAGTCCCTATATACATAGAGGGCCTATGTATATAGGGACGGTAATGTTTTATTCCGTATCCGACTCTGGTAAACGCTTTCTTGACATTCATGACAGATGTAACTTGGTATGATCGTGGCATAGTGTCAGCCTCTCAAGTATAAGCGGCGTTCGGAAACACATTATAATGTTCCTTTGCTTTTTCGTTATTTTTTTGTTTGTTGTGTGGCATTTTCACATGGAGTGTTTTGTATCATAACATAATATTATATTACGCTAAGTTTATCTGACAGGAAAACATCCATTGATGCACGAAGTCTATTATTATACTTGTCACCGATTATATAGCAGTATAACAGTACTTAGTTGGTAAAAAGTGGCTGTATATGTATGTTATATGTTGGTGCATATCTCTGCTTACCCCTACAGAGATGCAAAGGCAGAGTCTATGTATGCATAATGTAATCAGAATTGACCGTTTACTGTAAGTGGAACGTAACCTTTTCAGATATGTCACCGCTATGACCTATAAGAGACTTTGACACCGATCACACGAACGAGAGTGCCGTTACTTATTTAAATTAGTTATCGCCAGCTTGCTTTTCACAAGGTCTGTTAGAAGATGAGTACTAAAATTTTAGAGACTATCAAGTCTCTAAAATTTATGGCCAAAATGTTTTAAACAAATACTCATTTGTCTAATAACACACTAAATGCTCGAGTCATAGATGACTGCCAAGAACACATTTTCTATTGTCTCTGCGATACGGTAGACAATAAATTAAAAGTTGAAAAAAAAATTAGTATTTATTATAAATGTATAAAATAAACTAACAAATTTTAGGGGAAGCAATAACAATATTTTTTGGATGGCTTACCATTATTTTATTTATGTTTGTGTTTCGCGTGAAGATACACAATTCTAAACACAGTTTATTATGCTTACATTTGAATAATAATAATATGTATATATATTTTTTGTCAAACATGTCCGAAAAAATACGGACTTGACATCAACACCCTTAAGAGTCAGAATCAGCTAACCTATCCTATCTAGCCTGGTGGTCCTAAGCTATGTAGCATGTGGTAGCCTGTAGTGTAACATGTGGTGAATGGATGTCTGACGCTGGTACTCACTAGGCTGTCTAGTGATTCACGCATAAAATATACCATAAAGGCAATAAGGATTGTAGTTACCTCTCGGCGTCCTGGTATCCGGGAGGGTGATCCATAATGGGAAGACAATAGGCGCGACCAACAGGTACGTCAGCCGCTTTCGGAAACCTGCCGGCCACGACATGTCCAGGGGCGTCGTGTCATCCTCCAGGTCTCCTATCTGGAATAACAAGTAACGTTAGAGTGGAACAGCCTTAAATTCAACATGGAACAACTTTGGAACACCGAGTAAGTTCAACGTGGAACAAGATTGGAACACCGTTTAAACTCAATTTGGAACACATATGTTTATCTATTGTAAAGAATCAATGTAACTACTTAAGACTGCGCCGAGCGAAATGTGCCAAAACAGGCGGTCACAGTTAAGTGAATAAAATCAACACTTTTTGTTTAATACGAATATAAATTATACATTTACCATAACAATGAATGTGTTTACAATTACTCCGTGTAACAAACATAAAATAATTAATATTTTAGTCTACAAAATTACGTAAATTTGCACGAAAAATGCAAAAACGTAAGCTTGTGTTACATGTTTTTTAGATTATAACAGTAGAAATCTATCTTATTTTACAGCTTAAACGAAACATAAATAGTTATATTGCAATTTGTCCGTCCCAAATATTTAAGTTATTGGTTGAAAATAAAGATACATATTTATCAAAAAGCATTTCGAATCCTCCATACAATTTTACTATGGCGGCCGCGCGCCGGTTTGAATATGCGCCGCACGAGCTCTGTCATTATCTGTCTTACGCTCGGCGCAGTCTTAAACTATAGTCCATCGTTAGTACGGTCTGACACAAATATCCAGCGCAGGGTGCATGCGCAAGTTAGTCGCGAAGGTGAGCGGGCTACTTGCGCGTCGCTCAGTTAAATGGTACATAGAACCCTCTTAACTTCGGCCTCGATGGTGTAGTGGTTAGTGTAACCGACTGCCTCGCCTGAGGTCGCGGGTTCGATTCCCGCACAAGTCAAACATTTGTGTGCATGAACATGGATGTTTGTCTTGGTCTGGGTGTTTCTATGTATAATATGTATGTATTTACAAAAAAAAGTATATAAATGTATGTTTATCCATTGTCTAGTACCCATAGCACAAGCTCTGTTTAGTTTGAGCTAGATGGTGTGGTGTGTATGTGGTAGAAAAAAATAAAAAAAAACTTGCACATGTTATGACTTTGTGGGCAAGAACCATAATAAACAATTTATTTAACATACCTACTTAGATTGTTTTAATAAAAGGTATGTCAAAGTCTAGCCTTTATAAGCTGCCTCCATGGCGCAGCGGTAGTGAACGCGACTGCTGTGCATAAGGTCTCGGGTTCGAATCCTGGGTCGGGCCAACAATAAGTTGTTGGGTTTTTCTGTTAAGAAATCTCAATACGAGCCCGGAGTTAGGAAGTTGGCGGTGTTAGACACCCCCGTGCCTCGGAAAGCACGTAAAGCCGTTGTTCCTGCGCCTGATCTCTTTCCGGTCGTGTCGGATTATCCATCCCATCAGATCATGAGAGTTAGGGAACAGAGAGTGCACTTGTGTTTGCGCACACACTTGTGCACTATAATATCTCCTGCGCGATGGCTAGTCTCCATTAACATTGGCCGCCATGACCGAAATTCGGTCAAGAGGACATTATATTTATAAGTTTAAAATGGAATATTAATATAATAATTATATCAACCCTCACGGGCACGGGCCTCTTCTCAGTGTCGAGTTTAGGCCGTATTCGAGCACGCAGAACCAGTACGGGTTAGTTGATTTCACATATCTCGAAAACATAATAAACTCTCAGACATGCAGATTTCCTAAATATGTTTTCCTTCACCGTTAAAGCGACCGATAATTTTAACTATCTAATACGCACATAAATTCGAAAAGACAGAGATGCACGCCTTGGGATCGAACTCAAAAGCTCAGCGTGAAAGTCAAACGGTCTCCACAGACAACTTCAATATAGTAGCGTCAGGTAAAAATATTTCAAATTGAAATTGAAAGTTGTTAGTTGGAACAAACACAAATTTAAAATATTTTTAAATTTAATTAGTCAATTTAAAATATTTTTAAATTTAATTAGTCAATTTAAAATCTTTCCGACTTTAAAGTGGAACATTAAATATATTGAAATAGGTTTCGTTTACGATGCAATGCTGTTAAACTAGTAAGATTATTAGAATACGTTTATTCAGCGCACTTAACATCGGAACACTTTAAAATTCAATGTGGAACAAACCAACTTAAATGTAGAATAGTGTAGGTAACCTCTTCCAACGTTTTCATTGTGTCAAATTGAAATATGGTAAAGTATTGGAACGCGTTCTAAGTTCAACTTGGAACACTAAAATGTCTAGAATTGCCTTTTGGAAATTCAATATGGAACACAAAGGTAACGGCTCCAGATGCATATAAAATAATGTTTTGTGAAACCTTTACTTGCTTTATGTATTATGTAGTATGACACTAGTATGCAGCCTATTAGATGTACTATAAAATATGATTTAAACATGGTATATAAGAGTAGTATGGCACGAAAATCTCCTAAGTCAGAATAATTGAGGAAGAACTTCCAATTTACAAAATATCGTAACCATCAATTGTAAGCCCTGTTCGGTAAGTACGGTTTTAAGATATTTTTGTCCTGTGAACAGGAATGAATGCGACTTGTTTTAAGACTAGTGATAACCCTGGTGTTGCAGGTTGCTATAGGCTACAATAACAGAATGGAAGGTGCGGCTGGAGGCTCCTATGGTTAGTTTCAGAACCGTTGGGGCCTTCCAGCTGGTGTTGGAGCGGTGGGCAGGGCGGCGGCATGGGACCCTTTCCTTCCAGCTGGTGCGGGTGTTGTCAGGGCACGATTGCTTTGGCAAATACCTGCACACGGTCGCTATGAGAGAACCGAGTCCCATCTGCCACCACTGCGAGTGTGTGGAGGACACGGCGCAGCACATGCTCGAGCAATGTTCTGCTTGGGCGGTGCAGCGCCGTGAACTCATTGAGGTTGTGGGTGAAGACTTCTCGCTGCCGGCCGTGATGAAAGCCATGGTCGACAGCGAGAGGAAGTGGGCAGCGGTCGCATCCTTCTGCGAGGACATCATCTCGCAGAAGGAGGCGGCGGACCGGATCCGTGAGGAAAGTATCCTTGCGGATCTGAGCCGTCGCCGGCGAACCGGGCGGCGCAGGCGCACATTGGCGCGCCTCATGCCGACGTAATGAAGGCCGCGGGCGGGAGAACGGGGATCTGCCACCCGCCAGCCATTGAGTCGATCCGACGCCCTCTGTAGTGCCGGGGCGTCGTCCAGGAGTCGTAGTCTGCTGGGTGGGTCGCTGATGTAGTTTCTTTAACAGCGGCCCATCCACTATACAAGGCAGCGAAGGGGCACACCGTGGGGTTTTAGTCCGTATGACCGAAATACGGGAGAGCCGGACATAACCATCTCGCCTCCCCTAGTGGCGGAGGGGTATGCATCAGGTGAATTTCACCACGTGAAAAAAAAAGGCTACAATAACAGTTTAGTATCAGGTGGGCAACAGGCTTATTTGCCAGTAGGATTTCTTAAGAATACTTTGGGTACTGAACTCTAGGAACAAATGAATTAGCTTACGCTGTCGTGATATAGTAAAGATAAAGAAATATTAAACAGCATCATTGACGCTGTACCTAGCATAAGTTTACGATTATGCTTGTACGTGGTTGTTGGATCCTAAATTTTATCTTTGTGCAAAGAGTTATTGGATTTTACTGATACATAATTATCTTGCTGCTCGGAGTCTGTGCTCTGGTTTGGTCCCTTTTATTCGAGACTTTAAGTAGTTGGCAACATGTGGGTGCAATAAATCCCTGCCTCCCGTTTTGAGGATATACAAGCGTGAATTCTGTTTTGAGTATTTAAAATTATCAATGCATACTATGACTCCAATGGCCTTTGTTTATTATTAGACATAACGTCTGGAATCACATTACCAAGCTCTTGAATGTCATCAGATTAAGACCAAAGGTGACACAGGTCACGTTTAACAATTAAATTGTATATTTAAATTTTCTTTCGGATTTTATTTATATTTTTGTATATGATTAAACTGAAGAGATATCCATTATTTTATTATCAAGTTTCAACTTGGAATATGAAATAGTTGAATAAAATTAAACGGTCATGTGATTGAAACACGAAATACAAGTGCGTGTTTATAGTCCTAACTAATAATATTTTGAATGCGTATGTGAGTTTGTTTACTTATTTGGTTAAGCTTACACATCTTAACTACTCGACTGAAAATTGAAATTTCGCATACACGTTTTCAGGAGTACAGAAAATTACATTGCCGGGGGACTGGTCAAAGACTGGACAAAGCTGATACGTATATAACTTCAAAAAGTCAGAGATGCGTGTGTTTAGAACACGATACCTCTGCATGACAGTTCAGCAGTTTATTTCTAAGCAGTTATAATATAATTGATACGTTTCTTATTCCCTAATAACAATTCACTGGTGTGAACTAGTCACATCATATAATTCACACACTCAAAAGTCATAATTTCCATACACAAAGCTAACTGCAAAATTCTCAAATGTCCGAAACTCTTTGCCGTACTGAATGTCAACGTCACCCCATATTATCCACAACAGCTTACAACATAATTATAACTATTCTAATAAACTGTTCCTGCGTAGAACGGTCGAGAGTTGAACACAATAAATTCGGTTACAAAGGGTGGTTCCGAAGGGCAGAGGACCCAATTTTGCGACCTATTTCGACATTCTATTATAGAGAACCCACTCATAAACCTTTAGATGGTCGGTTGGCCAGTTAAAAGGAAGAACTTCCATTACACAGCGGACATTTTTCACGTTTTCACTCAGAATTTAAGAAAGAATCGTTTAAAATAAATAAAACGTTTTAGGAGAGAAAATCTCTGGTTGCCTTTGTAATAATTTATAGACACATAGTAATATTTAAGATACCGCCAGTGTAACAGCAATAGGGAATGAATGCGATTGCCACAACAACAACCTAAGTAACCTAAGTAAAATTATCCTTTGTCCTCTTTATCCAAGATCCATGGGACTGCAATCCGGGAATACCAGAGAGAGATCAGACGTAGCACCAAGAGCTTAACATGTTGTCCGAGGCACAGAGGTATGTAATACCACAAACATCCTAACTCTAAGCTGCCATTAAAAAGTTCTTAACAGATAAATCTTATAATTTTTTTATTGGGCGTCAAACTCACCACCTCATACACAGCGATCAATGTCATTAGAATAAGCAGTCAGATATATCAAACCGCGACAAGAGCTTTTTTTTGGCAGATCAGACCTCTATCAATCATAATCC
Organism: Catocala fraxini; assembly: GCA_930367265.1. Lineage (NCBI taxonomy): Eukaryota > Metazoa > Arthropoda > Insecta > Lepidoptera > Erebidae > Catocala > Catocala fraxini. The sequence goes on from OV884041.1 coordinate 2,006,330, forward strand.
GAAACATGGTCGGGATTTAAAATTAATCCCAATAAAAAAAGTTGGATTGTACACCAATCGGTTACGCAGCGACTGTCGGATGAATCCAAAACATATAAATGAGATATATTTAAATTCTCTTTAATATATTTGAAATATTATATAATTATGTCTATTCTGTTAAACAATGTGCCGCTGTTGTGCACGGCTTTTTTCTTAGTATGAAAGAGATTTGACCATAGTTTACCGCACTTGCTCTGTGCGGGTTACCAGAATTCAAATATATCCGAAAATGCGAAACTCTCAGACATGCAGATTTACTCACGATATCACATCATCATATCGTATGTATTGAATTAATCATTTGATTCGCAAATAACCTCAAAAAGTCAGATTCCGTAAGATTGAACAGTGCTTTGAGTTTTTAATACCAGTTTTATACTTTTATAGTCCATAAACAAACTGACGGCAGCGTAGCTATAGTAAATGCAACAGATATGCTTTGCTTTGCTTGACTCAGGACTTGAGTCTGGACTCTCGTTAAACACGAAAGTCCAGACTCAACTCCTTGAGTTTTTACATTCTGGAGTCAAGGAAAGTGTCATTGGATTTTTCTATGACAAAACTCTTAGTAGCAGCACGGAACTGCAGCCAGTAGACGGCGATAGGCTCATATTCTATTATGTGAGTACATAAACCTTTACTTGGCGAAATGTGTGTGTAATAAAGATTTAATTCATAGACGTTCTCTCACAATAATCTCACTGCATGGAATGGTGTCCACACTTAAAGAGTAAGCACACATTAGACAAAGAGCAAAAATGTATAATTTTCGATATGAGTAAGCCTGAATATATATTTTTAATTTAGATATCAAGTCATTGTGTTTCAGACGACAACTTAACGACCTAGAAAGGTGACCATTTTGAAACGTAGTAGGGCGCATCGATGATATAAATCTTTGGTGAGTAATACATCTCTACCTACAGACAGCGTAGATATATAAACAAAAAACATATCAAATATAAAAAACAAACTAAATATGTATACGTAACGCGAAGGAACAGAGTGACGTAATTGAATTCCTTATATGTCACGAAAACTTTGACAAAATTAATATCCCGTTACTTGGAGTTTGTTCTTGATGGTACAGTTATTTGAAAAAGTTCTGACATCATGGGAACATTCGTGAGATTCAAAGATTCCAATATTGTGTTCAGATACATAACCGAAACTGCCTTGTTGTGCTGTAATATAAGTGCGTGTGATTGGCTTTGGGTTAGATTTTTGCGTCGGACAATGGTGCCAATTCTGTTGTAATTTTCACTAAACTAAAGTAAGTCAAAAATTCTCTAATTTTAGTTTGGAGTTTTCGTGTTTCATTAGGCTAAATTTAGATTTCGTTTAGACAGCACCAAATACGATTAATGACAATCCTAATTTGAACTGAGGCAGTGATACCAGTACTAAAAATACTTAATACTACAGAATGAATGTCAAAGAGTGAATGAGACAAAGAAATACAAAATAATATTTTTGAGCTTTGCGAAGTATATGAAAATATTTATTTACATATATTATAAACAGTAAGGATTATGTTGTTTTTCTTGCTATAACTCCAATAAACACTGCGCAATTGGGTAACTTTACCTGGCAACCCACCTCATAGTTTTGATTTTTCGTGTTATCTATGCGAGTATATTTGACATAAAGACCCACAAAGACTTTTTGATAATATGGACAATTTAATCGATTCAATGAATACTAATAATATATTAATTCTAGGAGACTGCAATATACCCACAGCACAATGGGCTAAACCCAATCCTGCTCAAAACTACATGACTTGCCTGGGCACCTCGCAGACTTGTAACCGCTTAAGGGACTTTTTGACTATTCACGACGTCAAGCAATTAAATCATATATTCAACTCTAATGGACGCATACTAGATCTTCTTATCTCGGATGCGAAATGCACTGTCTTGAAACCTATTCAAGATCTTTTACCGGCTGACGGCCACCATCCACCTTTCTACACACTGTTATCTTTAAATATTAATATTAGTTTGTTCAAGCCTCTACATTCACCAAAACATAATTACCGCAAAGCCGACTACACAGTCATTAACAAAGACATTGATGGGATTAACTGGGAAATTTTAACGTTGAAGAGCGACTCGATCGATAAATTTGTTGATACTTTTTACAACTGTTTATATGGTATAATAAAAAAACCGCATACCGTTGCTGAAGCCGCCAAACTCGCACTTCCCGGTCTGGTTCTCTAAACCGCTCATCCACATCTTTAAGTATAAAAAGAAAGCCTGGTCCAAATGGAAAAAGTACCGTAATATAAGTGACTATGAAGTATTTTCCTTGTATAGAGCACGTTTTAAAGAAGAATGTCACAAATGCTTTCATAAATATATAAAAAATGTCGAGGACAGTATAACCAAAAATGTTAAGCACTTTTGGGTTTATGTGGCTAATCGGCAAGGCAAGTCGGGTATGCCGACCAGCATGTTCTACAAAAATGTATCTTCTAGCGACCCGGTTCAGATTTGTAACTTGTTCTCAGATTTTTTTCGGTCAGTCTATGAGCCTTCTAGTCTCTCTCCCGGATGGTGCTTGACTTCTGATTATAGCAATGTCAATAACGGTTCTCTCTGTACTTTGAACTTCACTGTTCATGAAGTTCGCAGACAACTAGAATTGTTGGATATAAATAAGGGACCAGGACCTGATGGCATACCGCCATATTTTCTAAAGAAGACCGCAGCGACAATTTGTAAACCTCTGTCCGTGTTACTTAACAAGTGCATCCAAACTGGTACATTTCCGTCTACGTGGAAGAGAGCTAATATAATACCAGTACATAAAGGTGGATCTAGACAAAACGTAGAAAACTATAGACCTATATCGATACTTTGTACTCTTGCAAAACTATTTGAAAAACTAGTTCATCAGGCCATTTATCCATTTTTGCGACACAGTATAATACCTGAGCAACATGGTTTCGTTAAAAATAGATCTACAGCAACTAACTTAATGATTTTTACAGACCACTTGTTTGGTAACATGGACGCGGGACATCAGACCGACTCTGTGTATACGGATTTTAAAAAGGCGTTTGATAGGGTGGACCATTCAATTCTGTTAAATAAAATAGCCTTCAATGGTATCAGAGGTAACTTACTGCGCTGGTTCTGTTCATACATCAGCAATCGTAATCAAAGTGTAGTGAGCAATGGGTACAAGTCAGACCCATTTCTAGCGACTTCAGGAGTTCCCCAGGGATCTATTCTAGGGCCATTGATGTTTATTATATATATAAATGATATTCGTAACTGCTTCCAAAATAGTAATTTCTTATTATACGCTGACGATTTTAAGGTATTTAGAACAATAAAAAGCTCTGTTGATAGTAACCTTTTGCAGGAAGACTTGAATAGATTATCTGATTACTGTACTAAAAATAAGTTAAAACTAAACATTCCTAAGTGTAAATATATAAACTTCACTAAAAATAAAAAAGTAATAACTTTCGATTATTTGCTCTGTAATGAGACTCTAGCGAAAGAAACCTACATCTGTGACTTGGGCGTTCTTCTTGACTCCAAACTTCAATTAAATCTACATATAGATAAAATTACCTCCAGAGCATTTCAAATGTATAATTTTGTTATGAGAACGACTTCAGATCTTAAACGACTAAGCACATATTTGTATTTATTTAAGTCTTTAGTTCGTCCGCAAATGGAATATGCTTGTATGATCTGGGACCCCTATTATATTAAATATGAGACTGCAATAGAGACAGTCCAGCGTAAATTCCTCCGCACAATGCAGTACAAATGTCGCATCGAATGTCTACCTTATAAAAACGCATTGAATAAATTTAAATTATTAACATTTCGCTCTAGACGCTTGTTGCTCCAAGGAATGATGCTCCATGGACTAGTGCATAATAAGTATGATTGCTCCGAATTGATAAATAAAATATGCTATATCGTACCTAGGACAGTGATGAGAAGAGAGGCGCGCTCTTATCCACTATTTGCTACGACTCCCTGCCGTACAAATGCGGGTGAGAGAGCGCCGCTCCGGAGACTGGTTAAAACTTATAATGAGAATTTCAACGATATAGATGTATTTGCCCTGTCTAAATCAAAATTTAAAAAACATGTTATTGTGCGCTTTGCTCAAAACATTTGATTATTATGTATAAATTATGTATGTATTAAGTTTTAGTTTTTTAATATAAATACTAGATTTCGAAATAGCGAATAACTACTGTACTGTACTGACTACAAAACTGTATCTAATATAAGTTAGTAATATGTGGAAACGCTGTGGATTGTACATTTACCCATAGTATACTGTATACCTAGATTTAATATACAATGTACGATTGTTTGTTTTCCCAAATAAAATAAAATAAAATAAAAAGACAAAGAATATAACTCTTTACGTTGAAATTTAATGACAACTATACTGCTGGCAACAGACCATCGCTGAAAATTATCGAGCTTAAGATTGTTTTCCCATTAATGGTGGATCCGAAGTAAGCACACGAATCTGGCTTAAGAACAGAAACGTAAATAGACCTTGACATTACAATAAACCCAATTGTATAAAGCTCATTGGCTTAATTGGTATTTCGAGCGTTTCCCATTCAGAAGCAAAACATAATATGTGGTTCACAAATAGTTGTCCTGTGTTTTACACATCGTTTTAACGTTTGTAGAGTCCTTAGCTGCATAGGGATTATACCAATTCTGTGTCTGGTGTCGTCTTTAAAAAAATAACAAGTAAGAAATGGTTTTATCCTACGTCATAAAGGCTACAGCCAACTATCGGGCACAATTCCGACTCCGCAGCAAGAATTTCCGAAGGAGAAAATCCGATAAAACTTTGCTGACTCGGGCATCTTTTCCTTCGCCATTAAAGCGAGCGGTAATTAATGCATATAACTTGGAGAACTCGAGATCTCTGTGTTAGAAGTTTTTTAGTCTCACTGGATTCTCGTTGCTCATAGAATGATGTAAAATATATCATGAAGTCTTTTTTTATACCTACAAAAACGCAAGCAAATAAGCATTCATCTCTGGTAATAAGCACTTATTGCAGTCTAAAACCACTCGCAATACCATGGGTATTACTCACCAATATCAAGGATAAGGTAGGGAGGAAATGAACGGAGTGCTAGGTGTGTGAGCCTCCAGCGATTCTTTACAGGGCGAAATGTAGTAATAGTGTTATTACTCTTTCGCGAGTTTTTTAAGTGCTACTCTCACAGAATACTTGTTAACTGCATCAATAGCTTAGTGATTTAAATGGCCGCGTCGTCATTTGCCACACGCCGACTGTCGTGGGTCCGTTCTCTTTTGTGTGATCTGACATATAATTGTACTGAGTCTGTGTGCCTCTCGCGATACTGGTGTCACACTTAGTACGGGAAGATAACACTATAACAAAGAAGATAGTTATTTATAATATTGTTAATTTTTAACTTTTATTCTAAAATAAACACGCAATCTGTTATTCCCACATTTCAAACATATCTATTTAGCGTCCAATTTTTCTGTCACCAAAAATCTGGCAAGAAGAAAGGCAATCAGGGGCCAAGAAAAACGTAGGCGGTACATAATGTTACGCATGGGACCTCCATTCAGGTCATCAGCCCAATTAATCATTCCCTAGTACTTCCAACACAAAGAGATGGACATGAAATGCTATAAATCTTCTTCGAACAATGGCTAGGTTTATCTTGACGCGTCACATTTCAGGGTCATCATTTTCGGTAGTTTTCTTTTGTTAGATACTCTGGTGAAATGTAGGGGTTATGATAACTATGATGTATATTTTTGGGCATTTTCTTAATGCCAGGCTAGACATATATCATATTTTAATAAATAGCCTTAAATTTTCGTGCTAAACTTTCCAAATAATGTGGTGCAGCGATTTTAAGACGGTTAAAGATATGGAAACTTTGTGTATTGAATTCCATAGAGTTTGTAATGTTGATTAAACATTTGAATTGTTTAATTGTATCGGTATTAGAATACTTTCATAGTTAATTGATTACTGGTTCTGTGCTGATATCACAACTACTTCAATATCTTTGGAAAAACGCCTTCTTAAGCAGTGGCAAGCAGCATTTGGCACAAAGCTTTTTTCTTTTTTTTTCTCTGTTATAATATGCCTTCTTAACAAGCTTGGAAATTCTATTCAATGCAGAAACAAATTACAAGGTCATCTAGCTGAGATTATTTGATGTGAGAGCATTTTCTCTATCAAGCTGTCCTAGTTTTGATTAGTTGAATCCCATTTTCCTAAACTGATATTATTTTAGGGTTGACTCCGTTCTAGATCTCATCGAACTCCGAAACTCAAATAAACATACCTAATAGGTAAGACCAGTGTGAATATTTGACGGTAGTAGTTTTGCATAGTGACTGTAATAGTTGTTAATGACAATAGAAACGATGACAGCTCGTGCTCACTAAGGCATAGAGATATATGTATTTTCGGAAACAGTTTGAGTCGGGTCCGTGACTTGGGTATGCGAACCTGATTTCTCAAGTCATTGATATAGCATATCATATTCTTTACGCCGTATTGTTTTGTTCTCCGTTCCCTCCCTCATATCACTATTGGCACACGTTTGTGATGATTGTGATTTCTCATTTAATGCTAAACAAGAACGGGATATCACCATTGCGTAGATTTTGGTTTTTACGATATATAGCGGTTAGATGTTTTGCGTCTTAAGTGTTAAGAGGACACAATTATGTTCATAACCAGTATTCGGTGGGTAGCTGGCTCGTGTGCTAGCAAGACTTAATTGTAGCAACGTTAGTGTATCTCGACAACCTGTAATCTGCAAGATAGCGACATCACGTCTCTAGCCATATAAACTGAAATATAAAACGACAACATTTTAAAAGATATAATTAAAAGTTAAAATATGTATTCTTACCTCTTCTATAGCATCTAATTGGACATCCGCGATCCCACCGTTGGGCAGGTCGAGGGGCGTCTCCTTGGCTTGCGCGGCCGCCGCGGAATGTCTCGCGGCGGCTGCGCCGGCGCCGCCTGCCGTCGGCCGCGTTGCTTCTAGCAGCACCTTCAGCGATGCGATGGCATGCAGCTGAGTGGCTTTTTCGTCCACTTTGCCTGTGGACAACCAGTGGGTGATATTGTTTTAAAGATTTTTGTAGACTTATGGAACAACCCTTTTTGAACAGAGATGATGAGTAGTATGAGTAGTAGAGCCTCGCTGATTTCAGCATGAATGGGCCGGCTCGACCGGGGAAGGACTACCCTCTCACAAAATATCGACGTGAAATAGCAGTATTCCTACTGTTGTGTTTCGTTCGGAGAGTGAGAGTGCCGGAGGCCCAATCACCCTCTTTCCCCCATCCGGCTCCTTCTTCCCACTTCCTTTTTATCTTCTTTCTGTCCCAAAGGGTCGGTATCGCGCAAGTGATGCCTCTGGTGTTGCAGGCGTCCATAGGCTACAGTGACCACTTACCATCAGGTGGACCGTATGGTAGTATACCAAATTAGTTGTAAAAAAAAAAAAAGATTTGCCAATTTACTTTTTAAACAGTAACCGACAGTAACTTCCAAAAAGGTGTTGCTATACCGCGAGCGCACAGAACATAGATTGTTGGTTACCTGTTGCCAGCACAAACCCTCTTAAGCCTTAAATCTAAACGCCTGGGAAATATACTATCAGATAATCTTCTAGTCTTGAGGGACGTTACTGGCTGATATGTAGAATCCTAGGCTTAAATAAAGGTGCCATTATGTTTCATTTCTGACATAGCTAATTCTCTTTTAGCTGCTGTTTTCAGAAGCAATAAAGAAAAAGTTCTTAAAGAGGTCTCGTTCTGTCAGCAGGGTGACCGCGAAGCGAATCTTTCCTTTGATATTATAAGCGGTTACCACTAAGCCACATTATTGTATAATAGTGTCATTGAAAAGCATTCTTTAAGGATGTTTTATCTGATAGTTTTATTTGATTGCATCGTTCTTTTTGAAATACTTGTACTTATAGGACATTGGGCGTATAAGACAAATCGATGGCAATAATATATTCTCTTATATGTCTATCAAACGAATACGTAAGAGAGTTTCGTGGATTAGAGTTAGATTCCAGCAATGGGCCGAGAATTGAGTGATTCGCAGACTTATTAAGACCAGTGATCTTTGTGTCAGTAGCACCCAGAAATATAATACATACGAAAGCACTTAAATGGGGATAACTCGTAAAACTAGTCAACAAGTTATACGCTATGCACGTATAGTCATATATATGGTGAAGTTTAATACCGTTAGAGTCAGTTCGCAATAATCTCATTGTACCATCTGCGTGTGTGCGTCCAAAGAACAACTTTATATTATTCTACAGTGAGTGGTCTGACCTATTTTTGCTGGCAACAAGTAATGACATGTTGGTTTCAGTTTTAACCCAGTTTGAAGCCTCAAGTGGTTAAATGCGGCATTTTGATGTGAACTAGGTTGTTGCAAAGTGATTAAGCGTGTTGGAAAATATTGCAGTGTACGTGTATATCGTATGCGTTAATATTGGATGCTGTTTTGCAATTATAAGCAGCTAGATATCTGCTGTTTGAAGCAGCAATGAATGGTGCTCCAATACGTATGACGGTTTTTGTTGCTGCTCCAATTATCCATAGGATAATTTGAGCAGGAATCGCTAAGATGTCATTTGAGCATTACTCAAAAGAAGTACTGCTTAATGTACATGTAAGTGGATGCTCCTATTTACTATACTGCTGCTTTGGAGGCTACCATCAAATTTTATTAAATGCTTGAGTATGTTCAGTAATAGTTCATGGAGAAATGGTTGCAGCACCTTACAGCTCTTATGATTTGTAAACAAAAACTTGACTATTAAAAAGAGTGACCATGAGTTTCTTGCCCGTTCTTCCCATGAGCCCTACACCCTTGCTTTGCTAAACGTGGCAGTAAATGAAAATTCGCAGAAAAAATTTGTGTAACTTTGACATTCATAAGTGTTACCTTGTAACCTAATCTGAATAAATTTATTTTGAATTTGAAATGAATTTTGAATCTGAATTGAATTGAAGTCCCTTTGCAAAGTTTAAGCACTACTGATCCCGTGTTGACAGCGCAGCTTTAGAAGCCCTTCTCAACAGAAACCCAAGGCAACGTGATTTGGCTTCTTTAGTCCCGAAGCTTGAACTTATTTTTGCAGCATATCGTGGTTTTCATTAACAATTCGAGTGATGGATGAGTTTCTTTTGTCAGAATTTTTCTATTTACAGTACGAGGAAATGCACTCGATATACGGGTATTATCTCGCCCTCTATAATCTGATATCTAAAGCATACCTAGCTAAATATATCTATACATATAATGAAATTGTAACTTGTCGATGTCTGTACATACAAAATATATAAGAAAATAATCTTAGGTGTATTTATAACATAGCCAGTTGCACTCACTGATCGGTAAACGATTAGCGAGGTTAAGCAACGTTGGGAGCGGTCACTCTATAGATGGGTGACCGCTTAGTGGTATTTCATCTGAGCGTCTCCGTGCTTCGGAGGGCACGTAAAATGTCGGTCCCGGTTGTTGTCAAATTGACAGCAGTCGTTAAGCCATGTCAGAGGCCTACGGGCGGCTTGAACAACTCTTGATAACAGGTTGGCCACTAACCGCACGAAAAGAAGAAGAAGAAGATAACATAGAAGCCAAAACAATTATTTTAAGATATTTTGTTATTTTGTGTGTATATTTGCACGCGGAATAAGCAAAAACTACTGCACGAAGAATGCGGTATTTATAGTATTGAGGGAGGTCCACAGGAGGAACTTGAAATCTAGTGTTTCATTTTGGCACGTCGCGCGTCGCTTAGAAGTCGAGTATTAAGTAGAAAAATATAAAGCTACTTCCAAAATTCTATGCTTTCGAAGTCGCGGACAAAAACTAATATATGATAAGACTCTTCTCTTCGGAAATATACATGCGTGGGCGTAGATATGTGTGTAGTTATTTGGGATTATTTTTAGGGCAATATACAAGGTGGCGCAAATGTTATCACATTAAATAATATACTACCTTAAGCTGGTTGATATAAAACGGTTAACATAAAAAAAACCTATTTTCGCAGAAATTAAGTAATTATTCTTTTAAACAAAATAAATAAAATAATATTAGACACAAATTGGAACACCATTGTAAGCAATCGTGCACTGTAGCCAGCTCGTTTACGGTCATAGGTTCCGAGAAATCGTCTTTGTAAACTCGCTAGGATCCGAAAATTCCCGGACCCGATAATACATTATTACAATACGACGGTTTTTAAATATCTCTGCTTAAGGTCTTTGATACCTTAGTACAGTTATCTCTACATTAGATGATGTTCTAAAATTTCTAAATTAAGAAAACTAAATAAATGTTCTGTGGCCAAACTACTGAATACATTTGGTTCATAATTTGTAAATCGTCAAAGAATACCATGTAGTATATGTGGTATCAATTAATGTGATAACATTTGTGCTACTTTGTATAAAATATTCCCTAATAATCTTTAGGGAATAGATACTTCCCTGCCAGCTGCTTCAGATTTCATCTGACGAAATCAGTGTGTCTTACTTCTCGTAGTTGATTGTGTGACAGCAAAATACTATTATATAAATTATGTACAGCCCAGAAAGAAGTCAATTCATAAGGTATGGCTTGAACCGGTTTGTTCTATATTCTGCCCTCATGTTTCGTCCCAAACGTAGAAATACGCATTCGTTCCAAAAATTGTTCCTCATAAGCCCCGAAATTTAAATAATTATAATTTCTTTATGTAATTCCTATTTCGTCCCATATTACGTTCCTTTTCTGTCCCTGTTCTTTTTGTATAGAATTTTTGTTGTACCGTCAGCCGAAAAATATTTTATATGCCTTGTTGATCTCTCGGCAAAACCTTGGGCTTCTGATTGCATGACATCACGAGCCCGACAATAAAAAGATTTAAAATAATTTTAAAAATGTTTTGTTTTGCTGACCATATTATGCACAAAAATGTAGGACAAAAAGGGAATAATTTCAAAAAAGGGGCGAATTAGGAACAGTTTTGAATGTGGGACGTAATTTAGGGACAAATGCGGAACAAACCCTTGAACCTGCTATCTGCGCAATCATAACATAGTAGATATTAGGTGGTGTTGGGTGTAGTCGGTACAATTATGTACTTGCTGATCTAGTAAAAGTTCTTTAACTAGCTATATATAAAAAAAATAGAGGCATCCTAAAAAATACATTAGTTTGAATAGCTTAGTTTCCAAAGCGACGATACGGTTTGCCGAGGTGAACCTGTCGTGGGCCGGCGGCTCGTATACGAGCCGGCACATTTATACCCGTTGAGAGCCGGCGGCTCGTATACGAGCCACCAAATTCGCGCCAAAACGCTGCGCGCCGCCGTCGCTTTAAACCGCATTATAACAAACTTCCTGTTTAAAACTGATTGCCTTTTGGCTACGGATGAACTTGGAACGAATGATGCCATACCACGGACCAAAAAGAACGCCTGCTTTGGACAGGAATATATTACTAAAAAATTCTAAAGATTAGGGGTCGAATCCGGCTTCATGAATTGTCTAACATAAATTATATTCTAACTTAGCATGAGAAATGCTTATAAAATAAATCTTAATACGCAAGAAAAAGATTAACTAAATAACTCACTTAATCGGTAATTATTTATGTTCACAATTTTTATGACTTTTTGACTGGAAAGAAGGGAAATTGTTCCATTAAAGTAACCATGTATTCTGAGTACCAATCATTAACGTTTAGTATTCCAGCGGCACACCGGCGGACAGATACGAGTTTAATAAGGTTTTTCATTATGTTTGGCATCCGAAAAACTAATAGGTTAATTTGAAAGTTATAAAATATGGATATACGATTTCTTTATAAATTTTACTACTCCCGCACTATGCATAATTCCTGTGTGGCGGGGGACTTAACAAACATTTAAACAACGGACACAAAACCACCCAGACTAGGAACAACTATTAATGGATCAGACAAATTTTTGTCCCGTGTGGGGATCGAACCTGCAGCGGCGGCCAATGGCGGGGTGACTATTTAAACCAATATGCCATCCATGTATTCCGTGCACCAAAGATTTGTATCAGCGTAACGAAGTAGCATTTCTATAACGGATTCCTACATTCACGCGTATTGATAGCGCTTTTATAACGCACCATTTTGTGTACCTGCGTAATGGCGGGGTGTATTTACAATGCAGCTGCGTTGGGTATTGATCCATCCGTCTTGGAGTGCTATTTTAATAACTTTAGGGCCAAAGATCGCATTGACCTGACAGCACCTGTTTAAGAAGTTTGGAAGATTATCGCCTGCGGTTTAGCTCGTGCTAATCTAGATTTTCTTAATAAATTAATATCTCTCAGACATGGTACTTTTTTTGTATGAAAGGTTTCAATATTTACCATAAGTATGTTCGGGCCAGTTAGCCTTCACACTTTACACTTTATGGTATTGGTAGAGTTGTAGTGGAGTACGAAAAGAAAGATAGCCGAAAGTTAGACACTGTATATTACTGAAGTTAGTTTATGATTATTACAATGTAAACAACGGTGGCTTATCTTTCCTTGATAGTGTGTTGTAGTTATAAGTTAATAATGTACTCGTTATTACTTGGTGAATAGCTTATTAATGTAAAAGGTGTTGCGAAATACTTTATGACGCATTTTTGTGTTGGATGTAGGTGCTGCGTCGGCACCGTTGTTATGTACGCTAATGAACTCGTGACCCGTAAAATTCTTCTGTAGAGATTCCGATTGCTCCAGGTTGGGCCAAGACTCAGGTTTAAGAGAGAAACTCACTAATATTATAAATAAGCAGCGGTAGTCCAATGGATAAGGCATTGGACTTGCGATCGAGAGGTCGCGGTTTCGAATCCTACCCATTGCACTACTGTCGTGAACCCACTCCTAATACAAGTATTCTAGCTTAGCTGGAAGGGTTTACAAGAATTCTAGTAATTTGAAGCCGAAATTGATAGCAATCTTTAAAATAGAATACTATTAATTCGCATGTGAGTTTGTTTGTTTGTTACGCTTTCACGCCTAAACTTCTTGACCGATATCATAAAATTACGCATACACATTGTCAGGGGTATATAGGGTAAAATTCATAAAGAAAAATGCATAATTCTTGAGGAATAGCAATTGATTGATAAAATCTAGAATAAGACGGTCGAAGCTACGGGCAAAATCTAGTGCAATATAAAATGCGATTGAGTTAGTCACGCGTGTTGAGATGTGGCGTTTTGTCACGCAGCCGTTCTTTTGTTATTTTGTCCAACTTTCTTTAGGAATAGCGTTTTACATACATACATATATTCACGCCTGTTTCCCAGAAGGGTAGGCAGAGACTACGGATTTCCATTTGCTATGATCCTGACACCATTCTTTGGCTTCATTCACTTTCATAACATTCCTCATACACGCTCACCGGTTTAAGGTGCTCTTAACCTGGCCTTTATCCAGAACGTCTCCGATCTGATTACGAAACGTTCGCCTCCAAAAAGATCTTCCTCTTGCGACTGTTCTATTCACACTAGCCTTATAAACTTTCTTAGTCAGTCTTTTCTCCTCCATTCTTTCTATATATAGCATATTAATATATCAAATCAAATCAAATCAAATCTTTATTGCAATCATGAGTATATAGGATGTTACATTAATTATAGGCTCATACATGATACCCTGTTAGGGCGCAGCAACATAATATTATTATTTTATTAATTATAAAATAAAAATTACTTATATTATTTAGTTAATTGTTATAAATATCATTGTTAATATTGTATTCATATTTTATATTAGGTTGCAGTTCTGTCCTCGAAAAACTCTTTTAGACTATAAAAGCATTTTTGAGACAATACTACATATAGCGTTTTAATAATGCTATATTAATATGCACACATCGGTGAGTGAAGCTTTTTTTCGTTTTTAAACTCATAACTTACACTTTAACTAACGGACTTTACAAACAATCAAACAACGGACACAAAAACACCCAGACTCAGAACAACCATTTCTGGATTACATAATTTTTCATTCCGGATTCGAGCTCAAAATATCTACTCGGCGTAATGGCAGTGGCGAGGCGGAATTTAAACCACTTCGCTTTCCGTGCATTCAAGTGACGATTAAACAATGCGACTGGACTGAAGAACTTACTGATTGGCTTTTTATAAAGCGGCTAAGCGGGGTTGTGGGAAATAATTGAGCAAGGAGTTCACAATGCAGACATGCTGGGGCGTCGCCCCTATCATAACGTTCTTGCGAAGTTACTACGCGAGGGAATAATAGAGCGAGGTTATTGCACGTTGTAAACTTGAATGTTTACGACAGATCTAGTAGACTGCAGTAGCGTAGGGTTTAAGTGGTCGCCTCGCCGGCGCCGTAGCGGTACTGCGCAGTAACCGCAGTGCTGTGGGTCCGAATCCCACAAGAGCCAAAACTTTTTGTGAACCACAAATAGTTGTATTGAGTCTGGTTGCTCTTTATGTCCGTTGTCTGAATTTCTGCAAAGTCTCCCGCGACGCAGGATTTATACCTAGGATAATTAAATTATACCGTATATTTTTTATACAGAACTTGTAGTAGAGTTCATATGTGAATGATCAGCAGCCGTAACACATACACAGTATGAAGGCTATTGCCTACCTGGAAGGATTACGCAGAGGTGTAATATATCTACATTTCTCCAGCTTTTGTTTTAGGCCCTGTTGAATAGCGAGCGAACTCATTGTACAGGGACTATCCCTAAAGGCGTCGTCAGTGTAATACACCCACGTAAAGCTAGCTATGGTGTAAAGTCCATCATAATAGGGAGCTAGTCTATAGTCGTCTAACAGGCTCATCTCCAGACTCTTTGCTGCCTTTGGGGATTTGTTGACAGAATATTCCAATGGCACTTTGCCCGACAGGGAACCAAATTTTGAAGCGAAAACTTCTTTAGGCGCGTTGAGCAATTTTTGGGTGAACAAAAATCATGGAACTCGCGTCATCGTCACCGAACGCATTCAAAATTCAATAATGATAATCTAATAGCTCGACGATACAATTCACAAGTTACTTAGTTAAAAAGCAGCGATAGCTCAGTGGGGAGATCAACAGACTGCAATGCAGAGGGTCTCGGGTTCGAACCCACGTCGTGCACCTCTGACTTTCGGAAGTTATATGACTTTTCGAAATTATGTGCGTATTGATTGACAATTATCGCCTGCTCCGTGCCTCGGAAGAGCACGTTAAGCCGTCGGTCGCGGCTGCCATAAACATCTATGGCAGTCGTTATTGGGAGAGTGTCGACACAAAAGATCCCACTGGGTCGAAGTGTCGCCGGTCTGCACTGACTGGCCTCCACATAAGATAAGATAAGATAGTTCTTAAGACAAGTTATAGGCTATATCAGGATATTAGTCACGAAGGTGGAGCAGTAATCATAAACGTTGGTCAAACCACGGAGTCCGGCTTGTTCCACACTAATAAACAATCCGTTTTTATTTTTTCTTTTCTCATATTTCAAAATACGTTTAAAGAAGTACCTAATTGATAAAACCTATTACAGTTTAGCGGAGTGTCTGAATGACTCGTAAATGTAATGTTCCTTAGTAAAGAATCAAATGATTATTTCATATATCAAACCACATTGTGACATATCTTAATCTATTGACTTTTGATATTTTATATTATTATTTGTTTTGTTTACAATGTTTTTTATTATTACTATTACTTCCTTTTTCTTATTTTTTTGTAAGTTCTAACAGCAGTTTATTGTGTAGGTAAGTTTGACTCACATATTCATTTTTCTTCATATTACTACAATAATATCCATTATTTTTTCAAATTAACGAACTTATATTTAAAAGTATTGTATGATTATAATTAAATTAAAATATTCGTGACATGTTATTACGAATTTCGTTACTTTTATACTTTTTCTATAATTTTAATGTATAAATGTTTATTACAATTATTGAATTTGCCTGTAGAACTTACTCTAACTGACCACCTTGCATGCAAGCTAATGTAACTTGTATTGTATACTCATGTTTAACAAAATAAATGATCTTTATCTTATCTTATCTTTAAATGTATTGTTACAATGCATTGCAAATGTTTCTGTTGCCCATATGCACATAAATTCTGAATAGGTACGAATGAGAATTTAAAAATGGCCGTGTTCCGTAAACTTTTAATATATTAGACAAGCTTGTGATATATGCGTTTTGTTTGTGTTGTTTTACCGAAGTAAAGGTTACGGTAATAACTTTGTTCATAAGTAAAGCAGTCGACAGGGTAAGTTAAAAGACTATTATATGAGGTCAGAAAAACTTTGAAATTACACATAGACACATACAAGTAAGCCAGACACACTCTCACACATAAAAATTAAAATAATTTTATTGAACGGGTTTATAAATGAGCTTTATTTTTCTTCAATGCGCGGCTATAATACATATACTAGCTGGCAATAACAGCCATGTTATAGAATAACATAAATATGTCTCATATAGCTATCTAAAGAATTATGTTTGAATATTCTAAGTCTATGATTTGAATGGCCGAGCATTCAAATGATTTTGAGCTGGCCGGGCTGGAGTTGAAAATATAATGTAGTAAAAAATTGCCAGTTTAGATTAGAAGGTTCTTAATAGTTCACAAAGTTATTTTGATGAACGTCATAGTTACACTAATTAAACTGTGTGTTCAACAAGGCAAGGGCGTAGAACAAATAAGAACTGACAAGGAACTGACGGCTACTCATTTTAATGGTCTTTTTTACTAATTTATATTTTTTTTATTTCTTTCTTCTCTTTTTTAATAATAATTTTCTAATTATAATACATGCATATATATGCTCCAACTATAATAATACTTGCCTACTACAGCACACCCTCAAGTAATCAAAACACGTATAAAATTTAGATACTGCTGTCCTTTATGTCGTTCTTTGAATGTTTGTCACTTCTGTGATACAGAAAACATTTTAGGGCGTGAATTATCATTTTAAAAACATAAAATGTTAGATCAGGCACAAAAACATACACAAACGTTTGCTACTTTAAATCATTTAGATTTCTTTACGTTTTTATATTAATTATGGACGCTTTTTTAATGTACATACATGGTATTTAATATGTATTTAAATATGTACCATACACATTACATTTTTTGAGTAGTAGAGCCTCGCTGATTTCAGCATGAATGGTCCGGCTCGACCGGGGAAGGACTACCCTCTCACAGAATATCGACGTGAAATAGCAGTATTCCTACTGTTGTGTTTCGTTCGGTGAGTGAGAATGCCGGAGGCCCAATCACCCTCATTCCCCCTTCCCGCTCCTTTTCCTTCCCACTTTTTTCCTAAAGGGTCGGCAACGCGCAAGTGATGCCTCTGCCTCTGGTGTTGCAGGCGTCTATAGGCCACGGTGACCACTTTCCATCACCTCAAGGGAAAGACGGTGATTTGGCCTCCGGCACTCTCACTCACCGAACGAAACACAACAGTAGGAATGCTGCGTCTGCTTTCACGACAATATTCTGTGAGAGGGTAGTTCTTCCAGGGTCGAGCCTATTCATGCTGAAATCATTTGTCCCGATAGTTAACTACCTTATTATGTTACGAATATATATTAAATGTTTTGCACGACGATAATGGGGTTGCAAATTAACATGTATACTTTGAATCTTACTATTCACATTATAATTTATGATCTGTAGATGTGCCTTTTAAATAAATAAATATCATTTTCTATAAAGTAGTTGTTATACGTTTAACCAACCGTTGTAGGGGTGCCTACTCGCCCGCGTTTATGCGACTACGAGTCGTAAGAAATAGCGATGTAGTTGCATAGTGTGCGGTCTGCTTTATCGTTAGGGGTGGGGTAGGGTGGATAGGAAAGGGCTAGTTGCCCACACGACCGCGACTAATCGCAACGATTTGTTAGTGCTAGACGCGCGACATACTGATATTAATGTGTACATCTTACTGCCTACTTAGTACGATGTTAGATTGTGTGGTAGATGGCTTGTTACAAGTGTGATACGATTTCTTGAAGCACTTCTCTAAGAGGAATGAGACTGCAGATTCTAAGTTAAACCAGGAAATATCTATTTGTTCTCTGTTTGTTTCTTTTTTGTTGAAGAGGATTATTTAGGATTCAAATATTGTATCTATTATAATTATAAGTCAAGTAATTATGTAAAAATACTTCATGAGTACTTTGTGCTGTTAAAGTATATCTCTTCACTTTTAAAAAGCATTGTAAATACTACCGTAACTTTGTCTAAGCATATTTAGCAACGATGGCCAAGTGATTGACCGTTGCACTGCCACGCAGAGGCGTCGAGTCCGACCGAAAATCACAAAAAAAAAAAAAAAAAAAATATCTTTATTTATAGTTTTATCTGGACGGTAATATATAGCTTGATTACGGCAACACCTTATATTCTATCACTTATCACTTACACATAACACCATTTAGCCCAAACTAAGCAGAGCTTGTACTATGGGTACTAGACAATGGATAAACATAAATACATATATAGGTACTTTTTTTGTAAGTACTTACATATTATACATAGAAACACCCAGACCAAGACAAACATCCATGTTCATGCACACAAATGTTTGACTTGTGCGGGAATCGAACCCGCAACCTCAAGCGCGGCAGTCGGTTACACTGACCACTACGCCATCGAGGCCGACACTATTATATATGAATGAGTTGTAGAATACTAAAATTATAATTTGATAGCGATTTAAAAGAGTGATTTTTTTTAAAGTATCCTCTCATAGCGTCTTCCTTTTGCTTGAACCTAGCAAGCGACATAAATGTTAATTTAGTAAACTCACTAAGTTCTTTAACGTTCATAAGTGTTACATTGTGACCTAAATGAATTAATTTTGACACATTTAATTTGCGCTTTCTATTAAATCTCAAAGTTTTATTTACATTGTATAAGCATTACACTTAATGAGCTTTAATATGTACACATATGTACTTATTAAAAAACAATACATGTTGCTGTATTTACATTGTAAAATATATTGTTTTTTAATATGAGTATCTTTCTTAGTATATTTATACTAAGAAAGATCGCACTGATACGGCGAGGGCGACGTAATACAAAATCACATTATTATGTGATCCTTTTGCCGAGCGGCCACAGCCAAATGTCTTGTTAATTTCTTTTCTAAAAAGGACATCTCTTGCACGAGGAATAATTTCTGTTCAGCGGGAAAATAAAAACAACGGACACAAAGAACACACAGACATAGAGCCAGTAGCTCCATATTTGTGAATCATACAACTTTTTGTTCGGTGTGGGGATTGAACCCACAGCCCTCGGCGTAGTAGCGACCACTCAAATTACGGCGCGATCCATGCAGTCATATGGTCATATGAGGTTGTTTTGAAGTGATAGTTATACCAGTGCAACCTCCTTAAGCTCCTAATCGTATCTAGCCAATACAGAGTCGTAGCCATAAGCTAGATGGGTGACCGAGCAGTTCCCATAAACTAACCACTAACGCTTGCGACTAACGTTATTGGTCTGTTTATCTGTTTATCAATATATATGTATATATTGATAAATATATACATATATATTGATAAACAGATTGCTTCTTCTACGTCTGCTCTCTACGGCTTTTGCTGTTCAGTCCTCTGTCCTAATGCTTTAGAAACAGAAGATGGACTTTGCGCCGGTGTAGGACTTTGTTGATAGATTAGCTTTTTTGCTGATACATACAGCTCTTTTGTCTGCTCATACTCTCGTCTTGTAAAATAGATATGCTCCTGAATACCTAAACCATAGATGCTTTTATGATTGCTCTCATATTCTACCCAGTATATATCCAAACTCCTAACTATCCTAATAATGCCTTAACTATTTCACCGATTATCATGTAATTTCGCTTAAACGCACATATCATGGGTACAGAATGGGATATAGTAAACCTTTCATCCAGTAATAAAATGATTGGCAAGAGAGAAGAATAGAAAAAGGTAGACAATACCGATCTTCTCTGAATAGCGACAGCCACGATGTGGGACCTGGGGCCCAAGTCTGCTATTCTTATAAATTCGTCATTCCGACACGACGTAACTGCAATTCCATAGTCATTTTATTAAAAGTTCGTAATCTGCTAAATTCAAAATGGTCGATCATTGGTCGGTCAATGGTCTCGTAATAGGATTGTGGCAGAACGACATGTTGTATTGCTATTATTATAAAACCCGTTAGTAGAAGTGATTTTTGAAAATTAACTACTAAATTTGAACTTTAATTCATGCCAGATTTCGTTTATATATATTTTACATATTATTTATTAGTGTTAAAAGCGATTTGATCAAAGGAACTGTCAACATTTTATCATTTATCATTATGTACGAGATTACCATTCTATGCCATTTTTGATATGAATATCAAAATGGAGTGTCAGTGGTTGACCATCGGAAAGTCATAATGACGCTGTTATATTAGTAGATTACCAAACTTGTCAAAATCTACAATTATGAAATCAATGATTGACCATTCTGACACTATTGTAATAGCAGACTTGGGCCCCAGGGCGTACTCCAACTTGCAGTATTCCGCTTTGAGCACAAAATATACGTCGACACGTGTTTCGCCTCAGCGCGAGGCATCTTCAAGACCGTTTGGCAACGAATGAGCAATAAGTAGTTTTTTTATTTTTATTCGTGTTATTTGTTAGCCTCAGATGGCTTTTACTACTTTACGCGGACTGTGGGTGAGCGCAGAGGGCTCCCAACCCGTTATAAAATACACTAGACAACGTTAGCCCCCAAGGGCGGACTACCACGGACTTCGGCTTGGGGCGTTGTCGGCAATCTAGCAATGAGTAGCTTTGCGCGCCTGCTTTTATCGCCTTTCTGTTCCGCCACTACCCTCACTATCACTCGAATGATGCGAAGGAGTGAATAATTACGTGGGTAGGCAAATAAATTAAGCATTAGTACGTATTGAAGTTTGTTTGTTCGTGCAGCAATGTATTCTTATTCCGTTTTTTAATCTCTAATTCATCCAAAACACTCATTTTAAAGCCTTTTTGGCAGGAAAGTGAAATTTCAAAAGTATAGGTTTTATTTTACGATGCCCTTGTAGCAAATGTTGAGCAAAATGTGAATTTTCTGGATGATTATTTTTAAACAGCTATGTGTTTCTTGTATCGAACTTCAAAACTACGACATACGCATTGTCAACCTGTTCGGGTAATGTAACCGAACACCTCATACACTCCTACATACATACATGCTTGTGTGTGCATACACGCAATAAACAATATTATAAATTGACCTAGAAATTAGGCATAAGTCAGTACATCATTCACAGTCGCGTCAATCGGATTCCGATTGCAACATTTTGTACTCATCAAACATTTCTTATAACATTAACATTCTATAGTTTAGTAGTTAACATTGTCTTATTTTAAGTGAAGTAAAATAAACTCGATTTCTGCACGTTAATCCAACTTATTATTTATAAACCCATAGACTTCCGTCAAGTAACGCCTACTTCGATTCAATATACCTTTTTTTCAAAAACAAGCGAGAAACGGCTATGAATTGCCGTAAATCTTAGAGTTCTAAAAAATTGTATTATGTGACCTCGAGGTCAGAGGTCAAAGGTCATAGTCATTTTGGGGTATATCAACTATGCTGCGTCGAATGGCGTTGACCGCAAGACTAAGACTAGCTCTTAAGGTTCTTGAGTTGAAAGTTGTATAACAGACAGACAGACGGACGGACGGACGGACGAACGGACGGATGAACGGACAGGCCTTGTCCGTTCGTTCGTTCGTCCGTTAGTCCGTCCGTGTTGTATAAGAGGTTTTTCGAACTCTAAAAAGGTATTGTTACTAACATATAATATAATATAATATTCTACCTCATACACACAACACCATCTAGCCCAAACTAAGCAGAGCATGTACTATGGGTACTAGACAATGCATAAACATAGGTGCATATATACTTTTTTTTTTGGAAATACATACACATTATACATAGAAACACCCAGACCAAAACAAACATCCATGTTCATGCACACAAATGTTTGACTTGTGGGGGAATCAGACCTGCGACCTCAGGCGTGGCAGTCGGTTACACTAACCACTACGACATCGAGGCCGACAAACCAACTTACATTTATGCAAGCGAAGCCGTGGTCAACATTCAGTAAAATATAATCGCTCACGTTTACGAGAATGAGTTGGATGCTACAGCTGTATCAATCTGTATCTTACTAGTCAATTATACTAATATTATAAACTACCTTTTTAGCTTTTAGTAAAAGCTAAAAAGGTAGTTAGCTGTATCAATATAGTAGATACAGATATTGATAGAGCTGTAGCATCCAACTCATTCTCGCTGCTCACAAATTCGTCCGTTTGTCTATTGCTAATAGTCGACGGTTGCAACCGAGGCCCTTAACAGCTATTTTCCCGAGTGTTTGTAATTTGGGCGCGAAAACTACGAATTTCAGCACCAAAAGGTTTTCCTTGTTTGTCAAATAAACACACGAAGTGTATCTGTCTAATGCTACAATACTCCAACATCAACGCATGAGCATTTCTAGAGTATTATCCTAATTAATATTATAAATGCGAATGTGACTTTGTTTTTTACACTTTTACGCCTTAACTACTCGACAAATCATCATATAATTTCGCTTTCGCCAGGAGTACAGAAAAAGACATAGGGTACCATTTATCCATTAAAAGTAGTGTTTCTAATGTATAGTAATTTATTATCAAAATTTACATAACATGAGCGAAGACGAGGGAAGAATCTAGTTAAATTATATATTAGAAATCAGGCATTCATTTTATCTTTTGGGTGGATAAGTTATTCGCTCATCAGATGTTAAGATGTAAACACCAACTGATATCGCTGTATGTTTATTTATTGTCTCTAGTGGACACAGAGTCCTTGGATCACATGGTTGTATGGTAACCGGCAGCCATGTTCTTTTACAATAACAGGAGTCTACACAGCTGAGCTGCTGCCGACCATAATAGTAGTACTATATTTAAACCTCATGTGACCCAAGATAAGTCATATCTCTCGACAAAATACCGCAGCAGGTAGTTCATTTAGGATCTGGGACGAACTAACTCACGTGCAGGCGTAGAAACTTATGGGGTTGAAGAAGAACGTGTCTGACTGAAAAGATGTGTTCCTTTAGAAATACAGGAGATTACTTCCAGCCTATGTATGCCTAGTACTGACTAAGGAAATACGGCCTAGACGCTGCTGTAAATGCTAGTTCCTTTTAGTCGGAAAACCTACTTAGCTATTGAAATAGACAGAATAATGGTACCAACCGGGTCGTCACCAGCAATAAGTACAAAATTCGTATCAACCCAGGACACTACCACCTTTCACCGATCCACCTACTTACTATTCAAGGTAGCGAGTTGGCACACTGTGGTAGGTTTAGTCTGTAGTAATCGGAACGTTTCACTTTTCTCCGGGCGAGCCCGACATAATCTCCGCTCTTTTTTTCCCGTGAAGAGGAATGCATAAATGCATTCCCACATGTTAAAAAAGGACACTTTCACCAGCTCAGTGCCAGTGATATTTTCGGCACTTGAATCCCAGACCTGACAGTAGTTGAATTCAATATTTCTGCGTCATTGAAAACTAATAACAACCTATAAGCCTGCGGGCGAACGAAATATTAAGAATATACCTACCGCGAAGTTTCTTTTGATTTGTTTCTTTCAACGTGACATTATACCGTTCTTCGGACCACTTCACATAGCGTTATTTCATGGATTTTATGGTTTTACTAATAGTATCAATAATAGACCCAAAACTTTTTAAGAAAAATTCGTGCAGGTTACTATAAGAATGGATTACTTTTTCGTTTCTTTTTGTTAACGTGGGCAAATGCATTAACGCACTCCCCTCCGCGGGGTCAGGCGGAGGGGTTATGTCGGACTCACCGGGGTAAAAGAAAGATGGAAATGATGATAATGGACCTCTTGGTAATACCGACTAAGCCTACCACGGTGTTCCTCGACAAAACCGTAATCGATGGGGCCACGCGAATCACCTTTCCCATGCGGTCGCGACAAGAATGGATTATTTACTTCATATGCAATCAACTTGACAAACACTATGATTATGCTAATACAGCCAGAATCGTTAACAAAAGCGCTCTACGGGGAAATTTGTTACTTCATAATATGCTTATTAGACATTTGCCTCTTGACATAGGGTTCTCAACAAGTACTTTTCTGAAGAATTAAATTAGTAAGGTACTACAAGTTATGATTCCTCAAGGATGCACTGAGGTGCGCTGTTATTAGGGGACCACTGACCCTTTTCCCTTATCCGACACCAAAAAACTAAATTTTTGTCATATAACCAAATACAGCAATTTCAAAAGATAAAAATCAAATTTTAATGCAATTCATGTAAACCGACAAAATTATTAAAATTTAACTTTAACTTTTAAAGAGATTCTAAATTATCATTTAATTAATTAGTCCAGTAATAAATGCTATTGCAATATTGGCATGATGGTAAGGACAATCATCCTGCTTTTGCAATAACTTCTGCAAATGGTTGTTAAAGAAGACTATAACGACTCATATGATACCTACTAGTCTTTCACGCCCCAGATAAAGAACTCATGGTTAAAAGAATGATGTACCCGTTAGACTCAGTAAAAAGCCTAGATGATGCCACAAAAGGTCTGCCATTCCCACACAATATCCTAAATTAATCACACAATTTAAATAACCATTTTCGTACGTACGAAAATAATGTTGACCGCCATTTTTAGGTATGCAGTCACTGACCTTAAAACTGAACAAGTACAAATAAATAAGCTCTACGGGCAAACACATAACAATGTCAAAGAATAAAGAAATATTCCGAACACATGTACCCAATAAAAGTTAGGTTCATTTTCTTTTCAAATAAATAGTTCTGAGAATATAAGACGAAAAAATATCTTGCTTGAACATTTATTTTCACAATAAAAATACAAAATAATGGAATAACTTTTGATATTAGCTGACATGTTATTTTCGCCAGATACAAGAAGATACTACAGTGTATATGTAGTAATATAAACGTCTTAGTAGCTATAAACATTGTAGGCTATTAGAGGGATAGCAATACCAACTGTTCTTGCAGAAATAAAATAAAGAAAACTGCAAATGTATAATTCGTAGGAAAATGTTATATTTACCAGAGAGCATGGAATCAAATCACTTACGGTAAAAGATGGTGCGAAAATTGCATGTAATCTTATTTTACATTATAAATACAAAAGTTTTTTTAATACATCTGAGGTGGCAAACAAGCATGCCTGATGGTAAGTGGTCATAAACAATATTAAATAATATTATTAAAAAAAAACGATAGTAAAAATACACAAAGTGTTTATTCGACTAATGAAAACAGTCGAATCGATACGTAACCCTACGCTACCCTAGGGTCAAGGTGAGGTCAACAAAGGCACCTCAAACTCGCGTTCGAGATATTCGATCTCGATTATGAAAGAACCTACTTTCGTGTATCGAGGTGTAAAAAAATTCGTTTAATCACGATCTTTATAAGGTGAGCTTTTTTCTTAAGACTGCGCCGAGCGAAATGTGCTAAAACAGGCGGTCACAGTTAAGTGAATAAAATCAACACTTTTTGTTTAATACAAATATAAAATATACATTTACCATAAAAATGAATGTGTTTACAATTACTCCGTGTAAAAAACTTATATTAATTAATATTTTCGCCTACAAAATTAGGTAATTTTGCACGAAAAATGCAAAAACGCAAGCTCGACTTACGTGATTTTTAGATTATAATAGTAGAAATCCATCCTATTTTACAGCTCAAACGAGAGATAAATAGTTATATTACAATTTGTCCGTCCCAAATATTTAAGTTGGGTTGACAATAAAGATACATATTTATTAAAAGAGTACTTCAAATCCTTCATACAATTTTATTATGGCGGCCGCGCGCTGATTTGAATTTCGAGCTCTGTCATTCTTAAAACATCAAATCAAAAATCATTTAGGTCACAAAATAGCATTATGGAAGGTCAAAGTTTAGTGAAAGTTTAGTAATTTGGGCAAGCTAACGGATCTTCTCTCTCAATCTTTTTATAAAAAATATGAAACATATTTTTATTTATATTATTACTTTCGTTCAATTTGTTTGCTGGTTATTTGGAAAGAATTATATAACCTAGTGAATGTTGTAAGTTTAGAAGGTTCCCAGTTCCAATAAAAATTAATAAAAGAAAAGCATAAATTATAGGGAAGGCAATGGTAGATATACATAGATTGTCTTAATTTATTTTGTTCTAATGTAATTATGCACAAGAATACGTTTGTATGAAATTAACGCTGCCTGCATTTTCTTACTATATTTAGGCTATTGGTATAAGTCAGAGATTGAAAATGATAGACATCTTTAATTAAAGCATCTGGCGATATGAAAAGCTATCTTAGTTTATAGAACTTTAAATAACCTACAATTTTGCAATACATAATATACATACGATAATTGTGCATAATTGAATTCGAATAAAATTCGAAACCTTTAACAATGCTATACATAAGTGTGCGCGTATATCCTTGACTATGTTAAGTAAATAATGCGTTATGTATTGAAATTAATAATAATAATAATAATAATAATAATAATAATAATCTTTATTCCAAATAATTGTACAATAACCACTTACAAGTTAGCTACATTAAAACTAAAAACATATAATACAAATTGCAAGTAGCGTTATTACGACTCTGGTGCCCAAGGTAAGATTTAACTTGTGTTATGGGCACCAGGTCTCCCACATAATGCGGATTAAGCTACTTAATACGGATTTTATCGCGTTGTTTATTTTATAACACTATTATTACATAATTTCGAATCTATCAAACTACAACTATTAAACTGTACCTAGTACTACTAAAGCTATTTCAATTATTAATCTATTTAGGTTAACGCTTTTCCCGACGTTTAGGTTGCTTTTCGGCAGCCATGGTGACGGGGAGACTTAATCTTAATAGTCAAATAATTTAAATATCTTAAGTAGTGGCAAAGTTTAACAGTAATAGATGACTAAAATAACCCACGCGTTAAAATCCGTATAACGTAGTTTAATTTCAATGTATAATATTTTCGTAGATGTAAGACAATATAATCCGTTGTGTATTCGAATATTATTCAATGCAATCATGCGTATTACTAGGACATTTAGGGAGGTGCCTCATTAGTGCGTTGCGTTGCGTTGCGTCGTCACAGCATCGACGCTGCGTCAGTTTCCATATATTTTTGTGACATGTCACTTTAATGTCGCACGCGACATTACAATGGATCAACGGACGAGAGACAAAGTGGGGGGCAGCGTGATGCTTTGCTCTGTTGGAGCTCTGATGAGACGACTGACAGTGTTCCGATCCATTGTGGAGTGAAGACTGAAATCAACACTAAGGTGCATGCGACGGCTTCTTGCACTGCGACGTCGTGCGTTGATCCGTTGCAACGACGCAACGCAACGCACTAATGAGGCACTTCTTAAACATAAACTAGCTTAAAAGAAAATGTTCTTGAATTGCCTCGATGTCTTGGTCCTTGAAGACTTGATTGCAGAATGTGGCACTCGCAAGGTATAGTAATGAAAAGTACCAAAATAATAGAAATTTTAGTACTTAAGATTACTAAACCATGAGCGTACCAATCTTCTTTATTTTCTTCTTGAAAACCTCTTCTTCTTGAAGATGGTGTAAGTATAGCTAAATATACATAAAAAATGACATTGATAGGAAACGCTTACATTTAAAGATGCATTAAAAGAATCAAAATGTTCTTCAGTAATTTTTTTTTTGGCTGCACGGCGTTTAAGCTGTCGTCTCGTGCTATGGGTTCCAATCCCACACGGGACAAAACATTGTGTGATCCATAAATGGTTGTTCTGAGTCTGGATGTTCCTTGTGTCCATTGTTTGAATGTTTGCAAAGTCGCCCACAACACAGGTGTTAAGCATAGCGAGGAAGTAGAATTAAAAAAAATATCTAGTCTATTTCTCTCTTCTTTCTCCAAAGGCGACAAATAAGCTTATGGTCTGTTTTGGGAAGTGGTAACCGTTGTCTATAATTACTAGCAATACAAGACTATCACTTACATAGCTGACCCCATGAAAAAGTAGTTGTTCGCTCCTCCAGTAAAACTTATAATTATGCTTGTGTTAGGAGTGGGCCAACGTAGGTGGTGCATTGGATCAGATTCGAACCCTCGACCTCTCAATGGGAACTTTAATGCCTCGGCCATTAAGCAAGCTAGGTATCAAAGCTGCACTAGGCAGTCTAGTAATGGTGATGTGCCGACTTCAAACATTTACGCCACTCATGCAGTCAAAAAAATATAAATATGATTATTCATTTAGGTCACAAAGTAACACTTATGAACGTCAAAATTACACTTGTGAATTTTCATTTACATTTACATATGCCATGTTCAGCAAAGGAGGAGCATAGAACCTATGAGAAGAACTGGCAAAAAATTCACTACCACTCATTTTGATCGCCAAGTTTACAGTACTGTTTATTTTA
The DNA here is from genome assembly GCA_930367265.1 of Catocala fraxini. Classification (NCBI taxonomy): domain Eukaryota; kingdom Metazoa; phylum Arthropoda; class Insecta; order Lepidoptera; family Erebidae; genus Catocala; species Catocala fraxini. The sequence continues at coordinate 2,035,004 of OV884041.1, forward strand.
CTAATGTTTTCTGTGAGGAACTGTAACCATTACACCACTTACCACATATGAAAAAACTCAAGCAATAAGTAATATTTAGAAGTTAGCCTCAGAGCGGTTTATGGTAGAATAGCAGCATTCATTTTCGTGTACATATTGCAATCTGAGTATCGACTTTGTGAACCCTTTAACCCATAACTACTAATGTGAAATTTTACCGATAATAATGGTAGAGTAAGGTATTACCTGCGTACAAGTGACAACTCACGCCTGCCCAAATTTGACTATAATCCGATCACGACAGGATCAAAATAGATTTGGAAGATTTCATTACTCGGCAGACATCACTCTGTATTCCCAACTTTATAACTTCGCTTAAGTAATAAAATTGGTTAATGCATAATAATTTAGGATTCGGGTAATTCTTTTAATCCACATAATCAAAAAAATAATCGCGTGTACATGGTGCGCATAACATGAAATATCAATAATGTATGATTTTATCAAAATATCTTAGAAAGCACCCCACGCTATTTTACATTAAAATGATTTCTTTTAATAATCACACTATCCTTATATTGAATTATTGAAAGAAATATTTATGTTAATATTTATAATGTTTTTTAAATAAAGCGTGTTTCTTTTAAACTATTATTTATTTTCAATTTTTTTATATTATATAACATTAATGTGAAATATTCATTTTCCGAGCGGAGTGCTCGAATCGGAAAGGTACGTATGCGCAGACCACGCGCTTGCTATTCTCTAGCTCTTACGCAAAGGATCTGTGAGAAAATCATTAATCCTGACGATCCTAATCAGGATACTGAGATATTCTTATCAAATTATTGTATTGTCATCGGTCCTCGATAAGTCTACAACGCTCAAATGAACTCTGGCCGTTTGAATTGGGTCAAAATCAAGTCCAAAGGAGTCGGTTACAAACAAACTAACGAACAAACATACAGGTGAAGCTAATAAAAGGGTGTTAAAAAAAAGAAGAAACTCTTGTAAGTATATGTCGGCTTCGATGGCGTAGTGGTTAGTGTAACCGACTGCTACGTCTGAGGTCGCGGGTTCGATTCCCGCACAAGTCAAACATTTGTGTGCATGAACGTGGATGTTTGTCTTGGTCTGGATGTTTAGATGTATAATATATACATAGGTATAAAAAAAAAGAAAAGTTATATATATATGTATGTTTATCCATTGTTTATAGTACAAGCTCTGCTTAGTTTGGGCTAGATGGTGTTGTGTGTATGTGGTAGTATATTATGTTATTATATATTTATATTCTTATATAATTTAATATTTTAATAATAATCAGTCAGATCAGTGGGATAATTTTATCCCACTGATATAAATGATTATCATCTTCTTCTCTCTTAGCCTTTATTATTCCCAAGTCACTTGGAGTCGGCTTTTCTAGTCTAACCGGATTTGACTGGATATCAGTTTTTACACGGATCGGCTGTAACCTGACCTCTGCAACCCAAAGGCTAACGATACCCTAAGGCTAGATCAATAACGACTGCCATAGATGTTCATGTCAGCCGGGACCAACGCCTTAACGTGCTCTCCGAGGCACGGAGCCGGCGATAATTGTCAATCAATACGCACATAATTTCGAAAAGTCATATAACTTCCGAAAGTCCGAGGTGCGCGACGTGGGTTCGAACCCGAGACCCTCGGCATTGCAGTCTGTTGGTCTCCCCACTAAGCTATCGCTGCTATAAATGATTATCACCTAAAATAATAAATTGCATATTGACGCAAAACATAAAGGTTCAATCTCAGCACGAAAGCCTAACAGTACGTAATACCTCATAAAAATAACTACACATTTGGTATGTTATTTGCTTCTTAAATAGAGAAGCAAATAATGGCATGACAACAACGGATATTTGTCCTTCAATATTCAACAAAAACACGCACGTGAAACAAATTAACTTACAAACATAACTCACCCCTACATACGTAAGAGGGTAGTCGTGGGCGTGCTACGTTTGAGGACCCACATAATAATTATTTATTTATTTTTCTCTCCACAAAATTACACATAGGAGGTACATGGAACTGGTAACAAGGTACACATTGAATTTTGTAAGAGGCTGGTGCCTGCGATAGGTATCGGGATACCTGTGTTACAGGTCACCAGGGCCCTACTATAGAGTTGATCTATGACCCCATCACATAAATTGTTGCACGTTATAAAGCCTCAAATATTATACAATAATAATAATAATAATAATACCCCTCTGGGACAGTCGTTATCTCATCATGAGACTAACGCGATATCGGAGGGCACAGTACACTAGCTTTTAAACTACCACCTACGCTTTGTGATATAAAAAAAATGTATCACCAGGTTAAATGAAAGCGCACAAACCGGCAAAATATTGGTCTTATTAACCTCTTAGATACTCTGTAAGAGATTAAACATACCTACTTCAGTGAAGTGTTCATTTGAGTAACTATGCAGAAATCTTAAATTCAATTCCAATCCATTTCCATGCACATCAGATTTTTTCTAAATATAAATCATTTTGAAATAACTGTTTTATTTTGACCAGATTACGAAGTTAGTTGTAGAAAAATAGCATCAATGTCATCGTTAACCCCATAACTAGATTTTCTTCTTTTCCAATAACATTTCTGGTGAAAGTCGACTGCACTGTAGTCTTTAGTCTTTACTCTATATATTAGGTACGTTGTAGACAAGTTGCGTGCTAGACAGGCAATCTCGCTGTTTGATAGACAGATAGTGGCGCGCGATATTCGCTCTATAATTAGTTCCGTGGAATATGCGTGACTGCAGACACTTGGTGACTTGGCAACCTATCAAGAAATGTACTCCGCGGAAGGGGATTAAATCGCGGTATAATCAGTAATAGACTTATAGAAACATGTTGAACTTCGTTAACACAGTAACTAGATTCCCCAATCAAATCTGGCATGTCTTTGAAGGGGTGTATTATATCTACATCAAAGTTTTTGTTTCCCTATTCATTTACATAAATTACATGGCATGCTTTTGTTTGTCCTAATTTAATTTACGCATAACAGCTTACGCATATTTTTAAGTATAATCATAAAGTTGAAGTGTATATTATCATCATACTGTTCGTTTCGGGTGGTGCGCGGTGGTTCTACGAACCGAGCAATGTTATTTGACACATGAAAGTTTATTTCGTCCAAGATACCAACGAATCAACCTCTCTTCAAGCCACCAATTCAACGTTATAGTCAAAAAGTCTCAAAGTTAATATCAACAACCTACAGAATACTGCAGGAAAATATTGTATTAAGTTTCGGTAGTCAATAAGTTTTCCAGGACTCCATACAAAAGCACTGTTATTTGATAGCTAAAATAAAATGATGACGCCATCTTCAATACCCATGCGAAGAAATGCTATAACATGGACGACACTGAAAATCTTCAGAACCTCGGACTAAATAAAAGTTGTTTCATAAGTGCTGTGTACCAGTTTTCACTTAAATAATAAACTGGCAGGACGCAAACTTCGTAAGAAATTCATCCCATTTAGATTGGGGCTTTAATCTTGGCAAGATTAAAGTTGCAATGGGAGGAGACTTTTAGCTTCGCAATGATTTTAAATATGATTTTATGGGTAATAACTTCGTATCAAATCAAAAATGTGTGTAACAAAGTAACACTTTATAACGTCTAAGTTTTGTAGTTTGTGAGGTTAATGAAGTCAACAAACTAGCTAAAATCACAATTTGGTTTTTATCTTTGGATAGGTGTGCTCACAATTCGGTTCTGAATCGCCAAAGCTATCTTCTTGAGAATTGTAGTATTCTGGTTCTTTTTAATGTTTAGACAGTTCAGTATTAACCTTAGAATAACTTTATACTTCTTCGGGCGGATTTTACATTAATCAAATAAAAGTTATCTATAAACTAAAATAATCACACTGAATATTAAAGTAAAAATAGTACTATTTTGTAAATGCATCTGTATTATATACTTTATCTTACAAAATAACTTAATTTGAAAAAAAAATATATATATATAAATCAGCTCTACGTTGCAAAGGACAATCGTTTCGATTAACTCATTTCTTTAACAATATATTCAGTAATGTTTGCCAAGTGATTTAGAACCTTTGATAAGTTAGTAGTCTTTGGTTTTAAATTATTTTCGTACAAAACATTATATCAATAGTCAACTTTGACGTAATCAACGCATATTTTTTATCAGTAACCAAATAAATCAAGAATAATCTTGTATATTTCTTTTGAAGGATTTTACAATAATATTTTTTTATTTATTTATTTATTAATCTTGATACAGTAGCAACACCTTATTGTGTAGTATCAGTTGGATATCCTGATTATTTTGGGCATACATAATGTACAAAATTAACCTAATTACATACACTCAAATATTAAAAATTGCCTAGAAAGAAAACACAATTGAAACGCATTCGTAGTTACACAATATCCATATTCTTAACATTAGGAGCCATTTAAAATTAGATTGTTATGAACAGCAGTGTAAAAGTGATTATTGTAGAGGCTGTATATTAGTGACAAGGCTCTTAGAGAGATTGTTGGAGCCATGTTGGGTTTAAATCTATTTCAGCATTCAGAGTGTTGTGTTTGCGAAGCGCAGTGTCGTACACATGGTGTAACAGTAAGATGTGGTCATAAGTAAAGTAAGAATAGAATTTTAAAAAATACAGTTATATCTCGACTATATATCGACTAGATTTTTATATTGGAAATACATTTTAGTTAGAATATGAAATCTAAGCCATTGTTACTATTGAAAATGAAATTACTCTAGTAATTCTTATAAAACTGGCATGACTCTAATAACCCATACACTGTCCCGTGATAGACACAATATAAAATCTATCGTTTTGTATCATATGTGATTCATCGGATAGGGAACCTGTTAAAAGTAAAACCTTTCGTTGTCATAGATAAAAATCTGTTTATTCGAATAAATCATTCAAAAGTATATACTATTGGAGGTCACATGCCTTTAGCATCGCAGAGGGTATAAAACCAGCGCCCTCTTTCCGCCGCCAGCCATCGTGGAGACAACATCTTGTCTGTGTCTAACATTTTCCTGTGCAAATTCTATTTAGCTCATTTCGTGTAATTTATTAATTAAGAAATTAAAGCCTATATTTTTGTAATCGACTTTGTTATTTTAGTCAAATTAGTGTTTCGTACACAAGAATACACAAAATATCTACTGATCTTGTATTTATACTTTTGAATGATGTATTTTTTAGTATTGTTTATTTTTGTAATAAAAACAGATAGTTATATAATAAAAATGTTTTTAATATATCTCATATTCAAACTAGAAACTAACTAAAATAAGTATGCCACATTTTAATGTTACGCAAATATTTTATAATATCTTGTGCTACTCGTATGTGCTCTTTTTAAACCTATCGAAGTAATTATGGATTCTGTTCTTTCTATTGGCGCCAAAATAGGTATTTATGGATTCAACAGTTTTTTTTTGCCATTCAAGACGACGCGTCGTGAACTTTTTTAAGTGCTCTCTTAGTGTCACTTAGTTGCTTATGATAACTTATATTAAAAATGCAGTCTTATGTGAGAAATGCAAGCGACACAGATGGATGTGGTGCTCATTTGTTTGTAAGTTGTTTTCTTTTATATGTTTTGGCTGATATCATGGTAGCGTGGCTTTGCTCACGTAAGGCATTTGGAATGAAGTACATTAGAATGATTGGTGATAGAAATTAAAGTGATGAATTGAAAATTCCGTAAAATTAGAAACATGTATAAAAAGCATATTGAACAATTCTGATTATTGCCTATTATTTTGTAAGTTTTCATATCTAATTCCTAATTACACATGTTCTCTCTAGCCTTTATTATTCCCAAGTCACTTGGGGTCGCCTTTTCTGGTCTTACCGGATTTGACTGGACATCAGTTTTTACACGTAGTGGCTGCCACCTGACCTACGCAGCCCGATTAATTAATTAATTTGCTTTAAGATCGGTGTTCTAATTTTAAGAAATCTTAAATATTTAGTAGCTATAATGTGAAAATTTTAATGGTTAAGTTTTCAATGGTCTCAAATCCATTTCAAGAATTACAAAAGAGTTTACTGCATATGTGGAAGTCAGTTTGTTATCTTATACGACTTTTAGCTGTTACCGCAGCACAAGATTTTGGAGCAGATTGATTAATACTTTCTACTTTAGAAGCAGTAATAAATGAATAAAGACCAACTACTGAATCGTATTGTATATTCGTTGAAAGACACACAAAAAATTATCTATAGTCTTTCTTGAGTGGCTAAACGCAACGATTGCTGTATGAAATCGTTGACAACGTCGGACGTCCCATTTATTGAACAAAAACATAATAGTTACGTCACAGTGAAAGAGGCAAAGTGCTTCTTTTGTACTGCAAACTGAGGAAAATCCGGCAACAGATTATGGAACAATAGTTCCATAGATATATTATGCCTCTGGATTTTAGAGTTCGACATTGTAATACATTTTTATTGCAATCGTTGACGTTTGCAACGTGAAGAAGATTTTTTAAATACTTTTACATAATATTGTCTTACGTTTACGCAAATGTTATACATTGTAATTAAACAACTTTATACGGTTTGTCGCGGTGTTTATTTTAAAACATTTTTATTACATAATTTCGAACTATTACACTACTATTATTGAACTTTACTGTAATTAAAGCTCTTTAAATTAATTAAAATTATTTCTATTTAAGTTTACACTTTACAGCAGCCATGGTCACAGGAAGACTAAAATGATAGTTATCTCAATGTTCGGAAGTGTAGTTTACAAATATTTTTTTTTTTTTTTACTTGGGAGAATGCTTTTACGCTTACCTCTCCGCGGGGCGACGGAGAGGTTATGTCGGGCTCACCGGGGAGAGATACCCCGGTAATACCGACTAAACCTACCACTGTGTTCCTCGACATAACCATAGACGGCGGGGCCGCGCGAATCGCTTTCACATGCACTCGCGACCCCGCCGAGGTTTCGGCCCACCGTGTGAAACGGCAGGCCACTACTTAAAAGACCCTCTACTGTCCCCTTGTAGGGGGACAAAAACACGACTCAGAGGCGCGCGTGGGCACACGCACGCCGCCTCTCGGACCTGGTGCTGATCGGGTGGCGAGCAGGCCCACGCAGCCCACCACCCCCAGGTCAAACCTCAGGGTGGCTGGAGGTCATCTCGCGGTAGTTTTTCAAACTACCCGAACATAATTCAATAAATAATTGCAATAAATACTTTTTTATATTTCTCATCTAGGTCGTTATTTTTTTTTATTATTTTTCTAGGTTGTAGTATTTATTTCTATCAACAGCCAGTAAATGCACATGTATCTTAGCATTAGTGTAAGTGAAGCGAAGCGCGGTGCGTACCTAACTCACCGTCATGCATCGGATCGATGGTATGAATCATGAGCTGCAAGAGACCGTGGCGGAACTTGGCGGCCGGCGGCGGTCCCTTGCTGGGCCCGGCGGTGGCGGTGGCTGTTGCCGTGTTCGTCCCCACCGAGGTCTCACTTGACGTCGTCGCGTTGCCATGCTGGAGACAAAAATAAACATATATATAAATTCAATTAAATTTTTTCCTCGGTTTTAATTAAGGTTTAATTTACTTTATTTATTACTTGGTATTAATTATTCACATAAACAAAAGCAACAATCATAATATTTTTTTTTTATTTTTTTTTCAATCGTAATTATAACTTAATTAATATCAACAAACTACTTATAAGTAAAATAAAATGAAAAGGAACAAAATATGGAACATTAAAATTTTGTAAAAAGAAATGACTGGTTTAGGCAGCGTCGTATAATTCCTCAGCATCGCTGTCGACCGGGAAAGCGCCAAGGAGACTGGCAGCATTGCCACGTTGAATGGCAATGCTGATTCTTTGAGCCAATTTAGTTAGTGTAAGTTCCTCGGGATATAAGCCTTAAGCCTACCACACACGATCGTTCCGGATCGCGTCTGTAACATTTCATACTAATTCGAATAATACAAAAGATCTTTCACCGGTACCGCCCCGCGTCCGATGTCTGCGTGTGGTGTGCTTAATACCAACGGATGGATAAGGCATAACGAAACTAATTTAATATTGTTTCGCTGGTCGATGGGAGAGATGTGTATGCTTGGCAAGAGCCGATAGTGATGTTCTAGGGTTGCGTAGGTACGTTCAATTCGCTTAGGATATTTTCTGTAGCAGCTTAGCTTTCACGATAAACTTAGACCGAGCTGGTAAGCGTATGTTGAGAATTTTAATAGTTGTCACTGAGTCACGTAAATCGGTATATCAGATCATACGATTATTATGAGAGATTTTGCAGAAGCCTCATGATAGAAACATATTGTTGACGACTGTAATACAATTTAATATTAGCACGGTCGTCAACGGCAACCTCTAAAATAATGTATCATTTTTCGGTTTTATTTAGAATCAGTTTAAGTGAAATTGGTAAAATAATTTGTTGAATAAATTATTATTATTATTATAATTGTTATTATTATATTAGATTAATTAGGCATATATCTATTTACATTTGTTTTGATACAACTTAGGTAGCAAGCAACGTAAGGCTCTAACATTTAGTTCGTGTTAAGGTAAGCGGTTACCATAGTTTATACATTTTTTTAATTATAATATATAATATAATATAATATAATAATATATAATATAATATTCTACCACATACACACAACACCATCTAGCCCAAACTAAGCAGAGCTTGTACTATGGGTACTAGACAATGGATAAACATACAAATATACTTTTTTTTTTGTAAATACATTCATATTATACATAGAAACACCCAGACCAAGACAAACATCCATGTTCATGCACACAAATGTTTGACTTGTGTGGGAATCGAACCCGCGACCTCATGCGTGGCAGTCGGTTACACCAACCACTACGCCATCGAGGCCGACTTTTTTTTGAATTTTATTATATAGATACAGTAACAGACAAAAGATTAAATATTTACACATTACTCAATTGAACATTAAATAGTTGCCAACCTGAAGTCCAATTAAAACTATACACATCATTCAGTTGATATTTAAAACTCTAGTGAGCTAAGGTAAACAATGGTAAAAATAAATATAAAAACGAAAGAAGAAATTTTCTTTAAAAGGGCATTTTTAAACACATTATAACTATCATGGCAGATATCCGATTATCTTCTCTCTTAGCCTTTATTATTCCCAAGTCACGTGGGTCGGCTTTTCTGGTCTAACCGGATTTGACTGGATATCAGTTTTTACACGGAGCGGCTGCCACCTGGCCTCCGCAACCCGAAGGCTAACGATACCCTAAAGCTAGACCGGTGTCAGGATATTAGAGGGTACTGACTTTCCCAATAACGACTGCCATAGATGTTCATGGCAGCCAGGACCAACGGCTTAACGTGCTCTCCGAGGCACGGAGCAGGCGATAATTGTCAATCAATACTCATATAATTTCGAAAAGTCATATAACTTCCGAAAGTCAGAGTTGCGCGACGTGGGTTCGAACCCGAGACCCTCTGCATTGCAGTCTGTTGGTCTCCCCACTGAGCTATCGCTGCTCAGATATCCGATATCCGATTATATATATTATTATTATTATATATTATTTATTATATTTATATATTTTGTAACTAGAGCTTTAACAAGAATAATGCCACTGTGATATCTCTGACAAAATTACTGCATCAGCACGACGCATGCCTAAGGTGTTCTGAAGTATGCGACAAGATTAATTCAAACAATTTATATGACTAAGTTAAGTTGATTTGAAAGATCACGTACTACAAAATTATTTAGCAGCTATCTTCAATAGACTGGCAGAAGACGAATGGGTTACTTCTTGTGTAAAAGAGACAAAATCGCATCCTTTTATTTGGCTCCAATCTTTTGCCGCTTCAAGAATATACTGTCGGCCTCTATGGTTAAGTGGTTAGTGTAACCGACTGCCACGCCTGAGGTCGCGGGTTCAATTCCCGCACAAGTCAAACATTTGTGTACATGAATATGGATGTTTGTCTTGGTCTGGGTGTTTCTATGTACAATATGTATGAATTTACAAAAAAAAAGTATATATGTATGTTTATCCATTGTCTAGTACCCATAGTACAAGTTCTGCTTAGTTTGGGCTAGATGGTGTTGTGTTTATGTGGTAGAATATTATTATTATTATTATTATACCGCCATGTCGCGAGAATGTTTAAGTCTGTCTTCAACGTTTATCACCTAGTATCTTTTGCCCGCGGCTTCGCTCGCTCTGAAACAATACTTTTTCTGCATGATAGGTACTGTCCTTTTCTATATGCCGGACAACGTTTATGCGAAATTCCATCATGATCGGTCGAGTAGTTAATGCGCGAAAGCGTACAAACCCATATTCACATTTATAATATAAGCTGGAGTTTAATTCCGAAGAAAATTAATTATCCAAAGAGAATTACTCAAAGCTTTATTACTCAGCAGAGTTCTAGTCCATACACAAGTAACTTAGAGGCACTGTATTTAATCATTTACATCTCGCAGTGCTCCACTTCGCTATGAAATAAGTTGTTACACAACAAGCAAGATACTCAACTTCCCGGACAACTAGATGTTTATAATTTCACGAAGTATGAGTATTCGCTCAAGTATATAGGTCACTTGCTATAGCCTAGTTTCATTCCACATTATGTTTTCAGTACACGAGTACTTACGAACTTTGTAGTTTTGGTTTCCGTCGGGCTGTATCTCTTTATCTTAAGCTGACCGTTTATTTATAAGATGGTTAAGGAATAGCGTAGTTGGCTATGTTTGATTTTTGCATTATTTTATAGACAAAAGCAAATAGCAATTCAAAGTTATGCATCAAACCGTCATGCTCACTCAAATGTCATTGCTTGTGGTGTCGTCATGGGCCGGGTCGATCCCTTCCCTTCAATATGGCGAAGGGGACGATGGCTGGCCCATGCGTCTTACTCGTGAACGGGTGCTACTTGTGGTGACTGGTCGACCTTGGTATCGTGGAATTCGATTATTTACTTACTACATTTTTATTTAAACAGTTAGATTAAACTACAATCATGCCTTGTCTTGATTATTAATGTACATGTAAGTGGATGCTCCTATTTACCATACTGCTGCTTTGGAGGCTACCATCAAATTTTATTAAATGCTTGAGTATGTTCAGTAATAGTTCATGGAGAAATGGTTGCAGCACTTTACTGCTCTTATGATTTGTAAACAAAAACTTGACTATTAAAAAGAGTGACCATGAGTTTCTTGCCCGTTCTTCTCATGAGCTCTACACCCTTGCTTTGCTGAACGTGGCAGTAAATGTAAATTCGCAGAAAAAAATAGTGTAAATTTGACATACATAAGTGTTACCTTGTAACCTAATCTGAATAAATTTATTTTGATTTTGATTTTGATTTTGAACGAAATATTTATCTTTGTGCTAACAGTATCAAATTTGGTTGAAAATAAGAGAGTAATTAATATTTAAAATATAGATTTAAAAAAAAGTAGGAGTGTAGTGGGGATGTGTTGCTATCTTCCTCGGACAGCTGCATTTAAATAGAGGTTACGTCACAGTTGGTATCGTTCATCCCACAGGTTCATCCGTTTTCTAGCATTTAACATTTACCTCTACTACCACATTTAAAATCGCCTTATTACTATTAAAGCTTGGGTAATGTAACTATTTGAGAAAAATAATAAAAAATATAAGTCGGCTGGCCTATTATATTTTGCGAATGAAAATGCTGCTGGCAATATTTAGCGAGATCATGTTTTAAGCTGACCTACCCTTTAAAGTACACCATTTTAACAGAAAACCGGCGTAAGACTGAGAGTAATAAAAGTCAAACAAAAATATCGATTTCAGGTATCTAATAGTGAAGCACGCGATAATTTAATTAAATCGAAATTGTTGAGAAACTCAAAATATGATAAAACTGTCTTCTATTTACGCGAATATTCATTGAAAATATTCATTGAAATTAAACTGCTATATACGGATTTTATCGCGTTGTTTATTTGACACTTTATTACAAAATTTTGAAAATTGTTACACTACTACTACTATTAAACTTTACTTATTTTTAAGCTAATTAAATTATTATTAAACTATTTAGATTTCATTTATTTCTACACTTTCCCCGACGTTTCGGTTGCTTTTCAGCAGCCATGGTCACGGGGAGACTCAGTCTCTTGAAAACTGTTACACTACTTTTACTATTAAATAAAACTATTTAATAGTAATAAAGTGTTAAATAAACAACGCGATAAAATCTGTCTAAAATAGTTTGATTTCAATACAAAATTTCAGTTCTAACTAACTTATTCAGCCAGCATCCGTGGCGTAGCGGTATCGCATTCACTATTGCACTAAATCTTGAGAGAAAATCATTACAACGCATTTGTTATTGGGATTTTCTGTCTAGAAATTATCAGTAGCAGCTTAAGGTCTATATAGATCTCTGCCATGAACATCTATGGCAGTCGTTATTGGGAAAGTCAGTACCCTCTAATATCCTGACACTGGTCTAGCCTTAGGGTATAGTTAGCCTTCGGGTTGTGGAGGTCAGGTGGCAGCCGCTCCGTGTAAAAACTGATATCCAGTCAAATCCGGTTAAACCAGAAAAAAAGCCGACCACAAGTGACTTGGGAATAATAAAGGCTAAAAGAGAAGATCTCCTGTGTAATAGATATAGACCATAACTTGTATTATGACATCACATTATGACCCTTAGAAGCGAGGCGTATTAAACCATGGCGCATAGCTATGGAAATAAATTAGCATAATTTTGTCATACCAAAAAAAAACACGCATAAATAGATTTTAAAATAAACATTTAACCTATAAAAGAAATGAATGACGAATTAAATCACTGTTTTACAAAGCGCTTTGCAACGCTTCTATTTGCATGTTTTGCTTGACAAAGGAATGGTAATTTTGCGAATATTTGAGCTCTCGCAAGTGGTGACATTGACACAACAACGTAGTATGCTTGTATTTACACTTAACATATTAGATAGTCTCATTTTTATATGCCCGAAGGAGTAAGCAGAGGTATATCTCAAACTTTCAGGTCAAACATTCAATTCAGCACAAAATTGAGGTTAAGTTTTTGGCATAATGTGAGTGTAATATAATCCCTATCCCTACTAATATTATAAATGTGAATGTGAGTTTGTTTGTTGCGCTTTCACGTGTTAACTACTTGACAGATCAACATGAAATTTTGCATACAAGTTGTCGGGGGTACAGAATAGGACATAGGGTACATTTCATCCAAGAAAAAGTACTTTTATAAACCTAACCTGCCTTAAACTACATTTACGCGAGCGAAGCCGCATACTACATTACTACACACAGTTTCGGAGCGGATCGAAGCACAGTTACAGAGGCCCAAGTCTGCTATTACAATAGTGCCAGAATGGTCTATCATTGAATTCATAATTATTGATTTTTACAAGTTTGGTAATCTACTAATATAATGGCGTCATTATGACTTTTCGACGGTCAACCACTGATACTCCATTAAAAAATTGAGTGGTCAAAATTTTAGCAGATTAGCTTTTAACACTAATAAATAATACTAGCGGTCGCCTAGGGGTAAAATTTGACCAAAATTTCTTTTCAAAAATTGTTTTCTGTTTTTCTCTATTACATATAAATAAGGTATAGGTAACCATAAGTACAAAGAATTGTACGACGTCAGACGAACAATGTCGAAATACTACGAACGCGATTCGACTGCGTGTATCAAATGCATGGTTGAGTGCGTGGAGTGTTTTTTCATTAATTTAACGTATTTCTAATGCATATTTACTAAAAATATTAGGATTCGCCCCTCCTTCTACATATAAACTTTAACTGTGCTAAATTCCATAATCCTCCGTCCGCGCAATTTTCGTAAAAAGAGGTACAAAGTTTTTGCTTCACGTATTAATATATAGATGTAAAAATATATTATATAAACGAAATCTGGCATGAATAAATGTTCAATTTTAGTAGTAGTTATTCAAAAATCACTGCCATTATTATAACGGGTTTTATAATAATGGCAATACAACATGTCATTCTGCCACAATCCTATTACGAGACCATTGACCGACCAATGATCGACCATTATGGATTTAGCAGTATTTTTAAATTTTATAGGCCGCAAACGAGCTGATGGATCACCTGATGGTAAGCGATTACCACTGCCCATGGACACCCGCAACACCAGAGGAGTCGCAAGTGCGTTGCCAGCCTTTTAAATTTCTCCTCCTCCCCAGAGGGGAGGGGAGTTGGCCCTCCGGTACCCTCACTCACTCGACGAAACAACGCAAGCGCTATTTCACGCCGGTTTTCTGTGAGGCCGTGGTATCACTCCGATCGAGCCGGCCCATTTGTGCCAAAGCGTGGCTCTCCCACGAACTTTTTTAGTAAAATGACAATGGAATCGCAGTTACACGTGTCGGAATGACGAATTTATAAAACGACTTGGGCCCCAGATTGCGTGTTGCTACTGACCGGGAAACGAATTCAAGACTTCATGCACAGCAGGCGGGATTTTCCTTCAAAAATATTCTCAGCAATCCGTAGTTCGTAACTTCGTGCGAGTTTGGTCTATGCCGCAGGCGAAATGTATTTGTGATACTATCTACCGATATCTTTTGGATTATCTCCAAATCTATTACACATGTATTCATACACAATATATATCTACATGAGTAAAGTTCCTTTAGGGTTATTGCAAGTACCAGTACTTTAAAGAATTTTAAATTTCATTTGCCATACTCCACATATTGTTTCATATATTCATTCTCTATTCCCACAACATATGCGGACAATGGCCGCTAACTGGCCTGCAATGCGCTCTTTGTTATACGTACAAACACGAAATGAAAGTACAAAGGCCTTAAAGTAATTGAGATTCAGGCTTACAACAGACAGATAGACAGCCTTTGTAAAAGGAAACTTAAATATCTTTTTTAAAAGAAATAAGGTCCAGTGATACTCTCGCTTGAAGTTAAAATAACAGCTGAGCAAGTAAATATAACCTATAAAAGTCTAGCCTCTAAGGCATCGAACACATACTTGGATAAAAGGTAGCCTATGTCATTCTCCCACTGTATCCCCGTAGGGTTACACTCTCAGCTATGTTCATTTTAATAAAGATAATCATTTATTGCGAATATAGGTCGAATACAGAGGTGTTACAGAAATTTTGTGCTTCGCCCATTTAACAAGCAACATGTTTTTTTAATTTTATCTATCTTTTGAAGTAAATAATGAGTGCTTTCATTTTAATACCTATGTATGTATGTATCATATGTGGGGGCCAGTCAGTGCAGACCGGCGACACTTCGACCCAGTGGGATCTTTTGTGTCGACACTCTCCCAATAACGACTGTTCATGGCAGCCGGGACCGACGGCTTAACGTGCTCTCCGAGGCACGGAGCAGGCGATAATTGTCAATCAATACGCACATAATTTCGAAAAGTCATATAACTTCCGAAAGTCAGAGGTGCGCGACGTGGGTTCGAACCCGAGACCCTCTGCATTGCAGTCTGTTGGTCTCCCCACTAAGCTATCGCTGCTTAATACCTATAATCATATCCTAATGTGAAAATAAAGTACAGAAATGTTTAAATTTGTATCAGCAAAATGTCAAGCAAATTTTATGTTCTACCTAATAGTAGGCAAGTCTATTGCCTACTACAGACAGTTCACAGATAAACAGTTGTACCTAGGATTTTAACACCTCTTCTTAACTCATGGTCATCATGATCAATAAATAACACCTCAGAAGACGGTAAATCAAACCATAACGTTCATTATAAAATACAAAATACTTTACACCAAACCACACTCACATTTTGCAAGCTATCAAAGTAACCGTTATAAGCTGAAACATGGTCCATAATATAAATTATCTACACGTAACATTCAGGCTTGTGGTCACCTGAGATACCCTACGTAGTAATTAATTCCGTTAATCGCCGTAAAATTATTTATCACGCGCCCCAATATAGTGGGCCTATAATTAAAAATCCGATTGAACACAAGCACTCTTCGGCAAACCTTTTTACACTCGACGAGATGTGAATCCGACTTTACAAAACGCATTTTGGTAAATTTATATTTTGGTAGGTATGGTACACACAGCGACACATCAACCTAGACTGTTTGGACTTTGAAGTATTATAACAGTAATAAAAAACGAGAATGAGTCACATCCAATCATTTTTTTTTTACATCTTGAATCATTTTGCTTTGTTTTCAACAAAAATTAACTAGGTATTTCTATAATATGTATTTTTATCATATAATTAACTATAACATACTTTTTATATAATCAACAAATTAAATAATTTAGTTTTTAACAAATAGGTACTTATATATCAACAGGGCACTTTAAAATCACAGTAAGTTAAATTATAAACCTCTAAATTAAATCACGTAATTATCTCTTACTTCTACATCTTACAATAATCAGCCTTTCAATAATTTTCTTTATCAATTAATTTAGTCTTCATCTGAGTTACAGTTGATACAAACAAAAGAAATAGTATCTCCTGTGACACATCCTACATGTGCCCACATCTTACATATAATACATTCTACGCAATCACTTTTTGAATGACTATACGCTTCACTGCAAACTAGACAATACCAGTCTTTAGATTCTGAATCTGAACTTAAAATCCTTTTTTTAACTCTTGTTATTCCATCTCTATTTTTTGCTGATATTGTACATTTGCCTTTCCCCTTTCCGTTTTCCTTATCTTTATCATCGTTTTTTCTGTTTTTCTTCATCTTTTCTTCATATTCCATTCCCAAAGCTTCTTTTTCAGGAGTATCCGTCAAAACAACAGATTTTCTTTTATGTCTACTAATTGTGTTTGTTTTCCGTGGTGATGCCTTCGGTAATGGTCTAATTATCGATGGGGAAAATTTATTTTGTAAACTAGAGCAACTCGGAGTTCGATTGTTCCCAGTTTCGATGTGACGTATGATTTCCGTGGTGCTGATATCCAATTCAGGAGCGGAATCTAATAGTTCTGGATTTTCGAGATTCAACGATAAATTTTCACTTATATTTAAAATATTTTCTGATTGTTCAGTAGGATCTGGACAGACAGTGACATAAGAGAGCGCAAAATCACTGTCTTGGAAAAATATTAAAATTCAAAGGCCAAACACCGGATGCTTTAATTCTGCGTAAATAGAAACACCAATGATTAAATTATGTTCGGGTACTTTAAAATAACTACACTGGAACATTGAGACAACTACCATCTTAGTCTCCCCGTGACCATGGCAGCTGAAAAGCAACCGAAACGTCGGGGAAAGTGTAAAATTAAATTAAATTTAAATAGTTTTAATAGTTTTAATAATAATTTAATTAGCTTAAAAATTTGTTAAGTTTAAAAGTAAAAGTAGTGTAACAGTTTTCAAAATTATGTAATAAAGTGTCAAATAAACAACGCGATAAAATCCGTATATAGTAGTTTAATTTCAATTAATAATATTCGCGTAAACAGAAGACAATATTATGTCATTATATATGTAACCATATTTACGCGATTCGACTGCGTGTGTCAAATGCATGGTTGCTGCGTGTAGTGTTTTTTCATTAAATTAATGTATTTCTAATGCGTATTTTATATAAATATTAGGATTCGCCCATCCTTCTGAATATAAACTTTAACTGTGCCAAATTTAATACGCCTCCGACCGTGCAATTTTCGTAAAAAGGGGTACAAAGTTTTTCCTTCACGTATTAATATATAGATAACGCCGCGAACATAACGCATCCTTAATAAAACAGAGACTTATCTCAGTATTTTTGATTAAACAAATTTGAACTCTATTGAAAAGATTTAACGCAAATATAATATTAGAATTTAACATATACAATTAGAGTTCAAATTGGCTTACTTTCAAATTTCGAGTTATGTCGCTGTTTTATTAAGAATGCGATAATATGAATATTAAGCACTGACCGGATTAGGTAGGACCTCCGCACAACTACACTACCTTTATCTTACCCATTATCACCACTAGATTCTTGCTACCTTCACTAAACTATCACTCAAACGACCTTCCTCTTCCAGAGTTAAAAACTCAGCGTCACCTAATTTGCTCATTCCGAACATGTTAACCTGCCAAGATCCCTTCTTATGGTTTTTGTCCTATAACCCTTTTTTACACCTCTTTGCAACTTGTGCAAAGATGTCCACTCAGTTACCTACTTTATGATAACCAGATGTGGGAATGCTTTGTTCTGAAGGACTTCGTAATAAAGTATTTTCTAAATTTCATAGAATGCATTGAGTACTTGTCCAGGTGTGTCATAAATCATAACTTAAACATTTAATGTTTGTAGAAAAGATTATACTGTTGTCAGACCCATAGAATTTAAGGTTTCGCTAATAGAATATTAATGTGTGCAATAATAATATACATATATTTATTGTGTGATGGGCTAGACCGTTACAGTAGTTAAGGCGTGAAATCGTAATAAACAAACTTATATAGGCATTTATAATATTAGTTAAGATAATTATTATGATTACTTGGACGGCGCAGTAATTTGTGGTCACTTCGCCACTGGCTGTGCCTAATGTCGAGGCTTCGATCACGATATGGGATAATATAATATAATTATACACACATACATAGATGCATAGACTAACACCTGACCTCCGTTAGAGGTAGACAGAGATATATTACACGCACATTTCCCTAATTATGGTTTTAGGTCCCATGTTATAGGATTCATCCATTGGGCACATTTAATACTCCGTGCTTCTACTGAGAAATATCTAACAGGAAAACTAAATAATACTTAGTCCGATGGCAGACTTACTCGACTTGCTTGCTTGGTATGTTTTGTCCACTAATCAAGCAGAACGATTGTAGAGTAAACTTTAAATACACTATGCAATTAAAACCAGCACAGCGTGAATTGACCTCACGTTAATTATAAAAAACACTTAATTACAAATTTACTCACAGCTTAATACTGGGTCATTTGTAATTGTTTTTTTCTTTTTTTATAGTCAGAATAAAAAGCTTAACACTAACTTCTCGCGCGCCTCTTATTTCAATTATAGAGCACTATAATTACGATACGGGACGCCATAAGTTTTGTTCAACCTTGAGTTTAAAAAGTTGAAACTAATTTGCACTAGAAAATAAACGTACATAGGTACAATTCCTGCAACGCGGTAATGAAGTTCTCCAAAATTGCTTTTATATTTTTTTAAGATATAAAGCAGGCTAGTATGAACGGAACAGTCGTAAGAGGCAGACCTAGGCGAACGATTTTTGACCAGATCGGAGACGTTTTGGACAAAGGCTAGGTTAAGAGCGTGTTTGAGGAATATGCTGAAAGTGAATGAAGCCAGGGAACTGTGTCAGGATCGTAGCAAATGGCAATCCGTAGTCTCTGCCTACCCCTATGCGAAACAGGCGTGAATCTATTTATGTATGTATAAAACAGTTGAACGATGGTTATTTCAACTCAGCGGCAAAGAATTAAATCATAGATCTGCGCTCACTGTTCTTAGATCGTCCGAAAAAGTGTCCACATTAAGAAAATTGAGTTTACATACACTGTGATGATAGTGAATCTTTACTCATAAGTTGCTATTAACAACTGTCTTTACATACCTATTGAGTCTTCACATATTTGTAACTGTATTTCAAAAAGCTTTTCGTAGTAAAATTATTAAAGTTAATTAGTATCGGAGTCGTGTCGTCCCCTTTAAAAGGTCATGTGTAGCGTAAAATTGCTTTGGAAAGCAATCATGCTCGCCGATCGCGTATCGCCAATCCAGGCTCAATATTTCAACACCTCTTTAATACGTATCCAGTTTTTAACGCTAATTGTTTTACGATATCGAGCCTTTTAGTCGTTTTTATGGTGGCATTTTTATAAATTTTCTCTTGTCATCACGTTTTTTAATGTTTTTAAACCATACAAATAAATATAGGAGAGCGATTTATAAAAACGGGTGAAAAAGACATAAAAAACTCGCGTAAATGGAGCACATGCGTAGAGCTGCAGCAATTGACTGTCAATCGTCTTGATCAGAACATATTACTAATATTATGAATGTGAAACATGAAGTTTTAAAGATGTTTGAATGTTTGTAAATCAATCACTCGTAAACTGTAAAGTGGGTTTGTATGGAACTTGCCATATAAGTAAAATATTTTCCTGGCTTAGCTATGTATCATTACGTGACATGAACGTGACACAAAGTTTCATTAGCCGTAACACAGCGATGATATTTATGGCCAATTCCGTAACACTTTATATTGCGTAGAAAGCTGCTAAAGTCATTTTGGATATAAATCACCGTTTGTTAGTACTTACTACCCATACCATATACAATAATATTAAAATTAAACAACTAATAATTTTTAATTAAAATAAGCACATTAGACAGAGAAAGAAAGTTACTAATTAAACAAAGATAGGTTGCATATCTATCTTTGTTGTTTTGATGAGTAAACACCATCATCTATACTTCTCAAGAAAACGCAATTTTTTACAATATATCCGACCATACATCAGCAAAAAAGTCACAGTCAGGTTCAGGAGAGCAGACTTAGCACGCGCTATAGAGGCATCTATCTATGAGGCAAGGCATGAAGGACTTTTCTTCACTATCCAGGATGTTAAGATATTCAAGGTATTTGGTGTTCCGATAAAAATCGAGAGATGTTTCAGTCTGGCTCTGAACTCTTCGAGTACTCATTTAGAGAATTCAGGGATGAGCTATCGGTTACGGTCAAGGGATTATGCTTTAGACACATGATGGTTTTAAAATACTATACTCCCGTTGTTAGCCAAGTTTAAATGATCGTGCGGCCTTGGAGTAGAACATCTGTACCAGAAAGGTCAAGTAACGTGACATAAAGTTGCTTAACAAAAAGCCTATGATGTGCTTTCAGCCTTATATCAACGGTGGCATTATATCTAATTCAATACTATCACTAAAAACATATGTAGCCAACCACACCAATCATTATATTGTCAGCATAATGACAGTTTTATTGAAGAACTTAGTTTGTACAGAGTTTTCCACCTCATGGTACGGATACCTAATGAAAAATAATATAGGCATAAAGGCGTAATTATTTATCAATCAGGAAAGGTATTATCACGGTAATGATATCTATACAGTATTCTATCTTCATACAAACGGTCGGAACTCAAGTCATACCTACGCGCCTCGGCGTTGGTATGCGCTTGGTTCGCAACCAATCGCGAATGCGCCGCAGTGACGAACAGAAGGTGTGATTGTTTTGTAAGCAGTAAGTGTACGATTTGTAATGATTTGATTTTATTGAACATTTTCTATTTCATTCACTACGAATTTCATTCTTTATAATATAATATACAGAGTGGCGCTAAACTTGTCACATTAAATGATATACTGCCTTAAGCTGGTTGATATAAGACGGTTAACATGACCTGGAAGCGGCGCTTCTGGCGTCACTCTATCGTTGGCGCCAGGAAGCACTAGCTCGGGGTGAAGGACCAAGTCTTCCCGCTTTAGAGACGGCACGGTCCGAACTCCGCCAGGTCCTGGTGGAAGAATGGAGAAATCGACTTGTGCACCCCAGTGCCGGGCACGCCACGATCGTGGCGGTAAGTCCCGTTTTTGAGGAGTGGCTGGAGAGGCGGCATGGCGCCCTCACCTTCCGGCTGACACAGGTAATGACTGGCCACGGTTGTTTTGGCCAGTTCCTGTGTCGTATAGGCCGGCAGGCGACGCCAGGTTGTCATCACTGCGGCGACTGCCGCGATGTTGTTGTGGACACGGCGCTGCACACTTTGGTGGATTGCCCCGCCTGGGCATTGCAGCGCCGTGAGTTGATCGCGGCAGTCGGACTGGTTGCCCTCTCACTCCCGGCCGTGGTTCAGTCTATGGTCCGGAGTGAGAGATCGTGGAACGCCGTCGCCTCCTTCTGTGAGGAAGTAATTTCCATCAAGGAGGCGGCGGAGCGGGAGAGGGAGCGCTTAAACCCTCTCCCCAACCGCAGAACCGGGCGCCGGAGGGCTCGAGATGACCTCCAGCCACCTTGAAGTTTGACCTGGGGGTGGTGGGCTGCGGGGGCTTGCTCGCCACCCAATCAGCACCAGGTCCGAGAGGCGGCGTGCGTGTTCCCACGTGCGCCTCTGTATCGTGTCTTTGTCCCCCCCGCTCAGGGGGATGGTGGAGGAAATATTCTTCGTGCAGTGGTCTGCCGTTGCACACGGCGGGCCGAAACCACGGCGGGGTCGCGATTGCATGTGAAAGCGATTCGCGCGGCCTCGCCGTCTATGGTTATGTCGAGGAACACCGTGGTAGGTTTAGTCGGTATTACCGGGGTATCTTTTCCCCGGTGAGCCCGACATAACCTCTCCGTCGCCCCGCGGAGAGGGATGCGTCAAAGCATTCCACAAAGTAAAAAAAAAAAAAAAAAAAAGAGACGGTTAACATAAACAAAAAACCTATTTTCACAGAAATAAAGAAATTATATTATTTAAAAAATTAAATAAAATAAAATTGGACACAAATTGGAACACCATTAAAATAGCACACACTAACCTATTTCTTTTCGTCACAAGATTATTGTTTTGTTTTAATACCGCTGCTTGAGGTTTTTGACATGTATCTCTGCATTACACATGATGTTTTAAATTACGAAAACAAAAAAAATGTCCTGTGGCTAAACTACTGAATACATTTGGTTCATAATTTGTAAATCGTCAAAAAATACCATGTAGTATATGTGGTATCAATTAATGTGATAACATTTGCGGCACTTTGTATAATATTTACAATCACTAAACTAGAAAGAAACTCAAGTAGGTAGATAAAATTAAAATACTGAACAGCCCTAACGCGTGTCTACGAACCGTGTTGTCGTAGGTAATTATTTCAAGGAGAGGGCCGAGTTTCAATACTGTATATATATCATTACCGTGGTATTATTATGAAAGGGACTTGAGAGAGATATATATATATGTAAGTACATAGGCTTATCTTTAAATATCTTTGTAGATGTAGGCAGTGTTGTACTACTGCTACATTGCTCATATATCGCACGCTATATATTTATTATAATTTTTTTAAAGTTTTTTATCTATTTGTGTTTCAAATTACTAGTATTTTTGTTAATCCCTCCAGCTAAGCTAAAATTCTTGTGTTAGGAGTGGGGTCATGTCGGTTGTGCAATGAGTGGGATTCGAACCCGTGACATCTTGATCGCAAGTCCAATGTCTTATCCATTTGGCTACCACCGTTTTTGCATTGAGGGAGAACCTATTGCCATATACCGGACACATTTTCAGGCTCCATATTTAGTACTAAGAATTTTGAAAAGAGAAGCTTATAACATTTACTAATGCGACGCGACGTAGTACTTAAAATTCTGTCTCAGTATTGCCACTAAAAATACTTAGCCCCAACCTGGAATCGAATCCAGCACCTCAAGCTCGACTGAGTTCATATATGACTTATCGACATTACTATTTAATACGCACATAACTTCGAAAAGTCAGAGATGCGTGTCATGGGATCGAACTCGAGATCTCTGCGTGGCAGTCCAACAGTTTCCCACTAGGCTATCGCTGCTGTATACTGCTACTGAATAGCTGACAGTAAATCCCGACCTGCAAATCGAACTTGAGACTTAACAAAAAGCTGTCGCATTCACCACCGAGGTATTCTTCATATTTATCGGTTTATCATGACATCATACACTATGTCGGCCTTGAGCCAGTCATATATCACACCAAACAATTGCGGGATGCGGGCTTCACACACCATCAGGTCCCGCCGACATAGATACGATATTTTTACGGTGTAACAAAGATTCGTAACCCAGATTATACAATGCAAACCGAGCGAGCACCTTTTTATATTGATTTTTGAAGTTCCGCCATAAAAGAACCAGAACGTTAAGATAACAAGACTTTAGATAAAGCTTAATATATATTGTGCCACAGATTTGGTAAGTTTATGTTACCGTATCTTTGTAATCCTACTGGTAATATATGCTGGTGTTTGTATGTATATAGCCACTTTATGGCTGTCGTGTTTGTAATCGGCTATTGAATAGCCGATAAAAAAGAAGATGACTTTTAAGTTCTTGAACTGATTTTGGAAGTGTTGTAGGCCAATGGATTAGTTATTTAACTTTATTTAACCCACATCGCGACATTGTGGGTTCAAATCCCACTCATATATGAATATTCTTAATACAAGAGTTCTAGCTTAGCAAAATACAAGTAATTTGTGAACGTAAGACCAACTTTTGGTCACGGCTGCGGCTAATTTTAACGGAGAATATTCATCTGTGCACGAGGTATATAGTTCATAATTGCAGTCTCTATTCCCTTACTTTGATAGCCTGATGAGACAACAATCCGACACGTGCGGAGAGCCATCAGCTGTAAGACCAACGACTTTATGTGCTTTTACAAGCTACGTGTCGGCAAGCACATAAACGTTAGGCTTGTGTGCATTCCGACACCGGCGACACTTCGACCCAGTGGGATCTTTTGTGTCGATACTCTCCCAATAACGACTGCCATAGATATTTATGGCAGCCGGGACCGACGGCTTAACGTGCTCTCCGAGGCACGGAGCAGGCGATAATTGTCAATCAATACGCACATAATTTCGAAAAGTCATATAACTTCCGAAAGTCAGAGGTGCGCGACGTGGGTTCGAACCCGAGACCCTCTGCATTGCGGTCTGTTGGTCTCCCCACTGAGCTATCGCTGCTCTTTCTTGTCACTAACTAGAAGTAACTGCAAACCACTTTAACTAGCCGTGAGTGTAAATGGAAAAAGTTTCGCGTAGACACAGTTGGCTTTGACAATATACGCCGGTATGGATCCGAGTTCCCGGAATAACAAACTATATCGAAGCGACAGCCGTTTGAGCCGAGATTCGAAACCACAGCCAGTGTAAACAATTTGCTCTAAATGTCGGGATATTGTTTAAAAGTTTGGAATTCAATACGGTTGATTAGGTTGCAAATGCAAGGCACTGAAATCGTCCTATAAAATCATGTGTATGTCGATTGTTAGTTTTGATTGGTTATTTGGACTGCATAGGTTATACGTAAACTTAAAAAGTCTCTAAAAATCTGTGTACTGATTTTATATGCAATCTTAAAAGAATTTGCAGCATGATTATGGATAGGGGATGCGATTTGATATTTGATTAGCTGCAATGTTCGAGAATATTTAATTGTATGACTTGTTGAACTAGTGAATAGTGCAACCAGCTGCGGAACATGAGGTCCCGGATTTAGGCAAACAAAAAGTAGAGCTATTTTAAAAAAATAAATTGTAGCTGCCCGAAATTAGGATGTTGGGAGTGTTGCACCCCAGTGCGCCCAAAACCACGAAAAGCCACGGTGCCTAATCTCGCTCTGGTTGTGTCGGTTTACCGTTCCATCAGACTAAGTAGAAAAAAGAGAGTAAAGAGTGCATTTGTGTTTGGAAACTGTGCATTATAATATTGGTGTTGTTTGTGCCCGTTGTTTAAATGTTTGTAAAGTCGACAGAAATAATTCCTAACGGTTTCTTTTTTTAGATCCTTACTAATATTATAAATGCGATTTAGTGTGAGTTTGTTTATTTGTTTGTTACGCTTTTACGCCTTAACTATTCGACCGATCATCATGAAATTTCGCATACACGTTGTCGGGGGTACAGAATAGGAAATAAGGCACATTTTATCCAGAAAAAAACTATTCTAAATATTTCTTGACAAAATCTAGACTAACACGACCGAAACCGCGGGCAAAATCTACTAGATAATATTTCCTGCGCAGATGACTAGTCCTCGCGTCGTTAAGACTGCGCCGAGCATGAGACAGATAATGACAGAGCTCGTACGGCGCATATTCAAATCGGCGCGCGGCCGCCATAGAAAAATTGTATGGATGATTTGAAGTAGTTTTTTGATAAATATGTATCTTTATTGTCAACCAATAACTTAAATATTTGAGACGCACAAATTGTAATATAACTATTTATGTTTCGTTTAAGCTGTAAAATAGGATAGATTTCTACTGTTATAATCTAAAAATCACGTAACACTAGCTTACGTTTTTGCATTTCTCGTGCACATTTACGTAATTTTGTAGGCGAAACTATTAATTATTTTAAGTTTTTTACACGGAGTAATTGTAAACACATTCATTGTTATGGTAAATGTATATTTTATATTTGTATTAAACAAAAAGTGTTCATTTTATTCACTTAACTACGACTGCCTGTTTTGGCACATTTCGCTCGGCGCACTCTTAAGATTGACCGGCATACTCACAATTGGATTTAATTAATAAACAAATATTTCACATCAGTTAAATAGACATTTTAGTCTTAGTGCGTACATAAATATGTATATATCATAAGAATATTATGCTGCTTGCGTGCCTATTGTGTTTTATTTTGATTTTTTTGTGATGTCGACTTACGTCCGTGCGACAGCAAAGGTCCGCACTGAAAATCAGCGCTCTATTGTGGGCCCCTATCGACCACGATACAGCATATGCTGAGTGCGTACCAATTTGTCACAGATTGAAGATTGCATGTATAAGTTCGATTTTGTATTTACTTTCTATTCTATTTTTATATTAAGCTTTTTTATTTTTTTATTTTTGTATTTGTGGCAAACAGTATTTTTCTTTCTTTCTTTACTTAAGTACCAAGAGCGACAGCAGCTCGAAACGTTATATATATATTTTCTATCGGATCTAGTATTGTAAGAGATATTTTGATAACCAGCTCCTACATAAAATTGATATCTCGATTACACTACTGCACTGAACTTATACCTTGAAATAAAACGCACAAAATAACCAGATCAGTTAGTTACTAACGCGAAGTAGTTACCAACGCTACGAAACTTTGTTAAATTCTATTAAAAGTTGAGCGTGTTACTTTTTTTGGTTATTTTCCATTTAACTTTTGCCCTGAGAGGCGTTTTGTTTTTATTTTAACGTCAGCTACGGCTTTTCGGGAGAGGATTGAACAAATCGCCATATAAATTGGGTAGTTTACGTCTAAAATATGTGCGGTCAACTTGCGCTGTTTAATAACCGCATATCTAGCATAGCCAATGAATGCATAAGGTTCCTAAAATGATTGGATAATAGTATCTTTAGATCTTATGTATAAAAGATATAGTCATTAATTTCATTCTTTCTCTCTTATTCAAATATAGCGTACAGCTAGCTAAAACCAACCAATTACATAAAGACCGATGTCTATACACAGTATTTATTTTTTGTCATCTCTATCGTGTATAGTCTGATTACAAAATATAGTCTAAAAGCAGTAACTGAATGGTTTTATAATTATTAACAAATAAGAAAAATATCTATAGTTTAAATCAGAAAAATCTGTCTCTGTCTAGAATGTCAATTTATTTTAAAGTTAGTATCATAGATAATATTGTCTTCTGTTTACGCGAATATTATTAATTGAAATTAAACTACTATATACGGATTTTATCGCGTTGTTTATTTGACACTTTATTACATAATTTTGAAAAACTGTTACACTACTACTACTATTAAACTTTAATAATTTTTAAGCTAATTAAATTATTATTAAAACTATTTAAATTTAATTTAATTTTACACTTTCCCCGACGTTTCGGTTGCTTTTCAGCAGCCATGGTCACGGGGAGACTAAGATGGTAGTTGTAGAGACAGTAGAGAAGATGGTAGACACAGGCTATCTTATATTGTCAAATTAAGTACATCACGTTAAAATCGTATTTTATTACGTCTTTTTAAAAACATGTACTATTCTGCTGTCATAAGACGTATCTGCCAGCATTTTTATGTTTAATATAAAAATTCAAGCAGACGCGCTTTTTTTACGGATTCCGAATATGTAAAGACACAATATAGAAAAGAAAATATTTACGTTTTTTTCTTTATGACGGCAGTATTGTCTGTATGTATTTTTAAATATTATAAACCCTAATGGAACCGTACCATGCAAAACACTGTACTGTGAATACAGCTTTTCTTTACGCAAACTTTCTAAATTGTGATACCCTCGGGTGTTCAGTCGACAATGGAGCAGTAATTACGACATAATTGTGAGTTAATTACGAAAAAATGTTCAACGCGTGCATAGAATTTTTGCGAGTATTATTTTAATTTATGAATGAGCATTATATGGCAAATGCGCGAAATGAGAAAGTGATTTTAAAAATATTGAACATGTTTTCGTTTGTATTAGGACATGCTTCCACTAACTAGACTGACCATTATAATTTTGTACAGATTAATGTTCTGTTCTGATGATAAAGAGACTATTAGAATCATAGAGGACTATTAGTGCCCACACTTATGTAAGGAAGTGAAAGTTGGGTATGGTAAAAGAAGCATGAGAGCAGAATAAATGCTGTAGAAATGAGAGCGCTGAGAAATATATGTGGTGTGACTCTGAAAGATAGAATAAGGAATAGTGTGATTAGAGAGGGATGCGGCATGAAAGTGGATATAGTGACAAGAATAGAAAAGGGTATGTTAAGCTGGTTTGGGCATGTAGAAAGAATGGACGAGGAAAGACTGACTAAGAAAGTTTATAAGGCTAGTGTGAATGGAACAGTCGCAAGAGGAAGACCTAGGCGAACATTTCTCGATCAGATCGGAGGCGTTCTTGACAAAGGCCAGATTAAGAGCACCTTGAACCTACGGGCGTGTATGAGGAATATGATGAAAGTGAATGAAGCCAGAGAAGTGCGTCAGGATCGTAGCAAATGGAAATCCGTAGTCTCTGCCTACCCCTCTGGGAAACAAGCGTAAATCTATGTATGTATGTATGTATGTTCTGATGATATTCGCTTAACACAGAGAGTATATTTATTCGCTACAATGGAGTACTGGATATGAAAAGTTAAATACTTTTATGTCTTCGGTTACGGGCTCCTAAGTATATATAATACAATATTTGCCTATTTCTGAATAGTCTGATGGAATTTTCTAACGCTCATATACTGTTAGTGAGATTCTGTTATATTCATTTAAATTGTTGCAAATTCGTAGACTTTAAACCGAGTCAAATCATGGCCTGTTACAGACCTTGTCACAAACAAATAATTTCATTTGATTCTACATAATATATATGAACTATATGTTTTAATAATAATTATCTATTTATTTGAGACGTCTGACCATAGATATTATAAATATATCGACGGTTGAAAGGCTATTAGACTTCAAAAATAGCTGGAATCAAAAATCTGAAATTTTTAGTGGTTTTGGATAGGTATGTATATAGTTATTATCGCAAAAATTGCGCTTAAATCAAATAGCTGTTCAACTATCGCTATGATAAAAATACTAGACATTTTTACTTTTAATTTGGATATTTAATCTAAAGGTCATTAATTTTTGCACACGCTCTACTAGCAAGCCCACAGTATGTTACGACTTAGTGAGTAGATACCTTAACATTTACTCGTATAATAAGTTTTCCAGGGATCCTGAAGGAGGTGCTGCCTTATCAGCCGGACCCATTGTGCCTCAAATTAGCGATGGGTTATCATCAACCCAATTAATGCTAAGATGGCGACCTTTCGGTAAGGGCTCGCAAAACAACGTATACTTTGTTTTAGATATTATGGTTTTGTTTTATTGAAATTAAACTACTATATACGGATTTTATGGCGTTGTTTATTTGACACTTTATTACATAATTTTGAAAAACTGTTACACTACTACTACTATTAAACTTTACTAATTTTTAAGCTAATTGAATTATTATTAAAACTATAAAAACTATTTAAACTATTTAGATTTAATTTAATTTTACACTTTCTCCGACGTTTCGGTTGCTTTTCAGCAGCCATGGTCACGGGGAGACTAAGATGGTAGATGTCTTAATGTTCCAGTGTAGTTATTTCAAAGTACCCGAACATAATTTAATCATTGGTGTTTCTATTTACGCAGAATGAGCTCAAAGTATCATGAAGTCTAGCTGTGGTTTGCTTCTTCTTGGGTTTGACTATTTTTATTACTGGATCCCAAGCTGGTGGTACATGGTTTTGTTTTATCCTGATATTAGGTAGTTGGTTTTATTTACTGACATTTTAATAATTTTTTTTTGTTCTTTTTAACCTCTTTTGTTATTGTTCTTTTGTTTTTCTTTGTCCGTGCATAGTTTTCTTGCGAACCGTAACAAGAGTACCTATATCCTCACTTTTTATCTGTGTCCCGGCCTCTGGTAACACATTCACTTATTTCTGCAGGCTTGACCGAAAGTCTTTTATAGGCGAATGTTTTGCTACCGAATCGTGGTAAGAAATTCCCAAATATCCAACGGCAGCAAAGTGCTGCAAATGTAAAACTATCAGATATACATATGTATGCAACACATAATTTTCAAAAATTTGTTTACAAATAGTGGTTAACTAAAAACAAATCCGATGCTATCCCTCTTGTATACGCAAAAAAGAGAGAGACAGCAAGACATTTATTATTCAAATAACCTTTATCTGGACTTTGTGGATAAGACCTTAAAAAAGTTTACACAAACATTTTTTTGCAGATTTTATCCAAATTAATTTTGTTTACAACTTCATCAACACTTTTCCCGACGTTTCGAATACATTTTAGCACAGTGCAACTGATATGTAATATTCAATGCTTTCAAGTGCAAGTTATTAGAAAATACAAAGGTACCTTACTGCGTTTCAATGTGATTTTTTTTGTATAGTATTGTGTGTGAAACGTCGGGATAACCGTATATAAAAAGTTCTAAACAAAATTAACCGCAATTTGTGAAAAGAAGTATAATTTTAATGCGTAACATTCGCGTAAACGTAAAATAAAATAAAGATATTAATACTATATTATATAGTTTATATATTATATACTATAGGTATAGCTCGCCCGCTTCGTATAGGATAACAAACACTAGAAAATATAACACAAGATTAGAATCTAGACCATGCTCTAATAAATCTAGATATCTAGACATGAGACCGAAATGCATAAACAAGTCTTAAAAATATTTAAAAATGATTCTTTAAAGGGTATCTAATACTTACTATGAATACTATAATGAAGGCACACACTAATAAGATTTATATAATTAATATATTACTGTTATCTTAATATATAATATTAATAAATGATATAAGTTTTTTTTAAATATAATTGCTCCCAAGCAATTTGGGTTTCAAATTGCTGGTATATTTATTCTACCTCCGTAGCGTAGCCGTAGTAAATGAGACTGCTGTGCATGATCTCGGGTTCGAATCTCGGGTCAGGCCAACCAAAAGTTATTGGGGTTTTCTGTTAAGAATGTTACGATGGATGTGTGGAGTGACGAGAATGGACAGAATTAGGAATGAATACGTAAGAGGTAGTCTGAAAGTGGTGCCCATAGATGAGAAGGTGAAAGGAAATCGTTTGGCTTGGTATGGACATGTTATGCGAAGAGATGATACGTATATAGGTAAGCAAGTGATGGATATGAGGGTAGAGTGACGAAGAGGGAGAGGAAGGCCAAGGAAAAGATGTATGGACTGTGTGAGGGTGGATATGAAAGGAAAAGGGGTAAATGATTAGATGACGGGTGACAGAGAAGTTTGGAAGCGAAGGACATACTGCGCCGACCCCAAATAAATTGGGACCAGGACAAGAGGATGATGAGGTAATGACGTCATTCATTCGAATACGTTTTGTTATTTTTGTTTTATTATGTTAGTCTTATGATGCTATTATGGCGATAGCGATATGAAAAGCTGAATAATAATATGATTTAAAATCAGTGATAGAGTTTTTTGTCTATCTTTTTCTTGTACTGGATCACATGGAGTCACATTTAGGTGATAGTGATGACGTCATGAGGTAACTGGTTCGGTTCAGCAAAATTTCGGTATTTCTGCCAAATATTTTTTAGTAGCAGTGCCAGGCTGGGTTTTAATAGACGGCTAAATTCGTCCAAAATTTTTTTAACGCGGGTAATGTGCAAATCGCCCGCCCCAAAACCGGCGATAGGGATCCAGCCCATAAGATGGAAATTTGGGCTGAACCGGCTAAAACCACCGCGGTGTTCCTCACACGTTTATGGCGGGGTCGCGCGGATCTCTCTTGCATTCAAATCGACCTTGTCAAAGGTTTGACCCGCCGATGGACGTGGTGGGTCCCACACAACCATCACACAAACTCACAAACACAACAAAAAGCACACAATTGGGGGACCTGGTCCCCGACGACAATAGCGGGGGCCTAGTCCCCCTTCCGACATCAAGAGGCGTGCGCGGAACACGAACGCCGCCTACTCGGAACTGCACTGATGGGGTGATGGACGGCCCCAATGGGTCCACCGCCCGCAGGCTTCTATTTAGGGTGGCTGGAGGTCGTCTTGCACCCTCCTGCGCCCAGCTCTGCGGTTAGAGAGAGGGATTGAATGTTCCCTCTTCCTCTCCGTCACCTCCTTCACTAACATCACCTCCTCAAGGAGGCGACGGCATTCCAAGACCTCTCGCTCGAAACCATGGACAGAATCATAGCCTCGAGCGAAAAGACGACCCTACCGACTACCGCGTGCATGACACGGCGTTGCGTGGCCCGAACAGGGCAACCTACCAATGTGTGCAACGCCGTGTCTTCCACAACGACGCGGCAGTCGCCGCAGTGATCACAACGCGGACGCGTCTCCTGTTTGCCTATTCGACACAGGTACCGACCGAAACAACCGTGATCGGTCAGCACCTGCGTCAGACGAAACGTGAGGGCGCCATGACGCCTCTCCAGCCACTCTCTAAGTATGGGTCTTACCGCCGCAGGTCAAAGTCAAGTCAAAAATCACGATTTAACATTTTTATTACAACTGTGATTAAAAGATCCCAGTAGCATTTTGCCTGAACCGGAAATCTATCGTAGAAACTCACGATCATATACGTAACGTCTGTAACTACAGAATTGATTTCGAAAATTGTTCACCATACGAAAGCATTTTTTTTTTTTGACTCAGGAACTCC
Source organism: Catocala fraxini (assembly GCA_930367265.1). Classification (NCBI taxonomy): domain Eukaryota; kingdom Metazoa; phylum Arthropoda; class Insecta; order Lepidoptera; family Erebidae; genus Catocala; species Catocala fraxini. The sequence goes on from OV884041.1 coordinate 2,068,042, forward strand.
TTTGTTGATACCATACGAAAGCTATTTTATTCAGAAGTAACATAGGTCATCACGCTAAAAACCATGGGAGCGGACCATTATTCACAAACGTGAGTGAAACCGAGGGGCACAGTTATTTATGAATAATAAAAATTGTTTAATATTTAATATGTTTTTAAAAATCCCGAATCGCGGTGATCTTTACAAATATTCAAAGAACGGGCACAAATAACACCTAGACTCAGGATTACTATTAATGGATCACAAAATCTTTTGTCTGTGTTGGTATCGAACCCACAACACCGGACACAAATGGTGAGGCGATCTCATGAACCACTAAGCCATCCGAACCACGAGTAAATTATTAAAGGTCACCAAATCCCAAAATCGCGGGTAAATGTGATTTTTCTATTACAGATATTCTCCGTTATAGTTCGGTGCTTACACTGAGTCAGGTCAATAGCTTTAAGCCCACCCTATTACGTGGATTTGAAACCCGTACCGGGGAATTGTAACCCCAGTATACTATAAGTTAGATTAAATCGGAAAGGTTCGCCGTGATTCCCGCAAAGTGCGTGTTCATGGATACGTGTCGAAGCACAGTAAGCTTTGGTATGTTTATATAATATATACTATAATAATATCAGCCCCGTATTAAACTGTCCCGCTGCTGGGCACGGCCTCTCCTCCGTGTGAAAAGAGTTGGCACATAGTCCATCATGCTGGCCAAGTGCGGGTTGATGGACTATACATGTCTTCGCGAACATTACGGAGAACTCTCAGACATGCAGGTTTCCCATGATGTTTACCTTCGCCGTTAAAGTGAGCGATAATTAACTATTTAATACGCACATAAGTCAGAGCTGCGTACCTTGGGATCGAACGCTCAAACGACTCCGAGCCGCTACTGAGAATTTTAGAGGTTGAAGCCTTCCGCTCTCACCTTTAGTTCGCGTAAAGTTATCAAGGCCATCCGGGGCCAACAACAAACCCATCAAAAAGAAGAATTTTAGTAGAAATGTCAAAGTATGTACTCACAAAATATTTAAACACAAAATGACAGACAGAATAGGTAACATAAAGAATACGCTGATTCAGCTTTCATAATGAGAGGTTCTTATGTTTTGTAAAATATTACCGAAATGAAACTGACTGATGTGTTCAGTGACGTATGAGAGCTTGCACAAAATCCAATCAGCAATGTTTCGGATTCAATTAGTGGGTCAGGCGAAATAGTATTATTTTTGCATATTCAAGTATGTCCAGTCTGATTGTAAATGGTAAGGGCCATTGCCTGCATGGATGGCGTTATGATTTAAGAAGTTGGTTCGCTACTTGTTGAGTGCCAAGTGTTTTAAGTTCGATTCTTACACGAGACACTATAATATCTCCTGCGCAGATAGCCAGTCTTCGTTAAGATTAGCCGACCGAAATTCGATCTGGAGGACATTATTATTACCCAACCGAAATTTCATGATGACCATGAAATTTCGCATACACTTTGTCAGGGGAACAAAAACGGATATATGTAGGGTACCATTCATTCAGAAGAAAGTTCTGTTCCCAAACTGATAGTAATTTATTGACACTTTAATGTATACTAATATGGGCAAAATCTAATATTATATAAACGCAAACATAAGGTATACATGTATATCAAAAAAATTCTAAAGATACAGATGTCCAAATACTTTCGGATCAACCCACAAAACACACCGAATACAATTAAACTTGCGGCCGCCCTATAAAAGTTATAACTATTTCCTATTGGAAAAGTTTTCAACTTTATTGATAGTCTCGTGTGACTAAAGTTTATGAGGACTAACCGAACTGGTTAGTTCAATTGAACTTACGAAAGTCTAGCCTATGAACTGGGCCTATTTACTCGAAGCAAGTTGTTTGACGCAAGTTTGTGCTATCTTTGTCCAAACGTGGCATAATAAACAAGGATAACAATACAGCAAGTGGCTTTAAGAAACTCGCCTAGTGTAAATTAGCCTTAAAAGCCTTTCGTACGTTTTTATAGGTTTTGACTGCATTCGGCGGCTTCCTCATTATTGTGACACCAGTGGATGTAACTATTTTGCATGAAAGCTGGGTACATCTTACCCAGCTTTCATGCAAAGCAGTTTCTTTCGAATTTTCTGACATGAAATTGTCATCAGTAGCCCAGAGTCTATAATATTATCTTATGTTTACACAATTGTTATACGTTGAAATTAAACACTTTATACGAATTATGTCGCGTTGTTTATTTTACTTTAAACCCTTTTATTACATAATTTTGAAACACTACTATTATTGAACTTTACAATAATTTAAGCTATTTAAATTAATTAAAACTATTTATATTTTTTTTTATTAACGACCTCTATGGCGTAGTGGTTAGTGTAACCGACTGCCGCGCCTGCGGTCGCGGGTTCGATTTCCGCACAAGTCAAACATTTATGTGCATGAACATGAATGTTTGTCTTGGTCTGGGTATTTCTATGTATAATATGTATGTATTTACAAAAATAAAGTATATATGTATGTTTATCCATTGTCTAGTACCCATAGTACAAGCTCTGCTTAGTTTGGGCTAGATGGTGTTGTGTGTATGTGATAGAATATTATTATTATATTATAATAATATTTAAGTTTATACTTTGCCAGGCGAAGACTAAGATGGTAGTTGTCCATGCACAACTACCATCTTAGTCTAGTGGCCCATTCGTAAGACGTAAAACCATAGTTTTGGTGAAATGTTGCTTTAATGTATTGAAGCAATGGGTCAGCAGAGATGTAACTCTGCCGACCCATTCAGGGACATAGGCATAAGATTATAAACGTATAAGCATACGTAAAGTACAAATAATTCTCTCAAAAGTAAATAGAATCCTTATAAATCTGATATGAGGGGTTATAGTGTTTGATAAATATGATGTATGATACTATCGAGCAAGGCAAATAGCGAGATACCATTATATATAATCGCCTTGAGCTTTTGGGTATGTCATTGACTCCAACCCTTAACTTTGGCTCCTATATTGCGGCAAAAGCCCAACTAGCCGCCAAAAAACTGGACATCCTCAGTAAGGTGAGGCAGTATTTCATGCCAGAACATTTGCTTAATTTGTACCAAGCACAGGTTCGATCCTGAATGGAGTACTGTTCTCACCTCTATAATGGCTCTGCAAAATATCAGCTGGAGGCTTTGGAGTCAATTGGGCGGAAGGCCAGGAGACTTTTTGGCGATGACCAACTAGTCAACCAACACGCGACTCCAAAGCTTGGAGCATCGTCGTAAGGTTGCCAGTCTCTCGGTTTTCTATCGGATACATTATGGAGAGTGTGCAGAGGAACTGCATAATTTGATTCCTCCTTCCCCATTCTACCATCGGACGACTAGACAATCAGACCAGCGACACAGGTATATGGAGGATATACCACATTTACGCATGAAGCGCTTTGCTTCCACTTTTATAATGCGTACCGCTAAGGAGTGGAATTCGCTACCTAAGTCTGTGTTTCCCGATGAGTACAATCTGGGTGTCTTCAAGTCGCGAGTGAATTGGTATCTTCTAGGCAAGCGTGCTCTATCGTCGACTGCATCTTCACTTAAGATCAGGTGAGATCGCGGTCAAACGCAAGCCTAATAGAATACAAAAGAAAATATTATACACTTTGCTCATAAATAATAATAATATCAGCCTTGTATATGAATTGTCCAACTACTGAGCACGAGCCTCTTTTTAGTATGAAGCAGGGTGAGGCTATACCTATACTGTGCTACACGGGCCTTATCCAAGTTAGCAGACTTAACACATCTTCATGAACTATACGGGGATGTTGCCAACATACAGGTTCTCTCACAAAAATTTCCTCCACCGTTAAATTGAACAATAATTAACTACCTATTAAATATACACGTAGCTTTGAAAAGTCCTGAGGTTCGAACTCGAGACCCCTGCTTAGAAGTCTATTAGAAATAACTACACTGGAACATCGAGACAAGTACCATCTTAGTCTCCCCGTGACCATGGCTGCTGAAAAGCAACCGATACGTCGGGGAAAGTGTAAACTTAAATATAAATAGTTTTAATAATTTAATTACCTTAAAAATTAGTAAAGTTTAATAGTATCTAGTAGTAGTGTAACAGTTTCTAAATTTTGTAATAAAGTGTAAAATAAACAACGCGATAAAATCCGTATATAGTAGTTTAATTTTAATCAATTAGAAATGTTAATGGCTAACTCATTTTGTAACTAATTGTTGTTAGTTTTCTGGAAAAGATTTCTTTATAAAAACATACAAAATCAAAGAAAGGCAAGTATCAAAGAAACGCTTTTGCAACGAATAAGGCTAGAATAAAAAAACTAGACGACTTATTTAATATGACCACGCTTTTCGTTTACACTGTATATAATCGTACATACACTAACTAATTAACATTGTTATACAATTACGACTTTGTTAATTAATCCTGGTAATTGGTTCGCCTGTGCATTTACGCCTTTTATATAAGTAGAGCCTTCAGTAGAAATGTAGAAGCAGTATTCTCTATGTAGGAATGCTAGATTGTACATGTACCTGTGTGGAAATATCACTATTTATATCCGTTACTTATCGCTTGCTTCAACCTGCATGTCTGAGAGTTCTCCATAGCGTTCTCGAAAATATGTGTAGTCTGCCAACACGTATTGGGCCAGGGTAGTGGACTATGTCCTGCTTGGGTGCTGAAGCACCGTGAACTCCAGGACGTTGTGGGAGAAGACATCTCGCTGCCGGCCGTGATCAAAGCCATGGTCGACAGCGAGAGGAAGTGAGTAGCGGTCGTATCCTTCTACGAGGACGTCATCTCGCAGAAGGAGGCGGTGGAGCGGATGCGTGAGGAAGGTATCCTATCCAGCCGTTGAGTCGGAGCGACGCCCTCTGTTGTGCCAAGGCGTCGTCCCGTAGTCGTCGCCCGCAGACACAACATCTTTGCTTTGGGCACTGCTGTGTAGGTCGCTGATGCATTTTCAGTTCCAGCGACCCACCCACCATACGAAGCAGCGAGCTGGCACACCGTGGTGGATTTAGTCGGTAGGCCCGCAGTCTCGGGAGAGCCCGACATAACCCTCTCGCCTCCCCTTGTGGCGAGTAGGCATGCAAAAGGAGCATTTGACCACGTAAAAGGAAACACATGGTGGACTATGGCCTAACCTTTTCTTCCGTTTTTTAAAAAGACAACTCTCGCACTATGAATAATTCCTGTGCCGCGGTGAACTTTACAAACATTCAAACAACGGACACAAAGAACACCCAGACTCAGAGCAACCATTTGTGGATCACACAAATTTTTGTCCTGTGTGGGGATCGAATCCATAATACTTGACGCGGCAGCAGTGGTTAGGCGACCACTTAAACCACTACGCCATCCATGCAGTCCTTTCTCACACTGAAGCTGGCGTCTATTCAGCAGTGGGACAGTTTAATACAGAGCTGATATTATAAAATACCTGATAAAGGAAGCAAGTGTATTGCGCCTATATTTTTCTTTAGGTCCCACGTAATAGTTATTGCCGTCTACCAGTATAGTACAGAGCTACTTTCAGCTCTGTACTGTACTGGTAAACAGCAATAACATACAGTGTATATCGCGTATATAGCGCATATAGTGTAGGTTTGTGTCAAGGGACTTTTCCCTTGATACAAAAACCCTCGTACTTCAACCAATCATAAAGTATATAGTTTCATGACTAAATAGGCTCCAAACTAAAAACTGTCAATGTTTTTCTCTTTTCATAGTTGGAATATGTAATCCGAGGGTATATGGTAGGTTTCTCATTTTGCAAATATTTTAATAATTATGTTTTATGGTTTACGCGACTGGACTAACAAGAAATGACTTTTTAGCTTCAGGTATATTTTCCTTGAGAATAATTTTAACCTATTGATATGCAGCAGCGCTTCGGTAACGAGACACAATAAGTTTTTAATGATATCTCATTCGAAGACGACAGACTCCGCTCACTGCTTCGTTGTATTTCTTTTGAAATCCTAGATCAAGATAGACGATATCCAACACCTACTGATGGAATGTGGGAAGAACCAAAAGGAGAGGGAGTTAGTGATGCAGATATTAACATAAATAAATATGACGTAGGGGTTTTTATAAGGATTTTGCCAGAACCTTTATCGCCTGCTGAAAATTGTGTCTATGACATGGTATCTGCAAATGTAATTTAGTGTACGATGTGGCTGGCATGCTTTTACAAGGAACAAGCCTCTGAAAAAGGCAGATAAAAAAAAATCATAGATATCTCCAACATCAAGAGTTTCTCTACTCAATATAAGTCTTCAAAAATGAAGATAAACCACAATCATCGACTAAATCTCACACTGACAAGGATATTAATGCGAACGCGTGTGCTGCCCCTCGAGGCTCATGACTTAAGCACGGGTAACCGATGTGTTATATATTTTATACGAGTTAGGAGTTATACCCGCGGTCTATTTCATTTCATAATATGAGAGAGTTTCGTGCATTTGTAATGGTAGCAGTTTGATAGTAATATAAGGTTTTCTATACGTATTAAGGGTATAAATAAAATTGTTGAACCTAATTTGTGATACTTGGCGACAATTAAATCTAATAATAAAATAATAATTTGGAAGAGACTCCAATTGCAGTATTTTGGTTCGAAAATAAAACCCATATTTTGTATTTGAACTAGCATACTGCAGTTTGGAATATCCCACGACGCGGCTGTCCCTTTCGGATTTAGAGAAGCCACCCATAGCACTAATGACGTGAACCCCACTCCTAATACAAGCTTTCAAGCTTAGCTGGTGGGGTTAACAAGAATACTAGAGATTTGAAACCCATATAAAAATTGTTGGGGTTGGCAATATAAGGGTGCGTGGCGGGTTCATCCCTTTCCAATAATTTTATTATAAATTAATATGGAAGGGTATCTTTTTGATAACGACGATCCTATTTAAATCAAAGATCTAACTAGAAAGTCCAACAATGGGAGGACCTCCTCCCTATAGAAGACGGGAGTTAAAAAACCTGGGAGGTATATTCCTGCGATAAATATCGTTTCGAAAATATTTAATAATAATTTTTTGTGTTTATGTATTGACATACATTGTAATTATATAATTATGATCAATAATATATTCCACTTGAAATAATATAAGATTTTCTTTGGCGACTTAAATAAAGAATCTATATATATAAAAATCTTCCGTTACTGAGTGACTGACAGACAACGCACAGCCGAAACTACTGAACGCAAGAAGCTGAAATTTGGCATGTATGTTTCTTGCCAATGTAGAGGAGCACTAAGAGAGGATTTTTGGAAATTCCACCCCGAAGGGGGTGAAAAGGGTGAAAAACTTTTATATGAAAGTTCTACACCGTTGAAGTTAGTCACTTGAAAATTTGGATTTTTACGCGGGCAAAGCCGCGGACGTAAAGCTAGTATTTAATAAGATAGTGACTTTTGTTTTGGTCTATTTTTTATATAAGACAGCTCCCATACGGAACATAAGTCTTCCTCTCTGTCTGTCGTTTGATCTGATAGCACATTAACCTACAATCTCATTTCTGTAAATAAATAAATAATTATTATTAAGTCAAAGTCAAAGTCAAAAATCATTTATTCATTTAGGTCACAAAGTAACACTTATGAACGTCAAAATATATAGATTAGTGAGTTTACTAAGTTACTGAAGCTACATTTAGGTTAGTTGTTAGGTTCAGGTAAAGGGTTGAGCCTATGAGAAGAAACCTGCAAAACTCTCACGGCCACTCTTTTAAATCGCCAATTAAATATAATTTCAGTATTTTACAACTCAGATTAACAAGGTGTTACAGCCATCATGCCATATACTACTGACTATAAAAAACTAATATTAAAAAGATAATAACAATAATAACTTAATAATATTATAGAGATGAAATAATTTGGGCTAAGGTATATGTTTTAATATAAATCTAAAATAGACAGTAGGATGGCATGATGGCGCATACACTTACTATTATTATATAATAATTATTATTATAGCATAATGTAAACTTTTTGTAAGAGCATATAGCGCGAATATTATGGTGCTGTTAACTCCCATAGACTGCCTACTCACAGCCTAAATAGTAGATTTAAAAAGCAACACTTGCATTACAAATTAAGCGATTTATTACTTAAGGAATCAGGACTGGGATATCATGTATTAATTTCTCACCTCTATCATTTTCAACTTAAATCTTTTGGAGAGGTTAACATAAACCAGTAGTAATCAACATAAAATTGTAATTATATTTTAAGGGCAACCATTTTATTTTTCTTTTGTTATGATTAGAAACATTTACTGCTTTTTAAATCGCTCGAGGGAGATGGTGAAACAGTAAAACACTCGTAAAAGTTTACTGCACTCTATGCGCATGGAGCGATTAAGTGGCGAGGTCAAATAAGACTTTATATGAGTGACTTATAGAGGGACTCCGTCGTGCCCTCAGAGATTTAAACAATTAACATTTGCTTGACTTTAAACTCTTTAAATGATAGTTAAATAAATTATTTTATTTTACTTAATTTTATCGCTCGGATGTCTATACAAACATTTAAACAACGGACACAAAGAACACATAGACTCGGTACAACCATTTGTGGATCACACAAATGTTTATTCCGTGAAGGGATGGAACCCATAACACGCAACGTAGGGGCGAGGCGACCAAAGAAACCACTACGCCATACGCGCATTTAAAAAAATTGTTCTTTTACTGTGCTTTCTGACACTAGATGGTACATTAGCCCTGTTATAATCCCTTTTTAGAGTTCGAAAAAACTCTTGTACAATAGCTTTGTCCGTCCGTCCGTCTGTCTATTATACAACTTTCAACTTAAGAACCGTAAGAGCTAGAGACTCGCGGTTAACGCCATTCGTCTCAGCATAGTCGATATACCCCCGAAATGACTATGACCTTTGACCTCTGACCTCAATGTCACGTGATACCATTCTTTATTCGAACTCTAAGATTTACGGCAATTCATGGCCCTTTCTCACTTGTTTAATTTATTATGTTTTATATTTTTACAGCATTAAACCTGGTGCAATAATGTGAGCACAAAATATGTAGTAGAATGGAATGTGGCCCGACTAAATAAATAAGGGAAGATACCGCTTCCCGAATGCCAGCCATTTCTGTGCTAATCGTATAAATACAAATTAATATCCTAGCTCGTTTAATTAACACGCGCTCATTTCCTAACTTATTGACTCGTTCAATCCTTTTCACTAGTCTTTGTTGAAGTACTTCTGTTAAGTATAACGTGGTGAGTTAAACGCTCGCCGTGTAGATACGGCTTAATAGTTTAAAGACTATCCTTAACGATAACTGTGTTTTTTTTTATACAACCAATATGGCAAACAAGCATACGGCCCACCTGATGGTAAGTGGTCACCGTAGCCTATGGACGCCTGCAACACCAGAGGCAACACTTGCGCGTTGCCAACCCTTTAGGTAAAAAAGGAAGTGCGAAGGAGAAGGAGTGGGAAGGGGGAAAGAGGGTAATTGGGCCTCCGGCACTCTCACTCATCGAACGAAACACAACAGTAGGAATACTGCTATTTCACGTAGATATTCTGTGAGAGGGTAGTCCTTCCCCGGTCGAGCACGCCCATTTATGCTGACATCAGCGAGGCTCTACTATCTTAAATTGTTACGGCGAGTAGCCTTGTAAGCTATCTCCGTATTACGTAGGACCACTAGCATAGCAGTTAAGCAGTGTACTAACTTCAAGCGTATAAAGGCGTGCGCCTGCGTGTGTAAATATTCATCAAAAGATTTAAACACAAAAAATATTTTTACATTAACCTACTAGCCGCCTACGAATCACAAAAGTACCGGTAAGCGTGCCACATTTACCGCTACAAGCTTATCTTTGTCACGGTATATCACAATTGGGCCGAGTCATCAGCCTACAAATAATTTTAATGCCCCACATTTTGACATAATGTCCCAGTTTAAGCGTGATAATTGACTAATTTATAAAGGTCGGAAGTTTGTAACGATATAATTTTTCGTTATGTTGTTTTGGGTGAAAGATATATGTAGAGAGAGATGAAATATTTTCAGCAACAAAGTGTTTAAAAGGTCAACTGAAATTAACCTAATTTATACGGATTTTATCGGTTTACATTGTCTCGTGACGATGGTTGTTCTAAGGCAAACTAAAACGTTTTAAAAATAATAATAGATTAACTCTTTTAGTTATAGTAAACCACGATAAAATCGGTACAATGCAGTTTAATTTCAATTTGTTTATTACTTTATTTTCTTTTATAGTCTATAGCCATTATTTTACTAAAAAGCAACAATGTAATAGCTTACGTTGCAAAGGTTTTCTGTCGTGCCCTTACTCACAGCCCATCTTTTTACGAAGTCTGAAAAACCCTTCTCATGCTCACCAGCTGCTTTTTAATAATTAATAATAAGAATGATTCCTATGATTTTAAAATAAACAACTGTCGCAGTACACCCCGACTCCCCACAGTTTTTCGAAATTATGTGCGTATTGATTGACAATTATTGCCTGCTCCGTGCCTCGGAGAGCACATTAAGCCGTCGGTCCCGGCTGCCATGAACATCTATGGCAGTCGTTATTGGGAGATTGTCGACACTAAAGATCTTACTGGGTCGAAGTGTCGTCGGTCTGCACAGACTGGCCCCCACATAAGATAAGACACCCCGACTCGGAACAACTGATTGTGAAGCACATAATTTTTTGTCCCGTTTAGTGATCGAACCTATTACACTCAGCACAGTGGCATTAAATGTCTCCACACTAAGAAGAAAGGTATTACATAATGAACGATAATACAATATTTAAAATAAGTGACCATTACATAAATAATAATCACATTATATTTATAACTATATTGTGCCCGCGGTTTCGATCACGTAAATGTAGTTTATATCGTTTTTATAATCCTTGGGCACTGTACTTTTTCTGAGTGAAAGGTACTCTATGGCCTTTTCTGTACCCCTGACAACGTGTATGCGAAATTGCATAATTATGGGTCAAATAGTTAAGATGTCAAATCGTAACAAACAAACAAACTCACATTCACATTTTTAATATTAAAGTTAGAATTATGATAAATCATATTAGCATTGAAAGTCGGATAACAACTTGACGTCGAGAAAGGTGACCACACTTAAACTTGGCGTGAAAGCATCTATGATTTAAATATTGAATTATATTAAAATAAGAGATCAACGTTCAAATCAACTACTTGATTGCAAACTCATTACACAGTACTTCACTCCTAATTGTACCTGTATTTACCCACCGGTACATTATTTACGTTTACTAAAAGCTCAAACACTAAATTAATAGCTAACATAGTGAAGCTAAGTTGCCATCCTTACTATAATAGTACCACAACAAGTTTACCGCATCGGTCTCTTGGGTACCCACACCACTGTACGTTACATTATATAAATCAACTTAATAGAGTACTTTCTGCCTCTATTATGTTAGTAGAAATCCTTTAGCTATTACTTATATGTATAGACTCAGCTGTTATTCTCAAGGGTATAAGCTTGGGGTCGGCTTTTCTAATCTAACCGGATTTGACTGGATATCAGTTTTTACACGGAGCAGCTGCCACCTGACCTCCGCAACCCAAAGCCTAACGATACCTAAGGCTAGACCAGTGTTAGGATATTAGAGGGTACTGACTTTCCCAATAACGACTGCCATAGATGTTCATGGTAGCCGGGACCGACGGCTTAACGTGCTCTCCGAAGCACGGAGCAGGCGATAATTGTCAATCAATACGCACATAATTCCGAAAAGTCATATAACTTTCGAAAATCAGAGGTGCGCGATGTGGGTTCGAACCCGAGACCCTCTGCATTGCAGTCTGTTGGTCTCCCCACTGAGCTATCGCTGCTGCCTTCTAGCAGGAGTCTATTAGATATCATATAATTATTGTTTAGGCATTAAGGATGAGTCTGCCAGGCATATTGCCAGATTCTGTGATGCTACTACAAACTTCTTAACTAAAAATGTATTTTACAAAACTTGTCATTTGATCAGCTTTGTCCGCATGATTAAATTGCGTCACGCTGCACAGAAGATGCTATGCTGGCTACCAAAGAAACTTTTCATCCTAACTAATATTATAAATGCGAATGTGAGTTTGTTTGTTACGATTTCAATACTTAACTACTCGACCGAACATCGTGTAATTTTGCATACACGTCAGGGTTTCAGAAAAGAATATTGGCAACCTTTTATCCAGAAAAAAGTATGAAGGATAGATAATTTATTGACAAAAACGCTAACGCGAGCGAAGTTGCGGACAACATTTAGTATTCTATATAAACCAAATCAGTCAACTATACAGTTATTACAAACTAGCTGACCCATGCAACTTCGTTTGCTTCACATAAGAGAATTTTCCCCGTATTTGCATCATTTTTCATTAAAGCTTCGCTCCTATTGGTGGTAGCGTGATGTATTATAACCTATAGCCTTCCTCGATAAATGGGCTATCCAACACTAAAATAATTTTTGAATTCGAACCAGTAGTTTCTGACATTAGCGCGTTCAACCAAACAAATAAACAAACAAACTCTTTAGTTTTAAATATTAGTATAGATTAAAAACTTATTATATTGTTGAACTGGTAGTGGAGCGGTAGTGAATGGACTACTGTGTTTGGTGTTGGTTTTGATACCAGGTCGAGTATAGTCAAGATTTCACCTTTACAGTTTTCAGATAATCTCAGTAGAAGCACGCAGCTGGAACTTATTTTTTACATAACACTACCGAGGTTTACCTAGGTAGTGTTATGTAAAAAAAAGAGAAAAAGATAAAAAGAGTTCCAGGAGAAGATTCATCTACTCCTAATACAAGCAACAAGGAAGGATTAACAAGTAAACTAGTTAGATGTAAAGCAAATTAGTAGACTTAAAAGAAAGCTTTTCTTATTGCCTAAACCCCTTAATCTCTTGGTCAATGCTTAGACTCCGAGGCCCAGACATAACGCTTTTTACATAGAGTCTGGATTTTGGCTAATTGATAAGTTAATTGTGTTATAGTCTAACACTTTTTTGCACACACATAACCCTTATATAAAGGTCAAATACCTGTTCGTGTCAATAATTTCTTGTGTTTAAGGGTAGCGATCTCAAGGTCCCCGTGTACCCCTTTTTAGGGACCCGTCAAAAGGCTTATAGGGCGTGGAAGGGTTTCGAAAGTGTATTTAGATAAAGGACTGGGATAGGCGTCGCGGAAGACAAATATGGTAATTTTCTATGTGAATTGGAAGCCTTTTTGTAGTAAAAGTTGAGTACTGAAGGAAGTTTATTGTTCAGACTGTGTGTTATTTCTGTTTTATTTTATATTGTATTGTTTGTTACTAACGTAACGTAACGTATACAAACTTTGTGCACATGCACAAAGGCTTTTATGTACAGAAGACCGATTCTATTCGATTTAACGATTGTTAATATATAATTGTTTTCCGTTAATTAATGCCTAATCAATTTTATTTTATTCCATTTCTATAATAATATTTCAGGTTAAGAGCACCTTGAACCGACGGGCGTGTATGAGGAATGTGATGAAAGTGAATGAAGCCAGTGAAGTGTGTCAGGATCGTAGCAAATGGAAATTCGTAGTCTCTGCCTACCCCTTTGGGAAACAGGCGTGAATCTATGTATGTATGTATGTAATAATAATATGCTATCACATACACACAACACCATCTAGCCCAAACTAAGCAGAGCTTGTACTATGGGTACTAGACAATGGATAAACATACATAATATATACTTTTTTGTAAATACGTACCTACATATTATACATAGAAACACCCAGACCAAGACAAACATACAAGTTCATGCACACAAATATTTGACTTGTGCGGGAATCGAACTCGCCACCTCAGGCGTTGCAGTCGGTTACACTAACTACTACGTCATCGTGTCATCGCCTATATTCTATTATCATACATAAAAAGTAGTTCTGTATATAACTTCCGTTTCCAAAGCAGGTAAATCGAAAGTACTTCATTATTATTTACCATTTGAACAAAAATAAAATTACAACACTACTAGTAAACTTCCCTATCAATTGTAAACCATTAATTATTAGGACAATAGATCTTTAGGCTTTTTACACAACCAACGTGGAAAATAGGTACACAGCTCGTGTGATAGTAAGCGGTAATTATAGCCTGCGGGTGCTAACAGCATCAGTCACTTGCGCATTTCAAATATTTTCTCCCTCTATTGCCAATCAAGAAAATCAAGATGACTAATCCAATCTCAACAGCACGGCGTTTTAAGAAGCCAGAAAACTCTCCTCGCCTTAAGAACACAACAGTCTTAATGAAATCGTATTGGTTGAGCTAATTACATCAGCAACATTTTGCCGCAAATATATAGCACGAACGCAAAGTAATATAACAGAACAAAGTGCAAATAATCAGCACTTTATATACATAGAGGTATCCCAAATTCACTCGAATACTCCATCGCGATTTTTAAACCAAGCCGCGACCCAATTCTTAAAGTTTGGGCATACTCATTCCTTATTGTAGGCTTCAAGGCCACAATCAAATTCAGACCTTATTTCGGATGTGAAAGGTTGAATTTTCTTTGCAGAGTGGGATTACGTCATTGTTCAGGATGGTCTTACCAAAGGCGGTTATCGAGTGGCGTCATGAAAAGTCTTATGTTATATTGATTGGTAGTCTGTGAATATGTGGCGAGCTGAATTCATATTGATGACGAAGTTTGATGTGAAAGGTTCGTGAATTAACCCAGAGCTCTTGACAATTCAAGTGACTAATATTCGTCGTCTTCAGCAGGCATTGTTACGAAATTTTACAGAGTTCTCGGATGAACAGCTAACTTATTCGTTCCCTTGGAAGCGAAGTGCGAGTATAGATTTTAAATTTGAATCATTCGAATATATAATTCAATAGTTTTATTGTGCACATAGATAAATATTTAGAGATTATTTCATAGTTGATATGATTGATAATTAGATTACGTATTAGCAAGGAAAATTCCAAAAAAGGTCATTATTATCACCTGCCGCGTATTAGAACACGATCGGCACGTTTACCTGATCAAAAAACCAAGTTTCGAATTTCGATTTCAGTTCGAATTATAACCAGTTATAACAGCAGCCCAGATTTTAGAACAGGTCAGGCCTGATATATGTTTTTAACAACAAATGAAGTAAAATCCATCTTGTTCCATTTTATTCTTCAATTTCACTTTCATGCTATGGGTGAACACGAGAAGTCTTGTGCTTGATTCAAAAACATGAATATAGCTAAGTTTAATATAATAAACTCTTATATACTTATTGTTGTATAAGCATTTTAGTAAACTAAGCTGGGCTTGCACTGAGTGACAACGAATTTTGGAATGTTTTAATATCTTTTTACGTAGCAATTGTGTCGAAAACAGCTTATTGTCGATTTTCCGTTGATTCCGATAATATAATTTTAAGTATATAACGTAACGACCCTTTTCTAGATATTAAGTAATATGCTTAACGATATTGCATGATAATTGAATCGATGCATAATGCAATCATTGATATTATACAGTAATGGCTCATGCAAATTAGGGACGATTTCAAACTAGGATTACATGTACCAACGATCATGCAGCAAAGACGACTGTAATAAAAGCAAATACAGAACGAGGTATTTCACGATCATATGAAGAAGGTATTGTAGGGAAAGAACCGTTCCAGTTTCAAGCAAGACGAAACCGTGAGTCTACATACGACCAAAATCGACGATTTTTGCTAAAAAGCCAAAGAGGAAAACATTACAACGAGAAATGAATTGTACGTGTTCGGAGTTGAGAACACAAAATATATGTGAACGAAAATATCATAAATAAATCAGTAACATCTTTCCTTCAAAACAAAGTCCCTCAAAAGAGAGAAAATAGTTATTTATTATATCATTTGCGGTTTAGGGTCACTATGCAGTGGGTCAGGGCCCCTCGTAAAATCCTTACGGATAGAAGCCCGCCCTTATCTTCGCTCGCGCTAAGCTCCTTCAATTTTTATGCGTTCGTCGCACAAAAACAACTGGTTTTGAATTTTTGGATAAGCTTCAAGGACGCTTTTCTTTGTAGAATAGCTTTAGATAAAGAGATTCTTCAATACTTACATCTAATCTTTTAAAATTGTAAACTTATTGTAGCACATACGTAGTCTTACGCCTGTATATCTCGAAAGTGTAGTCAGAGGTGTACCCATACCTACATTTTGCTAACTATGAATTTAAGTCTTGCGTAATAAAACCGTGCTTATTGTCATCTAGACATATTACCCATTGCCGGACTCTTTATTGCTACTGAGAACGGTATGGTTAAACTCAGTGGTATACTCAAATACTATACATTTAGTAATACTCTCTTTAAACCACGTCTATGAAAGAACTTGGCCGTATGCCATGTATAGTGTTCTCTTTACCGAATTATTTACAGTAGGATAAGTATTGCTCAACCGAAGAAAGAATAGAAATTGACACCATTTTTAGATAATTTTGAAACTATAAACTACTATTGTTCAACATTTTTACTAGTTACTGTTTACTTCTATGCTATTTAAATTATAAAAACTATTTAGATTTAGTATTAATTTTACACTTTCCCCGACGTTTTGGTTTCTTCTCAGCAGCCATGTTCACGGGGAGACAATATTACGAAGAAACAAGACAGAGACCGCTTGATCAATTTATAAAAATCCCATAACAAGATATTTTATTGAACCCCATAACCAAAGTCAATATCTCCAGGTTCCTAACCCTACCACCGCGTCTTTACTAAATAAATAACAAAAAGCTACCTAAATTTAATTTAGTCATACGCGTACACATCAAAAGCAAATTAACCATAATAATGAAAATATAAACCTTTCCTTCCATACACGAAAGCCTTGTGTTTTTACTCAAAGCAAATTATTTATTATCCACCAACGTTAGTGCAGTGCTTAATTTATACTATTTTATACCAACGTTGAATATCTCCGGCGGACTTGTTTGGTTTACAATTAAAGCGTTTGAGGGGACAGCAAGATTCTGTTTAAACTTACAATTTGTGCTAACTAGCAACTCATCTGGAGAAATAGCTCTGACTTACAGCAGATTGCAGCCAAACAACCATACAGTACAAGACCCCAAAGCCACCAGTAGGTCTACAATGAAAATGTCTATCCGAAAGTTCATGCAATCGAAATATTAAGAATATACCTACCGCGAAGTTTCTTTGAATTCCTACAATACTCTGACGTCCAGACCACTTTAACGTAGAGTTTAGGATGATCAAAGGGTTACTTCATGTGTTTCACGGTACTAATAGAATCAATAGGCCCGAAACTTCGACATCCACTTTTCATGGTAGGCCTACAGATCTCTGCATCTCAGTCTATTGACTTATGTTCTTGTGGGAAGTAAGGTAGCTAGGCGTATTGTATAAACGTTGTGCTGTCGCGGCGAATGATATTTTCAGAAGTTCGCTTGGCGCGAGCGATGCTTTTGATGCCGTGGGGTATATGGTATAGGGTGACCGCGAGCTGTCAAGTGGTATGCTTGTAAAAAAAGTATTTCTGTCTGTACAAATGATTTCAACTCTAAAACGATTTAATCTTTAGATTACCAGTAAGATTCATTTCAGACAATTTTTCATTCCGGCTTGCCTAATAACGTTAACATAAAATATAAAAGACTTTGGTCCTTAACTGATATTTAATGCATTTTAAATTATACCCTCTATAATATCATCGGTTATGACTATCGGTCATCGATCTTTGGTAATATCATTCAAAACCTCGTTGTGACTTACAGAATAATGGATTTTCAAGGTTTTATGTATTCCCAACTCATTAATTTCAATAACAACAACTTTGATTGAACAACGATTTTGAACAATCTTCGTTAAACTTGATTGCTACACTATTCAAAAAGTACCCATTATGTAAAGAACATCAGACGCCTTGTGTTATTATTTGAGGAATGCTTATAGCACACACCTTGCAGTTATTTATTACTGCACCGAACGTAGTCAGTTTTGCTTTTGTGCACCAAAAGACAAGTATTTTTTTGTTTATTTTGCTTCTCAAAATCTTGATTGTTATATATTTAAGCCTTTACGATTTGGGACGGCATAGTTATTAATAGATTAGTTATAAATATATATATGGGTATTTACAATGATCAAATCAGTGATAAGCTGCTACTTATAGTTACTCGCTCCCGATAGTGTACTTGTGTATACTCCAAGGGTGTAAGCTGTAATGTCCAACATTTGAGCCTTGTGGGACTCCCTATATAAATTCTTAAAGATATTAATGAAAGTTGGGACGACGTAGATACGAGTTACGAGACATTAAGACATGATTGTATAGACTTCTCCATGGAAAGCATGACGTGGCAATGCCAGTTATCATTGCGAATCAATCGTTTCTCTCTTCTTGAACAAATCCTGTTATCCAGGATAGCGAATGAAAAATACACACAGTCATAATATCAGTTATACTTCGAGGAAACAGTATAATGCATATCAAATGCTCATTTACCAGTTATTTTCGGGGTTTACTCTTTCAAACAAGTGTGGCGCATATAAAATTAAATTCTCACGCTGAAGGGAAGCGAGGCGGGCCGCGTTTTAATAATAAATCGGTTAGGTGTGATGCGAGCGAATGGCGACAACCGCGAACATCTGTCCGCTCACCAGCTGCGTGGAGCGCTGTGTAATATCTTTATTGTTTCCTATATTAACGTGCTCATAAATGTGTTAATAAAACTGAGGGAAGTTAATATAAAGAATGTAAACTGGCGCAACATTATGGTAAGAAATATGGCAGGCAAAAAGAAAGAATTTGGGTACTTTATTTACAAGAAACTGTCATTAGTATACCCAAGTGAATTCCACAGCTTTGCATGAAGGTTTGTTTTCCAGATCGGGCAGTGTCATTCAGTTTGCCACAAAATTCTGATAAGAACACAGAGTCTGGCATCGTGCTTGGTAGGCGGCAAAAGGCTCGTACCTTAATACTGATAATTTTAGCTGATTCATGAATTATGGATGTAATACATCTAGAAGATATAATTTCCCTTACTTTGCCAGGTATTTTTTAGGATTCCTGCACTACGAAGGGTAGCCTTAATGTTGACAAGTAAGCATATATCCAGACTTCGTAGTTCTACTGAATTTTCTAGAAGAAATATCACTTTGCAAGTCTTTGGAACAGACTGGTACCAAACTAATCGAAATTATGCATCCATTCATGGGTCTGATGCAGTCTCAAAATTATTCTCAAAGCTAGAACAACAAAAGCCTCTTTGAAATATAGCTTCTCTTTGCATACTGCAAGTATTTTTACAGCACACAACTTAGTTCTTTTTTTTTAGACACAGTGCATTCAAAGAGGCTAATTAGCGAATGACTTTTTGAGAGAAAAAGGCTTCAGATATGCTTTCTGAGCCTGAGTAATAGATAGCGGAGTAAACCTTGACATTCGCGAATATCTGAAGATAATGATATTAGGACGCACTGCTACTAAGTGTTACGATACTAATCGACTTGTTTTCAAGTAATACGATTGCAAGGATGACGTAGTGGTTTAATAGTTGCTTCACCACTGCCACTGCGTCGAGTGTTGTGGGTTCTAATCCCACACGGGACAAAACTTTGTGTGATCCAGAAATAGTTCTCCTGAGCTTGGGTGTTCTTTGTGTCCGTTGTTTGAATGTTTGTAAATTCCCATGCAACACAGAATTTAATACTAAGCGGGCTTTGCCTTTTTAAAATAAAATAAAATATTACATTGCATATTATATGCTCGTCCGTACACAATTTCTGCTGACATTAGCAAACAATCTTTATATACCTGTGTGTCGTGCACAGTAGGTGTATTGAATATTTTTTTAATCAAATCTCGATAGCATTACGAAGTTTAGTATTGTATCCGTCTAGTGATGCTCTAAAAAGAATAGTGGACTCAAAATATTTTATATTTAAGTAAGTTACGAGTACATTTACCAACTCTAAATCACATTTTTTTTAAATCTACTCAAGAATAAATATGGTACAAGTGTTGCATATGTAGCAGCAGAGGTAATTATCAAATGAAAGAAAAAGGTCGCACGATACAAACTGTGACGTAACCGTTATTTAAATGCAAATGTCCGAGAGAGATAGCAAAATAATCCTACTTCACCCCTCTTTTTATTTTATCTAAATTAACTCCCTAACTTATTTTGCAACCAATTTTGATGTTGTTTGCACAAAAAGATTTATTTAGATTGCTATTAATTGCTGTTGTGTGTAAAATCTATATATATAAACATCTCGTGTCACGGTATTTGTGGTTGCATTCCTCCAAAACGGCACGACCGATTGTTATAATTTTTTTAATGTATATTTGTTAGGTATGAATATATTAAAGTATATTTAATACCGCTAAGAAATAATTTACATGGCAGAACAACGTTTGCTGGATCGGCTAGCAATGTATAAAATCAGTCACTAGTGAACATTCGAATCATATTTAAATTTGTTGACAATACTGACCTCATGTACAATTTTGTCACGCAGTTACTGGTTTCTGCTTGCATGGTACATCCTTGACTATGCAACGCAAAAACTGCATTGAGCACAATTGTATTCGAATATCACTCAAATTATTTTTTAAGCGATTTGGGTTACTAATTACTAGTGTTCTTGTTATACCCTCCAGTTAAACTAATATGCTTCTGTTCGAAGTGGTTTCACATCGGTAGTGCAATGGGTGGGAATCGGACCTATGATTTCTCGAATGCAAATGCGAAGACATATCTCCGTTTATAAAATAAGCGAACCGCTGTTCTAGTAAAAACTAGTCATTGCTGGCATAATACATTTAATTTTGATGATATGATGATACAGTTTGCCTTACTGGGATTTTTTCTGCTGCTGTTGTGGCATTACTGGGAATTGATTACTAACACAAAGACGCAATTCAAGTCTGGATGGCACTTGCGTCAGTTGTTTCAATGTTTATAAAGATATCGACCCTGAGTATATGACTATTATACTAAATTAAGAAAATTGTTAACCATCAGTCAGTTTAACGATGAAAACGAACATTGTAACGGAACCTGCATGTCTGAGAGTTAATAAAGTTATCAAAGTTCAGTAAAGCCTGCGAACCCGCACTGAGCCAGCCTGGTGGACTATGGTCTAACCTTTCTAATATTGAGTAGAGGCCCGTGCCTCACGGTGGCACAGTTCATACAAAAGATTGACTTGTAATTACTTTACATTTCCTAAACTTCCCGAAATTGTTTTACCTAATATGTACAAAACAAGTATCATACGGGTAAAAATACGTGTAAAATATGTATGCCTTATAAAATTACCTGCAGAACACGTGCCGCATTCTTCCACCAACACCTTCCCTAAAGGAAAGCGTCTCTGCGTGCTCTGAATAATGCATGTCGGATATTCCACTCCCCCTCCCCTCCTTACTCTCACTCCGCACCTGCGGCTACAAGCCTCGAACACTTGGTGAAAACGGTGAAAAAATTTTAAACAGTCTCTTGACAGGACACTTGAAGTTTTACATTCGGAAAACGTTTGAAAACTTCGATATTTTATATCGTTTATATCTAGTACACGCGTGTATATACAATTATACATACGGGGTAAGCATAGGTGTATTACAGGCATATCATCAGCCATGTTTTAGGTTACAAGTAAGACAAAAGCCGAGCCGTTAATTGCTGTCTATCAGGCAGAATACCGCTCTCAAAAGTACTCATATACTTTATTTCTTTATTTATTTCTTTAAAAATACCGCTCCTGAACTAGGAGTCATTTCGGTATCGCGTGAAATTTTACAAATATTGCAACTACAGACACAAAGAACAACTACATATTTGTGGACTGCAGAATTTGTTGTCCCGTGCCGAAATCAAAACCACAACACTCAACACAGTGATAGTGGCTTGTGGTCAACTTAGATTTCTACGTCATCTATGCAACCAAGTTCTTTGAAGTCCAATTTGATTAAAAGCCCAGGTTTTAGTGATAATTCCACTACGTTCTATTCCTCTTAATATGCTTACAAATGGAAAAAAAAACAATGCCTTCTCTCCGAAGTCATTTAAAAACCCATTTGTCGTTATTTGTAAAATATACGCCATCTAATAAAATTTTACTAACCCTTATTGCTCTAATAGCGTCAGGCACTGCTACTAAATTGTAATTGGAGATTTTCGCTCGAAAAATTCTGAAATGGGGTTGTATTTTAAAGGATTGGAATACTGTCCTATAAATTTAAGAAAGCGTCAGTTTCAATCCATTGTGTAGTAAATTATTTGTAAAAAACTGCATATTTATTTGACTTGCCTTCTTTTTTATATCTTTTAAGGTCTGTGGATGAAAGAAAGAAAGCGTTTATTTTGATTCATATCTAAAAATTAATTAACCTTTTGAGTCACAGGTACACCGGTGGCCAGATACAATAGCTTTTTTATTACAAGACTCGACAAGTTAAAGAATATACAGTATTTTTATCTACAAATATTAGAAATGCAAATGTGATTTGTTATGCATTCACACCTTAACAAGTCGACCGGTCATCATGTAATTTTGCATACGCGTTGGTCTGCCTCTGGTATCTTGGTTCTTGTAGAATCGTTTGTCCTCACCGTTACCAGTTATTTAGTGACAATACGGATAAGTAGAGATTGTTCTACCTGTATACAGTAAACCAGCGCAAAAATCGCAGTAACTGCGTTTGTGTGAGTAAATCAACGAAAATATTCTAAGTCGATGTATTCAAGAATCGGAACTGACACTGTAATAATATAGCAACATACCACTGTTACGTCAAGAGCGTCAACAAATACAAGAATATTTCAAAGACATTGTCTTAACATGCATTGGCTAGCTCAGAAGATTAAATCAGTTCACTCAAACCAAGAGCAGGCATGGTTTATACTGAGAAAGCATACCAGCGCTTTTCAAAGCTCGAGACACTTCATACGAATTGCACAGACTAACAAATTGAATTAAAACGAGTGAGTATCGAATACACACAGTAGACTTGGTTGAAGCATTTGAGCCCAGCCTGCCCGGGATTTCCTGCACCGAATTTGTCACAAAGAAAACTCGACGTGAATTCAGTTCTACCCTGCACGGAAAACTCAACCTTAACCGAAACACACAGAGCCCAAAATTGTTTACTACGGACCAAAGTGAATTGTTTGACCATTAAGGGAAAATAACATTTAAGTCGTCCGCATAGGGATGGAAATTGAATGGACATGTTCTCGGTTTTCAGGTTTACCTCTGTCTAGACAGGTTATATCAATAATTAATGGCTTCATAATGCCTGTTATATACGAATATGCATAGCTTACGGAACGTAAACTTAAGCGTGAAAATGGGGCCTTATTTATACGCGAGACGGCGCCACTTTCGCCTCAGACATATGTCGACATTTTTTTAAAGTTTGGTTTCTTAACATATTGTTTTATGAGAACTTAAGTAAGAAAATGGTTGCCTGTCGTACAAACATGGTGACAGAATCATTTATTAACAATATTTAAACCAATAAACAAACATACAAATACTCACGCCTCTACAAGTTAAGCAGAGTTGTATTACAGCTGTAGTATTTTCGACTACCTATTTAGGTCCAACATAAAACGGATGAGCCTATTAGTTTTGTGTCAATTCCGAGAGTTTTGTAACCTTAATAACGTTATGCTGGACCTGGAAAATTTAATCATGGGCTACAAGGCACCAATGTAGCAGTAAACATATCACCACTTTCTTACAGAAAACCGCCGTAAGAGTAGGAATACTACTACTGCCCTTTGCTCGGTAAGTATACAATAGCTTTGGAGACTCACATACCTGTATTTCACACTTCTTTCCTTTCATATTAAAGTAAATTAACATACGATGAAACCGAAGGCTTATTAAGTTTAATACAGTAACAGTAATTTTCACTCTCACCCTCCCACACACACACACACACACACACACAATCATCCTCATTTCACATACAGGGCTCTTTTACACTTTTTTACATTTTTTTCATTTTACATTGTAGTTTTATCAAATTTAGTGACTTTTTCTTTAATACCATTTTTCTTTTTTGTATTGTTATTATGATTTATTATTATTATTTTCATTTGATTCATGTTATTGTTATTGTCCTCTTTTGTACTATTATATAATTTGTACTATACCAAGGGGTGGGGACCTGGTGTCCTGAAACACAGGCCTCGTGCCTAGCTTAGGCACCAGTCTCCCACAATATATGTTGTAAACCGAATTATGTAATATTTGTAACACTGTTTATTTAATATGTGTATATTGTGGTGAGAAAATAAACGTTATTATTATTATTATTATTCACTTTATTACTTTTTTTTTCTAATAATCACATTTTTACATATATATATATATATAAAATCTATACATATTTAAAAATATAAAAACTGAAATGACCCACCGACATCGGGAACAGGGTCCAAGCTGCCGGTGGTTAGGGCCCCAGAGAGAGGAATCTCCTCACAATACGCGCCGTGTCGAGTAGTACTGCCTTTTGCATCAAGGACTTGATCCAGCCATCTAACGCGAGCCTCTGCAGGTGGTGGTCGAGGCTCTTAGGTATTAAACCATTGACTGTAATGACTATCGGCACAATGATCGCCGAGTCCACATGCCACATGTCGACAATCTCGTGAGCTAGGTTCAAGTATTTCAACTCTTTTTCTTTTTCAGCTTTCACAAGATTCTCGTCATGCTGAATGGTAACATCGATGATCATTATTTTATTATTATTATTATTAAAGTACTTTGCTTGGGCTCTGGGACAAAATCTACGAGCAAAGGTCTTGCAAACATCCATAGATAACCGCTAACCTGGTAATAAAGTAACAGGTGTTTTCTACCTAATATGGTATACAAATTATATAATTATATATAACCTTTATTATATCGAAACACCTCTTTAGTTAATATTGTTTTAATGCATTATGAAATATGCCAATGTCAAATTGCTTTCTACGGAAATTCGTATATATTCCTGCATTTTGGTTTATTCAACTATTTAAGTTATTCAATATAATTTTACATTGGTATTATTAATTATTTAGCTGCTAGAAATATTTGCCGATTGAATGGATGCAGGTGAGAAATGTGAGAGCTTTCGAAATAGATTTACGGCTGGAGCTGTTCTCAATATAACGTTTATTGAACTGATCTAAAATAGAGGTTATTCATTGTCGTCTTTCATTTATATTGAGGTCCGTTTGTGTTATAAATCTGTCTAAAAGCAGCTTAAGTAATATAACTTCTGATTTTTGTTGCGGGTTCTAAGACAGCTTATCTTTCCCGGAACATCATGAGTGTCTAAACTCAGGGTTTTCCATAGTCACCACTGCTGAACCTGGGTACACAAGTGTAACAGTGGTGGGAATGTAGCCAGGAATAAACAAACAAAATATGGTTGTTAACAAATTATTGTTTCCAAGAATGACGATAACAGCGTGAGAAAGCGGTATTTGAAACATCGTTCGAGACTAAGTTACGGAGATTTCTTGACGTAAAAATTAACAATTATTTGATGATTCATTATTTAAAATCGCCTGCTAACAAACATAGTTTTATGCTTTGCACCGACTAATTAAATGTTAGTACATATCTTCTTTTATATTAAGCACTAATAAAATGCTTTAAATAATCCATAAAAATTCGCAGTCATAGCATACCTGAACAAACTCTCTATAAAGGAAATAAAATAATAGTTTGACGATGAATAATAAATAAAGTCCTTTACCAACAGACTGGAGTGCTCCTCTCAAAGAAATAAACGGCATTAATTTAACTAATTACTTCCCTCAACGTCGCTCATATAATTCAGTAGTGTTCGTACACAAAAAATATCTAGAAGAACATAAACCTACTGAAGAAAAGAAAGAGAAAGTTAAGACGAAAAAAGATAAGAAAAACAAACAAGATAAATGCCAACAGGTCAACTGCGATAAATATACTGAAATTACTAGAGATAAGGCATACAAGCTCAGCTATAACAATGATAATTCTATTCTGGAGCAAACCATAAGATTTGCCAAAAACATCGTCCCACTTGTGATACCACCAAGTGAAGATAAATCCAATGTGTTTTATACAATAAAATCATCAAAGAAGCACAAAAAGAAAGACAAGAAACACCGAGAATCTAGCTCTGATCATCATGATTCACTACCAGAAAGGGAGGACGCTATACGAGAGCCAAAGAAAGTTGAAACCTATAGAAAAGTTAGAAAAGAAAGTTATAGTGTTAGAGAGTCTATCAGTCATTCTTCCAATAATACTTTAGATGATTTAAATATTAATCAATCACTATGTTGTACTTTTTCTGAAGTATCCGAAAAGAAATATCACAAAAAAGATAAAAATCATTCAAAAAAAGTAATTCACGGTGAAAAGCTCGCTATTTCTGAATCTTTTGAAGCAGTTGCGACAGAAAACGCGGCTGATGCACATATTAAAATACATCTTATGAATGAAAAAGAAAAACATTTCCTTAGTGATCGTATTAAAGAACCCGTTTTAAACGCTATCAGAGACTGCATATCGGAAATTAATAATAATAATAATACAGACATCACTACAGTGCAAAATTTCGTAAAGTGTAATTCACAAAAACTAGATAACATTCTAGATAAATTAACATGCATTGATAATAAACTGGATACTCATGAAAAGAAATTAGATATTCAATGGCAGAAGATAGAGGCTCATGAAAAAAAAATAGATAATTATGAAAAGATATTGCATAATTATGAAACGAGAATGAAAACTTACGAAACGAAGTTAGCAGATGTTCGCGAAAAAAAGAATGATGCTCAAATCGACGCTAAAGTGGTTCCACTACCGAAGGTGCAAGATTGTAAGCCGAAAGCTAAAGCGTCTACGTTGGAAGAATTAGGAGAAGATCTCATTGAAATCAAAGAAGAATATAGCTCGGAAGAAGAATTACATCAGGAACTATTGGATCGAAGAAGTAAGAGCTCAGTCGTATTGGAGTTGGAAGCAGAATATAAAGAAGATAAGAAACTGGAGTTACTTGGAGGTGGAGAGTTGGCTCGTTTAGCCAAAGGCTCTGCGTCAGTTGGTGCCAAACTAGAACGTCCTAATAGAATCCCAGCAAGATTTTGTTGGACAGATGCAGCATAAAAGAAATAATTTTGATACCTACTTATTTAGCTTTACTATTCAAAAGTATGTCCTTTCATTTGTTAAATATAGGTCTATAAAAGTTTATTAAAGATAAATATTCTTATTGGTCAACCATTATAATCCATAACAAACAAACAACTAACCCAGATATCGTAAACTAAACAAAACTTCCTAATGCGAGGCTATCACGCACAAAAATTACTTATTAATCGATTATGAATCGACACTATCCGAAACATTGTCGATTTGCCTGCGATTCGGGTCGCATGCCTAGCGCCCATGAATCAAATACAATCGATATTGTTACTCGACGATTCCGAGTTATTCGTGGCATGTATCGACTTCACTCAGTGATTTGCGGGGACGGTATCGTATTGCAATAGAATAAATACATTTCATACATGAATGGGCCTTTGTTTGTGGACATTTGTAACCTGCATTCTTGAATGGAAGTTTAAACCTGTTTATTTTCATTTTAGTATTGAATTGTTTTCATACATTGTTCTATTGTGTTTCATTAGTGAATAGAAAGAGTTAGAGCTTTTTGTCAAATAGTTACACACGCTTGTGTTTTAAGAGGCTAGGTAGAGTGCTATTACATGCGCGATTACAGTTTAATAGTTGTAATGTCATCACATGTTAGGTGACAAGAAAAATAAGATCACGTTACTTTTGTCAACTACTACTACAATCTGTTTACCAAAAATACTCATAATACTTAGGCTTGCTCTGCAGTAAAACTAGAATCTAACGATTGACAGTTACACGAGGATAATATCCATAATGCAAATACTACCTAGTTATTAAAACTGCGCCGAGCTTAAGACAAATAATGACAGACCTCGTGCGGCGCATATTCAAATCAGCGCGCGGTCGCCATAGTAAAATTGTATGGAAGATTTGAAGTGCTTGAGTGCCAAAACAGGCGGTCACCGTTAAATGAATAAAATCAACACTTTTTGTTTTATACAAATATAAAATATATATTTACCATAAAAATGAATGTGCTTACAATTACACCGTGTAAAAATCTTAAAAATATATATATTTTCGCCTACAAAATGACGCAAATTTACACGAAAAATGCAAAAACGTAAGCTCGTGTTACGTGATTTTTAGATTATAACAGTAGAAATCTATCATATTTTACAGCTTAAATGAAACATAAATAGTTATATTACAATTTGTCCGTCCCAAATATTAAAGTTATTGGTTGACAATAAAGATACATATTTATCAAAAAAGCACTTCAAATCTTCCATGTAATTTTACTATGGCGGCCGCGCGCCGATTTGAATATGCGTCGCACGAGCTCTGTCATTATCTGTCTTACGCTCGGCGCAGTCTTAACCACTGATTATAAAATAAGTAGGTTTTCTGATCATTCAAAGATTCGAAAATCTATAATCATGCAATCAGCCTATTACCATACGTATTACTCATTGTAACAGTAAATACAAGTAAATTACAATCTACTATATTCTAGAGGGGGTAGGTATAGATTTAGATCCACATTTCCCTGAGTATCGTTTTAGATACCACACTATGGCGACCGGGCAGAATTCCAATCTCCGTGTTACTACTGGCCATTTCTTGACATAAAAATCAATAAGCTTGCCCAACCCCAAACTTCATTCAGAGCAGTCACACTTACAAACACTGCGCCAATAAGGCGCTTCTTACTAAATTAGCTAAAAAATTAACCCATAACTTCCAGACTCTAAATTTAAAATATGGACCTGACGCAACTAAACTGAAGTTTTTATATAAGAGGGTCCACAAAAAATATTAAATTACTTGAAACTTGTCTACTAAAGCGAGCATAACTGCTTACCCCTTTCTAAGGATGAGGGATAATTAAAACTGTGAACAAAAGGAGTTAAGAGAACGTACGCTTTGAATGGCTCTATGGTAGAGTCTTTGACTTTCACAGCTTACGACGTGAGATGAATTGATGACAAAAAATGAACTTGTAATTTAATGTATTAAAAAGGCCTGGAACCTTAATCATGTTACTTTAATAGTGTTTTTGTATTATATATAACTTATCTATATATATATATAGCACAGTAACCTTTCCCCTCAGTTTGTCAACCGATTTTAATTAAGATTTTTAAGCTATTCTTTTTTTTTTTGTTTGGTAGATTTTGGTGCTCGAGAGTTATCAATAAAAAACAATTGGAAACAGTTGATTTATTTTCTAATGTAAATTCATATATAGTTTCTCGAAGTTTTCAATAATGATTGTAGTCAGCAATAGCTCAGTGGGGAGACCAACAGACTGCAATGCAGAGGGGTCTCGGGTTCGAACCCACGTTGCGCACCTCTGACTTTCGGAAGTTATATAACTTTTCGAAATTATGTGCGTATTGATTGACAATTATCGCCTGCTCCGTGCCTCGGTTAGCACGTTAAGCCGTCGGTCCCTGCTGCCATGAACGTCTATGGCAGTCGTTATTGGGCGAGTGTCGACACAAAAGATCCCACTGCGTCGAAGTGTCGCCGGTCTGCACTGACTGGCCCCCACATATGATACATACATACATACATGATTGTAGTCGAATTTCGAACAGAAGTAATGTTAACAGGTTCCCTGTCCGATGTATCACATATGATACATAACAATAGATTTTCTATTGTGTATATCATGGAACAGCGAATGGGTTAATTTAAAGCTGGAATTTACACAACATTAGAGACAAGTTAAAAAAATGTACTGTATCGATTATTCAGTTCCATATTATTTTTCCACCCTATCTATCTGTGTAAAGCATCTCAAAAATCGTTTAATCTTCATAGCGTGCAGCTCACATAAACACAACAAACAGTCATAAACACAAACAACATAGAGTCGTCATCATAAAACCTTAATTTATTGATGTTAGATATTTATTTAAATACAAGCTTTTGCCCGCGATTTTGTACGCGTGGAATTTCAAAGTAAGTACATATGTATATTTTCTTTATTTGCATATAAAAAGCTGATCTACACACATACTTATAAATATAAATATTCATTGATAATACCGTATCAAATTTTCTTATTTTTAATACTCGACTTATCATATCAACGTATCAAGATAAAATATATACCAGATTTTAAGTATACGTATAGCAATACAAACAGACAAGAGACAAATCTAAAAACAATTGCTTTGGGTTCTATACCACTTAAAATAATTTTCTTAAGTATATCCTGTGTACAGAAATCGACCAGATACAAAGATAAACATACTTTATCCTCACCTCTTTCAAACATACATAAAATATCACCAAATCTACTATAGTGTAACCTTTAGGGTTTAGTTTAGGTGAAATGTAGATATATTTAGGAAGTACAATGAGAGAAGGTATAACAAATACACTTTTAATATATTTAGTATACAATTATAGTCAGGGCGTGGTTCGTTAGAAGGCTTGCTGCGTGTCCTTGTAGTCAGGAGCACTTAACTCGAGATGTGGAGCCGAGCCGCAAGGTCTCGTCCAGGACGCGATCGGCTTATATATGGCGCTGCCGCCGGGCAGGGGGGAGAAGGTCCGCGTCACAATAGGTACATTTTGCCAAGTATCCTTATTTGATATTTGAAAGGTCAATCCAAATTGCCAAGTAACGGGAACCTTGACTTGTCTGCCAAGAATCACATTACAACTATCGTTTAGTGACCTTAGAGGGTGTAAAATTAGGCTTCCTCCCCCTCTTCCTTTCATAATCCACCCTTCCATTAACAAGGTGAATTAATCATTCGAACAGGGAACTTGTGACTTGCAATTTGGTGATTACCAACGGGTGTAGAGTGAATGGGTGATTTGGTGATGTCAGATTATACAGTGACATGGTCGTGAGCTTGTTTGGATATACTCCGATTTAATTGGTATGAAATCTATGTAGTAAGGGTATATCGTGGGGTGATACTACTAATATAGGGTTCTTTCAAAATTGCAGTTTTGTTTGAGGAAAATCGGTAATGTTGTGTTTTTTATACAAGCTATGCATCATTTTCTACTTCATGTATATATTAAAATTTTCTCCCTAGCCTTTATTATTCCCAAGTCACTTGGGGTCGGCTTTTCTAGTCTAACCAGATTTAACAGGATATCAGTTTTTACACGGAGCGGCTGCCACTTGATCTCCGCATCCCGAAGGCTAACGATACCCTAAGGCTAGACTAGTGTTAAGATATTAGAGGGTACTGACTTTTCCAATAATGGCTGTCTTAGATGTTCATGGCAGCCGGGACCGACGGCTTAACGTGCTCTCCGAGGCACGGAGCAGGTGATAATTGTCAATCAATACGCACATAATTTCGAAAAGTCATATAACTTCCGAAAGTCAGAGGTGCGCGACGTGGGTTCGAACTCAAGACCCTCTGCATTGCAGTCTGTTGGTCTCCCCACCGAGCTGTCACTGCTTTTTTATTGAATATATTATAATAACATACTATAATAAATCGTTCGATGTTCTTTGTGGTTTGAATACTTGTAATGTCCTCCACCATACCTGGTTTCTTCTTAGTATCGCAGAAGTTATTAAAGAAGACTGACAGGATTTCAGAGACAATCTGGATTCGATAATATTTTATATGTATATACTAGACGGAAGTATACTTTGTTTTAATTATCAAAAACTGTAACTATCATACAATTATGGCCAATTGATATAGTGATTCCGTGTAGACACTAAAATACCTAACTTTGAACACAACTCGTATAAAAATTACGTAATACACGTAGATTAAATTGTTACTAACACATGAATATCGTCGGCCTCGATGGCGTAGTGGTTAGTGTAACCGACTGCCACGCCTGAGGTCGCGGGTTCGATGCCGGCACAAGTCAAACATTTGTGTGCATGAACATGGATGTTTGTCTTGGTCGGAGTGTTTCTATGTATAATATGTATAAAATGTATGTATTTACATAAAAAAATATATGTGTGTATGTTTATCCATTGTCTAGTACCCGTAGTACAAGCTCTGCTTAGTTTGGGCTAGATGGTGTGTTGTGTATGTAGTAGAATATTATTATATTATTAGAATATATAGATTTATCTCCAAAATAAATGCATGCTGACAATAAACTTATCACAAAATAAATAAAATAGTCTTTTGTGTAAGAATTACAAGACAAAACGAAGGCATACAAATATTTAAGCGTTTTTATAGGTTGTGTGTAAAGATAATTGAATTTTTGTAACTTAATTACACATAAACTGCTTAACTCATTTGGATGCAACACAGATAAATCGTGTAAAAATTTAACATTTATGATACTTTTCTACCTATAAACGTTCCTGTCTTATACATACAAGCAAAACTGCAAGTAGAACCTAGTCAAATGACAAACGTCAACAACTAGAACACGTAAAACTCCAAGTATACAATTTAATAGTTATACCGGTAAGCGCAGACGAAACTCCCAAACTCCATCTAAAACGTTTACTCAGCATAATTTAACGAGTTAATACGTCCCAACTTTTCCTCTATTATAATAGCTCTCCTCTATTATCCTACACGAAATTCTGCTTATTAATACTGTGGCATAGGTTTGTGATGTTTTTGTCTGATTGTGAGGTCCCGGGTTCGATTATCGAGTTCTGAAAAGTATTATTTGCTTGCTTTTCTGATACTACATTTTCAGTAGCAGCATGAATGATTATTATTTATTATTATTATTAATAAAAATAAATAATTCATTATCGATTATTTGTTCATAGACAGCATTATGCATGCATATGAATATTGAAAAACCTTACTCATATTATAAGTATGAATGTTAGTTGTGGGTGGCCCAAGACCGTTCTGTGTGGAAAACCTTGGGGGAGGCCTATGTCCAGCAGTGGACGTATTTCGGCTAAGATAATGATGACGATGATGATGAATGTGAGTTAATTTCTATGTTTGTTTGTTACGCTTTTACGCCTCAGCTACTCCACCGATCATCATGAAATTTCGCATACAGATTGTCAGGGTTACAGAAAAGAAAATCGAGTATTCATAAAAAAATGCTACTGTTTCCGAGGGATACCTAACAGTTGACAAAATATAGATAAACAATTTATCTGTGAGCGGCACCTAACTAGACAAGCTGTAACTTTAACCCTACCATATAAAAGAATGAAATAAAGAAAGAAAATAATTTATTCCACATATAATATACTTTCTAGAAAACAACCAATACCTATAAAAAAGAACAAATAAGGTCCTGCGTCAGCAATGTTGCAGTGTAACCATAACGCTGGTATTCTTGCAGAGCCTGCATGTATTCGATGCATGTGTGTAGTGTGTAGGTAATAAATAGTAATATACATACATACATATAAAAACTTACAATTTATCAGTAAGGAGTACCTAAATAGCCAAGCTGTAAAAACTCATAACGCTAACTTTTAACACTTCCATAATAAAAGAAATAAAATTCAAAAACATAAAATTTTTTGGCAAGGCACGGTAAGAGGTAACTAATTAGCCAAGGTGTAACTTTTAACGCTACCATATAAAAGAATTTAAATTTGAAAACATTCGATTTATCGGCAAGTACCTACAACAATAATGTGTGAAAACGATATAAACTTTAACAATCATGGGCTCCTATCTGTAAATCATAATATAGCATTTTGATCAGGTCACGCTCGGCTGGGTGCCAAATCCGGCAGACCGGACGTATTTTATAGGTCAGGTATAATCGCTGATAAATCCTATAAAACCGGCACCAGCGCAGCCGTTGATTAAATCATTTCGCTGATGACATATCACTCCGTATTATTTAATATAATTTACGTGGGCGAAATCGCAGTTGCCAATTATTGGTCGTGCTGAACGATATTTGGCTTTTTTGTTACGAATTTGAAGTAGCATATCATACATACATACATTTGTGACAATACGAAACTTGTTCGAGGGAGTAACACCACTATCTCTTCTTCTCTCTTAGCCTTTTATTATTCCCACGTCACTTGGGATCGACTTTTCTAGTCTAACCGGATTTGACTGGATATCAGTTTTTACACGGAGCGGCTGCCACCTGACCTCCGCAACCCGAAGGCTAACGATACCCTAAGGCTAGACCAGTGTCAGGACATTAGAGGGCACTGACTTTACTAATAATTACTGCCATAGATGTTCTTGGCAGCCGGGACCGACGGCTTAACGTGCTCTCCGAGGCACGAAGCAGGCGATAATTAACAATCAATACGCACATAATTCCGAAAAGTCATATAACTTCCGAAAGTCAGAGGTGCGCGACGTGGGTTCGAACCCGAAACCCTCTGCATTGCAGTCTGCTGGTCTCTCAACTGAGCTATTGCTGCTACTGTAACACCACTATCTATACTAATATTATAAATCTATATCTACTAATATTATAAACAGGAAAGATTTGTATTTTGTGTGTTTAACAATCAACTAAAGACATGGACTAATTTTAAAAATTCTTTTCCCTTTCGAAAACAGTTTTATCCATAAGCAGAACAGGCTATATAACATCAAGCTACTGGCCAGAGGTGCAGAGCAGTAGTCACAAACGTGGATAAAACCGCGGAGAACAGTAGATAATATAAACCAGCCTAACAGTAACACTGTTACTACCTTTCGCCCGGTTAATAACAGTTTTGGAAACTCATATACCTACGTCTTCTCTTCCAGTTTATTAATTGCATCTTAATTCCTTTTCCTGTGGGGGTCGATGAAGTTAAATGATTTACCTGGTATTACATACGCGCATAGGCTTCAGTAACTACTTACTATCAGGCCGTATGATTGTTTATCGCCTTGGAAATACTTTAGAAATGCAGATATATGGACCCTGCTCACGTTGTAAACCCTGGAATAATGCGCTAAGGGACGAAGACCATGTTGCCCCGGCCAAAAACGCAGTGCCTCCTTAACTAGCTGTAAACCTCACGGCAAGAACCCTGATATAATCAAATTGTAATTTTTAATATGTTTAAGACAACAGAATAATAATTGTTTTCAGCGTAGAGTAACAGTAACTAGTATTATTAACAGTAAGTAAATACAGCGTTTCAAATAAATTAACTAACCAATAAATTTTCACGTACACAAGTAACAAGATTTAGCAACTTCAATAAACTTACTAACCAATAATCTTTCGCGTTTATAAATGTTACTTTGTGATGTAAATACAAAAATAAATTATTTTAATTTTGACTTACCAACACCGCACTATAATAAGGCCTGAAAAGTAATAGAACTAAAGTACTGGAGAACTAAATTTGATGCTCAAATATAAAGAACTTACTAATATTATTAATGTGAAACTATGAATTGTCCTTTTTCACGGAGCAACGTACGGACTCTTTTAATACGATAGAAAGCATGGTTCTTGGTCTTTAGTTGCAAAGTTATTTTTATCATTGTAATCCTTTTTCTTTTTTTATCTTTGTCATAAACTTCTTCTTCACATGGTCTGTGATGTGTCTTCACATGTTCGCATTGAATTCTGTTACTTACATAAATCATGCAACGTGAAAGTGTCAAATATATTATTGCACTCCTGCCTATATTAATAAATATATATATACCTAAAGTTCAGCTTCATTCATAAGTACTTTAGTTTGTGTGTGTAAAAGTGTGTGAAAAATGTAGACTTAATTATCCTTCACCGGGTTGCCAATATACAAAAATAAATACAAGTTTAAAGAATGAAATGAATATATTATTAATTTTATAAATGCGGAAACTTACCTACCTAATAATATCTTAGGCTTAGCTTATAAAGCGAGAGTTGTAAAAAATCATAGCGATTGTTTTCATTTTCAATAAAATGCATTTTGAAATTAAAAATAAGCAAACTATGTACGATAAAAGGCTGGACTAGTACTCCAAATATAAAACATATTACAATTTTAACGGTTTCGGTGAGATAATGGGTAAATGGTTATCTACCAAAGGCACGATATCCTCAGATATCATGATGTGTACCTTCCTTAAATATTGATAGAGACAGATGATGATCCATAAGTCTCCATGTCTCTCTCTTATACAGACCTAGTCTTAAACCGCCTAAAAAAACGTAATTATGTAGGTAATAAGCATTTTGATCAGCCGACAGCGAGACACAATAGTTTTTCAATTATGTTTGATATTTCAGGAATTGACTGATTAAATAAAACTGAAGAATCTAATATTTGTGACTTAAGTCAAGAAATCACACAGTCATAGCATAAGTCCACGCGTACTCAGAACATTGGGAAATAACAAAATGGCCGCTGTATAATCAAAGCCTTAAGCATATAAAATGTATGTATGTAATTGAGTAATGTAAATAACTAAACTACGAAATGTAAAGTGTAAGCGTATAAAGTAGAAATAAAGCGAAATATGAAGAAAATAAAATCATTCAAATTGCGGACGGAGCAGCATTGGAAGAGCACTGCAATGTTTGTTTTGATAAAAGTACGTTTTTACACTGAGAGAGCGGCAAACGACAGCGGTATTCTGCAACGGCATATGCCGTGTTACTAGACGGCATTGCTTAGTCATTACGAGTTTGTATATATTTGTTTGTAGACTAAGACTAATCTTTGAGTGCCACATCCACTCGCAGTTTTGTATCGAAAACAAACTTATACAAACTAATATATCAAATAATATCATCTGCCACCACGGCACGTACTGTTGCTGTCTACTACCTCTGTTGATCTTAAAAACGTACCTTTATCGTTTAAATATTTCGCTTCCCGACCGCAGTTTGAACAGTGCTTTAAAAAGGAAAAAAAAGAAGTGCTGTATCTGGCAATCACTCACCAAGGTTTGAGCAGCCGTCTGGTGCTGTAAAAACAGGCTTCAGTCAGTTAAGCCAGTAATAGAAGAGTCATTTTAGAGTAAAGCAAAGTGACAAAGACAGTTACTGGTATAGAAGAGCTAGTGATTTGTTCAAACTGCGGGCTGCGAATCGGCCGCGTGAACAGATTACTGGTCAGACATCAGATCAAATGGCCACATGACCGAATTTCGGTCATACAGCCAAATTTCGATCATGTGGTTAGATGCCGGCATAATGATCAAAATACAGCCATGTAACCAAATTTTGACCATACGATCAAATTTTGAGTCTGTTCGGATATAGGCTAGTTTTTCGATCATGTGATGTTATATCAGCCACATAGAGAAGTTTTGCGCATGTAATCACATTTTGGCCAAGTGGTCAGATGGGACGGGTGGTC
This sequence comes from Catocala fraxini, assembly GCA_930367265.1. Classification (NCBI taxonomy): domain Eukaryota; kingdom Metazoa; phylum Arthropoda; class Insecta; order Lepidoptera; family Erebidae; genus Catocala; species Catocala fraxini. The sequence goes on from OV884041.1 coordinate 2,105,473, forward strand.
AGAATCAGTATAATGATCAGATAGCCCGCGACGTGTGATTTCAGTGTTGAGTTTTGTATACATACTATAGATGAATTTATTTTTATGTTTGTACAAACAAAATAAAAAAAATGTTTCCATGTAGAATGTTTGACATGAGTTGTGATTTCTATTTGCTGATAGCTCTTAGAATAATAAAACTAATAATTAACTACAATATTTTTCTTAAATTAACTTAATTTTTAATTATAGTACTAATTAATTGGTTTGATAAAGTTGCTAAAATTCGTATAAACTAACACAACAATATAAAAACGATATCTAATTTTCTTTTACCTAACAATATATTTTTTTTTTTTTTTTTTTTTTACGTGGGCGAATGCATGACGCATACCCCTCCGCGGGGGCGGGCGGAGGGGTTATGTCGGACTCGCCGGGGTAAAAGAAAGATGGTAAAGATGTTAAAGTACCTCCCGGAATACCGACTAAACCTACCACGGTGTTCCTCAACAAAACCACTATCGACGGGGCCGCGCGAATCACTTTCGCATGCGGTCGCGACCCCGCCGAGGTTACGGCCCGCCGTATGAAACGGCAGGCCACTACACGAAAGACCTACCCTATAGGCACATCTAAAAACTCCCTACTGTCCCCCCTAGAGGGGAGACGGACTCGACACAGAGGCGCGCGTGGGAACACGCACGCCGCCTCTCGGACCTGGTGCTGAACGGGTGGCGGGCCGGCCCACAAAGCCCGCCACCCCCAGGTCAATCCTCAGGGTGGCTGGAGGTCGTCTCGCGCCCTCCGGCGCCCGGCTCTGCGGTTGGGGAGAGGGTTCAAACGCTCCCTCTCCCGCTCCACCGCCTCCTTGATGGAAATGACTTTCTCACAAAAGGAGGCGACGGCGTTCCACGACCTCTCACTCCGGACCATAGACTGAACTACGGCCGGGAGCGAGAGGGCAACCAATCCGACTGCCGCGATCAACTCACGGCGCTGCGATGCCCAGGCGGGGCAAACCGCCAAAGTGTGCAGCGCCGTGTCCTCAACAACGTCGCGGCAGTCGCCGCAGTGGTGACAACCGGGCGTCTCTTGCCGGCGTATACGACACAGGAACTGGCCAAAACAACCGTGGCCAGTCATTACCTGTGTCAGCCGGAAGGTGAGGGCGCCATGGCGCCTCTCCAGCCACTCCTCAAACACGGGACTTACCGCCACGATCGTGGCGTGCCCGACCTAACAATATATTATAAGCTTTCAGACCCTATCATTGATCAAAAAATGTAACTCAAAATAAACCACCTAGAAAATAAAATTAAGTAGGTAATAATTTCTAAAATTATTCTACCATTTCCTTGTGTTTGAGTTTGGATGTTGTGTTTAGATCGCTAAAAGGATTTAAATGACTTTATTCAATTGTATTCATTTTTAAACGCAAATAAGTTCAATGGCTTATATCTAAATAAATCACTTCGCCCAACCTGTGCCCATAAGTGGGATTAAGACAAAGAAGGCACTTCGATATTGGCAATAAAGCGCTGAAATCGCTCCGAGACAATTTATTATTGAAGGAAAGCAATATGAATAAAAACTACATTGTAGTAACTTAAGTGCCAGCCTTACTACTGCCAGTGAACTGCGGTCTAACAAAGATTGTTCTTTATTGCCTTTAGTGGCGGAGGTGTCTACAGTCAACTTGGTGGTGAACAGTAACACACCGGCTTACCTGTATAGAGTACGGCGGTTAGAGTCCAGGGTGCCTAGAGCAAGTTATTTTTACGTTAACGCGATCGAAATGTTTACCGCGTTTGGCTCTCTGATTGGTTAAGAGCTTGGAGCGGACCAATCGGAGCGCCGAATCAGAAACGTGTCAATAGCGTTAACGTTAATCAAACACGCTCTAGGCACTCAGGATTTGCCGAGACTAGATGTCTTTCGTTTTCATTTTTTTAAAGCTACTGCTATATTAGAATTATTCTTATTGTGGTGTATCGCCTTAGGAAACACCGTAGAAGATCTAATATAGCAATTGGAGCCAATAAATTCAAAAGGGAATGAGCAATCTAGTCCAAATACCAGCAAATAGGGGAAAAAGGCTTTAAATTTGCTCAACGTGACCGGTAGCTATCAAATGTAGAAAGAATTTATTAATTTTTGTAAATAATTTTATATCTTCTTAAAGATTCTTAAAACAGGGATAGCCTAGTGAGAGTGGACTGCTATGCAGACGCCTCGAGTTCGATCCCAAGGCACGCATCAAGGATGGCTCTGCAAAATATCAGCTGGAGGCTTTGAAGTCAATTGAGCGGAAGGCCAGGAGACTTATCGGCGATGACCAACTGGTCAACACACGACTCCAAAGCTTGGAGCATCGTCGTAAGGTTGCTAGTCTCTCGGTTTTCTATCGGATACATTTCGGAGAGTGTGCAGAGGAACTGCATAATTTGATTCCTCCTTCTCCATTCTACCATCGGACGACCAGACAATCAGGCCAGCGACACAGGTACATGGTGGATATACCACATTTACGCACGAAGCGATTTGCTTCCAATTTTATAATGCGTACCGCTAAGGAGTGGAATTCGCTACCTAAGTCTGTGTTTCCCGATGAGTACAATCTGGGTGTCTTCAAGTCGCGAGTGAATAGGTATCTTCTAGGCAAGCGTGTTCCATCGTCGACTGCATCTTTACATAAGATCAGGTGAGATCGCAGTCAAACGCAAGCCTATTAGAGTATAAAAAAGAAAAAAAGAAATCTCTGACTTTTGAAAGTTATGTTCCTATTAATTAGTTCATTATCGCTCGCTTTATAGATGAAGAAAAACATCGTGAGAAAATCTGCATGTCTGCGAGGTCTACATAATGTTCTCGAAGATATGTGAAGTCTGCCTAACCGCACTGGGCTATCGTGGGAGACTATGGCCTAAACATTCTCACACTGAGAAGAAACTCGTGCCCAGCTAAGGAACAGTTTAATACTAGGCTGATATTATATCAAGACTATATTGACGAATACGGAAATACGAATACGGAATGTCGAGCACATCGTTATTTCTCCAATCAATTGAGCATCCGTCAGATCGCATGATAATCATTTACCAATTTTATGAGCAGCTTAATTTGATTGTAGCAGATAAACCCGCTGCCGCTATTGTTCAATTAGCCGATTGCTCAATCGGCTGAATTATTTATTTACAAATAGGTGCCGCGAGTATTTGAGTAGTGTTTCGCTCAACAAAATGGCTACCCGCATAGCCATTTAAGTGCACGTTGTTTTAACGAGTACTACAGTATGGTATTTTAATTGTAATTATTGCTAATGAAAGGAACGTAATAAGCTGGTGTTTCGTGTGAAATGTGTGAATTAATTAATAACTGTAATAATTTAATTAGTTTTGCATTATATAAGCACAGTACATACTAATAAACAGTATTCTATCTTCATACAAACGGTCGGAACTCGAATCATACCTACGCGCCTCGGGCGTTGGTATGCGCTTGGTTCGCAACCAGTCGCGAATGCACCGCAGTGACGAACAGACGGTGTGATTGTTTTGTAAGCAGTAAGCGTACGATTTGTGATGATTTGATTTTATTGAACACTTTCTATTTCATTCATTACGAATTTAATTTTTGATAATATAATATACATATAATATTTACAATCACTAAACTATAAAGAAACTCAATTAGGTAGATACAATTAAAATACTGTAGGCGGGCAGCCCTAACGCGTGTCTATGAAACGCGCTGTTGTAGGTAATTATTTCAAGGACAGGACTGAGTTACAATATTGTACATGTATTTACTGTGATATAAGTGAGCGCACAGGCCACTAGTGAGTTTGAAAACATATGTACATAAACTCACGCCGGTATCCTAACTAATATTATAAACGAGAATGCAAGCTTTTTTGATATGCTTTCACGTCTTAACTACTCAACCGATCAGCATGAAATTTCGCATACAGGTTGTCAGGGGTACCGAAAAGAACATGAAGTATATTTTACTTAAATAAAATTGGAAAAACACGAGCAAAACCGCAGGCAAAATCTAGTCCTAACTAGTAAATGAGAATATGAGTTTCTTTCTTTGTTCACGTTTCACGCATTAACTACTCGACTGATCATCATCAGATTGTATACACTTTATCAGAGGTACAAAAAAGGCCAGAAGGTAGTTTTTATCCAGAAAAAAGTACTGTTTCCGTACAAATGAAGCCGCGGGCAAAATGTATTGTCAGTATAATCGAGAATAATACATTTAATAGCATGACGAAGTTTTTTACGTATGAATACGTAAGGAAATCTTAGAGTTGTTTGTAAAATGAAAGTCAAAATGTATGCCAGTTTTTTTATATACAACTAAAGTGGCAAACAAACCTTCGGCCCACCTGATGGTAAGTGGTCACCGTAGCCTATGGACGCCTGCAACACCAGAGGCATCACTTGCGCGTTGCCGACCCTTTAGGAATGGAAGTGGGAAGGAGGAGTAGGAACGGGGAAAGAGGATGATTGGGCCTCCGGCACTCTCACTCACCGAACGAAACACAACAGTAGAAATACTGCTATTTCACGGCGATATCCTGTGAGACGGTAGTCCTTCCCCGGTCGAGTCGGCCCATTCACGCTGAAATCAGCGAGGCTCTACTACTCTGATAGTATAAGAATGAAGCACTACAAAATATCATATATGAATAATGTAGTAATAATGAAAATACGAGAGATTGAACAAGCTCGGGAATGCGTGGCGCGCCTAAAGGTCAACAATAGGTCATGTCCGACATTATTTTCAAGGTTTTATTGTGAAAATTAATACATATTACTGTTACAAACTAATGAAATTTGCATTAAAAAACTAGCTATTGCCTATGGATTTCTCTGTATAAAAATTTAAAAAAACTTGATTAGTTACGAAATCTCAGTAGCTTAGATTATGTATTCATCGTAAAGTCCTTTATCAATTTGTTAAGTAATATTACAATCAGATCAGCCGTTTCGAAGGTACAGTCAAACATTTGAAAAGTAATATATTTATTAATTTTTATTTTTATAATATTGTGTCTCCTATTTACGCGAATATTATTCATTAAAATTAAACTACTAAATACGGATTTTATCGCGTTGTTTATTTGACACTTTATAACATAATTTTGAAAATTGTTGCCCTACTACTACTATTAAACTTTACTAATGTTTAAGCTAATTAAATTATTATTAAAACTATTAAAACTATTTAGATTTAATTTAATTTTACACTTTCCCCGACGTTTCGGTTGCTTTTCAGCAGCCATGGTCACGGGGAGACTAAGATGGTAGTTGTCTCAATGTTCCAGTGCAGTTATTTCAAAGTACCCGAACATAATTTAATCATTGGTGTTTCTATTTACGCAGAATGAGCTAAAATTTTATTTTTATTTTTATACCTGCAAGTTGTCACCTGATCTTAATTAAAAGCATTAATCTCAACATAACAAAGCATATAAGATTTATAACAAGATGAGTTTAGACAACCAACTTACTCTCCCTGTTAAAAGCAACTGAAACGCCGACGAAAGTTAAACTTAAATAGAAATAGATTAAATAGTTAAAATTTTATTTAAGTTTTTTTTATGCGACATGACATGACATGACATGAGATGTGGCAAACAATCATACGGTAAGTGGTCACCGTAGCTTATGGACGCCTGCTACACCAGAGGCATGCATCACTTGTGCGTTGCCGACCCTTTAGGAAAGGAAGAAGAGAAAAAGGAAGTGGAAAGGAGAAGGAGCGGGTAGGGGCAAAGAGGGTTATTGGGCCTCCGGCACTCTCACTTACCGAACGAAACACAACAGTGGGAATTCTGCTATTTCACGTCGATATTCTGTGAGAAGGTAGTCCGTCCCCAATCGAACCGGCCCATTCATACTGAAATCGGCGAAGCTGTACTACCTTGAAATAAGCTTTAATAGAAGTAAACGGTTACTAGTAACAGATTTAAACATATCTACGACGCTGTAATATACGTATCAAGTAGTTTCATGTCAAGATAAGATAAGATAAATAATTTTTGAGTTGAATCCTAACTATGAAGGTATATATTATAAATGCGAATGTGAGTTTGTTTGTTTGCGTTGACGCGTATCTCGCCACGGGGGCGGGCGGAGTGGTTATGTCGGACTCATCAGGGTAAAAGAGAAAAATGGTAATGATGATAATAATGGACCTCCCGGAATACCGACTAATCCTACCACGGTGTTTTTCGACAAAACTGTAATCGGCGGGGCTGCGCGAATCACTTTCACATGCGGTCGCGACGCCGCCAAGTTGCCAGCCCGCCGTGTGAAACGGCAGGTGACTACACAAAAAGACTAGCCTTTGGTCACCATTAGATTTAAGCCCTATTGTCCCCCTTTGTGGGGGGGAGACACACGACACAGAGGCGCGCGTGAGAACACGCACACCGCCTCTTGGACCTGATGCTGATCGGGTGGCGGGCAGGCCAAACTACTCCAACCTAATCTACATTAACGCTAGCTAAGCCGCGGGCAAAATCTAGTACATAATAATTCCTGGTACATAGACATTAAAATAATAGCCTCAAAAATCAACCAAATTTGCACTAACTATTGTTGACACCATTTTTTATTCCAACATCTACTCCTAGACACTCCATCTTTCTCTTACAAGCATGAATCACAGCAGCTAGAAACAATAGTCGTAATTGCTAACAATTAGTTTCAAGACCACAGTGGGGTCGCTTCGCCTAATAAATTTGCTTTAATGATACCAAACGGTGCAATATAAATGTACAAGTTTACTTCATGAAATAATTCAAGTCGTTGCAACACAGGCGAGCACGATAGGGTTCCCACTTCTTATAAGAATTTTATATGCAACACATAAAAATATATGAAATTTTTTATTAGCTTTTTTAATCAAAAGCTATATGAAATTCTGTATTCGTTTTTTTAACCAAAAAGTATATGAAATTTTGTATTAGATTTTATTAGTAGGTAGGATTCGAACAGCCGGTTTCCGTGGTCTATGCTTGCATAGTGATGATTTAGTTTTTGCGTTGCTAACCTTGCTTTCCGTCTAGACTTGAGTAAAGGCCTCGCGGCATCTGACTATTATTATCACAAACTTTAATAATAAAGTTACTTAAAATAAAATATATTCATACATATTCAGTCTTAAGCGATGGTCGAGGGGCATTACACCCACATTCTGTCAACAGCTCTGTGTTAGTACTAAGAATATTGACAGAAGTCAAAAACACTTTGTATTGTAGGATTTGCATATAATACCAGTACACAATCGAGGTAGGCCAATAAGAAATACGTATATAATAGACTCTTGAAATGCTCTTTAAACTAATCTTTATATAAAAATGATTATCTGCAGACTGCATTTGTTCTGCAATTACACTTGCATTGCAATTTTAGAGATTAAAAAAAGATAATACCAGCGTAATCTTTCTTCTGCGTTATTTTCTATGTTTATTGATCTCAATGACATTGGCACCATTTTGGAAGGCCTTACCTTCTGAGAACTTAACGTAGGAACAAAACTTCAGTGGAAAAGCATTCATCCTTTGACGACATCGCTTCATACAAGACACCTTTCTTTTTTTAAATGACATCTCTCGCTCTTGAAATAATGATTTCGGTCTCGTGTCTCCCCTGATGGCTCCCCTCGGGGAGACATCAGGATTTTTAAAATCTTATTGTCTCCCCTAGGCGGGGGAGACATCAGAACTTGCTAATAAATTATATTTTGAGTACTCGTGTATCCCCTGTTATGTTAATACATACTGGCCACTTGCAAATAAATAAGTATTTATGTATTATTTACCATGACTAATTGAGTACAATCTGTTATCTTTCAATGTCAAGTTTGTCATTTGTGTTGCTTCTGATTGCATCCTGGATATAAACTAATATTTATTAGAAAATGAATGGAAAGTTTCATTTCGTTCGTAGAAAGGGTGGGAATGTTTTAATTCTTGAAGGGTTCCAGTATACTATACACAAAAAGTATTCTAATAATGCAGAAAGATGGGTTTGCTGCAACAAAAAGAAATACAAATGCTCAGGAGCGGTGACCCTAAATGTAAGTAGTTTTATATAAGTGCCAGTCCTCTTTATTGTATATAACATCATTGGTGCCAGTCTAATATTACGTCTTCAGTTCGACAATTTATCTATCTATCTAGTTTAGTAATAATCAAACTTGGATCGTTCTTCGCTAGTGTCAAAAATAAATTAAAGTTTCGTACTAGGTATTTAATAAATTATTAATATTTTCAGGATAGCCAAGTTTTGAAATTAACAGAACATAAGTCGACTCTCATGAAATGTTTGCCCAACGAAGCTCGAAATGAGGTTGCGTTAACTTTACAAGAAATAAAAAATAAAGCTGCTGCTACTGTTGAGGAGCCTGTAAAAAAAGTATATGAAGATTTGATGGAACCGTTGTATGATCGAGGTCTTAACATGTTGACGACTATACCCTCTTACCAAAGTACCAAAACTGCAATTTACTCTAGACGAAAATCGGAATTAAGTGTAAATAAATTAATCTATAATAATATTAGTGAAGTAGAGATCCCTAAAAAATATCAACCGTTAATATTAGGCGACTACAAAACCGATAGTAAAAGGATTATAGTATTATGCTCACAAGAAGGAAAGCGGCTATTAAGGACACTCAAAGAGTATTTTAGAGATGCGACTTTTAAGAGCGTCCCTCGCCCATTTACTCAATTACTGGCATTACATGGTGACCTAGGGAGCACCGCTGAAACTACAAATATTATACCCATAGTATATGCTCTGATGAGCGACAAGACCGAGCAGTCGTATTTTATTGTATACGACATCATTAAAGCAGGTGTTCCTGATTGGGAACCCAATAAGTTTCATGCTGATTTCGAAATGGGTTTAACCAATTCTTTAAGAGATTTTTTTCCAAATATTATTATCAAAAGGTGTCACTACCACTTTATTAATTGTTTATGGAGAAAGGCCAAGGATAAACACATTAAATCTAAACTACATCGGAGAATCGTTGGTTTGTGTGCAGTGCTTCCACTGTTACCGCGGCATAAGGTCTTAGAGGGATATGAGTACATTAAAGACCAGTCTAAAGAATTAGATGTAATTAAATTAAAATCATTTTTAGAATACATGGAAAAGACCTGGTTAAAAAATGAACTATGTATAACGGAATGGTGCATTTACGATCAACGCCACCGAACCAATAATTTTGCGGAAGGATGGCATTCAAAAATAAATCGAAAAGTCAATAAGAATTATGTGACGATTGCAAAGCTGTTTTCGGTGTTAGAAAAAGATATGTCGATGAACAAAGTTGAAATCATTAACTTTGAAGATGGCATACATTCCAGTAAAAGGAGGAAAGTTCAGACCGAAAGAGACACGTTTATATTAAACACACAATTACAATTAATTCACGAAGAAATCAGTGTTGGACATTTTTTGGAAAAGCTGCGTTAATACATTGTACGTTTATTAGTTTTTAAAATAAATAAGTCTTGAAATATTTATCCTTTCCGTTACGCCCCGTATAAGCAAACTGATTTATTGATGACATGAGCTTTTACGAATATAGATACCTACTGCTAAAAAAAGCGATCTCACTTGGGTAGCTTCGTTTGAGGAGACAAAAAGTGAATAGGTAGAGATAGTAGTAGGTACGTCATGCTTGACGGGTATTTTTTTTATGGTTATTATATAATGCTTGACAGGGGATACACGAGTACTCAAAATATAATTTATTAGCAAGTTCTGAAGTCTCCCCCGCCTAGGGGAGACAATAAGATTTTAAAAATCCTGATGTCTCCCCGAGGGGAGCCGTCAGGGGAGACACGAGACCGAAATCGAAATAATTCCAGTGTCGCGAGGACTTTACAAACAATCAAACAACGGACACAAAGAATATCAAACTTAGAACAACAGCTATTTGTAGAGCATACAATTTTTTGTCCCGTGTGGGGATCGAACCCACAAGACTCAGCGCGGTGACAATGGCGAGGATATTTTGCAGAAGTTCTATTGCAGCTATGTACTTGTGGTAACCCTATACGAGTAGAATGATACAAATTGCAGCTAAAAAAAGATACCGTGCTCTGTGTATACTGTCTCATTACGTTTTGATACTTGTTTGTTATAAATGCTTAAAGAATTCACTACGTTTAGAGCATTCTACTCGTTTGCTTTGATCAAAGTGAGTGGGTTGCAGTAGAATTATGTATTAATTTATATATCTAGGTTATGCAAGTTATATACAACGTGGGGTAGAAAGTGAATGATGAATGGAAGAGCTCGTCTTGAAAGATTTGTTGGAGAGTTCCTATGAAATCGCCATTTGTATGAAAAACATCAGTAATGTTATAAATAATAATATTTTTAATGTCGTTCTTGAATCCGGTGATGCTTTGCGTGTATCGTTGCGTTTACGTATGCATGGTTTGTATGAAATTAAATTATCAAACACAGCAACAATCTTCTTCTCTCTTAGCCTTTATTATTCCCAAGACACTTGGGGTCGGCTTTTCTCGTCTAACTGGATTTGACTGGATATCAGTTTTTACACGGAGCGGCTGCCACCTGACCTCCGCAACCCGAAGGCTAACGATACCCTAAGGCTAGACCAGTGTCAGAATATTAGAGGGTACTGAATTTCTCAATAACGACTGCCATAGATGTTCATGGCAGCCGGGACCGACGGCTTAGCGTGCTCTCCGAGGCACGGAGCAGGCGATAATTGTCAATCAATACGCACATAATTTTGAAAAGTTATATAGCTTCCGAAAGTCAGAGGTGCGCGCCATGGGTTCGAACCCGAGACCCTCTGCATTGCAGTCTGTTGGTCTCCCCACTGAGCTATCACTGAACATAAACACAGCAACAATCATTTAATTAATTATAATTTCTATATCGCAAGGAACTTAGGAACAATGAAACAATATACACAACCAGATACAGGCACATTTTTTTGTGGTTTACAACAAATTATATTCTGTTGAGTTCGAACTCACAGTAAGTGGTGCACGATGACCACTGTCCCATCATTCGCCAAATACATACATATTAAGTTTTTTTTGATTCACAATTAAATCTACCTGCTCCTTCAAGTATAAAAATTGTATTAGCGTGAATATAAGTTACATAAGGTAACACTATGTTATATTTGAACAGAAACTCAATATTGAACAGAGTGTAACATTAATTGTAACATCAAACAACGTCAGTCACGCATCAAACCGTTACCGCGAACTGTTTCAGTTTTGACAAACTTGTTTGCGCTCGGAAATAAATGTTTTATTCATGTATGTTGGGGTTTCAAACTATTTATTCTGTACTAACTTTTACAAGTAACTTTGTTACCGTAGTTTTGAGAGTCTATCCTACGGGGACCTTCTTGCGCATTTTCAGCGCATTTTTCACTTAGTTATACGAGTCTATTTTACAGAAACCGTGTATTTTTTTTGGAATGAAAGTTAATGTCTATCTCGTTTCTATAACTATCTCTATGTAAAAATGTACTATATCTGTCTGTACACCTAACTGTCCCCTCAAGGGGACAAGTCGCAAAAAGGACGATTTGTTCCCAGTTATCACCAGGAGACATTGTTTTTTTGCTTACCATTTTACATGTTGCTCAACCAGAAATTGAACACGAGACATTATACACAGGCAATATAGCAATATAGTAGATTTTTGTAATTGTTTTAGGTACCTATACAACTTCTGTAAAGTACCAGGTATGAAGAAAACAACGCAGTGCTTGATTATCTAATTTTCCATAATAATTGTAATAGCCAACTCCTTCGACTCAAACTCGAGCCTTCTGCGTAGCGATCTAATTAAGCTATGAATGTATCTAATTTAAAGGTGCCCAAATTAAAAATATCAATATAATAATATCAAGAACTGATATAATACCTTCGTAAAATAAAAATATATAGATAGCAGCCATAGTAAAATATTTTTGGCTACAATATATACTAACAACGCGTTATCGAGAGAACATCGATACTATTTGCTGTTTCGATCAGACCTGTCATATGCAGTCTGTGGTCGCGATTGCGCGGGAAGTGCCGTTAAACGATTTATTATGGAGCGAAGCAGTTCATTGCTTCGCAACGTTTCTCTTGTAAGTATGCTTTGCTGCTTTGTCTTAGAACAAAATAAGTTATAAGCTATTTAGTTGTCATGTTATCTTTGTCGTTTTAGCACAATGTGTTATGATGACTGTATTATTTAGACGGTAGCATAGGTAAGGAGTATACATCGTTATGTACGGGGTTCAATGTTTATGTAGGGTATAGGATTTTTGTTAATAAATTTGGAGCATAGTAAGTAAAAGCATCTTAGATTTTATTTTACGCTCTGGGAACGTGTTATAGGATTATACTGCAAACATTTTTAATAGCAGACTCCGTCCGTAAATTGTTCTGAATGACGTAATAGGTTACGAAAAACCTAAACTACATCTGTCAAAATGTGTATGCCATAATTCTACTTACCCATGCGAGGAAGTCAAGAAATAGGAAAGAATAGGATAAATCTTTTCTGGAATGCTAACATTACTCGCTTTGCAACTATGTGACAGAATGAAGTTTACTTCAGTCTCTCGTACAAGTGTTTATCCATCTTCTACAATGTAAAGACATAGTTAAACGGCGCAGCTTGCACTAAGCTGTGAAGGTATATTATGTAGTAACAGTTAAACTGGTCCTTCTGTTTATGTTGTATGTCTACAAAGTCCTTTTTTATGGATAGCAAATGTGGTTGGTAGTGGTTTAAATGCATGTGCCAAGTGTTTTGGGATCGATCACTACGCGCAACAAAATTTGTGTGTTAGATAAATTGTTGTTGGAACTCTGGGTGTTCTTTGTGTCCGTTGTTTCAATGTTTGTAAAGCTCCTCGTGACACGGGAATTGGGACAGAACATGAAAAATACCAGCGGGGTGTTGCCTTGGTTTAAAAAATAAAACAGATTATTAACCGACTTTCAGAAAAAGAGAAGATTCTCAATCAGTCAGTGCTATGTAATAAAATTATCTTTGTTGTTCGTTTAACACTGACTCAAATTATACATACACAGTATCACGCGTATACGCCAAAAGGGAAGGCAGAGGTTCAGATTTATTTAGATTTTATTGGCTATGATATTACGCCTTGAGAAACAGAGGACGAGCTTATTGCTGTCTACCAGGAAGAATTCCAGACGCCGTGCTGTTTTTGTGAACTACTTAACTAAAAGACGCATTACACTCTGCCTTGATCTGGCAATCAGACCTGGGACCTCATGAACAGTACTCGCATTCACTGCACCACCGGGACAGCCACAACAATAAAGGCTCACTTGAAACCATCATACATTATCACAAATATACATCCGATGTAACGGACAAAGACAAAATATCCGAACCCTGTCTGCTCATATCGGCAGTTAGTTAGATAAATAGGAAGGTCTGGCGTCTAGCCAGTACATTCTACTTGCATGTAGATAGGTACAGTATCTACATAATGGCGTCCGATGTTTCGGACGATTAAATGCCTATAAAATTCGTAGGCAAACAAGTATATAGCCACAGAAGACGTTGAACACGGATGTATCACTTCTCAAAGAAAGACTGATTGTGCAAGTTACTTTATACTACAAAGGATCGCAGCCAAATAGACCTGTAACCAGTGGTCTAGAATCTACCTACATTTCGGTATTTCTACCGATTTGGCGCTTGCTCTACTGAAATACCGAAATGGAACGATTTTCTACAATTTTTTTAATGTAAGGAATTTCTGCCGATTTTTTATACCGATTTCCAACAATGCCAGTTCGCATTTTTACAGCGATTCCCTACTGCCTAAACTTGCCTTCACGCGCCAGCCACGAGTGGTCGACGGAACACGACGTCCAATTGTAACGGGTCCAAAATCTTCAATATTGTAAACTCACACATATACTTACTTTAAATTTTAGCTTTATAATTAATAAGCGCTTATATAAAGGCGTAAACAAGTGACTATTGAGGGTAAATGATATACCATTCTGTCCAAAAACTTACCATTTTAGGGGATTCCTTTTGATTTAAGTAAGGAAGTACCTAGTATAGGGAAGTCCGTCTAACTGCTTGTAATTTTAATAATATCATTAGTGAGTAAAATAACATCTTGGTTTTAAACAAAGAGATTAATGTATGTATGCATCTATATATATTTGTATATATTTTATTTAGATTATATAATACGTTTATTGGTATGTATTTATTACGTAATATATCGTTTTTATTATGATATTCTTTAGTATAATAATATGTTTAGTATATGTAACTGTATATTTTATTCTAATGAATATATATATGAACCTACTACTTTTTATCTCTGCATCACCCAATAGTTAATGGGAAGATAACGTCCGTGGCATTAAGTCCGCCGATGTACTGTTTTGTGCATAAAGTTTTAGATAAATAAATTTGATTAAATTTATTGGTTATTTTTCATTTACCGATTTTGGTCTAAATATACAGATTTTACTTGGCAGCCCTACCGATGCCGCATTTTGACTTTCGAGACTCCCTATGACAAATTTGACCATAAGTGTTGTGGATTTTAATCCCATCTAAGACAATTATTTGTGTAACCCACAAATTATAGTTCAGGATCTTAGTATGTTTGCTAAGTCTCATGCGACACAGGACTAGATCCTTAAAGCAGGAGTTATCTTGAACGACTGTTGTGCTGCGCAAGATCTTGGATTCAATTCTTCAATTCTTAGGTGGGGCAGTGTAATTAGGGTTTACTTTCAAGACATTTTCAGTAACAGCACGTATTCTGGAACTGTGCCAGATAAAAGGTCATAGCACACATATCAACTCGGAAAGGGAACGTAACCATATCGCCTTACGTCTCGCCGTCAACCAGGCGTCAACCTAACGTAAACACGTAACGAACGCGGATTAGGTACGTCGACTCGGCTACGTCTAGGCGACACCGCGCTTACGCCTCGCCGATCGCGAGGCGAGGCGATTACGTTACGTTTCCAATTAGTGTGCGTTGCAGTAGGGAGTTTCATACAAAGAATACTGTACGGCTCGAGTTGATACGGTGCCGATCCGTTTACGAGTTGATATGTGTGCTGTGCCCTAAAAGGGCAATGGGATCACTGCGTGAGATCAAAAACCAGAGTTAGCTAAATGAGTGTGTACACTCTACCTCTGCCTGCCCTTTTAAGAAGATAAGCCTGAGACTACATATTTGAAGTTGCAGAGTTTTCAGCAGAAATTCAGGATGTATGCAATAAATGGTAAATTTTACTAAAATAAATACTATTTGCCCCACCCAAATATCAAACCCGAGACGATCACGCGCAAATAAGACCAATCTTTACCAACGTCAAAGAAAATTGTCAATGAGTAAAAAGGGAAAATTTTATTTGTTAATTTAGCGTATTACAATTCCCAATGCATTTACGCTTACAAAGCACTTACAGATTAGTTCACAAACCGCGGACGCAAAATGGCTTCTCACAAAGACTAACTAAGTAATTATTTACTTTGCAGCCGCGGCGGCCATAATGGAACCAGAATGGAACAGTTTTATTGTTTTTTTAAACCCTTACTTCTTCATCCGTATTATTTCTATAAAGTAATTACGTTGTAACTTTATAATTCATTGTAAGGAAAAATTGTTTGCGAAAATTTTCTGCTTTTTTTGTTTCTTCATATAAAAATGAAACGGGGTTTTCGCAGTCGCTCTCTCCAAGGCCCCTTTGTTCTGTTTTCTTTTATAACTCTTTCAGGTACTACAATGGGTGGACAATGAATGGCTGTGTTACTTATTTAAAACGTTTTTGTTTAAACCTTATGATGGGTTTATATCGAAAATTATTGTCTTTATTCTGTTGAAAGGAAAATAATCATTGAAATTGTGGAAATGTGAGAAAGACGACGACCGATTCGCTTTTATGAAAATGTCTAATGGAATTTTCGACAATGGTGAGCATATTTATATTGCTTCTTATTGTTTCCTAAGTCTTTATTTAATGGTGTGCCATGTTTGGATAAGAGCGTGAAGTCACGGATTCGATTCTCAGACAAAATTCTTATTGGATTTATCTGTCAAGCACTTTCAGACACAATGATAATGTCTCGTAACCTATTTAATTTATAACTTGACCACACGCCTTTGTGTTTTTTAGAGATATTTGTGTTTAGCATTAAACACAGAGTAGGCGGAAACATAAAAAAATCATAACTACAATACACAATAAATATAAATGTAAGTTTGTTTGTTTGTTTGTTACACTTTCACGCTCTAACTAGTCGACCGATCATCATGAAATTTCACATACACGTTGTCAGAGGTACAGAAAAGGAAGTCAGGTACCTTTCCATCCAGAAAAAAATATTGTTCCCGAAACGATGCCAGCCAGAAGCTAGTATTCTATAATTTTCTAATTAATTAAAGTATTTTACGTGTTCGAGTAATAATTTAATCTACCACACAATACTGCTGTAAACTTAAGTACGATGAATGTTATTTTTTTTGTCAAATGCAAATGCATCCACAATGTTATTATGTAGTTATTTACATTAATAATTTATGTGTCCTCACCCTACGCTACGAAATTAAACGAGAAAGACAGGTTAAATATATAACAAAGCGATTTTTTTAACCTATACCATGAACTCTGCTAGTGTCACCTTAATTACACGGCGCCACGGCCCAATTAGAAGGGCCTCCTCTTGCAAAATTGCATCCTTTTTGCTCACGACAGCCTTAAGCGCTCCCTTTCTGCGAGGGAGTCAGCTGCGACTAAAAGTAATTTTGCAAAGAACTTTACATAGTGCGAGCTAAAAGGTATGTAGGAAAATTCCTTTAAGAATCGACCAAAACATTGCTGGCTTCTTCAACTTCCAGTATTACTTTATTGCTCTGGTTTCATTTGAGATGTAAGTATAGTCGCGATTTTCGCAAGAAAAGTTGTTCATAATAGCGTAGCGTATTAGAATTCCAATCAAGTACATGATAATAATATCAGCCCTGTATTAAACTGCCTCATTACTGGGCAAAGGTCTCTTCTCAGTGTAAGATGGGTTAGGGTAGTCCACCACGCTGGCCCAGTGCGCATTGGCAGATTTTACATATCTTCAAGAACATTATTGGGAACCCTCAAACATGCACAACATATTCCTCACGATGTTTTCCCTTCACCGTTAAAGCGAACGATAATTAACTTTTTAAAACGCACATATCTTATCTTATGTGGGGGCCAGTCAGTGCAGACTGGGGACACTTCGATCCAGTGGGATCATTTGTGTCGACACTCTCCCAATAACGACTGCCATAGATGTTCATGGCAGCCGGGACCGACGGCTTAACGTGCTCTCCGAGGCACGGAGCAGGCGATAATTGTCAATCAATACGCACATAATTTTGAAAAGTCATATAACTTCCGAAAGTCACAGTCTTCGAACCCGAGACCCTCTGCAATGCATTCTGTTGGTCTCCCCACTGAGCTATAGCTGCTCTTAAAATGCTCATAAATCCTAAAGTCAGAGATACCTTAGGATCGTATTCGAGACCTCTGCGGGCAGTCTAACGGTCTCTCACTAGGCTATCGTTGCTAGACCATATTCTGAACTAATACGTAGGTAATTATAACTAATTAATTTATTCTTATCAAGAAGCAGCGTTGGGCGCTATATTAAGTATTCTAGGGTTTCAAGTTTTGATTATGGCACCAATGTTTCGACGTAGGACATAAGGAGAAAATTGCCTCTTTGGTCCGACCTAAGTATGCATTTGTAAAGTCCCAGGTTCGATACCTGGCTGAAGCAAACAGACATAGTCTCATTATAAATGATGATCTACTATTTTGGTACTGAACCTTAATTATTCTCTTCCACTTGTTGATCGTACAAGTTAATTTGGTAGTCGTGTTTATTTTAGCTTTCTAAATTTACGTCTGAAATGACCTTTGACTTTTAGATACCACTTCAAAAACCTACCTTGCTGATTCAGTGGCTTTTTAGAGCTGGTAGGTGATCAATGATATGAGACTCTACAGAACATTATATAAATATATATATATACATATATTTTAATATCAGCCCTGTATATAAACTGTTACCGCTGGGCATGGGATCTCTCAGGGTGAGAAGTGTTAGGCCATAGTCCACTACGCTAGCATAGTGATTTCGGAATCCGCAGAATATTATACTCTAAAATAGTCTGTGGTCCTAGTATAAGACCCTTTAATGTCAAAATCTTATCACGTGGCAAAAATTATATCTAGCAAAATTGGGTGCATGTAAACGCAGTGACGTTTGTAAAGACGCAGGCGATACAGGGTCAACATTTTGTAATACATACGATATGCCCGACATCACGATAAACCTCTGCTTAATTCTTCAACGATAATTATGATAATATCAGCCCGGTTTATAAACTTTCCGCCCGCTGGACACATGGTTCTTCTCTAAATGTGAAGGATTTTGCTATTATTAGTGCCAATCTCCAGGCCGATTGCGGTATGGCAGACTTAACGCGTCTTCGAAAACGTTCTGCAGAAATCAGACCTGCAGGTTTTCACGATGTATTGCTTTCTCCTAATGGTAAAAAACGCGTGATAATTAACTATTTAATTCACACATTCAAAAAGACAGAGTTGCGCGCCTTAGGATCAATCGGACTCAACTCCTATGCGTGGCAGTTCAAGGGTTCGCTGTTGACTCACGATAGATACATTCTTCAACGATGTAATAATATTATATGCATATACTCGTAAGTATCAACCCGTAGAATTATTCTTCTTAAATCATCTATTCACAATAATATTATAAAAGAAAAGATCAATAGTTTTTGGTTCACAATGAATTAACAAAAAACTACAGAACCGATTTTAAGAATTCTTGCACCATTAGAAAGCGTTCCGGAAGTAACGTCAACCATATAACATCACCCTACGAGCGGTGCCCTAATTACACATGTGGGTAAAACTGTAGGGAACAGCTAGTAAATTCATGAAGAAGGAAGTTGAGGGGACGGCTGGCGTCAATTCTGCGTCAACTCTAATTATGCAATACATTATGTATCGCAATAGTTGAAGTCTCTGCCTGCACAATTATTGGAAAATAATTGTAGAGAGTGATGTATAATATCCGCAGTATGAGGGGTAGTTGCGGTAATGCACCCTAGTTATATGATAAAGGTGCTAGTACCCACGGTGGTAATACATAGAAATGGCTGCGTCACTTTTCATTTAACATAATTTTATCATAATATTGTCTTCTTTTTACTCGAATGTTATTAATTGAAATTAAACTACTATATATGGATTTTATCGCGTTGTTTATTTGACACTTTATTACATAATTTTGCAACCTGTTACACTACTGTTAAACTTTACAAATGTTTAAGCTAATTGAATTATTATTAAAACTATTAAAACTATTTAGATTTATTGAAATGAAACTGCTATATACGGATTTTATCGCGTTGTTTATTTGACACTTTATTACAAAATTTTATATATATATAGCAGTTTAATTTCAATGAATAATATTCGCGTAAATAGAAGACAATATTATATTTAGATTTAATTTAATTTTACACTTTCCCCGACGTTTCGGCTGCTTTTCAGCAGCCATGGTCACGGGGAGACTAAAATGGTAGTTGTTTCAATGTTCCAGTGTAGTTATTTCAAAGTACCCGAACATAATTTAATCATTGGTGTTTCTATTTACGCAGAATGAGCTCAAAGTATCATGAAGTCTAGCTGTGGTTTGCTTCTTCTTGGGTTTGACTATTTGTATTACTGGATCCCAAGCTGGTGGTAGATTCCAACCATCTTCTCTAATAAAAATTAGGGTGTTTTTTGATTTCAATAGCCTCGCGAAGCATCCTTGGTAGGAATCGGTGATCTTAAGCGAGAATCTGTGGTTTGTCATCATCATAATTTCATCATTTAATATAATTTATCTGTCTATCCTCATGGATTCAGTTACAGACTTGAGTCTATACCTGTTTTATAGACCCAAGTCACTACTTATCGCCTCGTCACTGCCATTGGGCCGAGTATAGTGGGGTCGAGCCCCACACGGGACCACGAATAGTTGTGCTAGGTCTGAGCAATCGTTGTGTCCGTAGTTTGAATGTTTGTAAATTTCCCCGTGACACAGGATTCCAAGGACGAAAGAAGAGCAAAACTATTTTTCAAAAATTGAGGCTCTTTCCTATTATGAATAACTAATATATGTGCTCATTGGTTCTACGCCCTTGCTTTGCTGAACATGGCAACAGGTTAATGTAAATGCATATTAATAAGTGTAACTTTGACGTTCATAAGTGTTATTTTGTGACGTTCGTGAATAATCATATTTATAATTTTGATTTTCATTTTCACTCGTCGTGATGTTGGCCACTTAAACTATTGCGCCATCGATGTACATAAAACTTAAAATAACAATATACTTTTACCTAAAAACTTTAAAAACAGTAATAATTTTAAAAGCCGTCCCGTTAGCCAGTACAGACAACAGTCAGCCAGGCTCTATCGTGATTGCCAGTTAAAGCCCCTGGCATCGTGCCAGAAAACTATGAAATATATACCAACAAATGATTTTTAATATGAACGCTGTCCAATGCAGGCGACCTTAAAATTATACAGTACATACATCATTGCTGCGAGATAAAATTAAAGCCGGCGCATTTTTTATATAATGCTTTTTTATATTTTTTGAGGGCGTTTTGTGATGATTTATATTTGAAAGCTGTTGCCTCTCTGGACCGGTGGTATTCGTTTTTGCTTACGCTTGTTGTCTTGGACAAACATTTATTGAGTTTACATAACGTAGTCTTATAACTCCATCTCCAAAAAAGTAGACAAAGAAAGTACGTGTATTAACATAACTAATATAATATATAATAATAATATTCTACCATATACACACAACACCATCAAGCCGAAACTAAGCAGAGCTTGTACTATGGGTTCTAGACAATGGATAAACATACATAGATACTTTTTTTGTAAATACATACATATTATACATAGAAACACCCAGACCAAGACAAACATCCATGTTCATGCACACAAATGTTTGACTTGTGCGGAAATCGAACTCGCGACCTCAGGCGTGGCAATCAGTTAGACTAACCACTACGCCATCGAGGCCGACATAATACCACTATGATAAATCATCATCATCTCAGCCGAAAGACGTTCATTGCTAAATATAGACCTCAAGGATTTGACATAGACCAGTCATGGGCCACGTAAACTATGGATTCAATGAACCTAAAAAAAAGAAAAGCAAGTCAACGTTTCCTTTCAAAAATAGACAGATCACTATTTATTGTACACCCAAGATATAATCGAATCGATCAAAAGAGAATGAAATAATTAGATTAACCCTTGAGTTTCAGTTTCTAGTTCAATTTAATTCCATTAAAAACAGGTTTTAATAAAATTGAACTTACAAGTTTATATTTTATCTCATTTTATAGCTTTCACTCTTGTGTATTTTGAATATAATGTGTAATAAAATAATTATGCAAGAATACCAGCATTGTAGTCTATACTGCAACAATAGCTGACGCAGTTGCCTAATTAGATCTCCTTGTGCTGCCTTCACTTCAATTATTATTGTATTTTCTCAGTTAATATAATGTAGTATGTATGAAAACACAAATAAAACATTTTTTCTTTATTTAATTATTCCACATATCAAGTATAGACCGATCTTTCGCTACATAAACTTAGTTTCATACTGTACCGAAATGCACTAAAATTACTTAACTTAATTAGGAAGTGAGCACACAGCGGCCGCAGACCGAGACGCGAATAATTAAGTTGCAGAGCCTCCGAAATTGCGCACACCAGCTCTTGTGTCTATAGTAAATACATTTATATAGACTAAGTTTTGCCGACGGCTTTACTTGTATTTATATAGATTTTGTCAAAGAATTCCTATTCGACTAATATTGTAAATGCGAATGTTTGTTTGTTTATTTGTTAGTTACGTTTTCACGCCTAAACTACTCGACCGATCGTCACGAAATTTCGCATTCACGTTACCAGGGGTACAGAAAAGGACATAAAAGTAGTAGATTTCAGCATGAATGGGCCAGCTCGACCGGAGAAGGACTACCCTCTCACAGAATATCGACGTGAAATACCAGTATTCCTACTGATGTGTTTCTTTCAGTGAGTGAGAGCGCCGGAGGCCCAATCACCCTCTTTCTCCCTTCCCGATCCTTTTCCTTCCCACTTCCTTTTTCTCTTCATACTTTTCTAAAGGGTCGGTCATGTGATGCCTCTGGTGTTGCAGGCGTCTATAGGGTACGGTAACCACTTACCATCAGGTGGGCCGTATGCTTGTTTAAAACCTTAGCAGCATAAAAAAAAGGGAAAACCCTTCATCCAAAAAAGGTATTGTTTCCAAAGAATATCAAATTATTAACAAAATCTTGATTAATACGATGGAAGCTACAGGCAAAATCTATCCAGTCACTGACCCATAGCATTAGTTTGCGCTTATGTCGTGTATAACCTATAGAGTCGCAGCGGAACACCGGCGGCCAGACATAATAGATTTTTAATTATGTCTGTGAGACTCGACAGATTAATCGTGAAGTAAAGCTTTTGTTTCCTGCAATCAAGTAGCGTTTTTTTTTGTTACAATATTTTCAGTAGAAACACTGGAATCTGGCAATCTGCCAGACAGACTTCAATAGGTTGGCTGCCTATTTCGTGCGACCTAAATACATAGCTAGTATTATATGCGTGTTATAATACTGACATGACTGCTTACCCCTTTTGAAATACATAGGTTTAAGTCTATATATCTTAATTTAATATGTTACATACGCATACCCGTAATATCGTATTTGGCGGCCTCGATGGCGTAGTGGTTAGTGTAACCGACTGCCACGCCAGAGGTAGAGATTTCGATTCCCGCCCAAGTCAAACATTTGTGTGCATGAACATGGATGTTCGTCTTACTCTGGGTGTTTTTATGTATAATATGTATGTACTTACAGAAAATAAGTATATATGTATGTTTACCCATCGTCTTGTACCCATAGTACAAGCTCTGCTTAGTTTGGGATAGATGATTTTGTGTGTAAGTGATAGAATAAAAATATTATTATTATCCTTACTAATAATATTATGAATGTGAGTAGTTTTTCTTTTTTAGAACGTTTTGGATTTCGTATGACTGGTATTCTTCTTAACCGCTCCAGCTAAGCTAGAAGTGTTAGGAGTGGGTTCACGTCGGTAGTGTAACGGGTGGGATTCGAACCTGCGACCTCTCGATCGCAAGTCCAATGCCTTATCCATTGGGCTACCACCGTTTCAAAATTATTTGTTTGTTACGCTTTTACGCCTTAAGTACTCGACTGATCATCATGAAATTGCGCATACACATAGTCAGGGGTACAGAGAAGGACATAGGGTATACCTTTTATCCAGAAAAAATTTGATACTAACCTAACCTGCATAAATTTACGCGAGCAAAGACGCGGTTAAAATCTAGTACAATATAAATCAATACTATCCTAACTTCTTCTCCCTAGCCTTTATTTCTGGTCTAACCGGATTTGACTGGATATCAGTTTTTACACAGAGCAGCTGCCATCTGACCTCCGTAACCCGAAGGCTAACGATACCCTAAGGCTAGATCAGTGTCAGGATATTATAGGGCCCTGACTTCCTTATGACTACCATAGATGTTCATGGCAGCGGGGCCGACGGCTTAACGTGCTCTCCGAGGCACGGAGCAGGCGATAATTGTCAATCAATACGCACATAATTTCGAAAAGTCGTATAACTTCCGAAAGTCAGAGGTGCGCGACGTAGGTTCGAACCCGAGACCCGTATTACAGTCTGTTGGTCTCCCCACTGATACAAAATACTACTAATATTATAACTGCGAATGTGGGTTTATTTGTTTGTTACACTTGCACGTTTTAACTACTCGACCGAGCGTTATTAACCTCTGATTCTTCTTCCAAGAGGTTAATAAAAACACTATGTGGGTCTGTGTGTCTGTCTGTTAGTGACCAGCATAACTCCGGAATCACTGCACCGATTGACTTGTAACTTGGTGTGCAGACACCTTGGGATCATACCTCAGTCGAGTTTAAATATGGGCCTTGTGGGTCAAAAGACCCCCGAGATATAAGGGTCATTTCTTTTCATTACTTTTACATTTAAGACGAAGAGGTTGAATCCTGGGTTTTTACACCCATCACGTTAATTATACGAAATAGGGACATTTTTAAATTACAGTCAGAATACCGTTCATCGAGAAAAGAGTACTGTTGCCGAGGGAAATATCTATTAGATTATTCTAATCATTGAGAAAATCTACTTCAACGGCAGCGAAGCTACCGACAAAATATAATAATATAAACACGATCTTTGAAACTACTAATCAGATTTAAACAAATATTTTACATTTGATAGACCAATTCTTAAGCCAGATTCTTGAAATAGGCTATATAACATCGTGCTGCGACGAGAGCAGCAGCAATCATAAACGTAGATGAAACCGCGAGAAACAGCTAAAGAATTATACCACAATATCACAAAGAGTAAACATTTGTTCGTTTATTTGTTATCGATCATCTCTAAAACAACTGAACCTATTTTAATCTTTCTTTTGCTATTAGAAAGCTTCTTCATCTAGCAGTAACTAAGGCTACATAACATTACGTTACGAGCCATAAGAGCGGCGCAGTAACCATAAAAGTGAGTGAAACCGCGGAGGACAGCTAGTGATATTTATAGTGATATAATATTTATCTAACATGATGGAGGTCATTATTTGAATCAGGACAGATCTTTCGTCGGCCATAAAATGTATTCCGATTGCCAAGGGGCTTAAAAGATGGCTGCTTGTTTCGTATCCGATTTAGATGATCTTCCCATGAGCATTGTTCATAACATACAATACAATATTATCTCGTAGATTGGTTGTAACATATATTTTTCTGTTATTTGACATAGCTGTCTATATATACTAATAGAGATTGTGGAAGAACAGGGTGTGATGTCCCTCCAACACAAACAGAGAATCCTCCGGTTGGATGATCGTGCCTGGCGGGCCGCGGCCCGGACGGTTAATGTCAGGAGCTTGTATACATATATACTTAGTCGCTGTGTAAATGTTACTTGTGCGATTCAGGATTGTATGACGTCATTTTAAGCGTTTATTGTATGTGGCGCCATCTGTTAAAAGTAGGCTGAACTTCTTCGTCAGTGCGGAGTCGCCACAAGATAAGCAAGTATTTATCAATTTCTATAGTTTCTGTAATCCGCGGTTTAATCTGATCCGCTTCGATCGAGAGAGAGCACCTTCTCAGGCCGTCAAAGTAAAGACCTCAACGTCGCTTCGGCTGCTATGAGGACGGTATGGAGGCCACTGCTCTTAGATGACACGACTGATTACCATCAGGCGGAGGGTGGTCACTTTGAAAAGCAAAATAAAAGAATAAAAAATTCACTCCAGATTATTTAAAATTTCATGGTAGAGCCTACATTAATTTGTCTTACCACACATGTTAATTTTTAGCGCTACTCTACTGAACCGTTATCACGTGAACGAATTGCTTACAAGATTGATAAATGATTTTTACAATGATCCTTTTTCTTCCTTGATTACATTTGTTGCAGATCCCAAGACAATTTAATTTTGTCCGAGGCTTTATGAGTGTCAATTCGATGTTCACTATGGTCACCACTTTCGATCCTGGCTAGACAGGTGCTACAATAGTAGGAAAGCGATTGGAACAAGGCCCAATAAAAGCAGTTACGCACGGCGTCTACGATGCAACTCCAAAGAAACCATTTAAAATCTTAGGTCACCAATAAATGGCTATAATGTTGGATACTGGTATTTCAACGGTGGTAAGTACACTATGCAAAAAATCACTAACTAGTTTGATACGCGTTAGTAACTAATCACTCGCGAGCCGTTGCTATCGGTTTCAATTCGATTCAGAAATTGTATTGCGGTAAAATAAACCAACAATTAAAAAAAACAATGACAACACAGATGGCGTATTTTAAGTGCTTGCTTCGCTATCCACACACAAAACAAAAATTTGTTTGACCAACATATAGTTGTTCCGGGTTTAGGTATTCTATGTGTCTTTAAATGTTTGGAAGTCTTCTGTAACACAGAAACTATCTAGAATGCAGGATTGTTTAGAAAAAAATTAATGTCTGCGAAATAAAAACACACCCTTGTATATTTACAATTTAATACTTTGAAACATGCTACCATAACAAACAATTGATAGCGAGTAAACCGTCATTTCAAATTTGATTTGAACTTAACCGTTTGTACATTTGATAGGCAATGATAGTGTTGATTATCAGTGGTATGTTGACGCTTTTGTGAATGGACAAACTACAGGCTTCGACAACACGCGAACGTTCGGTTCAATTATACTGACGATTATATCAGCAGAGGCGTGAGAATAATACGTCATAGGCACCGATTATTCAATTGAAAGGACTTCGAATTGAAACTACTTTATGTGGATTTTATCGTGGTTTATTTTATTTATTTCGTTATGTCTCGATGTGATTCAACTGACATGTTAATGCATGATTGTTTTTGGAATAGCATCAGGAAATCTGGAAAATCTTTGCAGATTTCGAAGTTATGTGCATATAAAAAAATAATGGTATTCTTTTTTTTATATGAGAACTTCGTCCCCGAGTCTGCATTTCTGAAACTTCTCCATAATCTTATCTAGTAGTCGCAATTTTTTTAAATAGTTTGTTGTGTCATACAATCATGTTATCCGACCGATGGTAAGCTGTTACTTAAGCCTGTCAACGCTTACAACACTAGACGTATCACACAATATAATAATAATATTTTTTATTTCCAAAACCAATAGTTACAAATATTGTGTACAGATTTACAGATTTAAATTATAAGTACAAAATTATTCTTCTTCTCCCTTAGCCTTTATTATTTCCAAGTCACTTGGGGTCGGCTTTTCTAGTCTAACCGGATTTGACTGGATATCAGTTTTTATACGGAGCGGCTGCCACCTGACCTACGCAACCCGAAGACTAACGGTACCCTAACGCTAGACCAGTGTCAGGACATTAGAGGGTACTGACTTTGCCTATAACGACTGCCATAGATGTTCATGGCAGCCGGGTAAGACGGCTTAACGTGCTCTCCGAGGCACAGAGCGGGCGATAATTATCAATCAATACGCACATCATTTCGAAAAGTCATATAACTTCCGAAAGTCAGAGGTGCGCGACGTGGGTTTGAACCCGAGACCCACTGCATTGAAGTCTGTTGGTCTCCCCACTGAGCTATCGCTGCTGTTATAAGTACAAAATGATTAAAATAGTAGAAAGGTCACCCAGGGATGGATGACCTTTCTACTAGTTAACGACTACTAGTTAAGAACTGTATCACAGGTGACGGAGCCTTCCAATGAATTTTTTGAAGGGACGGCACTTGAAAGAGGACACTGTGCTGCTAGTGCATGAAGCAAATAATCTGCTGGTCACAGCTAATGACAGAATAGAGCCTCAAAACCCAAGCTATAGCACGAACACGTTACATGGTTTTTTTTGCCAAGCATGGGTTTAGGTCTTTATACGAGATAAGCCTGTTCCAGTATCAGTACTGCTGCAATTTCTTGACAATAGGGCACGTAAAAAGTCGGTCCCGATTTTAGTCAAATTGACAGCAGTCGTTAAGCTATGTCAGAGGCCTACGGGCGGCTTGAACAACTCTTGACAACAGGTTGACCACTAACCACACGAAAAGAAGAAGAAGAATGATACGTTGTCGAACTCGAGAGCTACACAACAATTGCATTCACTATTAGTGTGCCACTAGAGCAGTCCATCAATCGAATATGTCATAAGTTGTGATTTTGTTATTGTGCCCTTACGCAGAAATAAATAAATAATAACTAAGTAAATGTTTCTTTTATGCGCAGCAGTGAGTCAGTTTAAAAACAAGTCTAATGTTACAATTATTAATTATTAGCTCGTGTTAACTCTTTGATAAATAATGTGCTGGTAAGAGAACACCCTGGTTAATATCTCCACAAGATTTATATTCCAATTACACCGCAATTCAAAATGGCGGCGATGATTTATTATTTATTTTTCGCATCGTCACAGGCACAGGCAACGCTGTGTTGAGCCTCCTATGTCACTTGGTAAGTAAAGTGAGGAACGTGATAAGCAAAACTTTTGTGGTTATCTAGACTTAATGAGGTATAGAAGTTAATTTTGGTTGAAGTATCGCGCTTGTTATATCCCATGGAAAGACAGCGGTGTATGACAGACACAATACGCATGATATGTTTAGGTACCTGGGAATAAATAACGGTAGAATAGACTGCTTAAGCAAAAAACATTCACTTACCCGGCGTTACATCTACGTTTTAAAAAGCGATACCGCGCGATATATTTTAAAAAGCAATTCCCGGTTTTCAAATATATCTTGTGTAGCGGGATACTTTACAAACATTCAAATAACGGACACGAAGAACACCCATTGTTGGAAGAACTATTTGATGATAACACAATTTTTGTCCTATGTGGAGATCGAATCCACTTCTATTGGCGTGTGGAAATTGATCCGTGCAGACCAATCGAAATCAATTGATTTGTGCAAGGTATTGCATGTATCTATTAAGCTACAATAGCTCATTATCTTTTGGCAAACGATTGCTTAATTAACACCCTGGTTACAAAAAATATACAGCCTTAATTTTGTCAGTTTCCATGTAATTCTTATCATTTGTTTAGATATAACTAAACCACATAACGGTTTGAACGACTTAGAGTTAAAACTCGGGATTCCAGCAATCGCATTCATGCCTCTTGATTAACTAATAAATCTCATACAAAAGATCTATTAATTAAAAATCTGATCACATTTATATTAAATCGTAGCATTATATTAATTAATAGTCCACTTAGTACATTATTATTCGTTTTTCGGGGAGAAATGAGATTTTCTTATTAAGGCCCTTCGATAGCCAATCAACTTGAGTTTACCCCATATCCAATCTTGCCCCAAATTTTCACGACATCACTGACCTTTTTGGAAATATCCTTTTTGGACTTATATTCTTTGACATTCGACGTCTGCATAGATAACGTAGTGGTTTAAATGGGCTTATGTTTAACTTATCACCAATATAGTAAAATATAACAGTCAAAATTGTAAATGATCACCAAAATTAAAACTGCATTATATTTTAAGAGATCAAAATAAGTCGGCGGAGCCCCGCTAAGCTATTTTTGGGTGGGTTTAAGAAGGAACCTAACATAACCTAACCCTTCCGAGACGGAATGCAGTGACTTGAGGCGTATAGGTGCTCGTTATGATATATTTTAGTAAGCATATTTTGCTGCGCAATTAGTATTTTTGGTGGTCATTATATTTAATCGCGTTTAAATGGTTGCCTCACCACGTCGAGTGTTGTGGATTCGATCTCCACCCAGGACAAAAATTTGTGTGATCCACAAATGGTTGCTTCGAGTCTGGATGTTCTTTGTGTCCGTTGTTAGTCAGCTTCTAAAGTCCCTCGTAACAGATGAATTAATCCTAGTACGGGAGCTTGTCATTTCAAAAACAAAAACGGATAAAATTATAAGAAAATATTCAAAAACGATTTTTGATTTTTATAGACTAATATCTATCCGCCGCGATACAGTCCACGCTTTTAACGATAAATTCATATATACTATGTTACTGCTGGATAAAGTAGCTTTTCGAATGATAAAATAATTATTCAAATCAATCCAGTAGTTTTTGATTTTATTCATACAAACAAACATAATTACACATTTTGAATTTTGTTGTTTCCTTGTTTATTTGACACTTTTTTACATAATTTAGAAACTACTACTATTAAAATTTACTAATTTTTAAGCTAATTAAATTATTAAATCTATTTATATTTACACTTCCCCCGACGATTCGGTTGCTTTTTAGCAGCCATGGTCACGGGGACACTAAGATGGTAATTGTCTCAATGTTCCAGTGTAGTTATTTCAAAGTACCCGAACATAATTTAATCATTGGTGTTTCTATTTACGCAGAATGAGCTCAAAGTATCATGAAGTCTAGCTGCGGTTTGCTTCTTCTTGGGTTTGACTATTTGTATTACTGGATCCCAAGCTGGTGGTACATTCCAACCATCTTCTCCATTGAAATTAGGATGTTTTTTGATTTCCAATAGCCTCGCGAAGCATCCTTGGTAGGAATCGGTGTTCTTTAGCGAGAATCTGTGGTTTGTCAAATCTCAGGTAGTGGTTGGTCCCCGGTTGCACATGTTCACACACAGCAGACTTCAACGAGCGTTGGTGTTTTACATCAGCTATGTGTTCTTTTTTTAATAGATGTAAGTACTCGTAGATATAAACAGTTATGCCAAAGGTACATTTTTGTTTTATGGTATCTTGGTATACATTTTTAGACGTCAATGTACACAAATTATAAATTATGTACACATGTAGAATAATTTTGAATTGATGTGCATACTTGACGTTCATTTTAATTTAGGAGAATACTATTTGTGATATTTTTGACACTGAAACTAGATTGGAATTCTATTTTGAATAGATTGTATTACAACAGTTGGCCCTCTTGCATATAATCATGCTAGCTTCTTACTAGAGATGACTGTGATTCTGATAATATTACAAGCGTGACAGTTTGTGAAGACGTTTGGATATTTGTTACTTAATTACGCGTAAACTGTTTAACGGATTTAGATGAAATTTGACACACAGATAGACCACGCTTCGAATTCCTGATTTAAAAAACCAACAAACAAAGTCAGACAAGAGTAAATCCTGTGTCGCGAAATACACCCTGACTCGGAACAATCATTTGTGGAACACACCATTTTATTCCCGTGTGGGGATCGAACCCACAACACTCAGCGTGCCGGCAATGGCGAGGTGACCAATTAAACCACTATGCCATCTGTGCAGTCAACAGTAACAGTATTTATTCTAGTACTAGATGTACCCGCGGTTTCACCCGCGTTTATATCACCCTGCCCCCGTGGGTCGTAGCGCGATGTTATGTAGGCTATAGCCTTCCTCAATAAATAGGCTATCGATCACTAAAATAATTTTTCAATTCGAGCTAGTAGTTCCTGAGATTAGCGCGTTCAACCAAACAAATAAACTCTTTAGCTTTATAATATGAGTATAGATTCGATTCATGCGGGCGAGTTACACATAAAACAGCAGTTACATAAAAGATTTATAAATGTAATAACGTTATACCTTATTCAAGTTTGTGTAACTAGACGTTATATTCCTGAGTAGTAGAGCCTCGCTGATTTCAGCATGAATGGGCCAGCTCGACCGGGGAAGGACTACCCTCTCACAGAATATCGACGTGAAATAGCAGTATTCCTACTGTTGTGTTTCGTTCGGTGAGTGAGAGTGCCGGAAGCCCAATCACCCTCTTTCCCCCTTCCCACTCCTTCTCCTTACCACTTCCTTTCCTAAAGAGTCGGCAACGCGTAGGTGATGCCTCTGGTATTGCATGCGTCCATAGGCTACGGTGACCACTTACCATCATGTGGGCCGTATGCCCGTTTGCCACATTAGTAGTAAAACAAAAACCCAAATCATTGCCACTTTACATAATACACACACACAAACACACACACACATATATACACACCCACATATATACACACCCACAAACACGGCCTGCCTTTGTATACAACGGTGTATTATTATTGAAACTGCAGCATCAACGGCATTTTGGCACAATGCCAACGTTCGCCTAGTGTTGGGCTTTAAGTTGGTCGGTGTTGGCTTTGTGTTGGCCGGTATTGGGCTTATGGCTCTTGCACTATATGCAAGATAAGGTACTTGCGCGTGTCATGTGTACCTCCTATTTACGTTATTGGTAAATAACTCGTATATACACCCACGCAACGAACTTGGCCATGTAGCCCGCGAGTACTACTTGCTTCTTGTATGAAATGCAAGTAGGTAGACGGTAGTCTTGGATGGTGATGGTTAGTGGTGGCGATTGGCGATGTCTAGGCAAATATGTTTTATCTGTTCAAATTAGCTGAATGATATAATTTCTTTTTAAATAGGTAAGTTAAGGTTTTATCAGGGTATATAATAATCTTCTTCTCTCTTAGCCTTTATTATTCCCAAGTCACTTGGGGTCGGCTTTTCTGGTCTAACCGGATTTGACTGGATATCAGTTTTTACACGGAGCGGCTGTCACCTGACCTCCGAAACCCGAAGGCTAACGATACCCTAAGGCTAGACCAGTGTCAGAATATTAGAGGGTACTGACTTTCCCGTATTACGACTGCCATAGATGTTCATGGCAGCCGGGACCGACGGCTTAACGTGCTCTCCGAGGCACGGAGCAGGCGATAATTGTCAATCAATACGCACATAATTTCGAAAAGTCATATAACTCCTGAAAGTCAGAGGTGCGCGACGTGGGTTCGAACCCTCTCCTCTGCATTGCAGTCTGTTGGTCTCCCCACTGAGCTATCGCTGCTATCAGGGTATATAATAATATAATATTAAAATCGAATTCATAATTAAAATATACATACGTAGTTCAAACATAATTAAGTAAATTGAGTACTTTATTATCTTGTTGCTAATTTTAAAATAAATTACTCTTTTAAGCACTTATAAAATCTCTTTACTTGCAATAAATGTAATCTTTCATGACTATCTTCCATGTCCCTCAGTTTGTCACGCAACACTTTGTTAAACAAAGAACAAAATATTTCAACAAACGATTGGAACAATGGTTACGGTACCCTAAAAGCCTCATCCATTTCGTTTCGCCCGACAATACAATGCATCATTTTTAATAGCACTACGCCGTAGCTATTAGCGTAGAGCGCCGTAGAGCTATCTACGAGCGTAGACCGTAGCGTTGCAGATCGTAGATTATGTTTTAGAGGTAAGTCGCGGCCTTTGTTATTTGCTATATTATATGGATGGTGCAATGGTGTGAGTAATCACCTTGGAATTGCCACTGCGACGAGATTTGTGGTTCAAGTGCTACACAGACCAAATGTCAACATAGGTTCCGAGTCTAGATTTTCATCGATATTTTCATACTAGATTTTCCTCGTAACTTCGCTCCCGTAAATGTTTAGTCAGATTAGTAAAAGTACCTTTTCTGGCATAAAGTTTTTGTCCTTTTCTGTTCCCCTGACAATGTGTATGCGAAAGGAGATGGCCCTTTTCTTTAGGGCACTCTGCCTAGCATCTAAAAATGTATGTACAATGTATGTACATTTACGAATTTTGCTTTATTTTAAATTTAGTATTCTCCATATTAACTGTAAAAGTTACATAATCCACTAACTTCAGATTTCTCAGATATTAACAAAAACATATTTTGGTCATGAACCTACTCGGGCTCATAAATTTCTTGTCTGTTGTGATGTATTATGTATAATCTAAACCCTGTAAGAGTAATAGGACAGTAATGGAATGATTAAGAAGTTCCTATGATTTATAATTGGATAGACTCTTGATAAAAGGCTTTTATTTATATATAATTATGCGTCTATTAATGTACATGTACATGTATGCTAGGCAGAAACGGTCCATGTCCTTTCATGATGATCGGTCGAATAATTAATGCGTGACAGCGTAACAAACAAATAAACTCACACCACATAGGAATTCCGCATAGAATTTACATTTAGTATCAAAACTGTCTGGAAGCCCTCCTAACCATACGAACACAATACAAAGATTTTGACTGCTATCTGTTGTATAGTGAATGTCACTCACTCAAGTTGCCTTAGTTTGAAAGAAATCATATATTTAAGAGACGATTACGCGTCCTACCTCTCTGAAACGATAATGTAACATACATATAAAGTCTCATGCTATATCGCGGGAGAAGTAGCCACCCACATTTCAGTAGATTTTTAAACCCCCACGAGATACGAGTCGAGCCGAATCTAAGCT
This sequence comes from Catocala fraxini, assembly GCA_930367265.1. Taxonomy (NCBI): domain Eukaryota; kingdom Metazoa; phylum Arthropoda; class Insecta; order Lepidoptera; family Erebidae; genus Catocala; species Catocala fraxini. The sequence goes on from OV884041.1 coordinate 2,139,479, forward strand.
CTCAGCATTTTAAACAGAAAATGCCAATTAACCGACATAGAAATCAAACCAAAGACCTTAAGTATATCAATTGGTTACACTACCACTGTGCCATTAAGGCGATTTAATGATTACCTACTAAGTAATATATCATATAACACTTCAAAAGACTTGGTCTGGGAACTACGTTCAAGCGAGGATACCAATATACCTCTTTTAAATTATTGCCACAGAAAAACCAATCATACTTTTGATCGGCTCGGGAAATCAGGCTAGGACATCACTATCGATAATTACGAATTCTCACAGCCACGCCAGTAACGGACTAACGTTATTGAAAAACAATATCGCTATATTTATGTTGTTTTGACAGAGAAAGTCGATGAAGTAATTTCGGTGCTTTTTCATTCGCCTGGTATAAATTGGTGCGGCAATTTTCAAAGCAGTAGTTTATTTACATAGATTAAAAATACTCTAATAATACAGCGATATCCTAGTTGGAGGCCGTTGGACTGCCGAGCAGAAGTCTAGACTTCTATTCCAAGGCGCGCATCTCTGACTTCGAAGTTATGTGCGTATTAAATAGCTAATTATCGCTCGCTTTAACGGTGAAAGGAAATATCGTCAGCAAACCTGCATGACTGAGAGTTCTCTATAAAATTTTTGAAGATATGTGAAGTCTACCAACCTGCACTGGGCCAGGTGGACTATGGCCTAACTCTATCCATATTGAGAAAAGGCCCGTGCCCAGCATCCCGAGATAGTTTAATACAGGGCTGATATTTTATAATTATATTATATAACTTATTAATCATATAGTGTAAGTTTACGCATACGTTTGGAGTCGATGAGTCGGTCGCTCAGACAAAGTGTTATTAGATTTAACATTAAGGGATTCTAAGTAGCAGCATACTGTCTAACACAGTGTCTGACAGACAGCAATAGTCTCTACTAGATGGGTTTAAAAACATATCTGGTGAAATAGGCGTACAACACCTTTGACTATCCATTTGAGGATAGTCTGGCCTGCGATACAGTCTTCTTCTTTTCGTATGGTTAGTGGCCAAACTGTTGTCAAGAGTTGTTCAAGCCGCCCATAGGTCTCTGACATGGCTTAACGACTGCTGTCAATTTGACAACAACCGGGAGCGTCTTTTTACGTGCTACGAAGCACAGATACGCTCAGATGAAATACCACTAAGCGGTCACCCATGTATGAACGCACCCAACGTTGTTAACCTCGCTAATCGTTTACCGATCAGTGAGTGCAACTGGCTATGAGTGATATATGCGATACAGTGGGATAAGGTTATCCTCCCTTTTCTATATCAGAGCGTAGTGCACGGTGAGTCTTTATATTAAGGCCGTTCGTTAGAATTGCGAGTCAGCGTGCACACGAATCAAATTTTATGTTACGATGAAATGTAGTTTGGGCAAGGCGTAGAAGAAATTTTTTTGTTTTATTATAATAAATATAATACGTTTATAGCATCATCGTTTAGTAATATTATGAGTGGAAAAAAATATTTTGTTGGTATCGAAGAAACTCAAAAACCTAGTAAATATTTTAAAATTTATTTAACCATTATAAAGCTACTTTCTCTGGAAGCAAACATTACCCTACGAGCCACGTGAGCAGAGCAGTAATCTTAAATGTAGGGGAAACAGTGAGATCAGGTAGTACCTAATTAAGCTCGCTACTAATATAAACGCATGACTAATATGGGCAGCGTTTGGGAAACTACGCCGAGTCTTCTCGTCATCCATACCGCAATGCTTGAAAACGAAAGTTTTCAATCAGTGCGTGCTACCCGTCATGACCTACGGAGCCGAGACATGGACATGATAGTCCACCAGTTCAAAGTCGCTCAGCGAGCTATGAAGAGAGCTATGCTCGGAGTTTCTCTGAAGGATAGGATTCGTAACGAATACATCCGACAGAGAACCAAAGTCATAGACATAGCTCAAAAAATTAGCAAGCTGAAGTGGCAGTGGGCTGGCCATATCGCGCGAAGAACCGACAACCGCTGGGGTAAACGTGTTCTTGAGTGGAAACCGCGACTCGGCAAACGTAGTGTAGGACGCCCTCCGACCAGGTGGGATGACGATCTGCGAAAGACTGCAGGCAGATGCTGGATGCGGTAAGCTGAAGACAGGGCGCTATGGCGCTCATTAGGGGAGGGCTATGTCCAGCAGTGGACTATTATAGCCTGATGATGATGATGACTAATATTAACACCGAATTTCAAATCTGACATACCTACACCTAGAATTCCCTTCAGGTAAAAAAGGTAAGTACGAATTCGATTTTCATTAAAATTGCTGAGTCGGAGCAAAAGCAAATAGCAACTCAGCTAGTTATGTTTTTAAAGCCGACGTAGTAACGTGAGCCTTAAAAACATATAGCGAAATGCGGACGTGTTCGATCTCTGCCTGCCTCTTGGGAATATGAAGGCGTGATTCTAAGTAGGTCACAGAGTTCACAGAATATTGAGACCAATGCGATGGAAGCGGCAATATATTATGTACGTCGTTGGCAAACAAGCGAATTGGCAACTCTCAACTTGCAATGTTATGACGTAGAGCTAGGCGGATGACTAGGTTTGGCTAGGCATACTAGCAGTATAGAGGATGTAACTATCACAGACACGAAAATAATGTTGTGACCTGCATAATTGTTACCTTTTGATGAATTCAGATTTTTTGAGTTCGAAGAAACTCTTATAGAACGGCTTTGTCCGTCCTTCCGACCATCCGTCTGTCTGTTATACAACTTTCAACACAAGAACCGTAAGAGCTAGAGACTCGCGGTCAACGCCATTCGACTCAGCATAGTCGATATACCCCGAAATGACTATGACCTTTGACCTCTGACCTCAAAGTCACGTGTTATCACGTGACCTTTGCATGTTACTCGAACCATTTTTTCGAACTCTAAGATTTACGGCAATTCATTGCCGATTCGCACTTGTTTATTAAAGTGTTAGCTTTTTGAATTTTGTTACATAATTGATATAAAAAGGGATATTCTCTAAAAAATTCAGGTATTTACTATTACGATTCAAAAGGTCTTTAAAAGATCTTTCAGATACGACAGACAGGTACTGCACTGTTGAATGCACGTACGATATAATGGCTTTAGTGTCGCCTCACTGTTACCACTGTGATGAGTGTTGTGGATTCGATCCTCATGAGACATAGATTTGTTTGATCCAAAAAAGACTTATAGTTGTTCCGGGTCTTGATGTTCTTTGTGTCCGTTATTTAAATATGGGTATTTAACTGCACAGCAAAAAAAGTACTAATTGCACAGCAAAATATATTTAAAGAGATCAAACTATGTCGACGGAGCCTATTTCTCCTATTATATTATTATTTTATTATAATATATTAATTAAAATATATTATTATTCATCCTATTTTTGGGTGGGTTTAAGAAGGAACCTAACATAACGTAACCCTTCCGAGACAGAATGCAGTGATTTGAGGATATATTTAATAAGCATATTTTGCTGTGCAATTAGTATTTTTGATGGTCATTATATTTAATCCCTTTAAATATTTGTGCAAAGACCCCACGACACAGGCATTACTCATGGAGCGACTAAGTCTGTTAAAAAAATGGCTTCCAACCAACAATATAGTCATACCCTACAATTATTTAAAAAAAGAACACTATTATTATGTGAACTAATTTCCCCACACTACTTCGGCCCTAACCTAATTCGCGTGTCATCGTAAGGCGCGCGTGTCCCAAAACGCAACTTTAACATAAAAATACTAAAGTCTACCAACTCGTAATCGTTCCAAATCACAACGATTACACACGTGATCACGCCAACCCTATTGCGTAACGCTAGTGTTGCCAGCCTTTTTACGTTTCTACTATTTTGGATATTTTTATTACATACTTTTTTATTTTGTTAAAAATATGACATCATAGCATGAGAGCATTACGCTTATATATTTAATAAGAATATTTATAGACGGTGAAGGAGATAGTGTAATTCAGTGTTCTCGCCTAAAACTATGATTGCACTTGTACATCCAACGAGGAAATTAGTACCTACCTACCTTACAGAAAATCAGGCAGATAGTTTGCCACCTTGCTCCTATAAAAAAGGGTTATTTCGCTATTTTTACTACATCAAGGTTCTGTAGTACATAAGGTAGATATATTCTACCATGCCTACAAAAGCGTGTTCGAAAGAGCTATAAATGATAATTACCTATCCGGAAAACTTAATAACGCGAGTTTTACATAAATATTAAGTAAAATGAGATTGCCTACACGAGGCTGAAGGCTGGTTAAGAAGTAAGTCAGAAACGGAATTAATATTGTTCCTAAATTGATAATTTTAAGTGTAAACACGAGATATTAAATATTGATCTTAATAGGTCAAAATCCAGGGAATAGATAAAAAGAGTACTAAACTTATAATAATATTTTTTGTTAAATTATTACACTAGCTGACCCGCGCAACTTCGTCTGCTTCACATAAGAGATTTTCCCCCGTATATGCAACATTTTTCATTTATGCTCTGCTCCTATTGGTCGCAGCATGATGTGATATAGCCGATAGCCTTCCTCGATAAATGGGCTATCCAACACTGAAAATTTTTCAATTCGAACCAGTAGTTCCAGAGATTAGCGCGTTCAACCAAACAAACAAACTCTTCAGCTTTATAATATTAGTGTAGCTTAATAGTCTCTGAATAATATAATTATGTTTTATGATGATCTTGAATGTACATGACACACATGCATGAATATTCAAAAGGTAACCATATTTTTTAGCTGTGTTTCTTCAGACCGAATTTGATTCTCATGTTTCTTCTTTCGTGGCTAGTATTAGTCACTTTGAACTAATTTCAAATACACATGTTGACAAATATACGAAAATATCAATCAATATTAGGTATCTTAAGTTTTACTTTACAAACCGGGTAAGTAATAGATGATATAACAACAAAATCTCTAATATTAACAACATATAACAACGGAACCTATAATTTTATTTAATATAGCGATTAGTTAATATAATAAACGATTGATATAATTTTAAAATAACTAATTTTTAAAAGCATAACATACATTAAATATAACATCGTTTGACATAACATACATTAAATATAAAATCGTTTGACATACCACTCAAAAGATATAAAACTTATTTGGTCTACTGATTACCACCTGCGCTAAGATAGGTCGGCGAAGCCCCGCTTGGCGGGGCTCCTATTTCCGGGTGGATTAAAAAAAAATCCAAACTATTTCTAACCTAACCTATCCGAGTCAGGGTACTCTGAGTCGGGGTGTTAACCATAATGGCGTTTTTTATATATGTATATTAAACGATAGACCTAATGATTTTCGATTAAATAAACAATATACATATTAAACGTTAGACCAAATTATTTTCGATTACATAAACGTTATATCAAACAACGTTATACTAATTAAGTTTTAGAATAAATAAATGTTATATGTTAAGAAATTATATCAACAGTTGGTATATCTCACGTTGATTATATCTTATAAACGATAATAAAATAAAATTAGACCAAATGAGTTTATACGTTATGAGACGCACCCTTACAAACCAGGTAAAATGTTATGTATAATTTAAAAATGTTTCGAAGAAATAATAATATTATCAGTGCTGTATATGATCAATGTGAGAAGGCTTCGGCCATAGTCCACCATGCTGAACCAGTGCGGATGGGCAGACTTCACATATCTTCGAAAACATAATAGTTAACTCCCAGACATATATATTTTCTCACGATGTTTTCCTTCATCGTAGCTAATTATATTATATGTATATTACAAAAACATTTAACATGTTTGTCTCCCGATCTGTCGCTGCATACCTTCAAAATGGCTAAACTAATCCTAATGATACTTTACACACACCATAGGTAAAAATCACTTAGATTTTAAGCACGCTACGAATTTTGAAAACTCATTAAACAATTTGCTCTAATATTTAAATTGAAAGCTCTGCGAACTGAAGTTAATAAAATACAATATCAATTAATTAAAACATATGTAGCATTCAACCATTACTGAAACTCTCATCAATGAAAGGCCTACAATATAATCAACAAATGATATTGTAATATATATTTTGGATGGAACCGTAGAATTTTAGCCCCACAGTAGCATGCGTTGTTGTCATAACAACAGAGTTCAAACAATCTCGTATATTTACTAAAAACATGTGCAATACACAATTGTACTACTCAATAATGAACCTGCCCTCCCCTACCTACCTTCACCCCTCCCTCGTCTGGTGCTCTTTACAAATATGTACGGAAATCACGGACACAAAAATATTTGAACACCACGCATACATAATGAAAGCTATTGTACTTAATTTGGTTTAAAAAGTTAGGGTAGTTTTGTAATAACTGGGTGTTGAATATGATTGCAGGTTTTGATGGTTCGTGTACCTTGTCACTGGTACTGTGTGCAATGTCATGGGTTCGATAATAATAGATAGCAAATATAAGTATAATAAAACCAGCCTTGTAATAAACTGGCCCAGTACTGTGCACGGGCCTCTTTTCAGTGTGAGAAAGGCTAAGTCACACGCTGGCCCATTGTGGGCCGGCAGACTTCACATATCTTCGAAAACTCTCAGACATGCAGGTTTACTCACTATGTTTTGCTTCACCGTTAAAGCAAATGATAATAAAGTATTTAATACGCACATAACGATCAAAAGATTTCAGAGATGCGCGCCTTGAGTTCCAACTCGAGACATCTGCGTGGCAAATAAATGGCCTCCTACTAAACTATCGCTGTTTATGTAGCAAATATGAGTGCGATTGATTTCCTCGAATTGAATGATGAAAAATGAAAAAATTGAATGCGACTGCTGTGCACGAGGTCTCAGGTTCGAATCACGGATTGGGCCAAAAAAAATGTTATTGGAATTTTCTGTTAAGAAATTTCAATAGCAGCCCGGAGTTAGGAAGTTGGCGGTGTTAGACACTCCCATGCCTAGGAAAGCACGTAAAGCCGTTGGTCCTGCGCCTAATCTTTCTCCGGTCGTGTCGGATTACCGTCCCATCGGATCATGAGAGTGCGGGAACAGAGAGTGCACTTGTGCATACATACGCATACACTTGTGCACTATAATATCTCCTACGCAGATAGCCAGTCTCTGTTAAGATTGGCCGCCGTGACCGAAATTCAGTCTGGAGGATATTATGAGTGTGATTGGTAAATAGGTAGTTGTCCTGAATCTGAGTGTTTGCCTATATACTAGATATGCTACTTTTTTAACGTGGTGGTTTTAGTCGGTAGTCCCGAAGTCTTGGGAGAGCCTCGCATAACCCTCTCGGCTCACCTTGTGGTGAGGGGTTTGGCTTAAGGAACATTTCCACACGATAAGAAAAAAGATATGCTACTTTCATAGTAATGAACATCGAAAATCATAACTGCACTTGTGTTTATAATTTAAACTTAAGTAGCACGTAGATATAAAATCGGATATGACATGAAAAAATAAGTTATCATTCAAATTATTGTGCTTTAAATGCTTTGCAAGGGATATTGATGAACTGATTTTGTTTTGAGACTTATCGAAAATCGTCTAAATTGGGACATTTTTGAGTTTTCTTTTTGCATGCGCTAGTGTCAATTATTGTTTTAAGATTTTAAAAAAGGCCGCTACGTGAATATTGTGCATTCTAATCTACGGAACTAAAGTCCCTCATGACATAGTGGACTAGTATAGAACTGGCGATTTGAAAAATAATTGAACTTACTATGTCATGTCACATAATATATGATCACCAAAAGATTAACCAGAGCCAAACATCATATACGTCATAAGGGCTAAGGTAGTGTTTCTAAAAAAACCTCCGTAAAAACATCCAAAACAATTCTAACCCGGACATGACCTTAGCATGATGTTATGTCATATAAAGTAGCAGTCGAAATTTAAATGACGACGACTACGACATCAGTTCCGCGGAGCTACCGTTTTAAACCGTAACGGCATTCGAATAAGAAAAATATGCCTCGAGCCAAACAGCTATATTTTACAGCTTGTCAAATATTGTATGGGCTAAAGTAAGGCTCGTGACCCGCGAAAAATTAATTCAATTCATTAATAATGTTTGCGGAACCTAAATAATAATTTACATATCTGTCAGTTTTAGTATTTAAAATTGGAATTGAAAAAAAAGTATGACTAGAGCATTCAGTCTGTGCCACGCTTTCAAAGCTTGTTAAAATTTTGATTCGTAATTCGAACTTGTTGTAGTATGAACTCTGTGTGTTGTGGGCTGGCTGTCAATTCCAATGTGTCAAAATGTGAATACACAAAAATAATATATATCAGGAATTTCTCGCAGCTATTTCGCAGATTGTAAAAATAGATTTGAAATTGGAATAGGAGTAAGGATGTCCTGAACGCCGACTCACCCGCATTAACTAAACGCTTCTGTCAAAGTAGGCAGTACAAAAGTAAACAAGAAACATTTATAGAGAAGTATTTATATTTAATATATAGGTATGTATCGTCTACGATAAAAACTAACATTGCCGGCATAGGTCTCCGGATAGCCGAATAGCAGATAGGATATTCTGAAATGGCGGCCACGCACTAGAATACGCAGCAGAGGCAGGCTCCCCGCAAGGTGGACTGAAGACCTGGTATGTATCTTATGTGAGGCCAGTCAGTGCAGACCGGCGACACTTCGACCCAGTGGGATCTTTTGTGTCGACACTCTCCCAATAACGACTGCCATAGATGTTCATGGCAGCCGGGACAGGCGGCTTAACGTGCTCTCCGAGGCACGGAGTAGGCGATAATTGTCAATCAATACGCACATAATTTCGAAAAGTCATATAATTTTCAAAAGTCAGAGGTGCACGACATGGGTTTTAACCCGAGACCCTCTGCATTGCAGTCTGTTGGTCTCCCCACTGAGTTATTGCGAAGACCTGGTAAGTGTCGAGGGAAGCGGTTGAATGCAGGTGGTCCAAGATCGGTCTGTGTGGGAAACCTTGGGGGAGGCTTATGTCTAGCAGTGGATGTCTTTCGACTGAGATGATGATGATTGTCTATGATGTGTATATATATAGTTTCACGCTAATCCACAGTATAGATTAAGAAAATATTGTTAAAATCAAATGATCGCAATAAACGATTTGATTTGATTTGATTTGATGAAAATAAATTATTATTATTACAGATTACTACTTTTATACATATTTTACTTTAGTTATGATTTACGTCGTACGGAAAACAAGGCGCGTCTATAATCGTCTACCGCGCACAATGCCACACTCCTTGCTGCCCCCGAGAACTTAAAAGAAAAACGCAATAAAATTATCTGATTCGAATTTTATAATCGAACCTTATGCACAACAATCGAATTAACTACGGCTGCATTACCTACGTTAAGATTATATTATATAATCTATAAATCATTGTTAACAGTACCAAAACAGGTAGGTATCTGAGTTAAAACTAAGTGTATAAGCCGAGGGTTATTCTTAATTTATCCGCATAACATCTTATATTGTATAGTTAAACTTGGAATTATTCCCGTGGGTCATATAGAACTTTATCAAACCGCTACAGTTGTCTAGGGACCTTATATTTTGTATCTGGTAATAGCTTCCTACGTTTGGAACAAAATATATTTTACTTGTTAATCTATACTGCAACTAATACTATAGACAAGCTGTCCCGGTTCACCCACTGGCTCGTAGAGTGATGTTATAAAGCCTATAACCTTTCCCAAGAACAGGGATATTAAACGCAAAAAGAACTTTTCAAATCCAATCATGGAGAAATGGTTGCAGCACCTTACAGCTCTTATGATTTGTAAACAAAAACTTGGCGATTAAAAAGAGTGGCCATGAGTTTCTTGTCCGTTCTTCTCATGAGCCCTGCAGCCTTGCTTTGCTGAACGGGGCAGTAAATGTAAATTCACAGGAAAAAAAATTATGTAACTGTGACATTCATAAGTGTTACCTTGTAACCTAATCTGAATAAATGTATTTTGAATTTTTGAATTTGAATTTTTGAATTTTTTCAACTGGTACTTCCATAGAATAGCGCGGTCAAACAAAAAAACATACAAGCTCTTTAGATTTATTATCTTTATATATATAATTCTACTGTACGTGTGTATGTCACAGAACTCCTCCTAAACGGCTGGACCGATTTTGATAAAAAAAATTGTGTGTTCATGTGGATTCGAGGATGGTTTAGATTTGGGGTTTTTTTTAAATATATTTTTCGTGTTTACATGACTACGTTTATCGGGACAGCTAGTATTAGTATAGATATTAATTTGATACGATTTTATGACTAAACAGCTGAAGCAATTGAAATGAAATTTGGTGTTGTGTTAAATAAACTCTGCGTCTATACCCCCAAAGAAATAAGCATACAAGTATTACACTAACATCTTTCTAAAAAAAGATGTAGGTCCCATGTAACGGGAAGAGAGACTATTATAGTCTTTCCGGAAAATTTCCAGACCATGTGTTGCTACCTACATTATCTTAGAAGAAAACTCTACCCGAATACGAACTCAAGTATTAAAGCAACTTGCCACAAAATAACAAAATAAACTAGGATTAAAATATCGATGCCACGGCACGCACTTCTTATTTTTCAATGTGCGAAATAAATAGTTAATTATCACTAGCTTTGACTGTGAAGGAAAGCATCGAGAGGAAACCGCTTATCTGACAGTACTTCTTATTGTTCTGGAAGATATGTGTTACACACATACCTATATATTTTCGCACATACATACATATATATATATATATATATATATACTATTTTAAAGCTATTTCATATTATAATATTATATTATGAATTACCTATATAAATTATCATCTTTGCTAAATTATGTGCGTATTGATTGACAATAATTATCGCCTGCTCCGTGCCTCGGAGAGCACGTTAAGCCGTCGGTCCCGGCTGCCATGAACGTCTATGGCAGTCGTTATTGGGAAGTCAGTGCCCTCTAATATCCTGTCACTAGTCTAGCCTTATCGTTAGCCTTCGGGTTGCGGAGGTCAGATGGCATTCGCTCCGTGTAAAAACTGATATCCAGTCAAATCCGGTTAGACTAGAAAGCCGACCCCAAGTGACTTGGGAATAATAAAGGCTAGGGAGAAGAAGATATCATATTATGAAGCAAGAAATTATTTTTATTTCGTTATTGTGTTTGTTAAGTAAACTTTACTACCTAACAAACAAGTAAACGCATTGAAAATCGTAAAAAGGTACCCACAAGACAGGCTTGCCTAGTGTGGCGCCAAAGCATACTACGCAAATGTATGTTTTCTTTTATCTACCACCCTGCAATGGGCCAGCATGGTGGACTATGGTATAACCATGCTCGTACTAAGAAAAGGTCAGTGCTTGGAACAGTTCAAAAACAGCAGGGCTGATAATATTATATTTACGATTTCATACTTCTGTACTTAATCATCCTTTGTCCGCCTTTAGGGTTCAAACTATCTTTAAACCAATATCAGTTCAGCACGGAAACTTAACTGACAAAGTAGCGTTATTATTTATAATATTAGTATGAATGTTGATGTACCTCTCGTGTTTAAAGAATATATTTTACAATAAACATTTAAAATGATTACGATTTCAACTCACGGTATTACCTTCAGTCGGAACAGTGAGTTGATTCATTGAAATCCAAAGATTCCGTGTCTTGGCATTGTTTTATCATAAAGCATTTGACAGTATTCCAATATGAGTGGAATTCAAAAGAACAATTTCAGTGTCATTTTTATTTATTCGCGTGTTTTTGTAATCGTTTCAAACTTAGATGGATGGTATTTGTTTTATTTAAAGATGGGTACGCTTAGTATATTGCTGTTTGTATGTTATTTATTTGTATTAATCCTGGAAAAACTTGGCCCTATGTTTTCTAGCTGGATCAGAGACCTTCTGGCGAAACTATAGGTATTAGGGTAAATTCAATAACTTTAGTAACCTTTTTTTTTTTTTTTTCACGTGTGGAAATGCACCTGATGCATACCCCCCCGCCACTAGGGGAGGCGAGAGGGTTATCGCCGGCTCTCCCGTATTTCGGGTATACGGACTAAAACCTAAAACAAACTAAAACTTGTATAGTGGATGGGCCGCTGGTAAAGAAACTACCTCAGCGACCCACCCAGCAGACTACTACTCCTGGACGACGCCCCGGCACTACAGAGGGCCTCGGACCGACTCAATGGCTGGCGGGTGGGAACTTTAGTAACCTAACGTAACCGTTATTTTGGCGTTGATAAGTATTACTTAGTGACTTAATGAGACAACTCGGTGGCGTAGTGGTTAGTGTAACCGACTGCCACGCCTGAGGTCATGGGTTCGATTCCCGCACAAGTCAAACATTTGTGTGCATGAACATGGATGTTTTGTCTTGGTCTGGGTGTTTCTATGTATAATATGTATGTATTTACAAAAAAAAAAGTATATGTGTATGTTTATCCATTGTCTAGTACCCATAGTACAAGCTCTGCTTAGTTTGGGCTAGATGGTGTTGTGTGTATGTGATAGAATATTATTATTATTATTATAATGATTTTGGCTTTGAAAAGGCCTTAAAACCGACAAGTGTGCTTAAAAATATGATGAGAGTGAACGAAGAAAAACATATCCTGAAGAGATACATACTAAGATTTTTTTAACAGAAAATATTAATGACTCTGTCGGACGCGGGCATTCAACTGAAGACCTTATCTTATCTTATGTGGGGGCCAGTCAGTGCAGACTGGCGACACTTCGACCCAGTGGGATCTTTTGTGTCGACACTCCCCCAATAACGACTGCCATAGATGTTCATGGCAGCCGGGACCGACGGCTTAACGTGCTCTCCGAGGCACGGAACAGGCGATAATTATCAATCAATACGCACATAATTTCGAAAAGTCATATAACTTTCGAAAGTCAGAGGTGCGCGACGTGGGTTCGAACCCGAGACCCTCTTCATTGCAGTCTGTTGGTCTCCCCACTGAGCTATCGCTGTTCAAGTGAAGACCTTACGATTGCACGCAAACTTATGCAAAAAGATCAACTTTCAAATCACACTGCAGTCTCGTATTTATTATTCCCCACTTTTACTTAATAATAATATTTATAGGAACTAGAGGTCACCATGTACACACGTCTACACGTCAAGTTAGACACCCTATATACGCATAACTACGCTACATACAAAATAGTGAATTGTTGGAAAGGGACAGTGCATAGTGGTGTCGATGTAATGGTAAGGATAGAGCGTAACAAAAATATAACGCACTCTCTCGCACGATTTGCAGCGTTCAACTTCTAATAGTTCAAAGTCTGGGTTGATGTGTCGCTGTGTGTACCTAGTCGAAATTCGACTGTAATTCAATACTACGAGAACAATGTAGTTTTTTAGAGTTTCGATTTCAGCACTGCTACTCCATAATATAAACTCTACCTATGCCAAATCTTAGACGCCTTTGTATACGCGCGATATTTTGATAAAATTTAAGATACTTTTTAACAATTTCGGTACCTAGTACACACGGCTACACATCAAGTTAGACACCCTATAAACGCATAACTACGTTACATACAAAATAGAATTTTTTTGAAAAAGGACCGTGCATAGTGTTGTCGATGTAATGTAAGGATAGAGCGTCGCGTCCCGTTCACCGTGAATGAGACAAAATAACAAAAATATAACGCACTCTCTCGCACGATTCGCAGCGTTCAACTTCTAATAGTTGAAACAGTCTAGGTTGATGTGTCGCTGTGTGTACTCCAGTCTGAGTCATCTTATTTAATATATATAGTAGGTGATTGAATTGGCATTCCGTATATAGATTCAGCAAGTGTCAGCGCTGATCTGCAACGCTCCGCAATAAGGTAATTGATTGGTCTATGATTTGTTTTGTTACTTCACACACAAGAGCAAACAGCATTTAAAACGACCGTTTTGTTGAAAATATCAAAATTGGTTGCAAAATCAAGTTTTAATTAGCATTTTTAGTTCAGCTTTAAGAAAGAATGGTGTAGTGGGAAATCCCGCTATCTCCATTGCACATATGTGTTTATAAAGCGGTTACTTTACAGTTTGTATCGTGCATCCTTGTTCTGTCATTTGACAATTGCCCCTACTAATAGATTTGAAACGCTTGTTTGTTACTTATTTTTAAGTAGATTTCCAAAAGTCTATATTTTGTTTTTAATGTAACTAACTGACTTTAATAATAAAAATGTGAGTCATCTACCCTATTCGTTATTTCATGGAACGACTATCTTCATAACCGAAAAGAACTTCTTAGTTAAGTCAGATATCAAAATCAATTACCGTATTCAGAAGTCAAGATCGAAGAATAATAACTTCTAAACTCAAATCAAGATTCTTCTGCCTCCAAATGGAGTCATGACATCGCCGCACCAGTCAGCTTGTGACCACGTACCCGTGACGTATTTCTATACTAAAATTATAAAGAGGAAATATTCGATTTTTTATTTGTTTGTAACGATTGAACTCAAAAACTACTGACCCAAATTAAAATTCTTGCACTATTAGAAAGTTATATTATCACCGAGTAACAAAGCAACATTTTACTTTTAAAAAAGGTACTGTTACAAACATAACCTAACCTACTTTTACGAGGGCAAAAGCTATACTTACATATAAGTTCGAATAAATTCTGATCTCTATACGGAAATTTCTATCGTTGAAAATTGGACAGAGATTGTTCAAAGCAAACTTGGATTCGTAAGTCCTTTCAGCTGTGTTGAGTATCGTTCGTGGGGTGAAAAGCGGCTGCCTCCACACTCCTCGAGACTAGAGCTTCTCGTCCACAGTACAAGTGTGACTTAAGTTATTACGGCGACGGATTTTTCTTTTGAGGATTCACAAAAGAGTAAGATAGGCTACAGTATCCTCTTAACGCTTAAAGCATCTTTGAAACACGCCATGTTAAATTTTGTTGGAATAAAGTCGGAGTTTATGGTGTGATATTTTCTTTTTTACATACATACATAGTGTTACTGCAAAATCTTGGAACGCCATGTGTATTTGCCAGCTATGGTATTAGGTACCACGTAATAGGAGTCGAACCTATTGCCATCGTACTTTTCTTTAAAAGTGAAAATTCTTTTAGCAATTTGGCCGATCTAGATGTTGAATCTAAGACCACATACAGAGCAGTGATATTTACTATTTCTACGTTGCTAAGGCAGTCTCTACTAAATGAAATGATAACTTATTTGAAATGAAATTTGGTTAATAATCTGGTAGATGTTCTAATGTTGTCAATACATACTTATACATAGTACTAGCTTTTGCCCGCGGCTACGCTCACGTAAACGGTTAGGTTGACAGCCTAATCACCTAGCGGTATGAAATATACTTTACGCCCTATTTTCATACCTACCAAATACCCATACAAAATTTCATAAATATTGGTCGAGCCGTTTCGGAGAAGTGTGACCACAAACACCGTGACACGAGATCTTTATATACATAGATTATTCATAGATAGGCTATAAATAGTCTAATCAATACCAATATGATCTCTATTACGTGAGACCTAAAGCCATAGCTGGCTAAATGTAGGTGCAAAACACCTCTGCGTTCCGCTTCGGGTATATAGTCGTTAAACTACATAATGATATAATATAATAATAATAATATAATATTCTACCACATACAACACCGTCTAGCCCAAACTAAGCAGAGCTTGTACTATGGGTACTAGACAATGGATAAATATACAGATATACTTTTTTTTTGTAAATACGTACATATTATACGTAGAAACACCCAGACCAAGACAAACATCCATGTTCACGCACACAAATGTTTGACTTGTGCGGGAATCGAACCCGCGACCTCAGGCGTGGCAGTCGGCTACACTAACCACTACGCCATCGAGGCGTACGTGTTACGTTTACACGAATGTTGTACATCGAAATAAAACTACTTTGTATCAATGTTGTCGTCGCGTTGTTTATTTTAAAACACTTATATTAAATAATTTTGAACTATAAAACCAGTATTATTGAACCTGACTATTAATATTTTTAGGCTATTTAAATTAATTAAAACTATTTTATTTAAGTTTAAATTTTTCCCCGACGTTTCGGTTACTTTACAACAGCCATGTTCCCGTGAACATGGCTGTTGTAAAGTAACCGAAACGTCGGGAAAAATTATAGTAAAGTTCAATAATATTAGTGTTGTAGTTAATTTAAAATTATATAATAAAAGTGTTTTAAAATAAACAACGCGACAAAATACGTAAAGTAGTTTAATTTCAACACAGTCATAGTGATAGTTATATACATAATATGTGTAGTATTGACATAATTCCCATTGTTCCCTTATGTTTACAATTTTAATAGTGTCGGTGTTTTTATAAACAATTGTCGAGTTTGTTTGCAAAGCAATTAATTGCGCTGGCAAGAACAACTTCCTGAAATAATTTATTTATATTGTGCACAACTCTATTGTTGATGGAGAGACTTGTTATGACAGCATAGAGCTACGTTTATTATTATAACCAGACTGTCTAATACATAATGTCTCGGACTGCGCCGAGCGAAATGTGCCAAAACAGGCGGTCACAGTTAAGTGAATAAAATCAACACTTTTTGTTTAATACAGATATAAAATATACATTTACCATAACAATGAATGTGTTTACAATTACTCTGTGTACAAAACTTAAAATAATTAATATTTTCGCCTACAAACTTACGTAAATTTGCACGTGATTTTTAGATTATAACAGTAGAAATCTATCCTATTTTACAGCTTAAACGAAACATAAATAGTTATATTACAATTTGTCTGTCCCGAATATTTTAGTTATTGGTTGACACTAAAGATACATATTTATCAAAAAAACACTTCAAATCCTCAATACAACTTTACTATGGCGGCCGCGCGCCGATTTGAATATGCGCCGCACGAGCTCTGTTATTATCTGTCTTACGCTCGGCGCAGTCTTAAGTATTTGTGTTAAGAAATTCTCATTCACGGACATTAGTTAATTGGAAGTGTGATATCTGTATTTAAACTCACAATTAGACCATTGTGCGCAAGTGACCGACGCGAAGAACCGTTCATCTCTTCAGCTCCATTAAAAAATATACTAGACCGATAAAGCGCAATTCTTTCTTCATAGTTTCTGGATTGTTTTATAAGCTTTGCGTGTTGGTTGCTCACGCTTTTGCAGTAGGTATATAGCTAATTTTTGTGATCCACAAATAGTTGTTCCCAGCCTGGGTGTTCTTTCTGTTGTTTGAAGGTTTGTAAAGTCCCCCGCGAGACAGAAATTATTCTTAGTGAGGGAACAGTCTTCTTTAAAAGAAGAAAATAAATGTGGTCTCTTCTAATCCGAATAATACTTTCAACCCAAATTGTTAGTCTGCTGATAATTAATTAAGAATTCAGGTATTTAATTTAGTATTTTAGCATCAAACTCCTTAAGAAAGCTCTATGCTTTCAGTAGACTACCAGATCGTTGGTACTTGTCTTTGCAGTAACGATACGTTTTTCCTAAAGGATTGGTAACACATATTTAGAGCCGTGATGTTGCATGCTTCTACGGTAACCGCTGAAATATCAAGGAGAGTCGTATTACCTATGTGGATTTGTTTGCTATCTTGTTAATATTTCGGATATAATACAATATATAAAAATTTTCAAAATGTTTTGCAGTTTGTTACTCAATTGTGCTTTTAGAACCCTGAATGAATTTCGATGAAACTAAGTATACAGACAAACCATATCCAAAATTAACAGCAATCATTTTCCGTGGGTTTTAGCAGGCGAAACCGCTATGTAAACTAATTTAGGTATTGTCATATTGCAAAAACAACGTAAATTCTACAAAATCTTAGACAGCCATAGTTGCATTAACAGTGATGCACAGAAGACATGAACAACCAATAATGAAAGGCAAGCGATATAAAACTCTTTTAAAAAATGTTATTTCTAGAAAGAACTCATACTTGCGTTATCGTAAACAAGAAATAATATCCTCCAAATCGTTTACTTTTCTAGCATCATCTTTTTATTGTGCTGCCTAAGGAACAATTACGCTACAGAATAATTAGGTACCAAAAAAGAAAAAGAAAATTGTCGATGGTCTTAATTTCTTGTTTGAATAACCTTAAAATCAATATAAAATGTCTACGAGGTTTAATAAATGCAAAATAAAACCCGAAGGAAAAATATGGGCGCCGTATCTATTTTATCTTTTTAATGTAAATGACAGTGATATTCATGTTTCAGCTTTATTAAGCTTGCGTGATATGTCGTCTGCTGAAATTTATGCATGACTTGAGTGGTTTTGTATGCTTTTTATGTTATATTTTGCATAAAATTCTATTCGTGTACCTAACTTTTTTTGTAAGTTACCGAACTGTAAATGCTTCATTACTGTATGTATATTTGACAATAGGTCGTAAAATTGTATCATTATGATAATTACTTGGCTTAACTAACTATTAAAACATTAAATGCTTGTTTTATGAAAATGTAAATCTTATTCCTTCATCTAACATAACTTGGAAAGAACAACTCTTAATGTTCCGTCAAATAAAATAATCGCGTACATTCCAAAATTAAATTTTCTCCCCATGAATGAGAGGAAAACAGCTCACGTAATTAAAATACCAATACTCTTGATATGTTAGCATTCCATTGCAGTTTTCGATAGGCACATTATTGTGTGCATAGTAGAAATAACGCGATGAAACGTAACGTTACGTATTGACTTAGTAAACACCCGGATCACGGTTAACCTGTGGTATGCCGGAACGTGGATCTACGCGAGACACAATGCTTTTTCTATTATGTCTGGTATTCCGGCATACAAGAGGTTAATGAGTGAACGCCAATATTCGGCATTACAATTTTCAATCGTTCGAATTTCAAACTGACGGGGTGCCCTCGCCCTCGGAATAAATAATTTTACTATCTGTTAAAAAAACTTTTTAATTATTCCGTTTGTTCATAATAGGTACTTTGTATTATTAAATAATTATTTTCATTTAATAGTACTTAAATCAAGAATGATTTTTTTTGTATTTGTAACCTAAGAATAATTTTGAGCTCCAATTTCTATATGAATTATTCAAATCTGGTATCTGTTACACTTATTTTATCTGAAAGGCGAGGGTGCGGGCTTAATATCAGAGTACTACGGCGCGTTGTTTGTATCGTGAAGTCGATCATGATAACACCCTAATAAGCAATTACAACGTAGATGTAGGCGATACCAAATATCGTTAAGTCGAATACGTTTCTGCGTCCAAAATATGGTAAATTCTCTAATAGTAGGCGTAATTCGTTCATATGAGGTGACTCTAAACACAACTATGTACCTACATAAACTAGTCCACATCTAACTGTGATGCACTATTTGGACGATAAAGGAAAGGGAAGTCTTTGAGCTATACGTTCAGAAAGTTTCAACACATCGCAGGCTCTATAGTAAGTCGATACTCTAAGCATTGGTGCAGATTTGGTTACAACGCAATATCCATTTTTCGTTAAAACCATGAATGAAAGGTGGTGTTTTTGGCGCAGTTATACATTAGATCGATGTTTCTGACTCAATATTGGGCACAGGAATGGAAATTCGACGTAGTACAAAGTTGAACGCTAGCCAAATCTGCGCCAAGCTGCAACACAGCATGCGGGCGGGAGGTAGTGCGGGCGAGCTCACCGTTGGCATCAGCTGGTCAGTACTCCGCACTCGCGTCACCTTGTTCTTGTAGATGACCTTCTTGAAGGCGCGCTCCACGGGCTGGTTCCACCGCATGAACATGACGTAGGCGCCGTACAGCGAGAACAGCACCGCCGCCTCCTGCCAGTATATCTCGCTATCCCGGAAACAGTATATCAACACCAGCAAGCTGATCGAGTAAAAGGAGCAGTCGCGGAACAGCGGCCACCAGGTGAGAGTCAGGGTGGTGCGCGAGAAGAGCGCGCACGCACCGATCACGAACAATATATTGAACACCGCGGAGCCCACGATCGTCCCGATGCCCACGTCGTCGAACGACACAAACACTCCGATGATGGAGGTGAACAACTCCGGCGCCGAGCCGCCCGCCGCCATAAACGTGGCGCCGGCCACGTCGTCGCGGATGGCCAGCCGCTCGATGATGACGTCGAGCGCGGGCACGAAGAACTCGTCGCACACGATGGCGAGGGCTACGAACATGTAGCCCATGCCGACGACGTGCAGCAGCACCGCGCCCGAGCGCCGCTGCTCCTCGGAGAACAGGTCCACGGGGAACAGCGGGGTCTTCTCCTCCTCGGCGGGTGGCGGCGAGGAGCCGAGCGCGTCGATCGAGTCGAGCGAGTCGGTGGCGTTGGGCTCGCCGGCCCGCGCCGCCGCCAGCAGCGCCAGCAGCAGCGCGCCACCCATGCCGCGCTCCCGGGGGCTCCGAGCACACTGCCGCGTGCCACCCGCCGCTGGGCCCGCCGCGCTCCGCGCCCCGCGTCCGCGCCGCCCGCGCCCCGCCCCGCCCGCGCCGCGCCCGCTCGATAGCGCCGCACTGCGCCGCGCCGCCGCCACACCACCCGGCCACCACGCTCCGCTCCACAGCCGCGCACTCAGACCTCAGCTATCACTTATCTGTGTAACTGCCACAAATTAATTCACTAAATACTTTCATTAACCACTTAAACATCCTTCGAGATGATATCGATTACGTTTGCTAACCCAGCGGATTGGTCCAGTGCTTGGTCATTGATCCTGTACAGCTCGAGTGAGTTGCTAAGATGATGTAGAGAATGTTTGAGTTATCTGGTTGGGGCAGATGTAAACATACGTAGGTCTGATTATTATTAATGCATTTGTCCATAACCTAGTACAAGGCGGGGCGACTCTGTAAAGCAAAATTGTTTCCGAAACAACCGTTGTCAGCGCAGTAAGGGTGAGGCTTACTTATAAGAGCCTACTCGGAATAATTGCGAAACGTTTTGCGTTCGCTATCACACAGACAAAATCCAAGAGAAAAGAAAGGAAGAAATAAAGGAAAATGTATGGTCAACGTAGTACTATTTTATGTTTGCAGGGTAAACTGTAGTGTGAGTATTGGAGGCTCGACGTTCGCTCGGTTCGGAGCACGTTCGGCAATAACGACGGAGCTTAAACAAAGCTTAATGACGATCAAATAGGAACGTCGCCTGAGAGCTTCATTCTTTAATTGACTGCAAATATTTACAGTACTTTATTTAAAGATTATCGACTCAACATTACGTTACTTTTATACTCTGTATAACTCTTACTAGGATTTGAAACCGTTAGAATAAAATTTTAAAATCAGTTTAACTCGGATTGCTATCCCTGATAAGAATGCTGACAGAGACACCGGGTGTTACCTAATTTGCAGTATTCCGCTTCGAAATTAGTAATATGCTTTGACACTCATTTCGCCTCTACTTGACAATGCAAGAGAGAAAAGTCTTCTTTCTTTTATACGATTTTCTTTTTTAAAGACTCGGTATGATGCGTGTATCGCGGGGTACTGCACAAATACTAAGCAATGAACACCCAGATTCTCATAAACCATTTATTCTATATAAGATTTGAACCGACAGCACACAGCGCAGTGGTAATAGCGAGGCGACTAATCCACTACGCCATTTGTGCAGTACATAGATATATCGATAGTCTCAAACCATGGTAAGCGGTTACTACAGTCTAGGAACGCTTATAATACAGAAGTTTCGCTCGCAGACATACGACTCCATTTTAAAGAATTAGCTACCCTCAAAAATAGCTTTGTTGAGCTAAAAGCACATGAGATTGAGATTATTGGGTCCTCGCTGACGTACACCACCTTCTTAAACAGCATGGAAATCTTACTTACCATAGGCTTAGAGCAGCGATAGCTCAGTGGGGAGAACAACAGACTGCAATGCAGAGGGTCTTGGGTTCGAACCCACGTCGCGCACCTCTGACTTTCGGAATTTATATGACTTTTCGAAATTATGTACGTAATGATTGACAATTATCGCCTGCTCCGTGCCTCGGAGAGCACGTTAAGCCGTCGGTCCCGGCTGCCATGAACATCTATGGCAGTCGTTATTGGGAGAGTGTCGACACAAAAGATTCCACTGGGTCGAATTGTCGCCGGTCTGCACTGACGGGCCCCCACATAAGATACATACATACCATAGGTTTACAACAAAATGTTGTTTAGCTACGATCTTCTGTAGATTGGAGGTACTGTTCCAGCCAATCTGATTTTGTTAGAATGAGATTTGAAGCTTCAGTGAGGAATTTACAGTGCCTTGGTAATATAGTTTCTTAATTTTCTCGAATTTATTTCAATAATATCATCGATCTTGTTATTGTATTGTCTCTCTATTAGAACTTTAAGTAAGGAAAAAATGTGGTTTAAAAACCAAGTTTATTTTTAAAATATTACTATTACATTGAAATTAAACTGCTATATACGGATTTTATCGCGTTGTTTATTTGACACTTTATTACAAAATTTTGAAAATTGTTACACTACTACTACTACTATTAAACTTTACTAATTTTTAAGCTAATTAAATTATTATTAAACTATTTAGATTTAATTTATTTTTACACTTTCCCCGACGTTTCGGTTGCTTTTCAGCAGCCATGGTCACGGGGAGACTCCCCGTGACCAGTAGTTTAATAATAATTTAATTAGTTTAAAAATTAGTAAAGTTTAATAGTAGTAGTAGTGTAACAATTTTCAAAATTTTGTAATAAAGTGTCAAATAAACAACGCGATAAAATCCGTATATAGCAGTTTAATTTCAATGAATAATATTCGCGTAAATAGAAGACAATATTACTATTACATATTACTGATATTATTGTTCAACAGCTAAGCTAAGTTGTTTATCATAGAAGCCTATAGACAACGTAAAGAATGAGATTCGAACCGACGACCTCTTCATTGCAAGCCTGATTTAACATTACAGATCAAAAGCACAGACACTAAAAACAGGATTGTAATAAAAAAACGTACTTAAAAGAAATCAATGAGCAAATGATATGACGTAATCTGTGTATATTGGGTGGCATAAACCATCAGGACTGCCTCAGTGACGCTACGATGGTGACCATTGTATATGCTATGCACGAGGTTGGGGGTTT
The DNA here is from genome assembly GCA_930367265.1 of Catocala fraxini. NCBI lineage: Eukaryota > Metazoa > Arthropoda > Insecta > Lepidoptera > Erebidae > Catocala > Catocala fraxini. The sequence goes on from OV884041.1 coordinate 2,162,613, forward strand.
GATATCCCGGTAGCGCAGAATGTTATTAGGTTTTCTTAAGCATATAATATGCAGCACGTATTATCAAACTACGCCCAGTTGAAGACAACAGGCTCTACATAATATTGTCTAACGTTTACGCAAATGTTATACATTGATAAAATCTAATAACTGTAGTACGTTTGCTGACACTGCATGCACTTGTCCCACATTAACTAAGACGGACGAAATAAAGTATTTAGGTATTACCATTGACACAAATCTAAACTTCCGCAAACACTTCGATTTGTTATGCACTAGAGTACGTAAATTGATTAATATATTTAAATACTTGCGCAACATAGCCGATTACAATTTGATAAAACAGGCTTATTTAGCGTTGTGTCAACCTATTCTCACATACTGCATAACCTTTTGGGGTGGAGCAGCCAAATCAATTCTCCTGCCTCTAGAGCGAGCTCAAAGAGCTGTTCTTAAGGTAGCCACACGTCGCCCATTCTTGTTTCCCACACATCAGCTTTACACCGCTTGCAAGGTACTAACCATTCGTCAATTATTTATTATGCACACTATACTTAAACAGCACACTGAAGTCCCGTTTACCCCGGTCTTAGATAAGAGAAGAAAAGACTTAGTTAGTACAAAGTCTCAAACCAGACGCGCATTTGTCAATAAATTCTACGTATTCTTAGGACCGTATTTATATAACAAGTTAAATAAAATATTAAATATATATAATGTTAGTTATAAAAAATGTAAAATGTTAATGGAATACCTAGGAAAATTAAATTATACGGACACAGAAAAACTGCTAGAAGTCTTAAAATGATATTATGAATTATGAAAAGTAAATTTAAAGTTGTATATTACTTCCCAAACACATTTAATCGTAGATATACTTGACTGTAAATATTTGTATTAATAATGCGCTAGTATAAAATAAAATTGTCAAGTGATGTCCTGAAACACAGGTTTATCCTACTTCAGGCAGGCTTAAACATAACGTTTTAAACTTAATTTATTTTGTATACACTATAAATTAACATAGTTAAGAATTAATTTTAATTTACGCTTAAATTATTTAAGGCGGGAATGCTTTAACACTGTTGATGTAATATGTATGATGTAGTGTAAGAATGCATCTTATTTTTTCTGTTAATAAAAAATTATTATTATTTTTATTGAAATTAAACAACTTTATATGGATTTTAACGCGTTTTTTTTATAGAACAAATATTATTACATTATTTTGAATCTTTAAACTACTATTTTTAAACACTTTTACTAGTTACTGTTTAATTCTATTTAAGCTATTGAAATTATATAACTACTAGTAGTTTTCCCGCGGTTTCACCCGCGTAAATCACGTTCCCGTGTGAATATCGGGTTTCACCCCTTTCACCCCCTTCAGGGTGGAATTTCCAAAAATCCTCTCTTAGTGCTCCCCTACACTCTCCAAGGAACATACATGCCAAATTTCAGCTTCTTGCGTTCAGTAGTTTCGTCTGTGCGTTGTCTGTCAGTCACTCAGTAACGGAAGAGTTTTATATATATAGATTTAGATTGAATTTTACATTTTCTCCGATGTTTTGGTTGCTTTTCAGCCGCCATGTTCACGGGGTTCAGTCTGCCCGTGAAATTTGCATTATCTATATATATGCGTTTAGAAATGGAAAATACACTCGGACAATTTGCAAAAGCAATCGTATATTTTTAAACATAAAACAAACGAATACAAATCTCCTACATTCGTACAAATATCTCCAGATTACAAACAGTTCAACGTACCGCTTATTGAAAACGTACATAGATTCGGCTAGTGTATCCATTGCGTTACCACTTATCTGTACAACCAAAGCTTGCAAAAGCTGCACGGATGGCGTAGAGGTCATGCAATCAATTCGCCGCGCTCGCGTCGATTTTCATAAATTCGAATCCCACACGTAACAATCAATAATATAATTTATGTAATCTACAAAATATAATAGTTGTGAGTCTATATGTACTTTACGACCGTGTGTATGTTTGTAAATCCCTTGCGACAGTGCTTGATCTCTAACACAGGAAGGCCGATTTGTTTCAGTGTTTCTAAATACCTTATTGAAATATACTACTCGTTATATAAGTACTAGCTAATCCGGCAAAGGTTGTTCTGCAATATAAATTAATTCGAGAGGGACACCTTAATCACCTAGCGGTATGAAATATACTTTACGGCGTATTCTCATACCTACCAAATATTCACAAAAAAATCATAAAAATCGGTCGAGCCGTTTCGGAGGAGTGCGACCACAAACACCGTGACACGAGATTTTTAACGAAACAAAGAACATCCAATTTCGGAACAACAGTCTGAAAATTATACAAACTGTCATCTACACGGGATGATTCGAATCTACACTCACACACAACGCCGCACAAACACTACTGCGCTATCCGTGCATACAATATCTGACACATAATACAAAAAGATAATTGTTAGCACAGTTACACTGCAGTACTCGAAAGAATGCATTAAAATCGATTTCTTTCGTCTACAGATAGGATGCAGGCAAACAATTCCAAACTTTCTGCGACGCGGTTAAAATGGAGGGAGTTTTCTCCCACGATCCGATTCCTAGCTATTTTTTAATTGCTTTCAGAGGAGCTGACCACTTGATAGCATAGCTATGTTATCTTGGCATGCCAGAAGCAGGCAGCTAATGGAAGGAACATTGTCAACTAAAGTTAAGTGCAATTATGTGTATTTAAAGAGAGTAATACACACAAAATTGCACAAACATAATAATATGCACACTAACTGACCCGCACAACTTCGTCTGCACGACCCCGTTTTTGCAACATTTTTTGTTGATGCTCCGCTCCTATTAGTTGTAGCGTAATGTTATATAGCCTATAGACTTCCTCGATAAATGGGCTATTGAACATAATATATGTTTTTGTTTCGAACCAGTAGTTCCTGAGATTAGCGCGTTCAACCAAACAAACTCTTCAGCTTTATAATATTAGTATAGATACGTTTTGTATAATGTACTCCTTCAGTTAAAGGAGACCACAGCATGCATACAGGTACATATAACAATAAAGCCTAAAATTGACCATTTAAAATTAATTAATTTAAAATTAAAAAAACCTCCTCATGGTCTCCCCGTGACCATGGCTGCTGAAAAGCAACCGAAACGTCGGGGAAAGTGTAAAAATAAATTAAATCTAAATAGTTTAATAATAATTTAATTAGCTTAAAAATTAGTAAAGTTTAATAGTAGTAGTAGTGTAACAATTTTCAAAATTTTGTAATAAAGTGTCAAATAAACAACGCGATAAAATCCGTATATAGCAGTTTAATTTCAATAAAAAAATAAGCTAAATGAAATAATTTAACAAAATAAATAAACAATCTGATAATGGATAAAAACTTAAAAACATTCTTCTAAGTGTCTTTGATATTTATAAGATACTAGCTTTTACCCGCGGATTCGCTTGCGTAATAGTATGTTAGGAAATCCGCTCCGCGACACGGAAATGTATAAGATAGTCGTCATATGAAAAAGAAGGAAATATATGTATGTAGGTAAGGTTAGTAAGAATACTTTTTAAAAATAATATTATGCCTATGTTTAAAAATGCAGAGATAACTCAGTGGGGAGACCAACAGACTGCAATGCAGAGGGTCTCGGGTTCGAACCCAGCAACGTCGCGTACCTCTGACTTTCGGAAGTTATATGACTTTTCGAAATTATGTGCGTATTGATTGACAATTATCGCCTGCTCCGTGCCTCGGAGAGCACGTTAAGCCGTCGGTCCCGGCTGCCATGAACATCTATGGCAGTCGTTATTGGGAGAGTGTCGACACAAAGATCCCACTGGGTCGAAGTGTCGTCGGTCTGCACTGACTGACTCCCACATAAGATGCACATACATGCCTATGTTACTTGGTGATAGTATAGCTTTTTAATGGTAAAGGAATTTCTAAAATCGTTTGAGTAGGATTTGAGTTGAATCCTTACAAACAATTATAAAATCAAATCTTTTCTCTTTGCAATATTAGTATTGATATGGAAGACGCCATTTTTACTAATCATACACATGCTTCTGAAATATACGTACCTATAGTAAACATAGACAAAGTTTGGACTTCCATATAAACTTTCATCTCCAATTTCATCCCACCTACATGGGATGAAATTGGAGATGAAAGTTTATAATTTCAAAAATATTGGAACTTATATTTATTTAAGTACTTCTTATCAAGTGCCTAAATACAAAGTTTCATGGTTGTATCTTTGATAATGACGAACTCCCATATAAACTTAAACATTAACACGCTTTTATTAGCTTGGTATGTATGTACACTACCGTCCAAAATTTGGAATCACCCTAATTTTCGTCGACAGAAAAACTATACCGCAATAAATCCATCAAAAAACGTATTGTTATTGGAGATTAGTATTTTTACGACTGTACTAACAATAACATTTAACAAAAACACTAATGTCTTATCAACTATCCATTGTTTTCAAAAAAGACCGACACACGTGTTTTATGACCACTCAAGTTGCGACACCGCCGTTTGAAGATTTCTTAGAATTGGCGCTTTTAAGCATTGTTGTAGTAATAACTTTTGGACGGTAGTGTATCTATGTATCTATGTAACGGAATCTTTGAACGTGATTTTCACCCCTTTCAAACCGACAGATTGATTTGAAACTTTGCACACTTATCGAGGACCGATGACAATACAATAATTCAGAAAATAAAAAGAAAAATAAGTTAAATAAATAATAGTTAAAAAAAATAAAAAAGAAGCTTTATTAAAAAAAAAACTATACGTAAAAAATGATTTAATAATTTTAATGTAAAAAAAGCGTGGGGTGGGGGTTATCAAAATATCTTAGAAAGCACCTAACGCTTTTTTACATATTATTTACAACAAAATGTGTAGTGTATTTCTGTACCAAATTTCATCAAAATCGGTTTAGTGGTTTAGTCGTGAAAGCGTAACAGACAGACAGACAGAGTTACTTTCGCATTTATAATATTAGTAGGAGAGCGATGAGTGATATGATTTGCGAGTATACGCGACGTTCTTGCTAGCCAGACGCAAATTGAATTGAATTTAAAACACATACACTAATTAGTAAGCGCGTGTCATGTAAAATACTGTTAAGAAAAATTTATAGTTGCACTATACGGTGAGCTGCAAAAGTGCATACCCATTTCAAAACTTAAATGGTATAAGCCGGTAATTGACGCCATCTAACGGAAACCGATACAAGAACTGTAAAGTAGTTTATTTATATAGTAATAGATGGCGGTGCATTACTATAAAAAAAGAAGTAGATTTCTTAATACCTCAATTTTGATAAATTTAATTAAATCATTTTTTAATCTATATTCACAATAATTTATTTTATAGATACTTTCGATGACTCGCTATTCTGTTCGTATGCAAACATTATTCTGTCTCTGTGTTAGAGTGCCTTTTGATTCTAATTTCGTATAAATTTCACCTATTTGCTATAATGAGTAGATAGGTACGCGTTGCAATATTTATAAAACAACGCCATCTAGTTCATTCATAATATTCATTCTAATTTGAGAATTTACAGGATTTCGGACCTTAAGCTATCCATGCACTATTACAGCTGACTGTACATATTTTGTTAAACTTATTAGTATTTAGGATACAAAGGCGCAATAAAAAATGTGGTAGACAAATAATTGTCCCATATGGAATACAACCCACAACATACAGCGGCAGGAGTCCGTGCTCGCAGTACCGAGCACCGTCGGCATGATTTAGGAGACATTAAGTTCTTGTCCTTAAAATACTTTCGGCTCTTGATACACAATTATGAAATGACATAATAGTGACATGATATTTCGCCTTTGCCGGCCGCCAAATGTCGTGGGTTGAATCCGCATGGGCAAACAATGTGTGCACCCATAAACAGTTGTAAGGAAGAGAAAATGTTGCCTTTAAAACCGCTCCACGACACGGAAATATATAGGTAAATAGTCGTCATATGAAAAAGAAGGAAATATATTTGATGTGGTAATTAAAATCTTCTAATAATAATCATTTAGGTTAGGAGAATAATTCACAACCAAATGTAAAAATCTTATATTAAAATAATAAATATTATATTATCAGAAATAAGCGTACACATTATTAGAAAATTAAATGTTTCGTAGGTATTCTTTTGATACATTAACTCCAACAAGTCTTAATTGCCATAGTAAAGATTATTATGATTTATAAGTAAAATACTCCCTCTACGGTCTGCTACGTAATGTTACGTCAACTCGCGTAGCGTTACGTTTTCAGATGTAGCGCTACGCCTACAAACAAGCTTACTTTTATAATATTATGTTATTACCCAATAACAATGGTAAACCAACAATATAGACATGATTTTCATAAACATTCATAGATCTTTATTTTTATCATGAATGCGATATACCTAATAGCTTTCTACGATAACAATCTTTTCACCATGAGAAGGAGCGTTTTGAGTAACTGCTTATATGAAAACAAAACAAGTACCTGACAAAATTAAATCTGTCTTACTTATTGGAATGATCCATAAAGTGTTTTTAGTTTTAAACAATATTATCTTCCTAGGTCAACTTAATTATAGTCACGGGTAAAAACAATTAAAGATTGGTATCAAAAATCCAATACCTATTATTAGTTTTCTCATGCGAACTACATTTTACAAATTAATAGAACTAGCCTACTTAACGTATTATTCATACTTAAAATAATAACATGATGTACATAATATATTACAAAGGATTAAAATAATTTGTTATTTTAATTCCTTGTAAAAAGTTGAACCGTAATGATATTATTCTTGCGTAAAACAAAACGTAAAACTTACTTTGTCGCCCACTAGTGATGTACTAGTTAAAAGAATTAAGTAACATTATAGTAATCGATTAAATATACAATATAGATGTATTTAGTCCGAATACATTAGACATAATAAATGCCAGGCACGCCACGATAGTGGCGGTAAGTCCCGTCTTTGAGGAGTGGCTGGAGAGATGGCATGGCGCCCTCAGCTTCCTGCTGACACAGGTAATGACTGGCCACGGTTGCTTTGGCCAGTTCCTGTGTCGGATAGGCCGGCAAGAGACGCCCGGTTGTCACCATTGCGGTGACTGCCACGACGTTGTTGAGGACACGGCGCTGCACACTTTGGCGAACTGCCCCGCCTGGGCATCGCAGTGTTGTGAGTTGATCGCAGCAGTCGGACTGGTTGCCCTCGTACTGCCGGCCGTGGTTCAGTTTATGGTCCGGAGCAAGAGATTGTGGAACGCTGTCGCCTTCTTTTGTGAGTAAGTAATTTCCATCAAGGAGGCAGCGGAGCGGGAGCACTTAAACCATCTCCCCAACCGCAGAACCGGGCGCATATTATATTATCAATAGCATTAAAAAGGATCATTCAAAAATTAAATTATAGTATTTAATAAGCCTTATTAGCTAGAAAATCCCTAATTTGTTTTTTAAACAATAATAAATTTCTGTGCTTCTTACTTAATACAAACGGCACGCTTCAAACACTATTAGGTGCAAGGGGTTACACTTGGAACCCTCTGTCAGGAAATAAAATACATGTAAATGTTTTTTTCGATGAGTGATATAATTATATTCAATCAATTAGCTACGCGATTTAAATTTGGCATAATATAAAATGTATAAAAAAAGTTTATAAGTTTTCCAGTTAATAGTGAAATGTATAGATGTAAATGCACCTCACCGAAAGTAATCGTGGTGACGCGACGCCTATAACCTACAACTCCTTCCTGTTAGAATACTCCGTCACGTACACTAGTCTCTTCACATCACCGCATAACAAAAATCTAACGGTATAAAAACCTGGAGTGCGAGCAGGCCACGCCACGAGGCCTCCAGGACTTAGCTACTTATCACCAAAGTAATCACTTGATCAGTTAGACACTCTCGTACTCCTGATAAGACGCAGGCGCTCCATCTTGTTGGTAGTAGAGATTTTGGTAAACACCAAGGGACACATCGCACAACATTTTATTCACTATATTACTGTTTAAAATGTTTATGTATGCTAAACTATTCAGTCGTCCACGGATGGAATAACACCCTATCAAATAATAAAACTGTTTAAATTTCTTACATAATAAGCATCTGCTTGATAGGGATTCTCATTTCTCCACCTATGTTTATTATCAACATTAATTATTCCCGTCTTTGTAAAATTAGTTCCACCGGTAAACAAATTGTTCAAATGTAGATTTGCCATATGTAAACCAGTGACAAAAATAAACTCGCGACTGTCAAATAATGTTAATTTAATTAATTAATAATGTTATAAATTTTATAAGTCAATAAAAAAAAAATGTCAAATGCAATTTACTTTTAAACTTAAAATAAGTCGACTAAATATATATTAGTATTACTAAGTAGAATGTCTGCGTCACTACTGTCACGCAAATGGAATGTCATTGACCGACTTATCACACGTAGGGTTTCTAATTGGATTATGGTTATTATTAAAAATTGGTTTTCGTACTAATTTTGTTAACTGAAAATATAATTAGTTACCAATATGTGGCTGGACGAAGCGGACGGCTTCGCCGAAATATTTAGGGGCTACTTACCCTATTATTTGCTAGTGGCTCTACCTATTTTTATCATAATGTCGCCAGTGAACCCGGTCGCCGCTTCCCATGAGTTTTCGGTGTACAGAATGCAACAATACGACTTACACACTGTTCCCCACGGTGAGTACATAGAATAAGAGGTAATCTCATTTATAAAATAAAAAATCGATTGTGTTATATTTGAGGTTATTTTTGGATTTAGAACCTACTTTTTTATTCATGACTGTCGCTGCATATTTGTAACAATACTCTGCTAGGGTTTAAAAACAAGGCCAGATATAAGTGATTAAAAACTTTTTCTTCTATACCTACAATAATAAAAAACATTTAAGCTAACAGTGATATAAATAAAAGCCTAAGTATACATTATATAGGTACTTATCCTTTATATTTTATTTATGTATTAGTACTATTGTCTTGATATTGTTACAAAGGCAATCTTCTCTCTTAGCCTTTATTATTCCCAAGTCACTTGGGGTGGGCTTTTCTGGTCTATCCGGATTTGACTGGATATCAGTTTTTACACGGAGCGGCTGCCACCTGACCTCCGCAACCCGAAGGCTAACAGTACCCTAATGCTAGACCAGTGTCAGGATATTGGAGGGAATTGACTTTCCCAATAACGACTGCCATAGATGTTCATGGCAGCCGGGACCGACGGCTTAACGTGCTCTCCGAGGCACGGAGCAGGCGATAATTGTCAATCAATACGCACATAATTTCGAAAACTCATATAACTTCCGAAAGTCAGAGATGTGCGACGTGGGTTTGAACCCGAGACCCTCTGCATTGCAGTCTGTTGGTCTCCCCACTGAGCTATCGCTGCTATTGCTATTGTTACAAAGGCAATATTATACTATATTGTAAGTTATAAGATACAATAATGTTTTGATTTGCTAAGTGCCTCATGATGTCCTGTCATGGTAGTAATATGTGTAGATAAATATTTACATTAAACTGTAGGTCAACAAATAAAAAAGATCCCGTAAGAAACAAGTGTGAGTCTGACTAAAACACTGAGGAACCTATACCCTAGAAGGATAGCTTGAACAAAGCCATTGATAGACACATAAGTAACTTTAGTGGCAGTGAGATTACGCACAAACAACAATGTATTTATGTATATATTGTACTGTGTTGAGTGATGATAAGTTGGGCTGCCAAGCTCCTTGAAGACTTTTCTTATTTTATTCTTTTTAAAAGGCATCTTCCTCAATAGTAATCCTGTGCTGCAGGACACTTTACAAATATTCAAATCAATTAACACAAAGTATACTCTGAATTAGAACAACCATTTATGGATCACATACATATTTTTTTATTGCTTGTGTCTAAGGGACCGCTTTGAAGAGTAGGGTGTTATGTAAGCATATTTTCTTATAAAATTTATTGTATAAAATGTTCTCCTCCAGGATGCCGCAGTGCTAGCTTCAACTTAGAAGGCCGTTCCCTGACGTCATGGAGCACATCCCGCCACTGTGTTGTTGCTAGAGTCCAAGACATTTCCATTGACCAGTTCATGGAGATCCGTGCTAAAGCCGGTGCACTGTTACTGGTGCTGCCTAAGAATGACACGGTTTTAACTCCTGAGGAGAAAGAGGTATGTAGCATGTTAAATTTATTTAAACTCAAATTTAAAGTTATTAAGTAAACATTTTTGAATTTAAGCTGCAGTAGATCAATGTTACAATATTGGATTTGTGATTAAGTGGTTTTGGGTTTGATCCCCATCCATTTAATTACTGACACAAATCCATTCTTATATGGATAATTCTTATCTTAAACATTTTAGTTTAGCTGCCCGCATTAACATAATTTATAAGCTAGATTACAAATTTTTTTTCTTTATTTTTTTTTGTGGGGTACACCCTGATTTTGCTAGCTATACGCTATAGCAGGTGAACCTATAACAGTTTTACTAAAAAAATATCTATGGAACAACCTAAAAACATTAAGGCCAACCCAGGATCCAAACGTTAGATCTCATACACAGCAAAGTGACAATGGGACAGCTGTTCTTAAAAAAAAGCAATTAAGAATGCATTTGTATGGTAGTCTGTATAAATAAGGTACAGTGAAGAGTCAAAGTGATTACCTACAGAGCAGTGTTTTAATATTTGTATTACATAAGTGATTTTACCTATACATTGAGAAACTATAAGGAAATAATATATTTATCATATTATTGTTTTACATTTTCTTACACAACACATTCAAATTATGTGACATCTGTATTTAAGCCCTACACAGGATAAAAATGTAGTAGTGTAATCCAGAAATTGTTCTGATTCTGGGTATTCCTTGTTTGTGTGTTTGTAAAGGCTTCTTTGAAACGGGTATTAACCCTAGTTCAAAAGATGTTGTCTTAAATAAACAGTACTATTATCAGATTTTACCAACTCTGAAAAGCAAGAACAATTTTTATAACTATATTTATTCATGGTTTACAGCACATCCAGCTACTAGAGATGGCAATGATACAGCAAGAGGTGAACGCTCCGGTGTACTTCGCCCGCTGGACTCCAGACTTCGAGGATATTCTCCGAGACCTGCAGCACAGCTTTATTACTGATGATAAGTCCGGCACTGCGTTAGAAGCCATGCTGAATACTGTATCGTCTAATGGTTATCAGATTGGTAAGTTTATTATGCTACTGAGTATGGTAGGTAACACCCATACAGGAACAAAATACACATGTACAGGTTAACTTTAAAAGTAAAATGACTACTACAGTCTAATGTATTTTTAAGTTTTAATATCAGCCCTGTATTAAACTGTCCCACTGCTGGGCACGGGCCTCTTTCCAGTGTGAGAAGGGTTAGGCCATAGTCGACTACGCTGGCCCAGTGCGGTTTGGCTGAGTTTACATATCTTCGAGAACATTATGGAGAACTTTCACAGACATGCAGGTTTCCTTACGATGTTTTCCTTTATTGTTTAAGCAAGTGTAATTGTAATTGTACTCCCTTTTCCGCATTTGAACTCGAAGTTGGTCCATTATGCGTGAGAGTCGGCCGGTTATGGAGATAGCCAGGCTAACTCCGCCCAGAAGCACAGAAGGTTCTTGGGGTCTTCACAGGCTTTGCGGAGTGACCTCGGGTTGTTGAGAATCCTCAACAACCCGAGGTCACTCCGCAAAGCCTCCTTACGTTGTGCTGTTACTCCCACACATTCCAGGATTACATGGGCAGCAGATTCTTCTTCGGTCAGACATCCCCTACAGAGTAGGCTGTCTGTTGCTCCGATGTTGTGCAGATGTTTGTTCAGGCGACAGTTTCCTGTTAGGATCCCCACGATAGTCCGAAGGTCCAATCTTTGTAGGTTGAGCAGACGGTGTGTCAGACGTGGTAAGGTCTGCAGTGCATTGTCCCAGCGTTTATTACGTTGGCTCTGAGTGTGAAGCCGCATCCATGTTCTTAGTTGTGAGAATGGTAGAGCGAGGAATGGAGGTGGACCTGCCGTGGTGGTTTCCGATCCTCTTCTAGCCAACTCATCTGCAGCATCATTGCCCAGTGATTCACTGTGCCCCTTGTTCAAGCGAGTGATAATTAACTATTTAATACGCACACAACTTCGAAAAATCAGCGATGCGCGCCTTGGGTTCGAACTCGAAATCTCTGCGTGGCAGTTATACGGTCTCCCACTAGACTATTGCTGCTGTTTTTATCAAGTAATTAAGTTCAAATTTACAAAGATTATAAGATACTTACCGACTAGCCCTTTCTCTAAATATTTTTATAAAGTCGACCTTTGCCCAAGTGCCATAAAACGAGCAATGATTTGAATATTAATAAAATCTGTCTATAACATTGGCCTTGAATAATAATGATTGTTCTCTAATATAATCATACATACTTAAATTCTGTGAACATTCTTAAAAGACAGTCATGAGAAACTAGTCTTGTGTAAATACTAGAATATTTATATTTTAGTATCATAAGACTACACAATACTGCAAGCACAAGTTCTTATCAACTGTTTGCTTAATATCTAGGCCATGATATCAAGTATGAAAATCTCCAGTCTTTAAAATATTGTACTTTTACTTTAGCTAATAATTTATTAGCATTAATACATGGATTTGCCGGAAGGTTAATGTTACTGTGTATATACAAAGTGGCGCAAATGTTATCACATTAATTGATACCACATATACTACATGGTATTTTTTGACGATTTACAAGTTATGAACCAAATGTATTCCGTAGTTTAGCCACAGGGCATTTTTTTTGTTTTCATAATGTAGAACATCATGTCTTTCTTCTCTCTTAGCCTTTATTATTCCCAAGTCACTTGGGGTCGGCTTTTCTGGTCTAACTGGATATGACTGGATATCAGTTTTTACACGGAGCGGCTGCCACCCGACCTCCGCAACCCAAAGGCTAACGATACCCTAAGGCTAGACCAGTGTCAGGATATTAGAGGGTACTGACTTTCCCAATAACGACTGCCATAGATGTTCATGGCAGCCGGGACCGACGGCTTAACGTGCTCTCCGAGGCACGGAGCAGGCGATAATTGTCAATCAATACGCACATAATTTCGAAAAGTCATATAACTTCCGAAAGTCAGAGGTGCGCGACGTGGGTTTGAACCCGAGACCCTCTGCATTGCAGTCTGTTGGTCTCCCCACTGAGCTATCGCTGCTAGAACATCATGTGTAATGCAGAGATAAAGTACTTAGGTGTCAAAGACCTCAAGCAGCTGTATTAAAACAAACTTTGCCGCTCTTACAAAACCTAGAGCCAAAATAACAAACAACTTATTAAAAACCAATGTCAAGCATATTGCAAAAGAAATAAGGTCCATAATCTTGTGACGAAATGAAATAGGTTAGTGTGTTTACGTTATGTGCGAAAAGAAAGGAGATAGATTATTGTATCATCGGGTCCAGGAATTTCCGGGTCCTAGCGACAGTTTGAAGTGCAAGTCTGCATCAGTGCGCCGCCGGTATCCTCGGAAATAGTGTGTCCTTGTGTTGCGCACGAGCCACTCGCGAATTACCGCGTTATTAAATAGTTATTGTCGTTGGTTTGTTTGTGATAGGACACGATTTTTTAGAGAAAGTAACAATTTTGGTAGTCGTGTTAATTGCTAACTTCTTATGACATACTTCATAGTATGATAGATACATAAATAGTGTGAACTGGTGTGTGTGAAGCGTGTTTACGAAACCTGTGCATTTTTAGTGTTTTGTGTTTATTTACCAGTAATATATAATGCCTAGAGTCAACTATACAGCCGCGGAGTATGCTGATATGGTCCTTATTTACGGGGAATGCCACCAACATCTCAATGAATTTTGTGTAGGTAGGGGAGAACGAGGCGAGTTGTGACAGAGGAGAGTTGTGACAAAGACGATTTCTCGGAACCTATGACCGTTAGCGAGCTGGCAACAGCGCACGATTATTACAATGGTGTTCCAATTTGTGTCTAATTTTATATTATTTATTTTGTTCAAAAAAATAATTTCTTAATTTCTACGAAAATAGATTTCTTGTTTATATTAACCGTCTTATATCAACCAGCTTAGTGCAGTATATCATTTAATGTGATAAGTTTTGCGTCACTCTGTATAATAAATATGCTTCTAACCGCGGCTTTGCTTACGTGATAACTATTATTAAATTTCTCGTTTAATTAAGTACCCATAACTAGATTTTACCCGCGGCTTTGCTTGCGTTAATGTATGTTTTGGTAAAACTATTCTATTATTGGGAACAGTACTTCTTCTGGATGAGAGGTACCCTAATGTCCTTTTCTATACCCCTAAAAACGTGAACCTATGCAATATTTTATGATGGTCGTGGAGTCGTTAAGGCTTTAAAGGTAAAAAACAAACAAACATTTATAAATATTATAAATCTATTGGTAAAAACCACATGAAAATCCGTTCAGTAGTTTTTGAGATTTTCGCAAACAGACAGACAGACGCGGCGGGGTCCTTGTATTATAATATGTAGTGATAGTGATTAATAATATTCTGTTGTTCTTGCACAGTGGTATCAGCGTCGGTGCCACAGAAACTGGACTCCAAACCTGTGACCCTGCACGGTAAGCTCGTGGGACGTTCAGGCTCTGCGCAGACGATCGTCATCGCCGCGCACTATGACGCCTCCGCTATTGTACCTGTAAGTTTATTACTCAGTCACTGAACATATACGCCGAGCGAAATGTGCCAAAGCAGGCGGTCACAGTTAAGTGAATAAAATCAACACTTTTTGTTTAATACAAATATAAAATATACATTTACCATAACAATGAATGTGTTTACAATTACTCCTTGTGAAAAACTTAAAATAATTAATATTTACGCCTACAAAATTACGTAACTTTGCACGAAAAATGCAAAAACGTAAGCTCGTGTTACGTGATTTTTAGATTATAACAGTAGAAATCTATCCTAGTTTACAGCTTAAACGAAACATAAGTAGTTATATTACAATTTGTCCCTCCCAAACATTTAAGTTATTGGTGGAAAATAAAGATACATATTTATCAAAAAAGCACTTCAAATCCTCCATACAATTTGACTATGGCGGCCGCGCGCCGATTTGAATATGCGTTGTACGAGCTCTGTCATTATCTGTCTTACGCTCGGCGCAGTCTGAGTTGCTGTGATTATTATTTCATTTGTTATTAATATGTATCTTAGATTTAACAAATTTTACTTTTCAAATCTTATTGAAATAAATAACTGTAACAACTACACATAGCAGCTCATATAAGGAAAATAATATAACATTGAATTGTATTGATGTAAACATTTGGCGATTAAAAAGAGTGGCCATGAGTATCTTGCCTGCTTCTTCTCATGAAAACTCTACTCCTCGAACAGGCTTTTTTCAATGCTAAATTTTTATTTCCTTCTGTTTACTTTTATTATTATTTTTGATTAATATAATAGTGAATTGACTTGTCTAAGAATTGTTTGCACATTTTTATGGAAATAAAGATTTTTGACTTTGACTTTGAATCGTATCTTTATTAACACTGAACCGGATGAGTATTGGAATTGCGATCGATTGGTCCTAAGTTTGAATCCCATCCATTGTACTACCGATACACACGTAACAGCTATTCAGCTTAGTTCGAGTGGTTATGACCAATATTTTCAAGAAATAGCTTATAAGAAAAACGCTACGTATACAGATCGATGTAGCCTTGCGATTGTAGCTCGGTGACGGCACAACGGTAGTGTATGGGACTGCTGTGCACGCAGTCTTGGCATCGTTTCCCGGTTCAAGCCAACACAAAAGTGATTGAACGGACTTAAGAAGTTGGAGGGGAAGTCGTTGGTCGTATCGGATTGCCTATCGGATTATGGAAGTGAGGAAATAGAGAATACTTTTTTGTTTACACACACTTGTGCACTATAATATCTCCTACGCAGATGGCCAGGCTCCGTTAAGATTGGCTGTGATCGAAATTCGGTCTTGAGGTGCTTACCTTTACTTAAAGACTTACTTATCTTTTAAATATTTAATCGCGAGTAAGACCCGTTTTATAGCTTTATATTAAGTATGTGTACAAATCGCAAGTCTGAAAACGTTTGCCAAAAGACTTATCTTTTTTTCCCCAGGAGTTATCCCAAGGCGCAGATTCCAACGCATCAGGCGCAGTAGCTGTATTGGAACTGGCTCGTATTTTCTCCCGCCTGTACTCTTCGGCGTCAGTCCGAGGTGGACCTTCACTGCTGTTCGTGCTCACTTCTATAGGACACTCGCTCAACTATTTCTCAGCCAAGAAGTGGCTGGAGGAACAACTGGATTCTACTGACGCTGCTTTGTTGCAAGTAAGTTTTGTTTATTGTAAGAATGGCACAGCGGGCACGCCGTTGACTCTACCAGCCACATCTCCAGACAAAAGATTGAAAACCAATACAAATTTGGAAGCCGGTTTATCCTTTTCGGTATGGTTTCAGTTTGTATCTGGTGAAGGTACTGGTTTTTTATCAAGTATGTCATACCGGTTCCGTACCACATAAGAGGTTTTCCAAAAATATATATTTAGATAGTATAATAAGTCATTCAACAAATTAGGTTTGCGCGGAAAATTTACTCAAGGTAATTAAATAATATCTTTAAAACCATTAAAAACGGAATTTAAAGTAGGTAAAAAAATTAGGCGAATACAATTTTTTGAGGTTGGCTCCAGCTCTGTCTGAGAATGTTCACAAACCTATTAATAGTTTCAGAAAAATGCGTGGACAACCATACATACATACACCTATAAAGTTATGTATATTTCTTCATAAGGTCTAGTAAATTATCTTATGTGAATATATTGCAGTTCTAATAATATTAAATACAACGTTTGAAGTCAGTTAAAACCCTGCCGCTGCACGAAAATCTTAAATTTCTTTTTGGCTATAATTTTTTTTTTATACAACTATGGTGGCAAACAAGCGTACGGGCCCCACCTGATGGTAAGTGGTTACCGTAGCCTATGGACGCCTGCAACACCAGAGGCATCACTTGCTCGTTGCCGACCCTTTAGGAAAGGAACTGGGAAGGAGAAGGAGCAGGAAGGGGAAAAGGGGGTGATTGAGCTCGGCACTCTCACTCACCGAACGAAACACAACAATAGGAATAATGCTATTTCACGTCGAGATTCTGTGACAGGGTAGTTCTTCCCCGGTCGAGCCAGCCCATTCATGCTGAAATCAGCGGGGCTCTACTACTCTAAAAATAGTTTAATGAATTATAAATTCGACATCTATTTACAAAGATTCTACATAAAATTTAGGTCAAATGCAGCTTAAAAAATATCTTAAGTGTACCTAAATTCTAAAATTAGAGCTATAATTATATGTTCAAATTAGTGAGGGGCACGTTTCATAACAGCTAAAGTATGTGCTTGTGTCTCTCAAGCATCGATCCGAAACGATACTTCCGACGATATACAAAGACTTAACTAATTGAAAGCGTTCTACTCAAGTGAGATGACGGAAACGAAAATATACGTAGACTCACGCCAATATATCGCTGAAGGCTAGGCAGTGGTGTATGATACCTAATTTTGATAGCTTTGTATTTAGGTAAAGATATATTTATTGTATAAGTGTGTACATTAAAAGTTGGTGCAAAACATAAAAAAGTGGTTTTTGCAGTATACGCCTGCCGGATATGCATACGCATAGGTTTACAATGTAGATCTAAAACTGAAAACAAACAAGTGAGAAACGACAATGAATTGCCGTATATCTTTGAGTTCGAAAAAATGGTTCAAGTAATATGCAAAGGTCACGTGATACCACGTGACCTTGAGGTCAGAGGTCAAAGGTCATAGTCATTTCCTGGGTATATCGACTATGCTGAGCCGAATGGCGTTGACCGCGAATCTCTAGCTCTTACAGTTCTTGAGTTGAAAGTTGTATAACAGACGGACAGACGGACGGACAGACAAAGCTGTTGTATAAGAGTTTTCCGAACTCTAAAAACTACCATTTCAAACTAACCGACTCGGTAATCTAAGCATGAACGCATGCACAGCAGTCGTATTTAATACGCCGCTAAGGCAGTCCCTTAATACTGAAAAATATTTGTTGATGATTGTTATTTTTACTACCCGAATCAGTAATCTAACAGAGATTTCATGTAGAAACAGCAGCCGCTTTTAATACCACTAAGCCACCGTTGGGCGTTTCTTTGATATTATTAAATATCTGTTATATTTTTTCGATTTTTACAGATCTATTAAATAGTTAATTATCGTACGATTTAACGGTGAAGGTGAAATATTGTCTTTTGTTTACGCGAATATTATTGATTGATTTTACACTTTCCCCGACGTTTCGGTTGCTTTTCAGCAGTTGGTCACGGGGAGACTAACGTAACGTAGTCTCCCCGTGACCATGGCTGCTGAAAAGCAATCGAAACGTCGGGAAAAGTGTAAAATTTAATTAAATCTAAATAGTTTTAATAATAATTCAATTAGCTTAAAATTAGTAAAGTTTAATAGTAATAGTAGTGTAACAGTTTTCAAAATTATGTAATAAAGTGTCATATAAACAACGCGATAAAATCCGTATATAGTAGTTTAATTTCGGTAAAGGTAAAGATATGAGGAAACCCGCGTATCTGAGAGTTCTACACAATGTTCTCGAAGATATGCGAAGTCTGCCAACCCGCTCTGGGCAAGCGTAGAGGACTATGGCTTCTTCTCATACTGCGAAGAGGCCCGGGCCCATTCGACAGCTTAATACAGGGCTGATATTATTATAGTAATTAGTTAGCTGCAACACCTTGCAGATATACATATATTAAAAATGCCCAAGTTGGAATGCAATTGCGATTTTAAAAGAGTACCCGTGTGTTTCTTCTAATCCTTTCTAGCGACATTACTTAACCTACATTTACGTTTAATTTTAGGTTTTTAGGGTACCGGAGGTCAAACCCCTCTTCTGAGGGAGGAGGGGCGTCAAATTTAAAAAGCTTTTGACTCCTCTGGTGTTGCGGGTGTCCATGGGCGGCGGTAATCGCTTACCATCAGGCGATACGTGGGCTCGCTTGCCGACTATACCATAAAAAAAAATCTTTGATGCTACCTAAATAAATAAATAATTATTGATGTAACATATTTTTGTCCCAAGGATGTATCCTTCGTCATGTGCCTGGACTCCATATCCTCGTCAACTTCGATGACGATGCACGTCTCGAAGCCGCCGAAGCCAGGCGGTGCTGCGCACTCCATCAAGTCAAGACTGGGAGTACCCATCAACCACAAGAAGATCAATCTGGCCGAGGAACTGCTAGCGTGGCAACACGAGAGATTCAGCATTAGGAGGATGACTGCATTCACACTCAGCTCGCTACAGGTAAAGATATTTATATATAAATATATAGCAAACTTCATTTGCATGATTTAGGTTTATGGAGTAGTTGTTAATTGTGTACAGCACCATCTGTTGGTGAGTGAGTCGTAACTATTTCGTCTGTGTGGAGTCGCTACATAATATATAGTATGTCTAATTAGAAGTTGCTGTTACAAATAACTGATGGTTGCAGACTAGAATTTGTCACGCGATGTAAATATGCTATCGAGTCATGCTTGGTTATCCCCAGTTATGTTTGGAGGTGAATTATGTCTGCTTTTTGCCAGTTGTTTTTAGGACGAACCTTTCGTTGTAAATGCGCCCGGTGGACTTCAATGTAATATTGAATTATACCGGGTGAATTGCTGCGTAAGAAATTCTTAGTAGCGCTAAGAATTTCTTCCTACCAGAACACTGACGATGTGTGGCAATAAGCTCACCCTTGTTACGTAGGACTTAAAACCAAAATGTGTATAGTAATTAATATTTGAAATTCGGATATTAGTAAAATGGGATATAGTGAGGATATCGTGCTATCTTCCACAAACAGCTGCACTAAAATACGTCATAGTTTGTATTGTGCGTCCTATTTTTGTCATTTAACAATTACCACTATTACCAGATTCAAAAAGGCTTGCAACTTTTCTATACCAATATTATAAGGAGGAAAGATTAGATTTTTTGTTTTTTTCTTTGTAAGAGTTTAACTCAGAAGGTACGCAACCGATTTTAAATATTTCTCCATTAGAAATATATAATCAGCGAATAACATAGACTATATATTATTAGAAAAGTATCTACTGTTATTAACTTTTTTTTTCTTTTTTAACTTGGGGGAATGCATGACGCATACACCTCCGCGGGAGCGGGCGGAGGGGTTATGTCGGACTCGCCGGGGTAAAAGAAGATGTTAAGATGATAAAGTACCTCCCGGAATACCGACTAAACCTGCCACGGTGTTCCTCGACAAAACCACTATCGACGGGGCCGCGCGAATCATTTTCACATGCGGTCGCGACCCCGCCGAAGTTTCGGCCCGCCGTATGAAACGGCAGGCCACTACACAAAAGACCTACCCCATAGGCACTTCTAATACTCCCTACTGTCCCCCCTAGAGGGGAGACGGACTCGACATAGAGGCGCGCGTGGGAACACGCACGCCGCCTCTCGGACCTGGTGCTGAACGGATGGCGGGCAGGCCCACAAAGCCCGCCACCCCCAGGACTGTTATTAACTTAACTTATCCTACTTTTACCCGACGGAAGCCTTGAGCAAAAGCTAATTTATAGAACAATAGTTTTTAGAAATTTAATGTATTTTAGTGTCAATTATTTTTAACTATTAGACATAAATAAATGCAAAATGTTAGTCAACTACCCTTTATAAGGCCTTTTAATTATAAGGTTTCCTTAAAATAAAGTATTACCATTCCAGAGTCACAAAGACCCATCTCGCAGCACAGTATTAGACACAGCGTCGGAATCCCACCTGAACAAATTAGTGTCGAACATCGCAGTGACGGCGCGCGCGCTCGCGTCCCACGTGTACAACCTCACGGACGAACTTAATGATGAAGACGCTGCGCTATACAATGATGCGCTGGTGAGTTACTACTGATAATTCAGGTCCTGAAGCAGCTGTAATGGCGGTAAACCACAAGTTCAAATCTACAAATGAAAATTATGTTACACTCAAAGATTTAAACCATCATCATCTCAGTCGAAAGACGTTCACTGCTGGACATAGACCGCCCTCAAGGATTTCCACATAGACCAGTCTTGGATCACCCGCATCCAACCGCTTCCCGCGTCCCTTACTAAGTCGTCAGTCCACCATGTGGGAGGCTACCCCTGCTGCGTATTCTGGTGCGTGGCCGTATCTCCTGCAACTTCCTGCCTTAAGGGCCATCGGTTCTGCGCGCTATGTGCCCTGCCCACTGCTACTTAAACTTGGCTATCCGGAGAGCTATGTCCGCAACTAGTTTCCGTGCGGATCTCCACATTTCGGATTCGATCCCGCAGGAAACTCCAAGAATAGCTCTCTCCATCGCCCTCTAAGTGACTTTGAACATAGATGCTGTCTACTACGTTTAAATATAGTTATGTTTCTAGAAGTAAGTGGTCATCTGACACACAATGCCAACATGACATCTGAATTATAAAAAAGTATCATGCGCACTCATATTAAAAGAAAATACTCTATCGTTCTCTATACGATAGAGAACGAAAGTGTAACATGCGTCTAATCCGAGGTCATAGGCTTCCTTCGTCTTGATGTCTCGAGTATTATCGACAAACAAACTCTTTAACTTTACGATTTGTTGTAGGCTGTAGACGAGGCTTCAATAAGGCACTGGTACAAATACCTATCGTCGCAGTCAAGAGCGCCGCAAGTCATCACCGTGTCATCACCTAACCAAGGTAAGGTCCAATACCACATAACTTGAAGGTATCTCCTCATAGACTCAACTATTTCTCTGACGCTAGCTAGCCTAACCTAAATCCGGTTTACGTCCTGATACTGTTATAGCGTTAATCAATGTTGCTGATAATTTTAGGTAGGATACGATACGATAATATAAAAACCTTAGAGTCAGTGTTTTCGACTAACTTCGGCAAGGCTTTTGATACTGTATACTTCTTTATGAGACGGCATATTACGCTCTGTTAACACATTTCCATCAGCGATTGATTGGTATTAAAGTGCCTAATTTGGACACTGAAATTTAGACGTCTGGATGCTATCTCGTTGTCGTATAACTTGTATTTCTGTTGGTGTACCACAAGGTGACATTCCTGGTCCGCTATTTTCAAATATATGTTGTAAATTCCATTTCTAAAAAATTTACAAACTGTACTCAGTCAATTTGTGAAATAGTCCTGGGACTGCAAGGAGCTGTATTTTTTTTAAAAGATTGCGTTCATATATTTGCTTTAAATACGTAATACTTAATTTGGTTAAGGATTTAATAACATATTAAATAGTACTTGAATATAGTTTTAAAGTTCATCAGCACAAAAGGTTGTGGTTTTATGTATGAATAATATCATCACCTTGATGTGATGATGATTTTTATGACTGAGTACAGTTGGCCCATATTTTTAATAGACTACTGCAGCTATAAATTATTATAAGAGATTTGATCCAAATATTTGTAAATCGGTCCATAAGACGCCTACAAGAGGGAGGTCGCTTAGATCTTTCTTAGATCTTGTAAGTTGTGTTTTAACGAAATGTTTGTAACTTCCTTTCGACTGCCACTATGTTTTTTACACGTAACACTTGACAATATCTATGTGGTATCGTGATCACACCGATTAGCAACCAATAAAAGGGTAAGCTTAAATTTTTTTGTGATCAATTATCATCGGTGCTCAATCAAGAATTTAGAGTACATTACGCATATTTCACCAAAGCTGTTATTATCTATATTTTAATCACTTACCTTCTACTTCCATAAACCTATATATTAAATAACATGATGTGACGTCCGCAGGAGTGACGGGCGCGCTAGAACGTGCGCTGTCCCGCTACATGGAGGTGACAGTGAGTGCGCATGCACTCGATAAACGCGAGCCCGAGTACTCGCTGTACGGGGCCACTGCCGCCTCGCTCTATGTGTACAGGTCAGTTCTTACAAGCAATTTAGCTATAAGTATATATACATGCGCATTAAATATATGTTTACTACATGTATATAATGCGCATGAGATCAAGGATTCGAATCGGGTCGGGCCTTCAAAAAGTTATTGGGTTTTTCTTTTAAGAAATCTCATTAGCACCCCAGAGTTAAGAAGTTGGGGGTGCACTAATACAACTTTAAACAGTGGAGGTCACGTAAATATTAGAGAGTCGCTTCAGTTCGCCTAAATATGGTATGGTGTAGATATAGGAGCATATGGGGATGCATCTGCAAATAGCACACCATATAAAGCTAAAATATTATTTGGACCTGTATTGAAGTACGGTACGGTATGTCTAAATATTGTAATAATCCTTCTAAGGGCCTTATATTAGCAGCACCAGCTCACATAATATTGTAGAGGCGATACAGTACCCATCAATTTAGTAAGACTGCCCCAAAGCAACTAAATATCACATGTTGACGCTATGTTAACCGTTCAATGATCAACGCATAACTGGAAACCGTATTTTTAGAGTTCGAGAAAACTCTTATACAACAGCCTTGTCCGTCCGTCCGTCTGTCTGTTATACAACTTTCAACTCAAGAACCGTAAGAGCTAGAGACTCGCGGTCAAAGTCATGCGACTCAGCATAGTCGATATACCTCTGAAATGACTATGAACTTTGATTTCTGACCTCAAGGTCACGTGATACCATCTTTCAACTCAAGAACTGTAAGAGCTAGAGATTCGCAGTTATCGCCATTCGACTCAGCATAGTCGATATACCCCCAAAATGACTATGACCTTTGACCTTAGACCTCAAGGTCAGGTAATACAATTTTTACGAACGCTAATATTTAAATTAAATAACGCTAATTCATGGCCGTTTCTCACCTGTTTATGAATATTGTAATCTTTTCTTTCTTGACATAATTTTTCACTCCATATTCCAATAGGCACGATTAAAAATAGTTTTAAAAAAAACATTAGACATGTATTTTTCTTTTGTCCCACAAACGAAGAACAACGAACATACAACGCGTTCAAATTTCGTGTTACGTCACTTGTCGGTACAAATTTTATAAGTGAGTGACGTCACAAGCTTTCACTGCCGAACTTTAATGCGTTATATCCTAGTCAATTTTTATTGTTTTGTTAAAACAAAAAATAAGTGTCCAATATTTTTTGCTAATCAAAAACATGGACTAAATAGAATCAGTTATTTTAATCCTGCCTTCATGCCAATTCTAATACTCGCTTTTTCTATTTCCACAGTGTAAAACCGGCAGTATTCGACCTAATACTGACGCTAGCGATCGTCGCCTACCTATCCGTGGTGTACTTCGCCATACAGCTGTTCCCGCGCTTCTACGAGGAGTACGCCAAACTCGTGACGGGCAAATCCAAAGTACATTAGTAGTAGTTCACTGTGGTGTGGTCAAAAATATCAATAGTTATAAGTGCTCTCCTACTCACACTTGTGGAACTTCGCTGTTGAACGAGTGAGAGATCCGGTATATCACTCGGTAGAATTATCTATGACGTCATTTGATATGACGTAAGCTATTTTTCTCCTAGGGTAGTATGGTGTAGTCGTGAACTGTTATATGCATTCTATGGAATATAGATAATTTTGTCGAGTATTTTGTCTGGTTAGATGATTTTGAGCACTGTGAGACCAGCATTCAGTAATATGCGACCTGATACCTATATTTAGGCAAATGAATGTAAATACTATTGTTTTACGTTTACGCGAATGTTATACATTGACATTAAATTACGACGGCTACGGTAACTGCTTATCATTATGCCGCTAGTATGCTTATTAGCCAACTTTCTTGCATTAACAAAAAGCAACGAAAGCTATTTTGGTTTATTCAAAATGTGTCCGAGATTTTATTCTTTAAAAAGACATCTCCCGGACTAGAAATAATGTCTGTATTCTGTGTGTCCTATACACACGTTAAAATAACGGACACAAAGAAAATCAAAACTCTAAACAACTATTTTTGTAATGCAAAAATTTTGTCTCGCATGGACATCGAACCCGCAACACTTGGCGCAGTGACAGTAGCGAGACTACTTTATAAACCACAATATCACCCATGGTGGACGAAAAGACTTGGCTATCCTGCCTAAAGATGCATTTCCTATTGTAAGTAAATTTAATTTGCTTTCATGTAGTTATCAGGTAGCAATAAAGTTCTAATTAAATTTGCAATAAACCGTTGATCCTACTAATATTATAAATATAAAAGTTTTTAAAGGTGTTTAGAAGATTACTCATGTAAACTGTTAAACAGATTTAGATGAAACTAGACACGGCTTCAGACTATAATCTGCTACTATAAAATTTATAACAGAAAAACACAATAATACTTTGAACGACTCGGGAACTGAACTTGTGATATGATCATATTCCAGCAGTCGCATTCACTTCCGCTGTGGCAATGAGGTAATAAGCAGAGGCACCAAGGTACATAGATCGCAAATACTGCAAATTTCATTAGAACAATGCATTTATCTCAATATAATAAAATGGTTGTCTAGTTCTATGAAAGAAAATTTACCCCTCGCGGTATAGCATCCATTGTATATGATCCGTGAAATAATATATCATATTAATCGACAATTATAATAAAACAAGCCACCTCTGTTCTCTTATTGACATCCAAAATTGTACAAAATAATATAAATAAGATACGCTCAATTGCGACTGTAAAGGTCATATTAATTAAAATATATTAATGAGTCATCATATGTGTAAAAATATGTCATCTCGGCCTTTTTAGCTAAACAGGTTAAGTAGTCAAGGTCAAGGTCACTGTTTGATCTTGACCTTGACCTATTATAAAATATGGTTATATTAATTTCCATGCATTTCTTTGAATGGTAAAAATGTATAGAGTATGTCAGTGCTAGATGGGAGAAAGGGTTGTGCTTGTCTTGTTATAAAGGTCACACGCAACACTGTTACCAGATAGTCACACCATAAACAGTCAAACTTAGTGCTTAAGTGTTGAACAACTTGATTTACATACTAAGTCGTAAGTTCACAAATAATTTATCAATTAAATGGATAATAGTTTTCAATTATTTATTTTAAATGAGAAATAGCTGTCTATTTTGTTACTCAGTTGACGGAGTGAGTGATTGTCAGTTGAAACATCTATTTGGTACACATTTGAGTTCAGCATCGTTCATATGTCGGCCTCGATGGCGTAGTGGTTAGTGTAACCGACTGCCACGCCTGAGGTCGCGGGTTCGATTCCCGCACAAGTCAAACATTTTGTGTGCATGAATATGGATGTTTGTCTTGGTCTGGGTGTTTCTATGTATAATATGTATGTATTTACAAAAAAAAAATGTATATATGTATGTTTATCCATTGTCTAGTATCCATAGTACAAGCTCTGCTTAGTTTGGGCTAGATGGTGTTGTGTGTATATGGTAGAATATTATTATTATTATATTATTATATGCCTGTTATACTGACTTATTACTTCAACTAGTCTAAATCGGTCATCCATCCAAAACGATAGTCCGTTTTGGCTTTAGTTGCTTAACTTTGTTATTTGGCTAAACCTATGATTGTGACTAGCTATAAAGATGCTCGTGTCCTCACATTATTTATTATATAATGTGAGGACACATTATTTATTATATATATATTATTACTATTTATTTAGAGTTACATTTGAATGGCATTTGACTGACAGTACATTCACTATCGCCGCTTGTGAATTATTACGGCTAATGTTTACACCAAGAAAAATATCGTGAATAGATTAAGATGAAAGCAATATTTCCATGTTTATAAAATTAAGGGCCCGTTTTACAAAATCTGAGTGTTAGTTATCCAGAAGCAGTTAGTCTTATTTACTATTTAGTAAAAATTGGCAAAGTATCAAGCTAACTTTGACGAAGTATTGTGAAACGGGTGATAAGAATAATTTGTCAATAATTTATTGAAAGTGCGTAACTATCTCGTCCCCTTAAGTATTAATCAAATTCTAAGATTTTTGTGTTATATGCCAAATTTTTTATTTTCTAAATTATTGACAGACCATAAATTTCAAAAATTGTTTACTTAATGGTCTAAGTTATCCTTATGTATCGAAAATTGTTTTACTTTTTCTTAAAATATTGAATTAAAATATTAATGACTTTAAAAAGAGAATAAATGTCATCGGTATAGTCAACTGACGAAATACTTACTCAAATTTCCATTTTCACAGAATAATAATTTTAATAATATGTAATCAAATATTTAAAACTTTCGCAACTTTTATACATACCAATTACAACAATTATAGATAATTGGATTAGAACTTTGAAGTCCAATTCAATTAAAAACAAGGTCATAAGTTTAACCTTGAAATATTAGAGAATTAAAGGTCAAGGTCGTAAACTTGACCTTGAAATCTAGTGTGATTAAAAGATAAGTTTCAGATTGAATTCTTGATTCACATTGTTTCGATCCGACTGTGGTAATAACTTGTCTAAAGATTTACCTTTTATTTTCATTTTAAACTTTTAAGAAATAAATCCTTTGACTATAATTATTGTAATGTGTAAAACACGTAACTCGGCAGAAACAATTGTAAATTTCATGACTCCTTAAACTAAATAAATACTTGGTACTAGGCAGCGCAATCGAAGCGAGTAAATCAGCGCAATGTTGCATACATGGAAATCATATTCTTATTTCGCTAGCTATGTCCAGCAGAGGCGCAGATCACATATATACAGATATGCCGGCATTCCACGACCAGTACACCGATTTCAGATCAGTGGACCGAATATGGACTACTCATATTTTGACACGAAAACGTTGTAAGAATGGATCAATATATCAATACCTCAATTTTGTTGCATTGTATTTATCCGGCGGTCTGTACTTTACTGTTTTGTGCCAGATAGGCAGATATATAGAATACTAACCCTTCTCAGAAGTTGTGAATTCTACAGTTATTTCAGCCGAGTATATCAGCCAATGCTTTTGTTAGCCGTCCTGAATGCTTGAAGTTCCTTGTATAGAGAAGAATTTGTCGTACATAATGTAATGATTTCCGATTTATATGAATATTATTTCCAATAGCTTGGTGTCCACTTCTTTAAGAAAAATATGGAATAACTGATTTCGGTTTATCTAAAGAGACTATTTTGCTTTTCTAATTTATTGAACTGTACCTCTAAAAGCAAGAATTCTACAGCGGTTCGATTGGAATTGGAGAAGATCACAGTCAAATAATCTCGTGTTCCTACGGTAAGGAAGGAAGGGAAGGGTGAAAGAGTTTCCAGACTCCTTAAGGAAGGGCAGTGCTGTCACCAAGAAGAGAGGGCAAGTGGGTCATACCTACACTCTCAGAATGTAATATTTCAACTCAAAATTTTAGAATTGCATGTAGATCGCTGATTATGGGCCAGATCCTCCCTGAGAAATAACTCTAGACACGCCAATTCATACGATACAAAGTGAACTACGACCAAGTTATACCCAAGGTGTTACAAACTACTATAGGCTTCGATACCATTGAAATATATAACGGGCTGTGGCCACTAGAGTTGTCTGGTGCCCATCCTAGAACGTAAGGGTTCAAGTCAAAATTAGGATTGTGGGCCATCACTATTTAGAGACCCTGGAAAAACATACGGCTTGCGTTTGACCGCCATCTCACCTGTTGTAAAGTGACGATGCAGTCGATGATGGAGCAAGCTTGCCTGGAAGATACCTATTCACTCGCGACTTAAAGACACCCAGATTATACTCATCGGGAAATACATACTTGGGTAATGAGTTCCACTCCTTAGCAATACGCATTATAAAAGTGAAAGCATAGCGTTTCGTGCGTAAATGGGGTATGTCCACCATGTTCCTGTGGCGCTGGTCTATTAGTCTGGTCGTCCGATGGTAGAATGGATACGCTAAAACGCAAATCATCAGACAGCCTGTATCCTATTTCGTGTAACCACTGTGGTTATTTATATTCAAGTGGACACCAAGCCGACCCGAATTTTATGTGATAAAATATATTGTTTTATTTATGTATCGAGCTGTTGTGTTTATCGATTAGTTTTATCGATTTAGGCTAAGGTTTAATATTGTATGGTTTTGGGTGCATCGACCATAATGGTTTATACGATACAGCTGGGCAAACTTCCTTAAGTTAATGAAGATAGAAATTTATTCATTATTATTGAAGAAAAGACGACTGTCGCATAAGGGATAATCCCAATGTCGCAGATTTATAAACATTAAATAACGCATAAACTTGCAGCATAGTTTTTTTTTTGTTTAGTTGTGTGTTTGTGACTAGTCTGGGGATTGGGGATTACATTTTTATCGCCTAGCACAAGAATCGTACCGATGATACAAAGTAACTGCATGATCAAGTGAATACCAAAAGCACTGCTGCTTCAATAATCAAATATAAATGTTTTTTTTTTTATTAAATAGGTACTCAAACATTAATTTGTTTTTACATACACATGTGTGTATGTTCAACATATTGACATTATAAAGCCTTGTCACAAGATTAAAATTACGCCATGTTAAAATTTTTGGCGCTAATGTTTGACAACTGTCAAAGTCGCCACAGACGCTGCAGATTATGTTATTATGTTTGTAATATAAATTAAAATTGTTTATTAAAGTGGTCGTTTGAAGGGAAGTTCGACCAGCGTGTGTCCTACAATTCAATAGTGGACATTTCTGAACAAATAAACTGTTTGTGTTTGTAAGCGAAAATGGTGGACGCTGCATGGAATTGAATAAATTTTGTTTTAAAATATCGTTATTTTTATTTACACACGCTTTCTCTTGACTGCTTAATTTTCTAACAGGAATTTCTAATGACACTACTCTACCTGGGTGTCAAAACCAAAACCGCACGATCGCGCACCTTTATGCCACGGAGCTATGTCCACTAATACCGTCTGCAGTGATGATAATAAATAAAAAAACATACTTGTGATATAAATTCTCCTTTATTAAAATTATAAACATTTCTTAAACTCAAACAATTCATATAAAATATATTTTGCATTACTTCTTAAAATATAATCTAAGTATAAAGCTACCTATAAAAATGCTTCAGCCAGGCATGGCACAGACAAATTATAAAAAATATAATAAAATGAAAAATATTATCATACGTCTTAAATAATAATATCTTATTCAATACTTAGCTATGTGCCGTTATACGGCGCTGCCTTAAAATTATAAAATCCTACTAATTTAAAAGATTCAATATTACCTTTGTCAAAGTTTTTAAAAAAAAATTTTATCTTTCTTTCGAGATCAAATATTTACAAAAATGGCAGCAGTTTAACGCTTACTTTTCTCAATTTCAAATAATTTTAATGTAATATTTTAAAATATTTCAATAATCAAAGATTTAAATCATTGATGCGCCTTACTACGTTTAAAGATTGTCACTTTTCTGGATCGACGAAGTTGCCATCTGGCACACATATATAAATATAGTATTATCAAGCTCACTCATATCGAAACTACACTATCGTTCTTTATCTATCGTGTGAGCTCATTCTTCTTAACGTGGACACTTTTTCGTACGATCTAAGTACCATGACATCTAGATTTAAATCTGTCAAAATAAACATAAATTACATTGCTACAGTTTGGAGTATAAAATATTGTTCAATAGGTAATTGAGTTCTTGGAACATTATTTACAATGGTAAATTAAATTTTGCTTAATTATTACACATCCTTGTAGATGTATAAGTCAAAACATTAGCATAAAACCAGAAAACCAATTATCATAATTAAATATTTTCAACATAGAGATCCGATATCGTCTAATAAACGTCAAATTTGAATTAAAATGCAATCTATGTTTAATTTTGTGATATACATAATACAATCTAGATCGAAAATCTGTTTGTACACTTTTTACGATAATTGGCTTCTAATGTATACAGATCCGTAACAGAGTAACGCAGTACAAGGTAATTAGATCCTTATTCCGTTAACAATAAGGTTGAATTATGCGTCAAAGACTTCTACACTGGCAGCTCCGTTGATGTCCTTCAGTTCAGCCGACTTGAATGTCGCTACGAAGCTGATCTTGCCAACTTTCTGTTGAGGTAAGAGATAGAAATTAATAAGGATAAATAGTAGTAGTAGTACAACACTGTGGCGTATAACACCCACATATCGCCTATTGCCATCAACCAGACATAGTGCCAAACATCGTCTACTTCTAAGAATTTCTAAACAAGGTCCCGAATGGCCAGGCATCGTACCCGAGACCCGATCCACAGCAATTGCATTCACTACCGCGTTGCTTTTGAGGTAGACTCAAAACTATGCCCTCCCTATACTAGTCTGGTGCCTACCTCATGATAGCCTAGTGCTGCACACCCCTGTCCTCCCTTACAAGAAGCCTTAGATTTCAGCCTAAAATTATAGGGTTGTGCGTAAATCTCAGCTGTTTAGGCAGTGCCGGATCGAAGCAGGTTTCATAATGGAGCTACATACAATTATGGCGCTCCTCTAATATTCATTTTACCACCGAGACGCAGATAGCGCTTTCTCGGTCTTGGCGCCTAAAGCAGCTGCTCCATTTGTCTTATGTAGATCAGGCACTGAGTCAAGTAGCCACGCTCTTCCCAAAAAATAATCCTAGATGTATATCTATTCTAATCCAGTCAAGTCAGAATATAGGTTCTATATCAATTTTCCAAAATCAATCTGGTCAACAAACGGGTCAAAAACTTTTTGGTAGTTCGCAGACGGGTTTTAATTATCAACAATCACAATTCGGGTCTTCCAGTGGATCCTCGTTTGGCAATAAGCCTTCAATTCAATCTGGATCCCAACAGTCACCGCTTGGCTCATCAGTATCTGGCGTATGCCAATGCACATCTGTGTGTTTAGCAACAACGTCAAGGTCATTGGAGAAGTAAAAGCAAAGGTTGTGTAACGACACCACACAGACGAAGAAGTTTCGACGACAGACATCAGATGGCGCTGTAAACAATAGGCGCTCATAACCTCGCCCGCCATAAAAACCTGAATCACACAAGTGACAAGTTGCCGACATCAACAGTCGGGGCCGCGGCCTGCCAGGCACAATCACCCAACCTGGTCGGAGGATCCTCCCTTTGTGTTGAAGGGACATTAGACCATGTTTCCCCACAGTTGCACCTCTACGTAAAAAGGCAAGTGTGACACACTTACATTTGGTTGTATAGGTAGTTCTGCCTTAATGAGTTCAAGTGGCCCCGCGCCGCCCACAGGCAGCTTCAGCGTGCGACCGACGATGCCTGATGACGTCACACGGAACTCGCAGCCAGTCAGGCTTCGCTCCAGGGGGTTCGTGAACGAAAGCACAGCCATGCCTGGCTGGCCCATTATTAGATCGTCGTTGAACTGGAAGTTAAAGAATACGTGTTACTTAGTTTTGTTTACATACATAAAAAGAAGAGCATGAATATATAGACCCTATAGTTCACCAAACTTGTTTTAGGTCAAGGAAACTGGCAAGAGCGACCCCAGGTCAAAGAGGTCAAACTATAGCGGTCAACCAAGGAGTTCTAATCCATAGTGTATCGAACCTATAAAAAGAACTGGCCACTCACAAAAAGCATGCAAGCATCAATACCAGAAGCAGTCATAGCCTAGTGGGCCTAACATGCAGAGGTCTCAAGTTCGAACCCAAGACGTACCCCTGACTTTTCGAAGTAAGACTCAAAATTTATTTTATAGTTACAACATTTGTAGAAACGTTAGTTATCGCTTGCTTAAACTATGAAGGAAAGCATGGTGAGGAAACCTGTATGTCTGAGAATTCTCCATAATGTTCTCGAAGACATAATATGAAGTCGGCCAATCCGCAATGGGCCAGCGTGATGAACTAGCCCAACCTGTCTCGCACTGAGAAGACGCTCGTGCCCAGAAGTGAGACAGCTTATAGCTACATCCCAAATTTAAAAAATAATACCTTTATGTTGATATTTGGCTTGATGACTTGGAAGTCGTCGTCATCGGCCCAGGACTGTTTGGTCTCTTCCACTATGGCCATAGCGGATATCTTCATGTTGCAGTACTCCACCAGCTTCGGTAAGTAGTCATCTGATTTCACCAGGAGACTTATCTGATCCTCTGCGAAGATATATGTTTTTTGTATAGTCACATTTATTTAGTTTAAACTACTTAATACAGTTTTAGTAGTAGAAGTAGCAGCGATAGCTCAGTGGGGAGACCAACAGACTGCAATGCAGAGGGTTTCGAGTTCGAACCCACGTCGCGCACCTCTGACTTTTGGAAGTTATATGACTTTTCGAAATTATGTGCGTATTAATTGACAATTATCGCCTGCTCCGTGCCTCGGAGAGCACGTTAAGTCGTTGGTCGCGGCTGCCATGAACATCTATGGCAGTCGTTATTGGGAAAGTCAGAACCCTCTAATATTCTGTCACTGGTCTAGCCTTAGGGTATCGTTAGCCTTCGGGTTCCGGAGGTCAGGTGGCAGCCGCTCCGTGTAAAAACTGATATCCAGTCAAATCCGGTTAGATCAGAAAAGCCGACCCCAAGTGACTTGGGAATAATAAAGACTAAGAGAGAAGAAGACAATACAGTTTTAACCGTGTTTTTATTTCTTAAACTCTATTATTAAATCATTTATACTTTAAACTACAATGCGTAAATACTGAATATTTCTATAATTTAAATAGCTTAAGCCTTTTTACGATTTCACCTGGACGACACCTCGGTGAAACCATCAAATATTATGAGCTGTAAATACAGCAAAAGTCAATAATCTAACAAAAATAAACCTAAACTCATAACCATTAGGTTTCAATTTTGTTCGTTGTAACCATTAAGTCATATGTGCTACAGACATCTAAAAAGACATCTTATTAATAATATTATCTCATAATAATATACTACACTCACTTTTGTTCGGTCCAACAAACATCTTGCCCTCGGCCTTCTTCACAACGCCAGCTCGTACTCCATTGTAGAACACACTGGTTGTCGACAACGATGCCTTAATGTTACGTGGCTGGTCAGAAAATAAAACATATTATTATTATATTAAGTCATATTACTACACGTGTGTATAGGCAGAGATGTAAGTATTGTCTGTATACTTCAGGCAATGCAAGCTATAGAATTTAGCTGTATAAGCTCTAAGAATCGAACGCAGGACTTCAAGTTCAAGTTAGGCTTCGACTGCAAGCAGAGCAGGTAAAACTCCGTTTAACTTGCAAATTTACTTGTTAAAAGTACCAACAGTCTAGCAGAAAGAACAAAATAAGTAAAAGTCAGACGAAGTCGTTTCAATTTTCACTAGTTTTTACTCGGCAAATCATAATTATTATTAGGCAAGACGTAAAATAGTTATACGTCTTTCTTAGTGGAAAATTTAACTTGATAGACCTATATTGTAGTCAGTTGTACTCCTTTCCGTTCGACTATTAGGTAAGCATATACTTACGCTTTCATTGGACAAGATAAGATATATTTATTTGCTTTAACATGTGTATATATACAATCACATGCAAGACGTTACAGTCTAATTTCCGTAGTTCGTTCCAAAATTGAACTTTACGTGAATTGTGAATTTAAGTGAATTTAATTTTACGTGAATTGGGTGAACAAAAACACTGATTAAAAGTTTACATACCTCACTAGACAAGTTTTCAATATCAACGGTGACTCTAAAGTCCTTGCCAATTGGGACCGTATCGACGTCACGCAAGTTGAACTGTACATCATTTTGTGCTGTACTCAGCATTTGGTAATACCTGTAATGAAGAAATTATAATGAATAAAAAAATTTTGCTGTGATCTTCAGTACTGCACGGTTAATATGGTCACCACTGTAATTTGTGTAATCTACAAATGGTTGTTCCGAGATTAAATTTTTACTTAGTGGATTTTTTGTACTCTCTTCAAAACTCAATTCAGAAGATATTTCTTGTGTAGAAGTTGTCTTTTTTTCATGAGAGAAATATCAACTGATGATGGCGTAGTTCTAAGTGGCAGCCTCACTACCGCCAGAGCATCAAATGTTTCAGTGATTTGATACCAACACAGGACGAAAACAACAAGAACCTCCTTGCTTCTTACAAGAGTACAGCATGGTGTTCTTCGAGAAGGTTATCCGGATCGTTAACATACGACTGACTTGTACCTGATGGTACAAAATGGTGTCGGTAACCACTTACCTTCAGTCGGATCATATTTTTGTGTGCCACGGTTAAGGTTAAGAAAAATGTGCCGAAAATTACCTCTTAGCCCTTTCTGAGAAACGTACTCCGTTCATAAGCGCCAGCCTCTCTGAGGGCGTTCCTTCCCTGAACTTGTACTGGTCAGTGATGTCTTCCCGATCCTCGTCACCCACAGGATCGAAGACGTATGGCTTCTTAGTGAGGAGCATGCGACCGATGCTGTAAAAAAACGTGTTGTCAGAAATAAATATACATACATATATCTGAAATAAAAGAAACTGCAAAAAGACCATACACGGTTTTGACCTAAGTTCCTGTCAATTTTAACGCACATCAATAATTAATAAGGTCTGGAACCTGGCCATTATAGGAAAAGATAGTATGAGAAAGAGAACCCAACACCCTATGCAACAGTCACATTCACTTCCGCTGCGTCATAGAAGCTGTCGTGCATGAATGTAATGAGAGTTTATAAAGCAAGAGAAATAGACCAGGATCGTAGCCAAGCCATAATTTTAGCCTTGGGAAGACTCGCATGAGTAAATTACAGAACTATTATTAACCGATTGAACCTCAGCAGCACACCGGCGGCGGCCAGACACAATAAGTTACCAATTATGTCGGGCTTTCCGATAAATGACAGGTTTAACTGATAGTTCAACAACCACTTACTGATATTGGTTGCTGTCAACCATTGAGTAACCGGTTTCGTGTTCAGGGTCGATTCTCCAGCGCATCAGGTCGGCGTTGACTGACGCTAGCATAAACTCGACGTCGTAGTTCATACCGATGTTTCCTTGCTTAATGGCTTCCAAAGGAGCCGGTCCACACTGGTATGATCCTCGGGACAATTCTTGAGGAGTAGCGTCGATGGCTTGCCAGCCGCCGTATCCTGCAAAAATGGTTAAAATTATTATAATATTAATTGTATTAAAAATAAATATAAATCATAAATTGGCGGGTGGCCCGTGACCGGTATGTGTGGAAAACTTTGGGGAAGGCCTATGTGCAGCAGTGGACGTCTTTCGGCTGAAATGACGTTGATGATGATGAAAAATAAACTACCTACTTTATACGGATTTTAACGCGGTTTTATTTATTAAAACACTTTTATTACATAATTTTGAAACTTTAAACTACTATCGATAAACACTGTCGCTAGTTACTGATTGCTTCTATTTAAGCTATTGAAATTATAAATTTAATATAATATTGTCTTATGTTTACGCGAATGTTGTACATTGATATTAAACACTTCATACGGATTTTGTGGCGTAGTTTGTTTTTACTTTAAAACACTTTTAACACTACTATTATTGAATTTTACTAAAATTTAAGCTATTTAAATTAGATTGGCTGCTGTATAGCAACCGAAACGTCGGGGCAAAGTGTAAACTTAAATATAAATAGTTTTAATTAATTTAAATAGCTTAAATTGTAATAAAGTTGAATAAAATAAGTGTTAGACTTTTAAAATTATGTAATAAAAGTGATTTAAAGTAAATATATATAACGCGACAAAATCCGTATAAAGTGTTTAATTTTTAAATTATAAATTTCGTTTCAATTGCTGCTGAAAAGCAAACGAAACGTCGAGGCAAGTGTAAAATTGAAATAAAATCTTGTCAAGCCTGGGGAGTTATGATAGTCAAACATAACCACAAACTTATGCCAATGCACCAAGATTAAGGCTGTAAATTTATATCGCAAACTATTAGAACAAAGAAATTACCTGCAGTGAGATCAGGTCTGGCCATCCAGACGTCATTCCAGACGTGGTAGTTCCAGATGGAGTCAGCGTTGCTTTCAGCGTTGTTGGGATCGAAGCCCAGTTCCTCCATGGTCTCTGAGTAGTACTTGTCCACTGTGAGGGTGCTGTTCGCGTCGTGGGCGGACACCAAGTTGGACACCACACGGGACGGAATACCCATGGCACGGCAGACTGGAATAAAGTTTGATTTAGAGAATATAGATTTATTTATAGTCAATTAAATGATGTGAATCTATTAAATAAATAATTTAAGTATTTAAAAAGCAGCGATAGCCTTGGAGACCGTTGGACTGCCATGCAGAGGTTTCGAGTACGATATCAGATCGAGCACCTCTAACTTTTCGAAGCTATGTGGCTATCGCTGGCTTTAACAGTGAAAGAAAATCACCATGAGGAAACATGCATGTCTAAGAGTTCTCCATAATGTTCTCGAGGATATTTGAAGTCTTCTAACCCACACTGGGCTGGCATGTTAGACTATGATCTAATTCTTCTCACACTGAGACCCGTGCCTGACAGTGTGACAGGGCTAATATTATATTTATAATTATAGGATCCTAATAGTTTCTTTTCATTCTTATAAAGCACCTAATATGAGTGTTTAAATAGCAAGAGTACCTAGTTAGTATTTAAACACTAATATTGTAATTATTAATTCAGGTTTAAAGATATAATTACAGAATTTTAATTTCATAATTATGTATTTAAATTACTCTTGCAACAATGAGTCTTGATTTAATCCCTTAAAATAAAAAGGTAATGTAAAAACGAACTGCATGTTCGTTAGTAAACAAAGTTATCGATATCCAGTTATGACATTTTCAAACGAATGAAGGTAGTTATGACAGACAACTCAAATATATGTTGGAATGTGGGTAAGTACATCGCCGGTACCATTCAATTAGCTAAAAGCGTATGAAATTACTAAAGGTTTGTAAATCGATACCTTTAAAATTTGCCATTTATACCATTCATCTCTATCAGGTTTAGTGTGCATCTTGCAACTAGCTACAAGTACCTTACTTCGTCATCGACGCGTTGCACATGTACTACCCTCAGGAATCGGCAGTATTCGCAAGTGATATTTGTGTTAAGTAATTAAGTTTTCGTGAGTGACTAGTGTGTTGTTGAGTTGTGTGCCTTATTCGTGTGATATGGTGACCATTTTGGGCGACATCTTATGAGAAGAAAGAGATCGTAAGCTAAGATTTTAGATCCGCTATGATTATTCTTTCATTCATTAAAATCGGCATTTATCTTTGGCATTTATTGTGTGTCTGCGTCTACGTTGTTACAATCATTGACTAAAAGAGAGACACTAGATTGATGAAATACACACAAAAATTGAGAAGAGATAATAATATAATATTCTTGCACATACACACAATACCATCTAGCCCAAACTAAGCAGAGCTTGTACTATGGGTACTAGACAATGGATAAACATACATATATACTTGTTTTTGTGTAAAGACATACATATTATTCATAGAAACACCCAGACCAAGATAGCGATAGCAGCGATAGCTCAGTGGGGAGACCAACAGACTGCAATGCAGAGGGTCTCGGGTTCGAACCCACGTCGCGCACCTCTGACTTTCAAAAGTTATATGACTTTTCGAAATTATATACGTATTGATTGACAATTATCGCCTGCTCCGTGCCTCGGAGAGCACGTTAAGCCGTCGGTCCCGGCTGCCATGAACATCTATGGCAGTCGTTATTCGGAAAGTCAGTACCCTTTAATATCCTGACACTGGTCTAGCCTTAGGGTATCGTTAACCTTAGGGTTGCGGAGGTCAGGTGGCAGCCGCTCCGTGTAAAAACTGATATCCAGTCAAATCCGGTTAGACTAGAAAAGCCGACCCCAAGTGACTTGGGAATAATAAAGGCTAAGGGAGATGATGACCCACACCAAGACAAACATCCATGTTCATGCACACAAATGTTTGACTTGTGCGGGAATCGAACCCGCGACCTCAGGCGTGGCAGTCGGTTACACTAACCACTACGCCATCGAGGCTGACGATGTTCATACTTCCAAAGTTTGTTGTACGGCTAATGAGGACATCATTATTTAAATCACTGTGACCTTTCCAACGTCAGTTAGTACACCTGTACTAACTGACGTTGGAAAGGTCACAGTGATTCATAGGTCATCAGAACGAATTAATTAACTCATTTTGCTAGTAGGTACCTATTTGTTTTGATTACAGCCATCTTTCTATTATTGATTACGTATTAGGTAACTTTGACAAAAGTAAAGTATCTATTTAAATTAAAGTCTTGTAATGTTGGATGCTTACCTACATTACTTAGCTAATTTCGGTACATTAATAGATACGTAAGTATATAAAAAACATTTTATATTAATTTATTCTAATGACTTCGTTTTGTTGAATGTGATTATCTATATATATATAAAACTTTTCCGTTACTGAGTGACTGACAGACAAGGCACAGCCGAAACTACTGAACGCAAGAAGCTGATATTTGGCATGTATGTTCCTTGAAGAGTGTAGGGGAGCACTAAGAAAGGATTTTTGGAAATTCCACCCTGAAGGGGGTGAAAGGGGTGAAACCCGATATTCACACGGGAACGGAACTTACGCGTGTAATACCGCGGGCAAACTACTAGTGTTTAAATAAGATTCTTCAATTATAAAACAAGACCTGGCGGACTCGGTCTTTAGGCGGGTAAGTAGACTAACACACGCGGAGGGCGATAAGCAATGACATTGGCGCGAAAAATTTTTTATTAAATTTGTGTCTGACCGTCAGTGTGGCGCTGCAACTTAATAGGATAATATATAATACTTAATAATAATAGTAATAATACTTTTTTATGATGAATCGAAATTTGTGTCGAGATGAGTAGGCAGTGTGAGCGGCGCGCGGCGCAACATTTTCTCGAATTCGGATTGGACACAGTGCATAAGCCAAATTTGACTTTGATCCGAGACACACATTTATTCGAACATATATTAGAACGGTCGCGGCCCATAAGCGCTTTTACCACATATGTATCTTATGTGGGGGCCAGTCAGTGCAGACCGGCGACACTTCGAGCCAGTGGGATCTTTTGTGTCGACAATCTCCCAATAACGACTGCCATAGATGTTCATGGCAGCCGGGACCGACGGCTTAACGTGCTCTCCGAGGCACGGAGCAGGCGATAATTGTCAATTAATACGCACATAATTTCGAATAGTCATATAACTTTCGAAAGTCAGAGGTGTGCGACGTGGGTTCGATCCCGAGACCCTCTGCATTGTAGTCTGTTAGGAGACCAACAGACTACAATGCAGAGGGTCTCGGTCTCCCCACTGAGCTATCGCTGCACTTACCGCATATACCGACTATCTGCTTTTCTAGCTGGTAATTTTGTCACCTGTCAACGATCATAGACGATCACCAATTGTTACTAGATTGAATTTAACTATTCTCTTACTGACTCCTACATATGTTACAAAATAACCTCGTTACAAAATATTTTCCATCGGATACTTATGTACAACGAAGATTATTTTTTAGATAGTCTGTATTAGTTTTTTATCTGTATCCGCCTATCTTTTTCCCGCGTTTTAGTTTCCAGACAAACCGGATGTGGTTGACTGTTAATACATATTTGTGAACTAAAAAACAAACATGAAACCGCAGGTCAGGAAATTTCAGATAATACGAATTTGGATTACTCTATCATTGAGAAATTAAATTGTTGCCGTTCCACGGATAGCGCAATGGGCTAGCGGGCAAGCGTCACTGCTGCCGCTCTGGGTGTTGTGGTGTGAATCCAGAGAAATAATTTTTGTGATCGCATAATAGTGTAGTTGACCCCCATTTTTTTATTATTTATCACTATCGCTAAATATTATGTGGAATGTGATGAAAGTGAAGGAAGTCAGAGAAGTGTGTCAGGATCGTAGCAAATGAAAATCCGTAGTCTCTGCCTACCCCTCTGGGAAACAGGCGTGAATCTATGTGATGATGACTCCAGACCGGTTTCGGTCACGGCGACTATCTCAACTCCGTACAGACAGTTGTCGTTGGTGTGATCGCATATGACTACAGTAGCCAATCTTATTCGAGAAGGTCCGCGCACATTGCGGGCATGTGAGCACACCATTATTATAATTATAACTGATCGCCGCAGATGGTCGGGCTTTCAGTACGTCACGTCTAGAGTCAAGCTCTGACCGACGATGCTCCTCAAAGTCAGAAACATGTATGTATATACCACATATTATAAAACAAAGAACCCCGCCGCGTCAATTAGCGATGAATTCAAAAACTACTAAACGGATTTTCATGCGGTTTTAACCAATAGACAGAGTGATTCATAGGGAAGGCTTAGGTGTACAATTTGTTAAGGTTTTGTACTATTCGTGCAAAGCTGGGGCGGGTCGCGTGTCACATAATTATCTACATAGCGGAAACTCTAAAATACAAAGATTTATTAATTATTTAAGTTATTATCTTATCTGAGCAGCGATAGCTGAGTGGGGAGACCAACAGACTGCAATGCAGAGGGTCTCGGGTTCGAACCACGTCGCGCAACTCTGACTTTCGGAATTTATATGAATTTTCAAAATTATGTATGTGTGTATTGATTGACAATTATCGCCTGCTCCGTGCCTCGGAGAGCACGTTAAGCCGTCGGTCCCAGCTGCCACATCTATGGCAGTTGTTATTGGGAGAGTGTCGATACTAAAGATCCCACTGACTCGAAGTGTCGTCGGTCTGCACTGACTGGCCTCCACATAAGATACATACGTACATATTATCTTATTAATTAAATTCTAATTCAATCACTGAGTTCGCGGTTCTGTCTTTTATGGTCTAAGGTTACGCAGGTCAAATCGCAATCACTGTACAAAATCTGATATTTAACCAAATCTAGATAGCCTATGAGTAAGCCAATTTTAAGGCATAATAAAGGCTAAATGATATTCATTATCTAGCTAATATATTAGATCAGAGATAAACGGTGTGCGAGGTTTAAATATTACGTCATAATGTTAATCTCTGAGTTGCATAAATCGAGCTAACTATGCACAATGTAAAGATAGGTGATGTCATGTAATTAGGTACAATAGTCTATCTATGTATGTAATATATATATTCTTTCACATACGCGCAACATCATCTAGCCCAAACTAAGCAGAGCTTGTACTATGGATACTAGACAATGGATAAACATACATATATATACCTAGAGAGTACTAGTAGGTTATATTCTGTCTACTTAACTAAAAAGATAAGTAATTGCCGCATTAGATCAGCGACACTTCGACCCAGTGAGATCTTTTGTGTCGACACTCGCCCAATAACGACTGCCATAGATGTTCATGGCAGCCGGGACCGACGGCTTAACGTGCTCTCCGAGGCACGGAGCAGGCGATAATTGTCAATCATCATCATCATCATCATCGGGCTATAATAGTCCACTGCTGGACATAACCCTCCCTCTATTGTCAATCAATACGCACATAATTTCGAAAAGTCATATAACTTCCGAAATTCAGAGGTGCGCGACGTGGGATCGAACCCGATACCTTCTGCATTGCAGTCTGTTGGTCTCCCCACTGACCTATCGATGCTTTATTAAAAGCAACTTAACCTACTTTTACGCGAGAGAAACCGCGAGCAAAAGCTAGTATTATATAAATACGTACCAGTAGTGACGACTCCCGCGAACACCCAGCATTGTCCGTAAGCTACAGGTTCCTGTGTTTCCAGGAACTGCTCTAGGATATCCACGGATCCGGTCCACTCTGAGGGTGCTGTGCCATCCTCGTACTCCCCATCCCACCGGCCCACCAGGACTCCACCGTCATCATTCTCGTTCACGATCTTGGAGATCACACGCGCCATCTTCACTGGATCGCCACGACTAGAAAAGCATATTTTAATAATTATATTATTTAGGCGTTTACTTCTCATGCTTACTTATATTATAAATGCGTATATACGTTTCTTTGTTTCGCTTTCACTACTCGACTAATCATCATGAAATTTCGCATACACATTGTTAGAGGAACAGACGGGATAGTAGGTACATTTCATCCAGAAAAGAGTACTGTTACTAACCCAATCCACATTTATGCAAGCGAAGCCGCAGGCAAAATCTAGTACATTCATAAATGTGAATGTAAATTTGTTTGTTACGCTTTCACGCCTAAATTACTTAGCAGATCATCATGAAATTTAGCATACACGTTGTCAGGGGTACAGAAAAGAACATATTATACAGCGAACCTGTAGCAAAACCTAGTATAAAGTACAATTCACTTGTCTGAGAAATACAGGATAACTTTAATTTAACATTTTTTTTATGTGGAGTGTGTTGATGCATACCTTTCCGTGGAGCGATATAAAAATATTGATATATAGATATTCTACTACATACACACAACACCATCTAGCCCAAACTAAGCAGAGCTTGTACTATGGGTACTAGACAATGGATAAACATACATGTATAGTGTAATCGACTGCCACGCCTGAGGTCGCGGCTTCGATTCCCGCACAAGTCAAACATTTGTGTGCAT
Source organism: Catocala fraxini (assembly GCA_930367265.1). NCBI lineage: Eukaryota > Metazoa > Arthropoda > Insecta > Lepidoptera > Erebidae > Catocala > Catocala fraxini. The sequence continues at coordinate 2,206,209 of OV884041.1, forward strand.
GGACATGGATGTTTGTCTTGATCTGGGTGTTTCTATGTATAATATGGATGTATTTACAAAAAAAAAAGTATATATGTATGTTTATCCATTGTCTAGTACCCATAGTACAAGTTCTGCTTAGTTTGGGCTAGATGGTGTTGTGTGTATGTGATAGAATATCGATAATTTGCGATAAAAAGATTAATATTTTTATTTTATTGAGTAGAGCGTGCCACTGCCCATCACTATGAATGCGACTGCTGTGCTCATGTTCTTGTTGACTCGGTGATTAGCTTTATCTGTATTCGTGGTTTTTTAATAGATTTAGTAAATATACAAATATAGCTTTTTAACAGTATTATAATAGATTATATATTATAAGATCCTACACGTTCAATCTATATAATTATATAAAACTCTTCCGTTACTGAGTGACTGACAGACAACGCACAGCCGAAACTACTGAACGCAAGAAGCTGAAATTTGGCATGTATGTTCCTTGGGGAGTGTAGGGGAGCACTAAGAGAGGATTTTTGGAAATTCCACCCCGAAGGGGGTGAAAGTGATGAAACCCGATATTCACACGGGAACGGGACTTACGCGGGTGAAACCGCGGGAAAACTACTAGTTAATATAGGTATAAGGTAGGTACCTATTTTAATTCTATGTTGCAATAAAGACATCGATAAAAACATGATTTAGTACGTATAATAGTGTATAATTCAAACATTAAGTATTTGAAACGCAATAAAATATAAGTAAATGTAAGTACATATTATTAATTATTATCACATAACTATATTTTCATATTTACGCTTTTAACAAATACTGAAGGTGCATTCTCAGCATATAATAGTTTTTGCCCGCGGCTTTGCTCAGAAACCGTACAGTTACCTAGATGAATGTTACCCTGTGTCGTTTTTGTACCACTGACAACGTGAATGTGAAATTTCATGACGTATATGTATATACTAGCTAACTTTATTCTGCTATCTGAAGCAGATAAAGAGTTTTTTCCCGTTTTTGCAACATTTTACATTAATGCTCCTCTCCTATTGGTCGTACCGTGATGTTACATAGCATTCCTCGATAAATGGGCTAACTAACACTAAAATAATTTTCAATTCCAACCGGTAGTTTCTGAGATTAGCGCGTTCAACCAAACAAACAAACTCTTCAGCTTTATAACATTAATCCGCGTAGTGTAACCGACTGCCATGCCTGAGGTCGCGGGTTAGATTCCCGCACTAGTCAAAAATTTGTGTGCATGAACATGGACGTTTGACTTGGTCTGGGTGTTTCTATGTATAATATGTATGTATTTACAAAATAAAGTATATATGTACGTTTATCCATTGTCTAGTATCCATAGTACAAGCTCTGCTTAGTTTGGGCTAGATGGTGTTGTGTGTATGTGGTAGAATATTATTTTATTATTATTAGTCTAGATGTATTTATAAAAATCAAATGTTGGTTTGTTTCTTTAAATCAAATGACGATATTGGTAGTCTATAAGATTTGTGATAAAGAATATAATTTATGGTTCTGCGGATAAAGAGCTCAAAGTTTTGATAATTATAATCTTTTGAATAACTACTAAATTGAATAAATGCGTTAATTTCGTCTTATAGATCAGCTGGCTCGTTGGTCTAGGGGTATGATTTTCGCTTAGGGTGCGAGAGGTCCCGGGTTCAAATCCCGGACGAGCCCAAATCTTTTTTTATAGTCGACATTATTTTTACATATTATTTCTTTGTTAATTTATCTTTAATTATTATTTAAATCTGCCTATGTCATGCAGGTATTTCAAAAATGTTATTCTTATGCATTCTATATTTTATATACATCTAAGATCTACGGCATTGAATTGCCATAAATCTTAGAGTTCGAAAAAATTGTTCAAGTAATATGCAAAGGTCACGTGATACCACGTGACCTTGAGGTCAGAGGTCAAAGTCATTTCGGGGGTATATCGACTATGCTGAGTCGAATGGCGTTGACCGCGAGTCTCTAGCTCTTACGGTTCTTGAGTTGAAAGTTGTATAACAGACAGACGGACGGACGGACGGACAAAGCTGTTGTATAAGAGTTTTTTCGAACTCTTAAATGATGTAATCGTTTGTTAACCGATATCGTCAACGTACAGTCACCCTCAATAAGATTCGACTGCACCGATGGTGTAGTGGTTTAAGAGGTCGCCTCGCTACTACCACTGCCCCGGGTGTTGTGGGTTCGAATCCCACACGGGACAAAACTTTGTGTGATGCACAAATAGTTGTTCCGAGTCGGGGTGTTCTTTGTGTCCGTTGTTTGAAAGTTTATAAAGTCCGCCGCGATACATGAAATATTCTTAGCGCGGCAGTAATCTTTTTTAATAAAGAATATAACATAAGAAATATGTTTATACGGATATCTGCCTCCGTATCGTACCAGTAGTGAATACGACTGCTGTGCATGACGTCTCGGGTTTGAATCCCACGTCAGGTCAACAAAAAGTTATTGGGTTTTCCTGATAAGAAACCTCAATAGCAGTCCGCAGTCTCTCCGGCTGTGTCGAATTGTCGTCCCATCGGATCATAAGAGTTACGGGACAGGGAATAGCATATAATATTTTATTATATTATTAATAATCGAAGATAAATTAATAAAATCTACAAAGGGAATTTAAGCTTACAAAAAAGAGTTGGGCTCGTCCGGGATTTGAACCCGGGACCTCTCGCACCCTAAGCGAAAATCATACCCCTAGACCAACGAGCCGGCTGGCTTTTAAACCGAAATTAAGACAAATAAGTCAATGATATATATAATAATTACCTAACCATAAAATTTATTTTAACAGTACTTTATGGATGAAAAGTATCATATTATTGTTCTATAGTAATACATTTTGATTTAATTAACAATCCTTTAACTTACGAGATTAGGAATTATCATTATTGTGTATAATAAAGCAATTTAAAATCTTACGAATGTTTACAGATTTCTGTCGCTGACCGTACCTATATATATTATGTAGATACTTCTTAAATCACATTGAAACTATTTAAACTCACAGATAATATCATTATCATTCAATTTGAGGTTAATAGGTATATTTACTTATTATAATAGTTTTACTAACAAAAATAATAATTAAAACGTGGTCATCTATACAAATGTTATAAAGAGGAAAGATTTGATTGTTTGTTTGTAAGGATATAACTAAAAAATTACAAAAATAATTTTGAAAATTATTTCACTATTACAAAGCTATATTATCACCGAGTAACATAGACTTTACTTTATTTTTTTTTTAAAGTACTGTTACTAATATAACCTGGCCTACTTTTACGCAAGCGAAGCCGCGAGTGATAGATAAATAGTAATAAATCAATAAATAAAAGTGAGTGCCTGGCGACAAGTGAGATTAACACATTGTATACTCAAAGCCAGTTGCCCTCACTGATCGGTAAACGATTAGCGACGTAAAGCAACGTTGGGTGCGGTCAGTCTATAGATAGGTGACCGCTTAGTGGTATTTCATCTGAGCGTCTCCGTGCTTCGGAGGGCACGTAAAAAGTCGGTCGTTAAGCCATGTCAGAGGCCTACGAGCGGCTTGAACAACTCTTGACAACAGGTTGGCCACTAACCACACGAAAAGAAAGAAAATTGTTTATTTAATGAAACGTCAGTACATTCCCAAAAGGTTACGCAAAGGACAGCGCGAGTGTGTTATGAATGCAAATATTTTAGTAGACATACAGAAAATCGTAAAATTCCAATAAAAATTCAAGGCTGTGCACTTAAATTTGTCAGAAATAGATCGTTTAGTAGACAACGAGTCGGTTTATAGTGACTTAGATAGATGAACATCAGAATGTACTTAGAATTTAAAGCTCCACTGGTATTTTGCTGTTGTTTGAGGAAGTCTCTTATAAGATTGATTGGTAATACGTGTCCAAATAACTAAATGCAGTTCACACAATGGAACCTTGGAAAATAGACCATTGAAATTAAACTACTATATACGGGTTTTATCGCGTTGTTAATTTGACACTTTATTACATAATTTTGAAAACTGTTACACTACGACTACTGTTAAACTTTACAATTTTTTAAGCTAATTGAGTTATTATTAAACTATTAAAACTATTTAGATTTAATTTAATTTTACACTTTTCCCGACGTTTCGGTTGCTTTTCAGCAGGTCTCCCCGTGTAAAAGAGGTCTCCGCGTAGTAAAGTTTAATAGTAGTAGTATTGTGACAGTTTTCAAAATTATGTAATAAAGTGTCAAATAAACAACGCGATAAAATCCGTATATAGTAGTTTAATTTCAATGAATAATATTCGCGTAAACAGAAGACAATATTATATAGACCATTGTTGAAAAACATGAACAGATGGATAGTGAACACTGCGGTAATGCGCTTTGCAGAAAAAGCTTTACATTTTTTAAACTGACTTAGCTATTTTCGTTACACATACATTTCTTTTTTTTTAAAGACATTTCCCTCTCTAATTGTCATTCCTGTGTCGCGGGGGACTTTACAAATAATAATAATAATAATATAATAATATTCTATCACATACACACAACACCATCTAGCCCAAACTAAGCAGAGCTTGTACTATGGGTACTAGACAATGGATAAACATACATATATACTTTTTTTTATAAATACCTACATATTATACATAGAAACACCCAGACCAAGTCAAACATCCATGTTCATGCACACAAATGTTTGACTTGTAATATTGTAAATAAATATATAAATATTCAAACAAAGAATACCGAGACTCGGAATAACCATTTTTGGATCACACAAAGTTTTGTCCCGCGTGGGATTCGAACCCACAACACTCGGCGCAGTGGCAACGGCGAGGCGACCACTTGAACCACTACGCCAGCCGTGCAGTCGAGTTTAAGGTTATAAGGTTTACATAAGTTACGGGTAAAAGGCTTTTAGTATTTTTACACGCTTTTATTAGCTTGGTATGTCTCTATGAATCTATGTAACGGAATCTTTGACCGTGATATTCACCCCTTTCAAACCGACGGATTGATTTGAAACTTTGCACACTTATAGAGGACTGATGACAATACAATAATTTAAAAAATGATTAAAAATATAAAAATAAATCTTCTCTCTTAGCCTTTATTATTCCCAAGTCACTTGGGGTCGGCTTTTCTAGTCTAACCGGATTTGACTGGATATCAGTTTTTACACGGAGCGGCTGCCACCTGATCTCCGCAACCCGAAGGCTAACGATACCCTAAGGTTAGACCAGTGTCAGGATATTAGAGGGTACTGACTTTCCCAATAACGACTGCCATAGATGTCTAAGTCAGCCGGCACCGACGGCTTAACGTGCTCTCCGAGGCACAGAGCAGGCGATAATTGTCAATCAATACGCACATAATTCCGAAACGTCATATACCTTCCGAAAGTCAGAGGTGCGCGACGTGGGTTCGAACCCGAGAACCTCTGCATTGCAGTCTGTTGGTCTCCCCACTGAGCTATCGCTGCTAAAAATATAAAAATAAATAATAGCTTAAAAACTAAAAACACGCTTTAAAAAGTAGAAAATAATTTAATAATTTTAATGTAAAAAAGCGTGGGATGGGGGTTATCAAAATATCTTAGAAAGCACCCCACGCTTTTTTATTATTAAATTATTTTCTACTTTTTAAAGCGTGTTTTTTTTATCTTTAATCTATTATTTATTTTAATTGTATATCAATTTCAACGGTTTACGCGTGAATGATGAACAAAGATCTAAATATCTGCATGAGTACAATTACTGATATAGGTACTGATGACATTGTCACTGGATAATCCACCTTCATCTGTTATTTTCGACGCTGCATAAATGACGTAATAGCATGAGTATCCTTACTATATGTATACCTACTCACCCAACAACTACCTATGCGTTAAGGTTATAGCATAAAATTATACATAATTCTTTTAGCAACTGCGATTAGCGATTTTCCGACTGCTTTTGCACGACTTTGCGTTCGATCGCAGTATCAAAGTCGCGTCTATTAGCGACTGCATAACGTTTATGCGTTTAAATTTATTATTTTATGAGTAGTAGAGCCTCGCTGCTTTCAGCATGAATTGGCCGGCTCGACCGGGGAAGGACTACCCTCTCACAGAATATCGACGTGAAATAGCAGTATTCCTACTGTTGTGTTTCGTTCTGTGAGTAAGAGAGCCGTAGGCTCAATCATCCTCTTTCCCCCTTCCCGCTCCTTCTTCTTCCCCCTCCCTTTCCTTAAGGGTCGGCAACGCGCAAGTGATGACTCTGGTGTTGCAGGTGGGCCGTATGATAGTTGGCCACTTTAATTGTATAAATAAAATCGCAATATAAAAATAGCGTGTTTTAGCGTTCACGTTGACTGTTTACTTTAAGATGATTATTCTCTCTTCGACTATAAATCTGGAACTGTGCCAGGGAAATGGCAGTTTTTGTCGCGCCTATTGCCATTTTACTGCGTGTGATGTGTGATCTAAAACCATTGATAATGAATTGGGGCTAAGTCTCTGCTTACCCTTTTAGAAATGTAGTTATAGCACTATATTGTATGTTTATAATATAGTCTTTTCTCTTAGCCTTTATTATTCCCAAGTCACTTGGGGTCGGCTTTTCTGGTCTAACCGGATTTGACTGGATATCAGTTTTTACACGGAGAGGCTGCCACCTGACCTCCGCAACCCGAAGGCTAACGATACCCTAAGGCTAGACCAGTGTCAGGATATTAGATGGTACTGATTTTCCCAATAACGACTGCCATAGATGTTCATGGCAGCCGGGACCAACGGCTTAACGTGCTCTCCGAGGCACGGAGCAGGCGATAATTGTCAATCAATACGCACATAATTTCGAAAAGACATATAACTTCCGAAAGTCAGAGGTGCGCGACGTGGGTTCGAACCCGAGACCCTCTGCATTGCAGTCTGTTGGTCTCTCCACTGAGCTATCGCTGCTCTCTTTCTCTCTATTATAAAATAAAGTACACGATAAAATACATATAAAGTACTTTAATTTCAAAAGTAAAAGTACTTTCGAAAAGCTAATTCCCCAATCGTTACGCTTAAGCTAGCATATCTACTGAAGTCTTTATAAAGATTATCATTTCGAGAATGTAGTTTAAATGTCCTTCTTTTAACATGCATCGTCGGTTTTACATCCCAGTCACGTCTTATGACTGTATACGAATCTATCCTCACACGTTCGAATCCCCGTCTGTTCAGTGTCACTAGTGTAACATATTAATATGGTTGTTTTATTGTTGGAACTGTGCCCAGTACATACCTATCAAATCAAAATATCTGTATTCCTTGTGATCAGAAAGTAACACTTATGAACGTCAAAGTTACATTTATTATATATTGATATTTTTAGGTTAGATTTGTAATAGTACTTTTTCTGGATGGAAGGTACCCTATGTGCTATTCTGTACCCTCGACAACGTGTATGCGAAATTTCATGTTGATCGGTTGAGTAGTTAAGGCGTGAAAGCGTAACAAACAAACTCACATTCGCATCTATAATATTTGTAAGGATGCTATGAATTTACATTTACTTGTGTAAGGGCTTATAGCGTAGAACCGATGAGAAGAACTCACGGCCACTCTTTTTAATCGCCAATTTTACAATGCTGCTAATTTTATAACTTATATCTGTAAGGAGCTGCAACCATTATACCATTTATCTACCACTGAAATTAACTCACTCTAGAATTAAAAATAATAACGTAAGCTTCTAAGATTTGGCATGATGCCTAATGTTATGTGTATATTATTATATATTATAAACATTTTATATTAAGCAGCGATAGCTCAGTGGGGATACCAACAGACTGCAATGCAGAGGGACTCGGGTTCGAACCCACGTCGCGCACCTCTAACTTTCGGAAGGTCTATGACTTTTCGAAATTATGTGCGTATTGATTGACAATTATCGCCTGCTCCGTGCCTCGGAGAGCACGTAAAGCCGTTGTTTCCGGCTGCCATAAACATCTATGGCAGTCGTTATTGGGAAAGTCAGTACCCTCTTATATCCTGACACTGGTCTAGCCTTAGGGTATCGTTAGCCTTCGGGTTGCGGAGGTCAGGTGGCAGCCGCTCCGTGTAAAAACTGATATCCAGTCAAATCCGGTTAGACCAGAAAAGCCAACCCCAAGTGACTTGGGAATAATAAAGGCTAAGGGAGTAGAAGATAAACATTATATATTATTAAGCTTAGCCTACTTCTTCGGAAATAATCGATCGTAAAGTTGGCTACACTAATATAATAAACCAAGCTATATAGACAAGCATGCTTGCATTTTTGTTTTAAACGCACTAATCTCTGCAACTGCCAATCGAATTTGAAAAACTTTCTCTTTCTGCATTTGATAGCTTTGTGCTTGAGAAAAGTTACCTATAGATTATATAAAGTTATGCATATCCATACATTTAGTAACCACGCATACAAGCTCATATATTTAAGACGGCGCCGAGCGAAATGTGCCAAAACAGACGGTCACAGTTAAGTGAATAAAATCAACACTTTTTGTTTAATACAAATATAAAATATACATTTACCATAACAACGAATGTATTAATAATGACTCCGTGTAAAAAACTTAAAATAAATAATATTTTCGCCTACAAAATTACGTAATTTGCACGAAAAATGCAAAAACGTAAGCTCGTGTTACGTGATTTTTAGATTATAACAGTAGAAATCTATCCTATTTTACAGCTTAAACGAAACATAAATAGTTATATTACAATTTGTCCGTCCCAAATATTTAAGTTATTGGTTGACAATAAAGATACATATTTATCAAAAAATCACTTCAAATCCTCCATACAATTTTACTATCGCGGTCGCGCGCCGATTTGAATATGCGTCGTACGAGCTCTGTCATTATCTGTCGTACGCTCGGCGCAGTCTTAAGAAATGAATTTGGTATATAAAATACAGTATTCAATTGGCGATTGTAAAGAGTGACCAAAAGTATCTTGCTTGCCTCTTCTCATGAGAGCTCTACATTTCAAATGGCTTTCCTTTAGTATTCTTATAGCGGTCGCCAAGTGGTCGAAATTCGCCCTTAATTTATTTAAATTTTAAATTTGATCGTTATTAAGGTTTTATTGTCTATAAGTATACCCTAATAATCACATTTCATTTAGTCACCTACTCCACATACATATGTATGTAAACATAGTTACGAAGCATTCTACGAAGTCAACCGAACAATTCCGAAATACTACGAACGCGATTCGACTGTTTGTGTCAAATGCATGGCTGTGTACGTGTAGTGTTTTTTCATTAATTTAATATATTTCTAATGCATATTTTATATAAATATTAGGATTCGCGCCTCCTTCTCTATATAAACTTTAACTGTGCCAAATTTCATACTCCTCCGTCCGCGCAATTTTCGTAAAAAGGGTATATAGATTATATTTATTGTTTTATATAAGTATATTGTTTTATTATTATTATATTATAGAACGATTGCGGGAAACAAAGTGAATGGAGCTCTACGCGCTTTTATGAACAGTCGAAATGTTTCCGAAAAGGCACGTTTGGCTGTTCATAGAGGACTATTAGTGCCCACACTTATGTATGGAAGTGAAAGTTGGGTATGGCAAAAGAAGCATGAGAGCAGAATAAATGCTGTAGAAATGAGAGCGCTGAGAAATATATGTGGTGTGACTCTGAAAGATAGAATAAGGAATAGTGTGATTAGAGAGAGATGCGGCATGAAAGTTGATATAGTGAGAAGAACAGAAAAGGGTATGTTAAGCTGGTTTGGGCATGTAGAAAGAATGGACGAGGAAAGACTGACTAAGAAAGTTTATAAGGCTAGTGTGAATGGAACAGTCGCAAGAGGAAGACCTAGGCGAACGTTTCATGATCAGATCGGAGGTGTTCTGGACAAAGGCCAGGTTAAGAGCACCTTGAACCGACGGGCGTGTATGAGGAATGTGATGAAAGTGAATGAAGCCAGAGAAGTGTGTCAGGATCGTAGCAAATGGAAATCCGTAGTCTCTGCCTACCCCTCTGGGAAACAGGCGTGAATCTATGTATGTATGTATGTTTTATTATTGCATGTAGCAGAGATGAGAATGTTACGATGGATGTGTGGAGTGACGAGAATGGACAGAATTAGGAATGAATACGTAAGAGGTAGTCTGAAAGTGGTGCCCATAGATGAGAAGGTGAAAGGAAATCGTTTGGCTTGGTATGGACATGTTATGCGAAGAGATGATACGTATGTAGGTAAGCAAGTGATGGATATGAGGGTAGAGGAAAAAAAAGGGAGAGGAAGGCCAAGGAAGAGATGGATGGACTATGTGAGGATGGATATGAAAGGAAAAGGGGTAAATGATCAGATGACGGGTGACAGAGAAGTATAGAAGCGAAGGACATACTGCGCCGACCCCAAATAAATTGGGACAAGGGCAAGAGGATGATGATTGTTTTATTATTGTTATAACATTTTTTTATTGTTGCCTTGTCTAAATAATACTTAAAGCTATTTTATGTAAATAAAACATTTGAATTTGACTTTGTCGCTACGAGCCACGGGCGCGGCATCCCATCTAATACTAATAATATAAATGCGTATGTAAGTTTGTTAGGTACGCTTTCACGCCTGAACTACTTAATCGATCATCATGAAAGGGAACTGTCCACTTTATATGGGGGTTTTGGCTTGGAATGGACAGTCACTGAGAATAATAATTATATATTAATTTAGAAGCATTAACCATTAGGAATTTAAAAAATAACAAAGTTTTGTGTCCAGTTGTTCCTAATTCGTTTGTTATGATGGTTTGTACAAAGGTATTTGAAATAAAAAATCATTGATTCTGTTATTTTTTTATTATTCTGATTCATATGTTACTAAAATGTTATCTAGGAACTGGGTTGGTGGATTTAAATTATTTTGATATCTTGCCAAACTCAAAAACCAAATAATTGTCATTATATGGACACAGCAACCTACTGTCCGTCGACCCGTCGTTGTTTTTATGTATGAATTCTGTTCACGCTAAGCCTATAATGAACAGTTCCCTTTGCATATACGTTGCCAGAGAACAAAAAAGGACATAGGGTACCATCATCCAGAAAAAGTATTCTTGCCGCGGGATAGAAAATTAACGTAACCTAAATTTACGGGAAGAAGCCACGGGCAAAGTCTTGGCTATATAGAATCACGCTGCGAGTCAAGGGAGCAGAGTAATTATATCATAAGCTAGATGTTCCCGCGGTTTCACCCGCGTTTACCGTTACTGCGCCGCCCTCTAGGGTCGTAGTATGATGTTATATAGCCTATAGCCTTCCTCGATAAATAGGCTATCCAATACTAAAAGAATTTTTCAATCCGAACCAGTAGCTCCTGAGATTAGCGCGTTCAAACAAACAAACTCTTCAGCTTTATAATATTAGTATAGATTTTTTATTTTTTTATTTATTTTATTTTATTTTTATTTATTATTATTTCTAAGTATATGGTACATTAGGGTCATATATATCGAACATTGATTCACACATACTACCATTGCTGGTGTAGAAATATTAAAATTATGATTTAATTCCTTGAGTAAACAATTAATTAAGTATAATGAATTAAATTAATATAATATTTCAGTTAACAATAAAAATGTCAGAATATTATTAATTAAATTACAATGTCAAGGAATGGTATAGTAATGTTAAAATATTAGTTACAACGTGAGTAAATATTTATAAATTAAAATTGCAGTCAATAAACATTTGTTAATACAATTCAAAATTTGTGATTAATAAAAATTCATTTACAGAGTAGAAGCACCTGTCTAAAAGAAACGAAAACATTTTACTTTTGAACTTATTCGTCGGTAACATTTTAAATTCTGTTGGTAATTTATTATAAATTTTAATTGCCATACAATATATATTTCTACTAAATAAGTTCAATCTTTGGCTAGGTACACGCAATTTACCATAATTCTTTTTATTTAGTCTGTTGGAGACCTGTTGATTCAATTCAAATAAATAATGGTATCTTTTGACAAATAAGCATATTTCTAATATATAAAGGCAAGGGAGTGGAAGGATGTTTAATGCTTTAAATAATGGTCTGCAATGATCTAAGTAGTCTGCGCCGCACATAGCCCTAATACATTTTTTTTGTACCAGAAAAGCTCTTTGCATGTCCACTGAATTCCCCCATATAACTAGCCCATAGCGTAGCACTGTTGAGACATATCCATGATAGGCAGTAAGGACTGTGTCCCTACTAGATACTAGCCTAAGCTTTCGAAGAGCGTAGATAAACTTATCAATTTTGGAGCATACTCTTTCTACATGTTCTTTCCAGTCCAGCTTATTATCTATTACTATACCTAAAAATAATGTTGAATGTTCAGTTTGTAAAAATTTATTCTCGTACCGTATATTTATATCTACTGCCGTTGAGTTACATGTTTGAAAATTAATGATTTTTGTTTTATCTATATTCACGTGAAGATTGTTTTCGGCTAACCATTTAATTGCTTTTATTAGCTCGTTGTTAGTAGTACTTTCTAAGTCAGTTTTGTTTAGACATTTTATTGTTAATGTAGTGTCATCCGCAAATTGGATACACTCGCGTTTCAGATGTTTTCTTAAGTCATTTGTGTATAAATTAAATAACAGTGGGCCCAGTATACTTCCTTGTGGCACACCACAATTGTTACTTTTTAATTCTGATGTATATATGGTTTTAATGTTATTTTCTATTTTGGAGATTACAGTTCTCTGTTGGCGATTAGACAAATAGCTTTTAAACCACTCCTGTGCTTTACCCCGTATTCCGTATCTTTCTAATTTATAGAGAAGTCGTTTGTGTGGAACATGGTCGAAAGCCTTGCTCATATCTAAAAATAGTGACAAAACAGACATTTTATTATTAAGGGCTTCAGTAATCAGTTTCACTAATAAATAGCAAGCTAAGGTCGTCGAACTGCCTTTCCTAAATCCAAACTGACTTTCTACGATAATATTATGTTTATTTATAAAACTATCTACTTTGCCATGCATAGCCTTTTCAAAAATTTTTGCGAATATTGGCATAAGTGTAATGGGCCTATAATTACCCATATCGGTCTGATTTCCCTTTTTGAATAATGGTTTTATTACCGATTCCTTTAGTTTATTTGGGTAAACACCTTCTTGGAATGAAATATTAATCAAGTAGCTAAGAGGAGTTGCTATAATTTTTGCAATAGATTTAATTATTCTTGTAGAAACCTCGTCATACCCTGTAGAACTCGTATTTTTCAAAGAATTTATAATTTTTATAATGTCCGTCTCATTTATTGGTGTCAGAAATAAAGTATATGTATTGGAGTCAATATTAATATTATTTACGTCAAAATCATTATAGCAATTATTTTTGGATGTGAATTCAATGAAATAATTATTAAATTTATTACATATGTCATTAGGATTATTAATTAATTTGTCACCTATTATTATCTTTGTGATAGTATTCTTGTTATTGTGATTTCCTAAGTTATTATTTATAATAGACCATGCCGCTTTACATTTATTATCTGAATTATTAAGAAAGGTGTCGTTGTTTAATTGCTGTGATTTCCAAATGCACTTTCTTAAAATTCTAGTGTATCGTTGGTATTTCTTTTTGTGATACCGTTTGCTTATTGCATTGTTTTGATAGTCATAATATAAGGTTCTTTTTCTAACGCATGATATTTTTAAGCCTTTGCTAAGCCATTTATTTTTTATAGGTTTGTTACTTCTTCTAATTCTTATTTGGGGAAAACATAATTTATAGAAGAGCGTGAAAAGATCGTGAAATATGGTGAAAGCTATGTCGCAATCAGTCTCTTCGTACATTTCCTTAAAACTTAGAGCTCCTAAACAATGCTGAAACTTTTCTATATTTTCATTATTCAAATCTCTTTTTATATCATACCAAGTTTCAATCTTATTATGCTTATTACCAGGTACATCAAGATTGAATATTAGTGATTGGCCTGTATCATGATCAGAAAGAGCTAAATTGTGAATGTTGCCTTTTAAATACTGCGGGGGGATATTACTAGCTATTTGATCTATGCAAGTGTTTTTTCTTGTTGGCATTTTTATATGTGGTCTGAAGTTAATTTATTTATTTTATTTATTTATTTAATTAATTAATTAAAACGGTATAACACCAATTACATTAATTAACACAAAACCATAGTTGGTAACACACACATAAATAACAACAAAGAGGAAAAAACAATAATAAAATGGAACACACAAATAAATTCAACAAAAATAAAATATACACAGAAAAAAAAGAACTAACAATCATAATGTATAAACAAAACACAATACACGAAACACAATCAATACACAAAAATAAGTTTAGTTAGTGTGTATGCGATTCCTTTCACAGAATCGCAAACACACCAACATAATTACATGCCATCCGTCCGCAAACAAGTCACAGTCCGGATTGGCACTAAGGAGAGTGTTGAGAGCAGACTGGGTGCGCGGTATGGGTGACTTTGCACGAGCCACAGTGCGACATGACGGTACGGCGAACAAAACATGTTTCCGGTTACGACGGTAATTATTAGGGACATATAATCGACACAACTCATCATGAAGATCCGGTGCATCAATCTTACCTCTGAGGATTTTACACATTACTGTGAGTTGGTTCATCTCACGCCTTACCTCTAAGGAGTTATAGCATAGGCTACCCAGAAGAAAGTGTGTAGGGTACATAAGTGGATAGTATCCATGGATACGCATGTATAGGTACCTAAGGAAAGCCTTTTGTACTTTCTCAAGCAGAAGAATGTACTTTTTTTCATGCGGGTTCCACACACACCCAGCACTCTCTAGTTTGCAGCGAACCAAAGCACCATAAATCAATTTTATAACTGGATAGCTACTAAAGTCATGGGAATTCCTCAGTATGAAACCTAAACGTCTAAAAGATTCTTTTGCTAGTGCAGTTACATGATCGTGGAATGTTAATTTACGGTCAAAAGTGACACCCAAATCCTTAATGCTGGTTGACCGATTTATGCTCTGACCAAGTATCTTGTAGTCGTGTTCAATTGGGTGTCGCACACGACCGAAACTTACAACATAGCATTTAGTGGGGTTAAAATCCATCTTGTTCGTGTGGCTCCACTGATATAAAGAATCGATATCATGCTGTATAGCTAAACAGTCAGTTTCAGACCTAACCTCCATATAAACTTTAAGGTCGTCGGCATACATTAAGCAACGGGTGTGCTGCAGAACTGAAGGAAGATCATTGATCATGAGCAAGAACAACAGGGGCCCAAGTATGGATCCCTGGCTCACACCAGAGCGCGTGTGATAGGGCTTAGACTCATAAACACCAAGTCTGACAAACTGCTGTCTATCGCGGAGATAGTCAGCAAGTAGCTGGAGTAGTCCAGGAGCAAAACCGATAGCGCTAAGTTTGGCCAGTAGTATGTCATTATTGACTCTATCAAACGCCCTCCGGAAGTCAAAATACAGCACGTCTACTTGTGAACCCCCGTCCAATACAGTGGACAAATAATCTACTAAGGTTAGTAAATTGGAATCCACTGACCGCTTTGGTCTAAAACCGTGCTGTTCGTTGCAAAGAAGTTTGTCCACTTGTGCAAGTACGTATTTGTGGATTATTATTTCAAACACCTTTGCAGGAGTTGACAAGACAGCAATCGGTCTATATTCCTCTACCTTAGACTTGTCAGAGCTCTTTGGTATCGGGGTTACCCTTGACAATTTCCACTGGGGTGGGTAGTGTCCAGATTTTAATGCCAGGTTAAAAATGTGGCACAAGGGAATACAAAAGATCTTATTAGAATGCTTAATAACTATTGACGGGATACCATCAGGACCAGCAGAACTACCCAGTTTCAATTTATTTATTTAAAATTAAAATTAGATAGGATGGATAGTAACTCTTTTGTATGTTTAGTATTATTTTTTATTATATCTATATTCCAATCACCGCTTAAAATTATGCATCTTTTGCTTTTAAACATTAGTTTATGTAACAAGGACACTAGTTTATTAAAGAATATAGACACATCTGAATCTGGAATCCTATAAATGCAAATTATAATCAGATTATGACTCCGTATTTCTATACCACAACATTCGAAAGCAAAATCAATGGCGTGTTTTCTAACTATAGGCAATGGGCTAAAGACTAAACCTTCTTTTACCAAAATACACGTGCCGCCACGTTTTTGTCCATGTCTGGTATAACTGGCTGCTAAGCTGTAGTTCGGTAATGCGAGATTACATTCATGACCTGTTTTTATAAAAGTTTCGCTCAAACATATAAAATCTATAGGACCAATTTTATTCATCAGATCTGTTATTGTAATTTCAAACAATTCAATTTTATTTAATATTCCTGCTATGTTCTGATGTAATAAAATAAATAGATGTGGGTGAAACCGCGGGAAACAGCTAGTGCATATAACATGTATGTTTTTCTTCGATGTAGTAAGGGCTATTTTAAATTTGAAGTCCTACGCGATCTATTTCAAAGTGATTTGTATCTAATGATGTCTTCTTGCCAAGAATAAAGTGATATGAATGTGATATTCAGTGATTTTATATTACTTTACTGTTATTATATAAAAATATTTTAACAATATATAACTAATAAACGCTAATGGAAAATTACTTTATAATATAATAATAATAATAATAATAATAATTGAAATTAAACTTATTTTTTTATATTTAGATTTAATTTAATTTTACACTTTGACCGACGTTTCGGTTGCTTTTCAGCAGCCATGGTCACGGGGAGACTAAGATGGTAGTTGTCTCAATGTTCCAGTGTAGTTATTTCAAAGTACCCGAACATAATTTAATCATTGGTGTTTCTATTTACGCAGAATGAGCTCAAAACTGATTGCCACATTAGGTGGATAAAAAAAAAGTCAATAGATAATAAAACCAAAAAAGCACTTACTGACTAAATGGCATTTCGGCTCTGTCCAACATCAGCATACAGGCTGGCAGCACATGCTGGTCAAACTGGCCATAGGACCAGGGTTTCCCACGCGTGGTCTTAATAGGCCCCACCCACACTTTGCCGACGTCATTCAGCACGTACTCCTGGAGTAGCATTGTGTCTTCCATGTATGTCTGATCATCTAGGAAAAGTAAAGAAATCATTGTTTAGGTCATAGTCGCGTAGGCATGCCCTTCGAGTACATATTAGTGCAAATCTATGTACAGACTGATGCATAGACTCACATTTATATTGACCGGGGTGCCTAGTGCAAATCGTTTTTACGTTAACGTGATCGAAACGTTTACTGCGTTTGGCTCTCTGATTGGTTAAGAGCTTGGAGCGGGCCAATCAGAGCCCTGAACGTCATAAATGTGTCGATCGTGTTAACGTAAAATAAACTCACACTATAGCACAGACATTTGGTAGCTTTACCTGGAAAGATTTTCGGGAGTTTTAAAAATGGGTAGTTTTATAGATTTCGATGTGTTCTTTCCGAATTTCAAGTTTGCCACCTCGTACCTTTGCCACTCGCGCCGCCATATTGGAATAAATATATTAAAAACATCAATTGGTGTAGTAATAAATGATGTTAAAAATTGATTAAAATACAGTATATATGCATTGCTATAAGTAATACAACTGTCATGTTATATTAGAAATAATGCAAAATTAATATAATTATAATTAACATGAAACAGAATAAATCTAGAACAATGCAGCTAAAGCCCTCTTCCTCCCTTCTACATTTGCTGTGCCTGACAAGGTCCATGATGATACCATGTATTATTTTTATAACACCAAATTAACATTGTGGAATGCAAATAAAGTATTGAGTATTGAGTATTGAGTAATAAAAAAATTACGGTGCTTGTACACCAAAACAATAGATTTTACAAAAATATTTTATTACATAAATTGTAGAATTTTTTCTTATTTAATTTTGTATAAGATGTTTTATCGTAAAATGAATTGGAAAGGAGATATTGTCAAAAAACCGCTATCAGGCGCAATTTTTTTCAATATGGCGGCGCTAGCGGCAATGTTACGCTTAAAGGTGGCAAATTTGAAATTCGGCAAAAGCACATCGAATACTATAAAAGTACAAATTTTCAAAACTCCCGGAAATCTTGGTAGGTTCCACCTTTATTTCGGACCAAATGACTGTACTACTAGGAATTCTGAAGGGATGAGCTGGGGTATGCGACAGTAATGTTTTTTTTTGCCGCGTAAGCGAGCCTATAGCCAACAACCGCGCGTATTTAGTCTCCATACTGCTGCTATTACATAATTAAAAACCATACATATATATCCGATCGATGAACGATTAACCACAGCTATCAACGCAAATATATGGCACTGGACCATCGCATTCACGTTTCTGATAATCCCCTCCTAATGATCACAAAGACCATCTGTAGATGGTATATATTTGATCAACTCCATTTACGAAACTATGTATGTATTTATCTTATGTGGGGGCCAGTCAGTGCAGACCGGCGACACTTCGCCCAGTGGGATCTTTTGTGTCGACACTCTCCCAATAACGACTGCCATAGATGTTCATGGCAGCCGGGACCGACGGCTTAACGTGCTCTCCGAGGCACGGAGCAGGCGAAACTAACTAACTACCCACATTCAACGCTTTGGTAATAAGAGCATTTAAACCACATCATACACGTGTATATTTTTATTTTATATTACTAGAAAAACATTTCTTATCCAAAATATATTTAAAGCAATCTTTAAGGGCATTGAGCTATCAAACTTCTAAAACTCAGTTATATCTTTAAAAATATTTTCTAATCCACTTTACGTAAAGTCCTCAGGGATAGAAAATATTAAACATTTGAAATACAATGGCATACCTACTAAATGTATGTATGGTAGGCAAAATGTAATTTGAATTTAAGTTAAGTATAAATATATTTATACATCCTTACTTTCTTATTTATTTTACCAAAAAAATAGTGATTAAATGAAATAGAAACGTGAAATTGGTAGCTTACAATTTCGAGTTTTTATTTCATTTAATGTGAGGAAATGCATAATCTTTTGTTTTAAAATTTATTCAACATCGAACGATAAAGGCTACTTTTATCCTTCTAAATTCATGTTTTATTTTGGATTTTATTGGGATAGTCCCATTCGCCATCCCCAGCATTGCCCCTACGGTGGCGAATGGGACATTTTCCAAAAAAAATATGCAATTATCCACCGGAGGTGACGCCTCCAGTGCCGAATGCGATATTTGTTTCAGAAATAAAAATAGTTCTAAAGAAATGAAAAAAACAAAATGGCATATTTGTTCTTTTTTTCACTATTTAAAAAACAAATATTCCGTTTTCATTTTTCTATTTTTATTTCTAAAACGAATATCCCATTCGCCACCGGGAGTCACGCATCCAAGATATTTTTTTTGGAAAATGCTTTGGTTGGCGAATGGGACTAATCCGATTTTATTTACCTTATCCAGGAGCGAAACCGCGGGCAAACGTCAGTATAATCATACATCCCAAAAAATCTTTACTTTTCTTCTAACACAATTAGGTAAGACATAGATAGATTAATATTTCGGTTTGAAAATGCTTTAAAAGTTAATTTATCAAAAAGATACCATATACTTCGTTCAGAGGTACCTACCAGGGTTCCATGGGTTGAAAAGGATGTACAGGTCTTGGTCGAAGTCGTATATCGACCTCTCTGGAGAACTCTTCACCCTGGTCACCACTCGGAGTACCCAGTTACCGATGGGCACTGTCACTGGGGTTGACACCTGATGATAATGACAAAAATGTTACATACTGACAATAATAAACAGGCCTTGATCAGAGTAGAGCGAGATTGTCTTTCGACGCCATTTTGGCGAAGCTTTCACTTCACATAAAGTTTATATTTCTTTTCTTTTTTAAAAACACAATCATTAGTTGTATTTTGGAAGTTCCTATACAGGATTACTTCTTATGCAGGAATTGTATTTTAACTTTCAAAACGACAACTCTCGCACTAAGATTAATTCCTGTGTCGCGGGAGACTTCACTAACATTTAAACAACGAACACAAAGAAATTTTTAGATCACACAAATGTTTGTCCCGTGTGGGATTCGAACCCACAACACTCGGCGGCACTTGGCAGCGGCGAGGCGTCCACTTGAACCACTACACCATCCGTGCAGTCAATTATATTTCGGTTTTATACTAAACAAATAATAATGAGCAGCGATAGCTCAGTTGGGACACCAACAGACTGCAGTGCAGAGGGTTTCGGCTTCGAAGCCACGTCGCGCACCTCTGGACTTTCGGAAGTTATATGACTTTTCGAAATGTGCGTATTGATTGACAATTATCGCCTGCTCCGTGCCTCGGAGAGCACGTTAAGCCGTCGGTCCCGGCTGCCATGAACATCTATGGCAGTCGTTATTGCGAAAGTCAGTACCCTCTAATATCCTGACACTGGTCTAGCCTTAGAGTATCGTTAGCTTTTGGGTTGCCGAGGTCAGGTGGCAGCCGCTCCGTGTAAAAATTGATATCCAGTCAACTACGGTTAGACTAGACTGTCTGTGTCTGACTAGTCCTGTCACTTATCCCAGGATCGGCGCTGATTGTTATACACTGCATTAATGCGCAGTACTCGTCATACTAAAATTTTCGTTCCTATTATAATAACATTCTACTGGAGAGGGAGGTGCTTGTTTCTGGAGTACTAACTAGCGGCAGCTTATACCCTGCTCCGGTGGAAGTTTATAAACTGTCGCACTGTTGGCCACGGGCCTCTTAACAATATTTGAAGTGTTGATGGTAGTGGGTTATTAATGTTGCATAAGCATACGCTGTTTGCGGTTAATCACAACGAACCGGGTTCGATGCCCGGATGATGCAATTCCTAATAATATCGCAGTCTGGCAATGTGCCCAGTAAGTGGCATCAGAAAAACTTCTATTTCACACGATTTGACCAAAGAAGGCGAAATGTGGATGTAATAAATATCAGACATAATTAAATTCTCAAAAGCTACATGTACCTTTATGAAAGGATTTCCTTTGGGAACATACTGGTGAGTGACCACGTATATACATATATACCAATTAAGTAAAAGTTTTGTAGACAGTTTATTTGAGTATCCACTCTAATCGTTTAAGACTAGTACCTATGCAGTACTAGCGCATATAATCTAAGCATGACCTCACTATAAACAAGAGAGTACGAGGGAATTCCATTAGACAGCGCGTACACAATCAGATAAAAGTAATAAAATTATAATACTGCTGCAAACTGACGGTATTCCCTCGCTATTTCACAATAATTAATGATAAAATCATGTTCTACCAGATATTGTTAAAATAAATGGTAGAAAATTACCATAATATTAATAAATAGTAATTTTAAAACCTGTATGATGAGTTTATGGTTTGTGTCTTGTACACATACCGGTCTTGACCGACTCGGGTATGTGCAAAACTTGCTAATGGTGAAGCTATAGAAATAAAGTGTTATACAGATTGACTACATTTATATGGCGTACCGTCAATACTCTTTTATGCTGCCACAAAATGAAATCTATCGCTTGCCGACGAGAGAGGTATTTTGATTCTACAAGAGTATACACATATAGATACATGTTTGTACGCCAATATTACGACAGAAGTATGCATTTGTGTTTTACATCCGTATTTCGCCAACTGTAGCTTTAGATACCACATAGTTTTATTATTAAACAACGTGTCCAGAGTTAAACAAGTATATGTGGTTCTATCAGGGATGTTGCCTATCGTGTAAAGAGCCTAGTAGATTTTGTAAATTGTGCTGGCAACCCAACAGCTATATTTCGACAGCATTATAAACACACTACAATCTTTCTATTAACCTTTGATTTCAAACAAACAGCGGTAAGCGTATACTTTAGAGAATGTTGCATGCAGCTTTGCTACTTTGGTTGAGTAAATAATAAAAATATCAACTTTGACAACAGAGAAGAATACTAACGTATAATCAACTTTATACCTAAACTATTTAAGGTGTAAATTTGATTGATGTGCTGTTTTCATCTGTCTTATCGATGTACCTCTGTAGCCTGTTGCCGTTTTACGCGTGAAATATATTAACAAATAGCAGCACAAAGTATAATTTAAATGGAATGACTCGATTGGTCAGTAGTCCGTAGGTAGTGTACTTCTTATATATCCTAAACTGCGCAGGAACATGCGTGAACCATATAAACGTGGTACTAATGTATTAATAACATACAATTTATGTTATTGATTTGCAGAGTGGGGTATTTTGAAGGTATGTGATAAATGGTTTTAAACGTTATTGGCGCCAGACATTTAATGATCTTGCTATAGAATTACTGCCTACTTTATATTTTATATCTATTAACAAGAAATCCATAAAGCAGGAAAGTCATGTAACGTTTAAGAAATCGCTATAAGGGAATAAGATTAGGTACATACTAAGTATATCTTTATCTGATTTTTATGACAGATGTTATACGATTCGTTTCGTGTTAGTTAAAAAAAAAAAAAGATTTAACACCCGATGTATGCGTATATCCTGTCCTGCGGGGCATGGCGTTAGTGAATGCGACGCGCGACGCGACTACTGTGTATAAGTTTGAATCGATTTTTGTATTGTAAAATGTATGTATATAATGTACGCTACTAAGAATTTTGTGACAATAATTGTAAATTTTTGTCACAAAATTCTTAGTAGCGGTTTGAAACTGTCGATAGACGGCAACAGATCGCTTTTACATAGCACCTAAAATTCTAACAGGCAAAATATGAGTGCTATACACCTCTAACTACACCCCTTTGGTGTTATAGGCGTGAGCCTATGTATATATGTATACAAATGAACGTTGGTATCAAAACATTCGCATGCATTATTCCACGTTTTTATGTGAAATAGGTATTTTCATTGTGACTTTGTGTCTGCATGTTTATAACCAAGGTTAATAACGTACTAACGTCTAGTACTTATTTATCTAAAATACATATATAGTTACTTATACAAGGAATAGATAGTTGGACGTGTGTAATCCCCACTTAGCCTCACAATTGGGCCATAGTTGTTTCGTTTCTCATATCACCTAAGCTCCAAAGACGGTTAGTTCAGCGACAGTTTCTTTTTCTGGATATAAGGATATAAGCGATAGCTCAGTGGGGAGACCAACAGACTGCAATGCAGAGGGTCTCGGGTCCGAACCCACGTCGCGCACTTCTGACTTTCGGAAGTCATATGACTTTTCGAAATTATGTGCGTATTGATTGACGATTATCGCCTGCTCCGTGCCTCGGAGAGCACGTTAAGCCGTCGGTCCCGGCTGCCATGAACATCTATGGCAGTCGTTATTGGGAAAGTCAGTACCCTCTAATATCCTGACACTGGTCTAGCCTTAGGGTATCGTTAGCCTTCGGGTTGCGGAGGTCAGGTGGCAGCCGCTCCGTGTAAAAACTGATATCCAGTCAAACCCGGTTAGACTAGAAAAGCCGATCCCAAGTGACTTGGGCATAAAAAAGGCTAAGGAGAAGAAGAAGGTACCCTTCTTTTCTCTAGCCCTGATAACGTGTATGCAAAATTTCATGATAATCGGTTTAGTAGTTATGACCTGAACGCGCTACAAACAATAAAATAAACAAACTCACATTCGTATTTATAATCATTACATATTAAAAACAAAGTCCCCCTCCGCGTTTGTACCTACGCGATAAACTCAAAAACTGCACTAACTGCAAACTGTACTCAAAAACGGATTTTCATGCATTTTTCACCAATAAACAGAGTGATTCATGAGGAAGGTTTAGGTGTATAATTTGTTGAGGTTTTGTACTACGTATGCGAAGCCGGGGTGGATCGCTAGTTTATAATATTACTTAGATTTAGCATAATTTAGGCCGTACATGATTGTTAATTTTTTTATTATTATAAATAGGAAAAATTCTGCAATGCGCAAGTTCTATTTGTAAAAATTAACTTGGATTCAGACAGGTATTTATGGCAAGCATATCACACTAAACTTATATGGTTTATCTAGTTTTTGCCGCAATGCAATTTAGCCGGTGTATAAATTACTACCACAACTTTATAGCTCTGTAAATCTATCTACCATATTAGTATAACCTTGAAAAGTGGAAAATCCAGTCAAATTAGACCGTTTGTATAAAAGGCAGACGGATCAGATAACTGCATTGCGTCAACAGCATAGTTTTTTACAATTGTATCACCTTTTTATTATTGTGTCTACCCATGTTTGGAAATACTTAAATTAATTGTTTGATTAAGCATGTTTAAGTTGATAATACCAGGAATTCTGCTCGTTGGTACTGAGGCAAGTGGAGACTTGTGTTTAAATGCGTTCATGGGTCCTAGATACGATTTGCAGATCGATCGGATTTTTGAGAACCACACCTGTGTTGCCCCAACAAGCTGTAGAGTCCAAAATTTTGTCAGCTATATTTTAAGTGGTCGCCCCGCCACTGCCGCCGCAGTGTAGTGGGTTCGATCCCAAGATAGGACAAAAATTTGTGTGATCCACAAGTGGTTGTTCCGTGTCTGGGTGTTCTTTGTGTCCGTTGTTTGAATGTTTGTAAAGTCCGCGACAGAGAACTATTCCTAGTGCGAAAATAGCCTATTATTAAAAAAGAAAACAAGTGAGAAACGGCCATGAATTGCCGTAAAGCTTAGAGCTAGGCAGTGGTGTATGATACCTAATTTTGACAGCTTTGTATTTAGGTAAAGATATATTTATTGTATAAGTGTGTACATTAAAAGTTGGTACAAAACATAAAAAAGTGGTTTTTGCAGTCTACGCCTGCCGGATATGCATACGCATAGGTTTACAATGTAGATCTAAAACTGAAAACAAACAAGTGAGAAACGACAATGAATTGCCGTATGTCTTTGAGTTCGAAAAAATGGTTCAAGTAATATGCAAAGGTCACGTAATACTACGTGACCTTGAGGTCAGAGCTCAAAGTTCATAGTCATTTCGGGGGTATATCAATTATGCTGAGTCGAATGGCGTTGACCGCGAGTCTCTAGCGCTTACGGTTCTTGAATTGATAGATGGTATCACGTGACCTTGAGGTCGGAGCTCAAAGGTCATAGTCATTTCGTGGGTATATCGACTATGCTGAGTTGAATGGCGTTAATCGCGAGTCTCTAGCTCTTACGGTTCTTGAGTTAAATCATGTATAACAGACAGACAGACGGACAGACGGACGGACGGACGGACAAAGCTGTTGTATAAGAGTTTTTTCGAACTCTAAAAAAGACAACCATGTACGGCCAATACAATGCTAACTGCAAGTCAAACTGCATTCAAGTATCTTAACTTTCGTGACCTATCTCGAAGTTATTAGTACCATAGACATAGGGCTTACCTCAAACGTGACAGTGCTTCCTTGTACATCGAGCAGCTTGGCGCTCCACCTGTTCTTGTCCGTGACGGCATCGCGGCGCACGTACACCGAACCTTGAGTGTCCAGGTTCGGTTTATCACCTACGGATATTGATAAGCTTAGTACAATAGTTCAAACATAATGAATATGGTCTCGTAAGATTAGCCAGAGCAGAAATAATATTAATAATATCCTATCACATACACACAATACCATCTAGCCCAAACTAAGCAGAGCTTGTACTATGGGTACTAGACAATGGATAAACATACATATATACTTTTTTTTGTAAATGTATACATATTATACATTGAAACACCCAGACCAAGACAAACATCCATGTTCATGCACACAAATGTTGGACTTGTGCGGAAATCGAACCCGCAACCTCAGGTGTGGCAGTCGGTTACACTAACCACTACGCCACCGAGGCCGCCAAAAAGAAAGGTATGAGATACCGATGTGAACATGTGAATGTAATACATACATTCAATGTGTTGGGACAGACTGAGGTGCATCACACTCATATTTCAGCTGTTTTAGTATCACGTAATAGTGGGCAATGTTATTCGTTTTAACTGTTAGGAAATTATATACAAATTAAATTACTTGAAATATAAATTAACCGAAAGCTCACGCAATAAAAATCATTTTTGTATCGCGGAGAGCTAATAAACGGACGTAAAATAAATCCAGACTCGGAACTACTATTTGTGGATTATGTTTGTATACAAAGTGACGCAAATTCACATATATTGATATCACATATACTATATGGTATTCTTTAAAGATTTACGAATTATGAACCAAATGTATTCAGTAGTTCAGCCACAGGATTTTTTTTTTGTTTTCATAATTTAGAACATCATGTGTAATGCAGAAATAAATGTCAAAGACTTCAAGCAGCGGTATTAAAACAAAACAAACAAACGGAAAAAAACACAAAGATACAAAAAAATAACAAACGAAATAAGGTCCATAATCTTGTGACAACAAGAAATAGGTTCTTGTGTGCTTATTACAATGGTGTTCCAATTTGTGTCTAATTTTATTTCATTTATTTTGTTCAAAAAAATAATTTCTTAATTTCTGCGAAAGTAGGTTTCATGTTTATGTTAACCGTTATATCAACCAGCTTAAGGCAGTATATCATTTAATGTGATAAGTTTTGCGCCACTTTGTATATGGGGATCGAACCCACAATACACGTTGTGGTTGCAGTGGCAAGACGACCACTTAAACCACTACGCCTTCCACTAGCGTAGGCCAAGAGTTAAAATAAGATTTTGTAAAGCTCTTACCAATAATGAACACGAATTGTATCATATCCTCATTCTCGTCGAAGTCTCTGTTGAACCGGATCACTCCGGAGAACGGCTGGCCTCTCCTTACGACGGTGCACGTCGGGTTTTCTTCATTCACAACCTCGTATCTATACAACACATTCAAAACGTCAATCATGTAATAATTTTATATAATCTTGACAGAGACTAACCATCTGCGTAGGAGATAAAATAGTGCACGAGTGTATGCTTTAACACAAGTGCACTCTTGAAGAACTGGTCTCACAAATTCAGTAGTAGTCTATCAGTCATTAAAAGTGAGGGTATAGTACAATGGGTCGGTAATCCGACACGAAGGGACGACGATCAGGTGCGGGATCCTCGGTTTTACGTAGGTACTTGCCGAGGCACGGGATGTGCAACACCGTCAACTTCCTAATTACGGGCTGCTATTAAAAATTTCTTAACAGTTTTCCTGTCCGATGAACCACATATTATGATACGTAACAATTTTATATTGTGTCTATCACAGGACAGCGAATGGGTAAAGAGAAAATTCTTTGGAAAACTTGTTGTATGAAAATGGACCTAGGAATTGAACCCGCCCCCGAAAATATAATCACTCGCATTTACTACCACTACGCCACAAAAACAGTACTAATTAATTAACAAGCCTACCAAAACCAACCTCAAACGGCGTAAATACAGTAATTTAATTGGTAATTACGTTTTCGAGCCGTTTGGGGTAGAGACGCTGGGTTCATGGGGTCCGGGCGCTCGTGCGCTTTTTAGAGATATATCTAAGCGGCTAATCGACGCTTCGCGTGACCAGAAGGCTGGACTTTTTTTGGCTCAAAGAATCAGCATTGCCATTCAGCGTGGCAATGCTGCCAGTCTTCTGGGCACACTCCCGGTCGACAGCGATGCTGAGGAATTTTACGACGCTGCCTAAACCGGCCATCCTTTTTTATTAATTTTTACAGTCCCATATTTTGTTACTCTTCATTTTGTTCTATTTATAAGTGGTTAGTTTTGTTAATATTAGTTAAGTTGTAAATTATGATTGTTGCTTTCACTACTATGAATTATATATTAAAGGTGTTAAATAAAAAAGCCTACATATCCTCATAGTACTCAGAATAATACTTACGTTTCAGCTGATGTTTAAGGTTATTCTATAGAATTCACACTACAACTACACAGACCACACAAATATGACACTTATTTTGTCGAACTGACGGTGACACTTGCATTTCGCGTCGACCATCACTAATAACAAATAACGTATATTTATTTGTCGGCCTCGATGGCGTAGTGGTTAGTGTGACCGACTGCCACGCCTGAGGTCGCGGGTTCGATTCCCGCACAAGTCAAACTTTTGTGTGCATGAACATGGATGTTTGTCTTGGTCTGGGTGTTTCTATGTACAACGTGTATGTATTTACAAAAAAAAAAGGTATATATGTATGTTTATCCATTGTCTAGTACCCATAGTACAAGCTCTGCTTAGTTTGGGCTAGATGGTGTTGTGGGTGTGGAAAAAAAATATATATTTACTTTAATTGGAATGGCTCTAGGCTAATATGCTAATATGAAAAAGAAACAAAAGCATAACATATACCATACATACATATTTCTTACTAAACTTTAAACCTGCTTACATAGTCATCACAAATATTAATAGCTGCATCTGAAGCTAGGAGTTTGTTAATCATTGTAAGTGTGCGTGGTACCGGCGATTTGGTTCTGACAACAGTACGGCAACTAATCAAAGTACCAATTTAATAATATGTTTTCAAATTTTATACTTACTTGAGTGTGTTGTGTGTCTGTGCATTCTCCCTCGGGTAGAAGTATACAACATCTACTTGTAGTGGCTCCATATTTTATCGATAATCTGAAACAAAATGAAATTAATTTTAATTCATTTGGAGATTATTTTATAAATAAACATACGGTCTATTTAATGGTGCTATACCGCTGCTCATGGATTTCGGTATTACCATTTAGTTTCATTAAATATAACTTCTGCACTAGCTATAACTGAGCAAGTGAGAAAGTTATTGATACCTATATAAGATAGATTTTACAAATATTCAATCAACGGATACCCTATCGCGAAACAAATAGTTTTGAATTACACAATTTTTTGTGTCGAGTGGGTATCGAGCACACTGACAATGGCGAGGCGACCATGTTTTGCTGCTGCTGCTTGCTGTGAAATAAAACTAAATAATAGCTATAACCATATTTCTTCTTTCTTCTTTTCTTTCTTCTTCTTCTTAATTCTGAAGGGTCCAAGAATGCAGCGCATCCGAGCAGTCAGTCAGATTAACACGGGATACTTATTGTCTCCTGGGACTAGCGAGCAAACATATGGACAGTAACTAGATAAATTATAATTTGAATGGATACAAGATATAATCACAAATAGATATCATAATGTGACGTATCATTTTGTTCTCTCCTTACAAGGCGATCACAATGAACTCATGTATTAGATTCCATTATAGAAATGACTGGGCTATGAGTTAAATCGTAGTTGTCGTGACTTCCTCATCGTGAACAATAATTATCTGAATATACCAGCAATTATATACGCGAATAAATTTTAAAACTTGTTAAAATGTTTAGAAGATGTTGTTTTAATTTTATTGTAATAAAATAAGGTATAGTGGGCAACCGTTCGACAGCCACGCAGTGGTCTCAGGTTCGAACCCAAGGCGCGCATCTCTGACTTTTCGAAGTTATATGCGTATTAAATAGTTAACATGTGAGAATCGGCAATGAATTGCCGTAAATCTCAGAGTTCGAAAAAATGGTTCAAGTAATATGCAAAGGTCACGTGATACCACGTGACCTTGAGGTCATAGTCATTTTAGGGTATATAGAACGTAAATCGTATAGTCGAATGGCGTTGACCGCGAGTCTCTAGCTCTTACGGTTCTCGAGTTGAAAGTTGTATAACAGATAGTCGATAGACTGACGGACGGACGGACAAAGCTGTTGTACAAGAGTTTATTCGAACTCTAATTATCGCTTGCTTTAACGGTGAAGGAAAACGTCGTGAGGAAACCTGCATCTCTGAGAGTTCTCCATAATGTTCTCGAAGATATGTAAAGTCTGCCAACCCGCACTAGGCCAGCGTGGTGGACTATGGCCTATCCCTTCTCACAGTGAGAAGAGGCCCGTGCCCAGCAGTGGGACAGTTTAATAGAGGGCTGATATTATTATTATTAAAATAAGTTTAACCTCTCAACCAATCAAGTTATTAAAAATACGAACATAATTCGCACCCTTAATAAAACAGAGACTTATCTCAGTATTTTGGATTAAACAAATTTGAACTCTATTGCAAAGATTTAACGCAAATATAATATTAGAATTTAACATATACAATTAGAGTTCAAATTGCCTTACTTTCAAATTTCGAGTTAAGTCGCTGTTTTATTAAGAGTGCGATATAAAAATGCTATTCAAACAACAGAAGACTATCATAACAAAATTTACGTTTTATAAATAGCCTGGTTAAGTTTGGATGCTGGCGTCGTCGTAGCGTTGGTTAAATTAAACAACTATATACGGATTTCATCGGCCTTCATTTGAAAAATACAACATACTAGCGATGTAACGAATGTCCATTTTTAGGCTTTCACGAAAGCGAATGTGGATGCGAATATCTGCTGTTGATATTCGCAAATGCGAATGTGGATGCGAATATCTGCTGTTGATATTCGCGAAAGCGAATGTGGATGCGAATATCTGCTGTTGATATTCGCGAATGCGAATGTGGATGCGAATATCTGCTGTTGATATTCGCGAAAGCGAATGTGGATGCGAATATCTGCTGTTGATATTCGCGAATGCGAATGCGATTTATTCGCTTTTGAATTTGGTGCTATTTATCTATGACTTTATTTTGACAGCTTACTCAGCGTGCGAGTCACACGCACACATTTGTTATCGTTTGCATCTCATTCCGAGCATTGTCGAGCCGATCCGGCACTACGTTATATAGTTAATTTTAGATTTTTATTGTATGAAATCTAGTCAATTATGATAATCAAATTAATAAATAAAGAAATACGGCTTATTATTTTATCTAAAAAGGCATTTTATGAAAAAAGGGAAATAATCATGACAAAATCACCTGTATTATTCTCTTCGTTTTATTTATCTAGAAATAATACAATTTACTATTAGTTATATTGTTTCTATAAGTAAAAAACAATACCTTTCTAACGATGTATAGCAAATATATCATCCTAAGGCAAAATAAAATGAAAACAGCGTGTCAAACTGCGCGTCAAGGGTCCCTTTTTTGTTTAAGTCAAATTATTTGTTATTGACATCTTCTTTATTTTTTCCGACGTTCATATTCGCAAAACATTCGCATAAGATTTGCGAATGCGAATGCGAATACGAATGTCAAGAAATATGCGAATATTCGCGAATGCGAATGCGAATGCGAATATTCGTTACATCGCTACTACATACTAGTCTAATAGTTTTTAAATTATGTAAAATTTTAAAACTATTAGACTAGTATCTATTACTATTTTTACCACTATTTAAATAATTTAATATTTAAAAGTACGTATAACGTAATTGAATTTTATGTATAACATTCACGTAAACGTAAGACAATATTATAATGAAATAAATTTTATTTAAGTACAACTATGCCTACTCCTTTCGAAGGTATACGCGCTTGAGGTTGTGAAAGTGCGTGCAAAGCATTTTTTTTTAATGGATTGCGATTAATAGATAACCCGTTAATTTCTCGCAAGTATCTTCTTACAGCCTCAATCCTTTGCCTAAAAACTAAACTAACCTACATTTAAATTTCACTAAACTCTCTAATAGGTACATAAACATTGACTGTTACTTTGTGAGGCACTCATAGCCAGTTGCAGTCACTGATTAGTAAACGATTAGCGAGGTTAAGCAACGTTGGGTGCGGTCAGTCTATAGATGGGTGACCGCTTAGTGGTATTTCATCTTTTCATCTGAGCGTCTCCGTGCTTCGGAGGGCACGTAAAAAGTCGGTCCCGGTTGTTGTCAAATTGACAGCAGTCGTTAAGCCATGTCAGAGGCCAACTCTTGACAACAGGTTGGCCACTAACCACACGAAAAGAAGAAAGAAGAACTGTTACTTTGTGAACTAAATGAATAAATTGTTATCGAGTAATGATTTAGACTTTTATCTAGTTGTTTTGTAACGCATAATCGCGGTGATATAAGCGAAATAATTATACGATGTACAGTTTAACATTAGGTACCTATACATTTTCATTTGTGCAAATACTTGCTTTATCAAAAGTTAAAGGCTTGGGTGACCATCTGTATAAAGAACGAGACTATACAATCTGAAGTGTGCATACCTTATGTATTATAACAACTAGCGATGAAATGTATAATTTTTATACCACTATGGAGTCAACCAACGCGTAATAGGGCCAGCGTGGTGGACTATGGCCTAACCCTTCTCACATGGAGAAGAGGCCCGTGTTCTGCAGCGGAACACCTTATATATCTACTTCTTCTTATTCTCCCTTAGCCTTTATTATTCCCAAGTCACTTGGGGTCGGCTTTTCTAGTCTAACCGGATTTGACTGGATATCAGTTTTTACACGGAGCAGCTGCCACCTGACGTTCGCAACCCGAAGGCTAACGATACCCTAAGGCTAGACCAGTGTCAGGATATAATAGGGCACTGACTTCCCAATAACGACTGCCATAGATGTTCATGGCAGCCGGGACCGACGGCTTAACGTTCTCTCCGAGGCACGGAACAGGCGATAATTGTCAATCAATACGCACATAATTTCGAAAAGTCATATAACTTCTGAAAGTCAGAGGTGCGCGACGTGGGTTCGAACCCGAGACCCTCTGCATTGCAGTCTGTTGGTTTCCCCACTGAGCTATCGCTGCTTATATATCTACTATTATTTGTATTAAAATTGATTTGACTGTACGGTTGGCATAGTGGCGTAAGTGGTAGCTTCACTACTCCCGCTACACCAAATATTGTGAGTTCGATCCCCACACAGTACAAAAAGAACAATGGCAGGTCTCCATACTAAAAAATGTCTGGGATCAAATGGCAGAGTCCTATCATGAAAAATATGTCAAAAGATTCGGCGTTAGTTCCAAACTCTACAAGTGAAACTATTTTCACTTGGGAAAGCCGAAAAAATTAGATATTGTGGTTTGAATTGTTTAGGTTACGAACTGTGTACGAATATAACAATTGTCGTAATAATCAAACAAACATTTTTTACCATCAGTTTAATTAAAAATAGAAGAATTACAGTGCATATTAATAAAGATTCAAACAAAGTCAATTGATCCATATCGATCATTCGTTTAATTTAATCGATACAGATAACTATGGAATACTACATGTACTTACACCCCTATTTGTATGGTTGACATTTTGAAGGTAATTCGTAATTCGTACATACATCACTTAAAATACTTTTATTAACATAAATAAGCTTTACGGCTTTTAGAAAAATGAATGAATATTTGATAAATCTTAGTAAATTAATTTAATTTCTTTGCTATAAATGAAATCTACGGACGTCAAAAAAACACTAGACAAAATTCTGCCATTGTTCTTTGTGATTCACATATATTTTAATGTTTCACAAATAAATTTGAGAGGACCATGTAAAACAGACGTCATCACTTCTGATCCCCGAAGGGTAAGTACCCACATTTTCGACGTAGTTAAAGAGCGACCCTAAACTACCGTGCACTGACGGACGCATTATCGTTTCCCGTCCCGGGCATCGAATCAGGTACTTCATGCACAGAAGCCGCATTTACTACCGGACTTACAAATTTTAAAAAGAATCCTATTTATATTTTATTGGTAATAGTAGTTTTCCCGCGGTTTCACCCGCGTAAGTCCCGTGTGAATATCGGATTTCACCCCTTTCATCCCTTTCAGGGTGGAATTTCCAAAAATCCTCTCGTAGTGCTCCCCTACACTCTTCAAGGAACATACATGCCAAATTTCAGCTTCTTGCGTTCAATAGTTTCGGCTGTGCGTTGTCTGTCAGTCACTGAGTAACGGAAGAGTTTTATATACATATATAGATTAATCATGATTGTGTTTTGAAGTATTTCATATTTTATTTACAATTTTTGGTTATAATTTATTCAGACATTTTAATTTAATTCTAATCAAGTATTTCGCATTTTAATTATTTATATTATTTATGTATGACTTGCTCAGAATAATTTCAGTATTTCAAATATATACTTAGTAAAATATTCAACACAAATTTTATTAATCGATAAATCACTTATGCCTGGTTTTATTAATGAAAATCGCATACAAAGTCGTCGTTTAAATACTAGTAACATTAAAATCTATTTTCTATTCGAAGTACGGTCATTTACAACGCATTTACTTGAACGTTTAACAAATATTTGAGTTGCAAACAACATAGTTGTTTTATATGGACTTCGGAATTAGAAGCTTGTATAATGTGTCGGTAGCCGTGGTCAGAAATAACTTTAGTTGCTACAACGAACTCTGAGGGACGACTATCTAAACTAATATTATAAAGAGGAAACATTTGTGTTTTTGTATGTATGTCTGTAATGTTTTCACACAAAAACTATTGGGCCGATTTCAAAAACTTTTTCACCATTAGATAGCTGCATCTTCACTGAGTGACATAGGCTAAATTACATTTTCAAAAAAAATAGGGATCCTTAATAAAAATGCAATAATATAACCCAAGGTGTGATAAAATTAGTCATAAAAAATCTGTCATCACGTGCGCTGCGGAAACTATTGATCATAGAACAAAAAAATGTTTTACAGTATTATAGAACGTATCAATATCTACAAAAAAAGTCCGCGATACCATATGTCCAACTACTGTAGTTATGCTACTATAACTACTTTTTTACATTTTAAAAGTTGATAAAAGTGTCGACAGTAATCAAACCATATTATTCATACCTCTGTATTAATCCTTATCCCATTAAATGATATTTTATAGAAGACCGTTTCAATACCCGTAAAATACTTTTTAAATTATTAAAATCGGATATTTCATTCAAAAGATATAATTCTTTAGATATAGTAGGTAGTTTCTAAATATTAGTTGGTAGTTTTTAAGTATTAGCTATATATATAGCTAACTACACCTACATATATAGGTGTAGTTAGACTTATTAATTTCTTTAGTTGTAGTTTTACATATTAGAATTAGATAACAAATTAAAAGTAGGTATTGGGTAATAAATTAAAGTCCACGCGGACGAAGTCGCGGGCAACAGCTAGTTTCATATATTTGAATACGATTTTGCCTCATTTGTATATTTAGCTGCCTGCGTGGCGCAGCGGTATTTAATGCGTCTGCTCTGCATGAGGTCTCGGGTTCGAATCCCAGGTCGAGCCAACAAATAGTTATTGGGTTTGTCTGACAGGATGTCTTAATAGGTAGTAGCCGGCGTTAGGCAGTTGGCGGTGTAATAGGTACACCTCCATCACTCTGAAAGCACGTAAAACCGTTGGTCCTGCGTCTGATCTCTCTTCTGTCGTGTCGTGAGAGTTAGGGAACAGAGAGTGCACGTGTGTTTGCGCACACACGTCATATCTCCTACGTAGACGGCCCATCTCCGGTAAGATTGGCCGCCGTGAACGAAATTCGGTCTGGAGGACATTATTATTATAATAGGCACCGCTATTGAAACTCTGACAGGGTTTCATGTATTGAACCTTTTCGAACCGTAACACCCAAAATAATAATAATATAATAATAATATTCTATCACATATACAAATGTGTGGTCCACAAATGGTTGTTCTGACTGTGGGTGTTCTTTGTGTCTGTTGTTTGAATGTTTGTAAAGTCCCCCACGGCACAGCAATTATACCTACAGCGGGAGTAGATTTTTAAAAAGAAAAAAGGAAATAATGATATGTACATCGGCCTCGATGGCGTGGTGGTTAGTGTAACCGACTGCCACGTCTGAGGTCGCGGGGTCGATTTCCGCACAAGTCAAACATTTGTGTGCATGAACATGGATGTTTGTCTTGGTCTGGGTGTTTCAATGTATAATATGTATACATTTACAATAAAAGTATATATGTATGTTTATCCATTGTCTAGTACCCATAGTACAAGCTCTGCTTAGTTTGTGCTAGAAGGTGTTGTAAAAAAAAAACTCTATAGCTAAACGTTTTAAAAGCTATACATGGAATTTGATCTTGCATTTAATAATTTTAGATGCTGAACTTTTCTGTTAATTGACACACACATAGCTCCACAGTTTTACAATAATTAAGACTTGTTATTTTTATATTTTTATCCTACAGTTCTATACTTGCTTCCTTGTAAACACAGCAATTATTTTTGTCTAGACACTAATTTACTGTATCTATATATGACGCAAAAAAGTCTGGCCGCTCTCAAAATAGAAATTTTCTATCGTAAATAATTCACGCGGTAGATCAAGCGGGCCAAGTTCTTTTCCATCGCATAAATATTTATGAAATAATTTAAGTAGTACAACTATTTTATTGAATGTTTTACTAATTATATATAATACAGGAAATATATACACAATATCTAAAAACATTATATCTTGAAATATATTATATCTTAAAACATTATATTTAATATATTAATATTAAATTTAATGTTATAAGACATAATCAAATAAAAGTTTTATACTTAAAAAAGGTAAAGCAATGTCTGAAAAGATTTTTCAAATGACAGATAGTGTGCCCAAACAAAAATTTGGTGCATAACAAAGTTTAAAATGTGTTATATCGTATAAATATTTAAGTCTTATTATTTTCTCATGGATATAAATTATCTCTATCGAATTTTATCATAATCTGTTCAGCTGTTCTGATGTAATTGAGTAACAAATTTGCAACTATTCATAATTACAATAATATTAATAGAAAATAACAGGTATAATATTATATTATATTCATTTGTAATTATTATATTATATTGTAGTTAACTTATAATTTAAATAAGCAAACGTCTATCTTCGGAGATTTACGATAATTTAATATTATGTTTACCCATAAAAGTAGTTACGTATTAGTATGAATAAATTAACCAGCTTTTGCCCATTAACCTCGTATGGTATCTATACTTTTGAATACATTATTTAAGTGTGATATGACAACAATCGGTGTGATATGACCTTGGTAGGTTGCTTGACCTATAATACGGTCTACTACCTACTTATAAACGTAAACTCACTCATACTCATATTATTAAGGTGAAATTAAGTCAGTCTGTTTTGTATAAAATAATAATAATAATATTTTATTTCAAGCAAGCAAACAAACAATAAATATCTTAATTTCTATGATACAAACACTTAACAAATACAGATTAACAATAAATACAATTCAGTGAACATCTGTGTCTGAACTAGATAACTTAATATCTGTGCTTCAGACAGCAGCGCTCTTCCCTTGAAGATTTTACTGTATACAAAACAGATCACAAATCAATTATTAATTAAGAGTTGTGCAGTGTAGGTAAGCCTCCTTGTGTGTATTATGAGAGTGTGTGTATGTGTGTAGGAGGTTGAGTATAAGATTTAGCGAGGTACATTAAGCAATTGTTCTGTTTCATTATAGTCCAGTTTATGGATATATTAAAACGGTTTCCTTTTGAGATCTCTAATATTTAAACTACGTATGTCAATAATTTTGCTGATTTTAGTATATAAATATGGACCCAAGAAGGCAAATAATAAATCTTTATTTGCATAAAACATGGTCTTAAAGTTGATCGACACATGGTTTGTGTTTCACATGCTTTGCCATACAATGGGCGTGCAAATTTTTATATAGGTTACATTAGTAATATACCTACATAAATTCTATATTATACTAGCTGTCCCGACAGACATTGTACTGTACACAAGAAAACATTTTTTTTAATTAAAATCTATTCAACCTTTTAAGAGGAGTTCAGTGACATACACACGTACAGTAGAATTATATATATAAAGATACCATACCATTACCAATATATTACAATCTAAATATCCTTCCAACCTTTATAAGACATGTACTGTCGACTGTACTGTACTATACTGTACTGACAGCTATGCTACTGAATTTTCCTGACAGGAAATCTCAATAAATAAGTTTTTATTGAGCCGAGCCTTCTTGGAACTTCATGAATCGAAACGAAACATTTAAATACATTTGTAGCAAATACATTCCCATATTACAAACTTGGCTGGAACGCTGCCGTTTCTTTATAGTAACAAACCTGCGTTAAAACTCATAAACTAAAATGATTGCCCTGACCGACGTTGGAAGTTGTAAATAAATAATTTATCCTCCCAGAATACCAGACCTGGCTTGGCTTATACCAATATTTAAGAAACAATGTTTCATTTTACAGTTCTGACCGGTTGGAGTTTAATTTTGGTCAAGGATATTGGGAATATTATATAATATATTATTATATACATACATTATATGTATATAATAAGCAGCGATAGCTCAGTGGGAGACCAACAGACTGCAATGCAGAGGGTCTCCGGTTTGAACCCACGACGTCGCGCACCTCTGACTTTCGGAAGTTATATGACTTTTCGAAATGATGTGCGTATTGATTGACAATTATCGCCTGCTCCGTGCCTCAAAGAGCACGTTAAGCCGTCGATCGCGGCTGCCATGAACATCTATGGGAGTCGCTATTGGGAAGTCAGTGCCTTATAATATCCTGACACTGGTCTAGCCTTAGGGTATCGTTAGCCTTCGGGTTGCGGAGGTCAGGTGGCAGCCGCTCCGTGTAAAATGTGATATCCAGTCAAATCCGGTTAGACTATAAAAGCCGACCCTAAGTGACTTGGGAATAATAAAGGCTAGGGAGAAGATACATACATTACATAGTCACAAGCCTGAGTCCTTAAAAGTTTAAGCATATTACATACATACAAGTCCCACGTAATAAAGTTCCTTATCGTTTAATCGATTTCGAGTTTATCGGAAACCGACAGACAGACGCGGTGGGGGACTTTATTTTATAATATGTAGTGAGAAAATGTATGTTGAAATTTTTATAATAATTTAAATTGACGTGTCCAAGATATGATAAGTAAATATTTTTATTTTGACATAGCTGGCGAAATGGACATATAATTTACGTATTTTACATGCACATTGCGTAAGCTATGCTTTGCTATACGCCTCCGAATATATAATAATATAATAATAATGTTTCTTTATTACCTAAACTTAATATTTACAACGCAATTTACTTTAGGAACTACACCAGTGTATAATATTTTCTTATACATTGCAATCACAAGTAGTTTGATACACTGGCACCCAAGCGTATAAGCGTAAGGCTATGTATATAATTTCCAAACTCCATTTAAGACTGCGCCGAGCGAAATGTGCCAAAACAGGCGGTCACAGTTAAGTGAATAAAATCAACACTTTTTGTTTAAAACAAATATAAAATATACATTTACCATAACAATGAATGTGTTTACAATGACGCCGTGTAAAAAACTTAAAATAATTAATATTTTCACCTACAAAATTACATCAATTTGCATAAGATTTTTTAGATTCAGTAGAAATCTATCCTAATTTACAGCTTAAACAAACATAAATAGTTATATTACAATTTGTCCGTCTCAAATATTTAAGTTATTGGTTGACAATAAAGATACATATTTATCAAAAAAGCACTTCAAATCCTCCATACAATTTTACTATGGCGGCTGCGCGCCGACTTGTATATGCGCCGCACGAGCTCTGTCATTATCTATCTTACGCTCGGCGCAGTCTTAACTGAGAATTTGCTAACATACAAACTTAATATCAATAACACTACCCGACTCAAGAATTGAACTTAAGATCATCTGTAATCACCATGAAATCACCTCCACGGTTCACTGTTTTCGTATTAAAATATTCTTATGCATACCGTTGCATTAGTAATTCAATATAGGATATGTCTACCCACGGATAGAGGAACGCTGCACTATTTCAATTTATTATGTCAGTGATGCAGAACGGTCTGATCATGAGCTAAATTTGTATCCGCACCTAACCTTCAGTTGCATATTCTGATAGAAATAAATTGGTTGTGTTACCATTTATTAGAATACTAGCTTCAGCCCGCAGCTTCACTTGCGTAAAGCCAATTGAAGAAGATCGAATATATAATCTATACTAATATTATAAAGCTGAAGAGTTTGTTTGTTTGTTTATTTGGTTAAACGTGCTAATCTCAGAATGTAAGAAATAGTTCGAATTAAAAAAATCTTTTAGTGTTGGATTACCTATTTATCGAGGAAGGCTGTAGGCTATATAACATCACGCTACGACCAATAGGAGCAGGGCATCAATGCAAGTTTGAAAAAAAACCTCTTACGTGAAGCAGACGAAGTTGCGCGGGTTAGCTAGTGGTCTATATGTGTGTAGTTTTGTCAAGTTCCGTTTAATGATTTACGCGTGATTAAGTAATAAACAGACAAACATCTTTAAATAGGCATGAGAAGAGAGATTGAGAAGTGAGAGTTCATTGAGTAGGTTAATAAATGAAGGTATACCCATCTTGTTTAGACTACATTGACCAACTAGATTTTGCCCGCGGTTTTGCTCGGAAACAGTATACTCTTTTTCTGGATAAAAGGTACCATATGTGCCCCTGGTTCCCCTGTCAACATGTATGCGAAATTTCATGCGAATCGGCCAAGTAGTTAAGGCGTAAAAGCGTAACAAACAAACTCACATCCGTACCACACATAATAATAATAATATTCTATCACATACACGCAACACCATCTAGCCCAAACTAAGCAGAGCTTGTACTATGGGTACTAGACAATGGATAAACATACATATATACTTTTTTTTGTAAATACATACATATTATACATAGAAACACCCAGACCAAGACAAACATCCATGTTCATGCACACAAATGTTTGACTTGTACGGGAATCGAACCCGCGACCTCAGGCGTGGCAGTCGGTTACACTAACCACTACGTCATCGAGTCGTCATGATTGCATAACATATACATGATTTCTATACGTTTAAAACATTCGTGTGATCTACAAATTGTTCAATTATTTTATCTTAAATGTTTCACATGGTACCGATCTAATTGAACTGGTAACCCAACACACATTGCTGGAATCTAAGTCATCACACATCTGAGCAGCCATTTATTTATCGTGTTTAATATATGTAAACGATGTCACGGTGTATATTGCTTGCCAGCACAATGAATTTATAACATAGACGACATTTAAACTAAAATTTACTACGGCTATTAACATCAGTCCTCAGCTCATAGCATCATACTCATATTTGCCTGGACGCATAAATATATACTGTGACAAAATATTTAATTATCTATTAGTACACCCATATATAAGTACCTCTATATTAATGATTTACCAAAAGCCATAGAACATCCCATGACACTATTCGCGGATGATTGCACAATAACTATACCTTGCAAACATAGGGAATCATATAGATATGATATAAATAATACTCTAGCTAAAACTATATCATGGTTGGATAGCAATAATCTTAAAATAAATGTTAACAAGACGGTAATAATGCACTTTAGCCAAAGAGCATTGACATGTAGTAATCTGGACATTAAATATAATGATAATAATATTGACGCAGTTGACACGACTAGGTTTTTAGGTTTAACCATGGATAGGAATCTCAATTGGAAGGCGCACATAGATAGACTTAATAAAAAAATTAGCAGTAGTGCATATGCTCTCTTCATGCTCTCACGAGTAATTAACAGAGAAGCATTGTTGGTTGCATATTATGGACTTGTGGAATCTCTAATCAGATTCGGTATTATTTTTTGGGGAAACTCAACCGAAAAGGACACAATATTCAAAGCCCAAAAAAGGTGCCTTAGAACTATGTTTAATCTTAAAGTAACTGATAGTTGTAAACCGTATTTTAAAAAATTCAATATACTCACAATGCCATGTATTTATATCTTAGAAATAGCGTCATTTGTAAAATCCAACCCAAATTTATTTCTTCGTCTATCAGACGTAGTACCTAGAAATAGGCGAGATAACAGCAAATTGTGTCTGCACACGGCTCGGACAACACTTATGCGCAAAAGCATTTATTGTATGGCTCCAGTTATATATAATAAATTCCCTAAGAGTTGGAAAATACTTACCACAGAAGCCTTTAAAAGTCAAGTTAAATCACTACTAATGACTAAAGCATATTATAATGTCACAGAGTTTTTGAACGACTCAATATAAACATTTTCCGTAACTTAAAAATGATTATTAATTGATTTTAATTGATTTGACATTTATTATTATTATATATTATATATATTTTATTTCATTACTTTTATATGTGACAATTTGTTTTCCCTAATTTTATTTTGTTTATGTTTTTTATTTTTTGATATTGATTGACTCTCATTTGATTAAATAAAAAAAAAAAAAAAATTATTTTTTTTAGAACTTAATTTCATTTTTAATGTAAATCATAATTATAATATTTCTAATAGAATTTGCATGCCACAACTTATGGCAAACATGTATGAACCACTTAACTGTAACATCTTGCATGCACAATAATGTATGTATACAACATGTTTATGCAAATAAAGATCATTCATTCATTCATTCATTCATTCTAAACGCATTTTATTTTTTTAAAAGACTTTCTTGGATTAGAAATAATTCCTGTGTCGTTGGTCCTCTGCCAGCCTTTTCGGTCGGGGATACAAGAGACTATGTTATCATTCTCTTGCCCTGGTCCCAATTTATTTGGGGTCGGCGCAGTATGTCCTTCGCTTCCATAATTTTCTGTCACCCGTCATCTGATCATTTACC
Source organism: Catocala fraxini (assembly GCA_930367265.1). Taxonomy (NCBI): domain Eukaryota; kingdom Metazoa; phylum Arthropoda; class Insecta; order Lepidoptera; family Erebidae; genus Catocala; species Catocala fraxini. Next base: position 2,248,776 of record OV884041.1, read on the forward strand.
CCTTTTCCTTTCATATCCGTCCTCGCACAGTCCATCCATCTTTTCCTTGGCCTCATATCCATCACTTGCTTGCCTACATACGTATCATCTCTTCGCATAACATGTCCATACCAAGCCAAATGATTTCCTTTCACCTTCTCATCTATGGGCACCACTTTCAGCCTACCTCTTACGTATTCATTCCTAATTCTGTCCATTCTCATCACTCCATACACTATGTATGGTACATATGTATATTGTAATTAAGTTATATATCTACGCGGCGTTTAAAATTTCTTTGCCGTGCCATTCCAACAATCCGCGCTAGAGCTTAATCTATGCCAAACAGCCATATTAATAACAACAATATGCTGCACATCATTAATAATAATATATTAATAATATTCTACCACATACACACAACACCATCCAGCCCAAACTAAGCAGAGCTTGTACTATGGGTACTAGACAATGGATAAACATACATATATACTTTATTTTTTGTAAATACATACATATTATACATAGAAACACCCAGACCAAGACAAACATCCATGTTCATGCACACAAATGTTTGACTTGTGCGGGAATCGAACCCACGACCTCAGGCGTGGCAGTCGGTTACACTAACCACTACGCCATCGAGGCCAACATTAAATCTTTATTTCTATTATAAAGAGGAAAGATTTGATTTCACTATGTTTGTAAGGATATAACTCAAAAACGACAAACATTTTAAAAAAATTTCTCCGTTAGTATTAACATAGGTTACATTTTAATAAAAAAGAGTACTGTATTAATATAACCTAACCTATTTTTACGCGAGCGAAACCGAGAGCAAAAACTAGTTAAGTTATATTTCTTTTCATAGTCTAAAATAAATGCGGTTTCTTTCAATGCGCGCAACGCGTTTTTCCACGCATAATCTATACTTATATTATAAGGCTGAAGAGTTTGTTTGTTTGGTTGAATGCGCTAATCTCAGAAACTATTGGTTCGAATTGAAAATTCTTTAAGTGTTTGATAGCCCTTTTATCGAGGAAGGCTATAGGATATATAGCATTACGCTACGACCGATAGGCGCGCAGCAACAATGAAAAATGTTGCAAAAACCAACAGACCAACAGACTGCAATGCAGTGGGCCTCGGGTTCGAACCCACGTCGCGCACCTCTGACTTTCGGAAGTTATATGACTTTTCGAAATTATGTGCGTATTGATTGACAATTATCGCCTGCTTCGTGCCTCGGAGAGCATGTTAAGCCGTCGGTCCCGGCTGCCATTAACATCTATGGCAGTCGTTATTGGGCGAGTCAGTACCCGCTAATATCCTGACACTGGTCTAGTCTTAGGGTATCGTTAGCCTTCGGGTTGCGGAGGTCAGGTGGCAGCCGCTCCGTGTAAAAACTGATATCCAGTCAAATCCGGTTAGACCAGAAAAGCCGACCCCAAGTGACTTGGGAATAATAAAGGCTAAGAGAGAAGAAGAGAGAAGATTAAGAGTGCTAATGATTTATTTGTGATGCTGTCTCCGTGTCAATGAGTAATATGTGAATGTGTGGGTGTGGCTGAATAGAAAAACTGCTTCTTTGAAGAATCAATGAATCAACAATTACAATGTTGATGTAATAGCTCTTTTGCCTAATTGATCTATTTATATCAAGCTGTACCTACAACTTGTTATAAACAGATCTGAGGTGTAAAAACTTTCGCGATGTGTTCACGTGATAAGAATCCTAAATAAATATTATAAATGCGAATGTCAGTTTGTTTGTTACGCTTTCACGCCCTTAACTGCTTAACCGATCAACATTAAATTTCGCATACTCAATAGGTACTGAATAGGGTATCTTTCATCCAGGAAAAAGTACTGTTACAAACCTAACCTTACTTACATTTACGCGAACGAAGCCGCGGGCAAAACCTAGTATTATAAATGTTAATGTGAGTTTATTTGTACCGCTGAAACGTGAAATTTTGCGTACACGTTATCCGTGTACAGAAAAGGACATAGGCTCCCTTACAACTAGAAAAAAGTACTGTTTCGGAGCGATCGAAGCTTCAACAGTAAGTATTAGATAATTGAACTTAAGACTGCGCCGAGCGAAATGTGCCAAAACAGGCGGTCACAGTTAAGTGAATAAAATCAACACTTTTCGTTTAATACAAATATAAAATATACATTTACTATAACAATGAATGTGTTTACAATTACTCCGTGTAAAAAACTTAAAATAATTAATATTTTCGCCTACAGAATTACGTAAATTTGCAAAAACGTAAGCTCGCGTTACGTGATTTTTAGATTATAACAGTATAAATCTATCCTATTTTACAGCTTAAACGAAACATAAATAGTTATATTATAATTTGTCTGTCCCGAATATTTTAGTTATTGGTTGACAATAAAGATACATATTTATCAAAAAAGCACTTCAAATCCTCCACACAATTTTACTATAGCGGCCGCGCGCCGATTTGTACATGCGCTGCACGAGTTCTGTCATTATCTGCGCTCGGCGCAGTCTTAATCGCATTGCTAGGCAGATTTGAGATAAACGTTAGTAGAGCTTCACGATTTGTACACACTATCTGAGCCGCGCAACTTAGTCTGCGTCACATAAGAGAATTTTCCCCGTTTTTGCAACATTTTTCATTGATGCTCTGCTCCTATTGGTCGTAGCGTGATGTTATAAAGCTTATAGCCTTCCTCAATAAATGTGCTAGACAGCACTAACATTTTTCAATTCCGATTAGCAGTTCCTGAGATTAGCGCGTTCAACCAAACAAACTCTTCAGCTTTATAATATTAGTAATAATAACAATATTAGATAACAGCTCTCGTATTGCATTGGTAAGTATTTAAAGGTATATATCCCTATATGCTTGGAAGGCGTAGGGTTTAAGTGTATGCCTCGCCTCAGCCACCACGCCGAGTGTTGTGGGTTCGAAAAAAATCTGTGATCCACAAAATGTTGTTCCCAGTCTCGAGTGTTCGATGTGTCAGTTGTTTGAATATTTGTAAAGTTAAAGTTCCCCGTGGCACAGGAATTATTACTAGGGCGGCAGAAGGCCAGTTCAAAGAAAAAGATTTAACTATTCATCCGATCACACAATTAATTTAATTTAGATTCGAACCGACAACACTTGTAACATTAACAGAGACCGAATTACCACTGAAACCACTGCGCCATTTGTGTAGTTTTAGTGTTCCAAAAAAACTCTTATACAACAGCTTGGTCCGTCCGTCCGTCTGTCTGTCTGTTACACAACTTTCAACTCAAGAACCGTAAGAGCTAGAGACTCGCGGTCAACGCCATTCGACTCAGCATAGTCGATATACACCGAAATGACTATGACCTTTGACCTCTGATCTGACGTGGTATCACGTGACCTTTGCATATTACTTGAACCATTTTTTCGAACTCTAAGATTTGCGGCAATTCATTGCCGATTCTCACTCGTTATTCATTTACGACACAAGTTACGATAACACTTTAAGAAGTAAATAACAAAAGTTGTTTATATTATCGCAATAGTTATTTTTATCAGTGCACCCGATTAACTAATGACAGTGTGTATACTGTGGAGGTTATTGCCTTTATGCCATAGATCACTTAAGTACAGATAAGGTCTTACAGATCGAATTACGGTCACGGCGCGCGGGCTGTCCTAACGGAGACTGCGGCCAGTCAGTCCGGCCAGTCTCCAGGAGTGTGACTGCAAACACAGATGCAAGCTCTGTTGCTTAACCCACGTAGCTCGATGAGCCGGCAATCCGACACAATTGAAAAGAAATCAGGCCTAGGACCAATGACTATGTGCTTTCAGAGACATAGGGGCTTGTAACACCGCCAACTTTCTAACTCCGGGCTGCTATTAAGAACTTCTTGATAGGCAAACCCAAGAAAATTTTCCGGCCCGGGATTCGAAACCGCGACCTCATGCACACAGCACAACACTCACAGAGTACATACCTATACGGCAAAAAATAGTACAGATTGCTACCGAATCGTCTAGATCAGAGGTTCCCAGAAAATTTTTTCCTAGACTACTTTCAAAATTTAGCAGGATGCGGTGGACCCACTTTAAATTTTGTTTTTTTAGAAATTCTCTACCGAACTGTCGGTAGGTTCGAGACCACTGAAGTTTTTACAAGTAACAGTCACTGAGCTTCTTAAAATATTATCTGCCTACAGTGATAGGTGAAGTCAAGCTTACGAATTGTGAACCCCATTATTTTCTTTACATTATTTTTCTTTTTTTACATTTTTATCTCAATTACTCATATGTATACAACACAATGTTAACATATCTGCTATTCTTTAACATTTCTGATCCCATGACCATAGGTCGTAGGGTTAACTAACCAACACCTAAAAACTACCACCTATTACACACACAATGACACACATACAGGCATGAACACACACATTTACACAAAAACACACACATACACACACTTACGCACACACACATACACACACACACACACACACACACACACACACACACACACACACACACACACACACACACACACAATCATACACTCACGCATTCACGCACTCTCACTGCTCAATGTTAACTAAAACGTACTAGTTTCACTCAATACATGCTTCACCTATTCAGAGTCTGGAGAGGCTGGTAATACAGGTCTCCTAGTACAGACACCAGTCCCTCACACAGATTGTACTATATTATGAATAATATGTAACTAGATACCTACTACTGTCTTGTTTTTGTAAAACTGTGTGAGAGAACAAATAAAGTTATTTGTATTGTATTGTATTGTATTGTATTTTGTCACGCTAACGTAGACCCCTATCGAGTCTCCCTTGGACCCCTGGGGGTCCATCTGGACCACTTTGAGAACTAATGGTCTAGATAGTGTTTATTTTATCGATCGTATTATATCATTCTGGCAATCAATACTAATAAAATCTGAAGAAATAGTTTGTATGTTTGTAACCCCACATTACACCCACAATTCATCAATTCTGATTTTAAATCCCACGTAACTGGGAGCAAGCCTATTCCAGGCACAATTCTGGACTGCGAATTGTTTAACAGGAAAACCCAATAACACTTCGTTAAACCCAGGTATCAAACCAATCAAACCAAACAGCAGCACCATCCATTACTGCTATACCATCGAGGCATGATATTTATCACGATGTGAAATAAATTAATTACTAATACGCGTAATGCTTCATTTAATCTACTAATGGCTTATTATATTCTAAAAGACAAGTTCATTCAACGGAAGCTTGACCTATCGTTTATTTTTATCTTTGACTAAGACTTATACTCAGGCCAGACAAGACACACCTAGATACTATGTAAAACATATAATTTATCTGTTATTCTGCATCTAGCTACTAGAAGCAATTACATAAGCAATATTCCCAAAAAAAAATAGCTTATGTTCATCTCCAATTTTTTTATTATGTCCTTACAAAATTTCATCACAATCGGTTGAGCAGTTTTGCGGTAAATATGTAATAAATACTAGAACGATTTTCCGTTAGCTACATTTTCTTTTTTACTAACATATGTATATACTCAAAATCAAAAAGTTTGATTATAATACCTAAATATACAAATACAATCTATAATAAAAAATATATTTAAAAAATACGAACCTTTTTATTTCTTAAATAAAATGACACAATTAATAATTAAGACACAACACACACGAACGTTTATTCGGCACGTTAACCCGTCACTGACGACGGAATAATTAATATTCAATATTAGACAAGTAACACTGCGCGCGCGCACCTCGACTGGCGAAAAATACGCGCGCGCTGTGTTTAAGAACAGCGCCGGCGACGGTAGTGACACCATGCTTTTTGGAAAAATGCGTAGGTATATAATTTGTTTATTATTCTTGCAGATTTGCCTGCTTCATTTTCGTTTTTTTTCAGGTATTCTTCGTCGCTATAGCTAAAAAAGAGTGATAAAAAGATAGATTAAGATAAACAATAGATAAATTACGTAAGAACGTAACAAATAATAATATTTTATAAAACAATTATGCATCATAATTTTGGAAATTATTAATATTTAGACAACTTTATAATCCTTAAAAGGTATTAAAATCGAATTTTAGAAAAGACAATTGTAGCCCTAGTTGTAATCCTTGTATAGTAGTAGCCTTGTGGACACTTAATCATTAAACGCAAAGAATACTCAGATGGCGAATAATATTTTGTGGATCGTACAAAATAAATACGTATAGAGTCGATCCCTTAACACTTGGTACTGTGCCGTAGTAATCACATTAGCTCATTAAGAATAAATTGCAACGGGAACGTATACCGTAATTAAAATTATCCTACAAATATTATTAATTCAACACAAGCTAACTGTGTGCAAAGTTTTATCCGAATCTGTTAAACGATTTATCGAGATTGATTCAAACAACTTTCTTATTTATAATATTAGAGGGTATAACAAGACTATCCCAATATATTCCAACTCATTGCCACCGTACTATGACGATGACGGTATTTATCACCGAATTTACACTGAGTCTATTAATACGTATTACATGTTTGTATGTGTGTGTGTCTAGTGCCAGTGTTTCCCTAAGGTCGGCGCTTCAGAGCTATTATCTAACACGTCATTGCTATGACGAGACTTAATTATACCTAATAAAAAACATACCTAGTTCAGTTCCACGATACGAGGATGACTTTTGGAGTTTCCCGTGAAAGACTAGGTCATATTTTTCAAACAGCAGCAGCCATAAGCATGTATATGAGCGTGTGTATGAAAAAGGAAAATACCTCAGAATGTTAGGCTTTATATTAGAAATTCTCCACCGTAGTTGCCGGTTAAATATATATAATCAATATGGGATTCTTATAAAAAATCCATTTCCCATGAATATATATTATTGTACCACCAGCTTGGAGTCCAGTAATTCAAATAGTCAAATCCAAGAAGAAGCAAAACACAGCTAGACTTTATGATACTTTGAGGTTATACTACGTAACTGAAATATAATATTCTAATATTCTATCATATACACACAACACCATCTAGCCCAAACTAAGCAGAGCTTGTACTATGGGTACTAGACAATGGATAAACATACATATATACTTTTTTTTTGTAAATATATACATATTATACATAGAAACACCCAGACCAAGACAAACATCCATGTTCATGCACACAAATGTTTGACTTGTGCGGGAATCGAACCCACGACCTCAGGCGTGGCAGTCGGTTACACTTTGGAATATCTAAGCAGCGATAGCTCAGTGGGGAGACCAACAGACTGCAATACAGAGGGTCTCGGGTTCGAACCCACGTCGCGCAGCTCTGACTTTCGGAAGTTATATGACTTTTCGAAATTATGAGCGTATTAATTCACAATTACCGCCTGCTCCGTGCCTCGGAGAGCACGTTAAGCCGGTGGTCCCGGCTGCCATGAACATCTATGGCAGTCGTTATTGGGAAAGTCAGTACCCTCTAATATCCTGACACTGGTCTAGCCTTAGGGTACCGTTAGCCTTCGGATTGCGGAGGTCAGGTGGCAGCTGCTGCGTGTAAAAACTAATATCCAGTCAAATCCGGTTAGACCAGAAAAGCCGACCCCAAGTGACTTGGGAATAATAAAGGCTAAGAGAGAAGAAGACTTTGGAATATATACACTTTAGAACATTGAGACAACCACCATCTTAGTCTCCCCGTAAACATGGCTACTGAAAAGCAACCGAAACGTCGGTGTGAGTTTGAATTCAAATCTAAATAGTAGTTAAATAAATTAATTAGTTAAATAGTATTAAAGGTTTCGTAGTAGTGTAATATTTACAAAATTATGTAATCAAAGAGTTAATAAACAACACGATAAAATCGTAATGAAGCAGTTTAGTTTCAATGTATTCTATGTAACTAATCAGTTCCAGCATTTGCCATTACAGTGAGTAGTTATATAATATAGATTGGCAATGCCCGCTGGCTGTGTGATATATCGTTGGAGATTTCAGGAATTAATTGGTCCTACCTCAATATTTATAATAGCCAAGCTGAAGTGGCAGTGGGCAGGGCACATAGCGCGCAGAACCGATGGCCGTCGAGGCAGAAACAGGCAAAGTGGACCGACGACCTGGTAAAGATCGTAAGCGGTTGGATGCGGGTGGCCCAAGACGACCGGTCTGTGTGGAAATCCTTGGCGGAGGCCTATGTTCAGCTTTGGACGTTTTTCGGCTGAGATGATTATAATGATCTCAATATTCTAGGGGTGTATGTAGGGTTGTATCTATTAAGAGATAAAGACTCCTGAACAATAACTATAAGTACGCCAATGACACCAACCAAATTAGACTGGTTTTGCCGAAGGTTCGTCATAGGGACAAATCGCTGGCTTTTCTTTAGTGAAATAGGTCTTTATTATTTGGTAACAGTAGCCTCGATCGCCTGTGTAGTATCAACCTCTTAAAGAAAACCAGTTTTAGATTACTAATACTGCGTTTTGCCAAGTATGGTATGGTTGGTTGGCTGGTGGTTGGTTGGTTGGTGGTTGGTTTGGTTCAGGAGATACTTACAGCATTAAACGCATTTGGTCTCATAAATGGACCATGCCTGTATAAGATATTGTACCGGTATTCGTTTCCGTGTCTCTAGCGGGTGAAGCTCTCAGATTTGCAGGTTTCCTCACGATGTTTTCCTTCACAGTTAAAGCAAGCGATAATTAACTATTTAATAAGTGCATAACTCCGAAAAGTCAGAGGTGCCTTGGAATTGAACTTGAGACCTCCGCACGTAGTGGTTTAAGAAGTCGCCTCACTATTGCCACTGCGCTGAGTGTTGTGGGTTCGATTCCCATACGGAATAATAAATTGTCCACTAATAGTTGATCCAAGTCTAAGTGTACTTTTGTATGTTGTTTGAAAGTTTGTAAAGTTTTCCGCGACACGAGATTTATTCCTTGTGCAGGAGATGTATTTTTAAAACAAATTTATCCTAATCCTAACTAATATTATAAATGTGAATGTGAGTTTGTTTGTCTGTTACGTTTTCACACCTAAACTACACGACCGATCATCATGAAATTTCGCACATACGTTGCCAGGGAAACAGATAAGGACATAGAGTACGATTGCAGGAAATAGTACTGTAATTTATCTAACCTAGCCTACATTTACGAGTGAAGCCGCAGGAAAAATCTAGTAAATAAATTTGAGAGGAATACAATTGTTATTGTTTTATACGTCATTGAGTTACGAATCATAGCGGTACTGCTAAACATAGTGATAAGGTTTATGATGTCAATGTCAAAATGGGCGCAGCAAATCTTCCTCGTTTCGTGTTAAAGGCAAACTGTTTACGTGACTGCATTCTCGTAACATGATTAGGGAAATCCTTCAGCAGTTCTAAATTATAATAAATAGTAATAGGTGACTGATGTCAATCAAATAGGTACACACAGCGACGCATCAACCTAGACTGTTTGGACTTTGAACTATTAGAAGTTGAACGCTGCGAATCGTGCGAGAGAGTGCGTTATATTTTTGTTACGCTCTATCCTTATCTTATCTTATGTGGGGACCAGTCAGTGCAGACCGGCGACACTTCGAAACAGTAGGATCTTTTGTGTCTACACTCTTCCAATAACGACTGTCATAGATGTTCATGGCAGCCGGGACCGACAGCTTAACGTGCTCTCCGAGGCACGGAGCAGGCGATAATTGTCAATCAATACGCACATAATTTCGAAAAGTCATATAACTTCACTTCACTAAAGATCCCACTGGGTCGAAGTGGCGCCGGTCTGCACTGACTGGTCCCCACATAAGAAACAAGATACAGAAGTAGTTATAAACGTTACAATAACATACACACATCATGATCTTCATCTCAGTCGAAAGTCGTCCACTTCTGGACATAGGCCAAAGGCTCCACACAGACCGGTCTTAGGCTACCCGCATCTCACCGATTCCCGCAACCCTTACGAGGTCTTGAGGCAGGCTTATCTCTGCTGCGTGTTCCGGTGCGTGGCCGCTTCTCCAGAACCTTTCTGTCATCCGCCATCGGTTCTGTAAACTATGTGTCCATACAAAGTATGCAGATGGTAAACTTTAAAAAAAGACAGGTTCCACACTAGGAATACTTAAATCCTGTATCGTGGGGGACTTTATAAGCATTTAAACAACGGATACAATAAAATAAACACCCAGACTCGGACCAAGTATATGTCGATTACACAAATGTTTCCTCAGCGTGGGTTAGAAACTACAACACTTGCACGCAGTGTTAGTTGCGAGGCGGCCACTTAAGCATCTGCGGAATCCGTGCATTCAAAACTATGAATAATAATAATATCAGCACTGTATTCCAAACTATCCCATTACTGGGCACGTGCTTTTTCTCAGAGTGAGAAGGGTTAGGACATAGTCCACAACGCTGAACCAATGCAGGTTGGCAAACTTCACATATCTTCGAGAACATTATGGAGAACTCTCAGATATGCAGGTTTCCTCACGATGTTTTCCTTCATCGTTAAAGCGAGCGACAATTAACTATTTAATACGTACTTAACTTCGATATTTCAGATGTGCCTTGGTATCGAACTCGAAACCTCTGCGTGGCAGTCCACCGCTCTCCCTCTAAGTTATCGCTGCTGTTACAGTTGTAATATTAGTATAGATGATAATTTTGACTTTAATCAGATGGTTGGTGTTCCTTGCTTGCTTGCTTTTTCATCGGACGTTTTTTTATCACGCTCGGCCGCGCCATTCTATTTATTTTTTGTCTGCCTGCTCCCTGGGTTGTCTGCCGAACCTCAAGGGTCCGCCGACTTCAGGTTGGGAAATCTTGATCTTAAACAGCTATTATCGGTAGCTAAGCTGCCTTTTAATCTTAATGAGCCAAAAGGAAAAGCCCGTTAAAGCTGCACATAAGTAATGACTACACCTGTTGAACTTTGGACCCACATTCTCAAGTCCATTATGAGCCTCTCGCAACTTTGGTCCGTGACGTCAGCAAACATAACTCGTTTATACATCATATCGGTTACTCATTATTAAATCAACGCACGTCTACGATGCTTTACTATAATAGTACAACGACTGAGACTCTTCAGATAGAATGACGTTAACTGTGACAGTTCACGGTTGACTAATCCGCTATTCGTCATTTATCTTTGCAGGACTTATTTTTACGTTGGGGAATGCATTGACGCGTACCTCTCTGCGGGGCGACGGAGAGGTTATGTCGGACTCATAGGGGCAAAGATATCTCGGTAATACCGACTAAACCTACCACGGTGTTCCTCGACATAACCAGAGTCGGTGGGGCCGCGCGAATCATTATTGCAGGTCTTGGGTTAACTTGCACATCGCCTCGGTAAATACATTAAACACTAAACTGTCGTGCTATGATAATATCAGTCCTGTATTAAAATTACCCACTGCTGGGCACAGGCCTCTTCCCATTGTGAGAAGGGTTATGCCATAGTCTACCACGCTGGCCCACTGTGGGTTTGCAGACTACACATATCTTCGAGAACATTACTATGGAGAACTCTTAGACGTGTATGTTTTTCTTTCGTCGTTAAAGCGAACGACTTAAATAGTTAATACGCACATTATTACAAAAAATCAGAGATGCGCGCCTTGCGATCGAACTCGAGACCTCTTGCGTTGCAATTCATAGGTATACCTACACTAAATTGCATCACACACAATTTTCAGCTCAGTGGTCCAAGAACTGATATCTTGTTATCCCTGTTAACTATAAATAAATAGATAGCTGCATGACCGCTAATATGTAAAAGAAACCCATTAAGATATTGGAGGTCAAGCGATTTGTCGATATCCAGTAGGAAATCCAAAGTTATACGAATTGGGGCTAACGCATCTTAATGATTGCTTTCAATATCAGGGTACGACTTGCGCGTTACCTACCTTTTTGAAAAGGAATATAGGATAGGGTAAAAGGAATGGGAGGTGTAGGTATATGAGGTACTTCACTGGAACATTGAGACAACTACCATCTTAGTCTCCCCGTGACCATGGCTGCTGAAAAGCTACCGAAACGTCGGGGAAAGTGTAAAATTAAATTAAATCTAAATAGTTTTAAAAATAATTTAATTAGCTTAAAAGTTAGTAAAGTTTAATAGTAGTATAGTGTAACAGTTTTCAAAATTTTGTAATAAAGTGTCAAATAAATAACGCGATAAAATCCGTATATAGTAGTTTAATTTCAACACCAACTAGTGCTGTATATAAAATTGATAATAAATAGTGTACTAATAATAATAACTTCGTACAGAGGTCAATGCCTTATTTATCGCTATTTCGGGACACAGGAAATATGTGCTATTATATACACAGGTATTTACAATACGCGTAGTTCAAGTGAAGGGTAAACATTTAGTTATATTCATAACTATGATTTTAGATCCCACTTAAAAGACAGTAAGCCTATTATCGTTTGCCAGGCTGAAGACTGCAAAAACAGCGCTTTTGGGCAAGAGCATTTTCTGCATGGCACCCAAAATATACAATAAAGTACCAAACAAATTCAAAGACCTTTATGTTAACGTATTTAAACGTAATTTAAGAAATCTTTTATTGCATAAATGCTACTATAATATTAATGATTTCCTATGTGATAATCTTATATAATTATTATTTAATAATTATAGTTATAATTATAAATTATAAAAATAATTATATAATTAATAAAATCATTTATCAGGATCTAATTTAATTTGACATGTTCTTAATTATTGACTTCTTATCTTTTACTATCCTATTATTGGAAATGACATATGAATTTAATTATTTTTATAATTATTGTACGGATTTGAACTGATCTACCTATTTATAATATATCTCACCTCATTGTTAAGAGACACTTAATTGACATGTTAATTATTGTATTAGATACAGCATAATTTTAAAATTATTATTATTTACAAAGCACATACATTTGCATGTCTGACCAGACAGAGCATGTTGACACAAAAAAATATCTGTAACACCTGATTGTACACATGTTGAGTCAAATAAATTTATCTTTATCTTTAAGACTCTGAGCTGCCACTGAGTTTTTTTTGCGTATATTCAGCTCTACAGTAATGAGTACACAGTAAGATTTTTTGAAATTTTTGTACAAAATAATGACAATGGCAATCCCATCGTAAATTATTTTTAAAATAAATCCTACAACAATAGCACAAGCCAATCATAATAGCTGTTATATATAGTGATAGTATAAGTATTTCTGTTGTTAGAATAAGCATTAATGTAATAACTACTGGATATCCAAGTAAATAAATAAATAAAAAAGATCTAAAGGTTTAATTTAATCTTTTATTACTTCGATTTTCTATATATTTTGTCAAAGTTTTCACCTGCATCCGTAAGTAGTACGAATCAGTAACATTTGAAATGTTCGTTATCTTTAACAGATATTCAGAAGAATGACAAAAGTTAATTCTCTGTAAATAGATATCATTCTAAGCTAGAATAACAATTAATTTTTATCTATAATGGTGACTATTTTCATAAAATCATAAAATAGACTGAAATACAAAAAAAAATGTTCATATGCCGTGGAGTGCTTTGATACTTAAGGTGACATGACGACAGCCACTTCCCTCACCCCGAGAGAGAAAGGGGTTGACATAACGCTCGCTCGCTACTAACGTATTTTAATAATACACGTATACATACCTACATAGGTGTAGAAGTATGATACCGGCATTTCCCTGTAGATGGTGCTAGCCATCAGTTTAGGGACTGTTAGAACGCTTCTGCATCGCCATTATCTCCCTCTAACATCAGATAAAGTTTTTCAACACATAACAACCCAAGTTTTATAAAACGGTATATATTTTTATAACCTTAAACATGTCGTGTATTGTGCCTATGAACTACGATTCGCGGACAGCATTGGTTTTATGTTATCATTTGAAGAAACCTGCTGCAGAATCGCATCGAATACTTGTCGAAGCTTACGGTGAACATGCTCTCGGTAAAACACAGAGTTTCGAGTGGTTCAAAATATCCAAAGTAGTGATTTTGTCATGAGAAACAAAGAGCGTAGGATACCTACTACCGAAAAAGTTCGCAGACAATGAATTGCAAGGCTTATTAGATGAAGATGATACTCAAATACGTACATAGACTCGTATTTTTATGGCGTGGCATTCATAAACTGCCGGTGAAGCAAATGTATAAATAGCACTGGAGATTATTTTATACAAAATATTTTTCATCATTTTTAAACAACAGACGTGTAATGTTTACTAAAAATTCCCGGTTTATATTTCTACACCTGAGATTTACGTAATTTCGCTTGCTTGGTTGGCCGTGCTATACTTATTATATACCTACCACTTCAGAGAAATACAGTCTTCGGTCTATGATGAAAGATAACATCACAACTCTATTTTTAGAGAATTAACTAACAGAAAAACCCATTACCAATTTATCAGACCCAGGATTCAAGTATTACGTTATATGATCACGCTTTCTGCGGCTGCAAGAAATTTAACATATAGGTACTACATCAAAGTCTCGTGACTAGTATGTGCATAATAATTGCCTGTCAGCGGTTACGCGGTTAAGCAACATCACTGCGGTTGAACCTTGGATGAATCACTTTTAGCAACCACTTTTTGTAGTCCAAAGTCACATTGATAACATCCTCCAGACCAAGGTTCGGTTTACGGCGACCAATCTTAACGGAGACTGGCCATCTGCGCAGGATATATTATAGTGCACAAGGGTGTGCGCAAACACAAGTGCACTCCCTGTACGCTAACTCTCCTAATCCGATAAGACGTCACGGACACAACCGTAGAGAAATCAGGCGCAGAACCAACGTGATTTTCGAGGCTCGGGAGGCTAACACCGCCAACATCAAAACTCCGGGCTGCTATTGAAAAAATCTTTTTTGTGGGCTGGAACCTGGATTAGACCCCGACACCTCATGCAAAACAGTCGCATTCACTACTGCTGCGCACGGGAAGCAATTACATCGATACTGATCATACTAATTATATTACACACAGAGGACAAGATCTGTAACTAACACATCCAAGTTAGAATTTGGCAAACAATTTGATCTGCAGAGCCTGTGGTGAACAGGACGAGTCCATATTACACGTACTGTGTGAATGTGACGCGTTGGCTGGACTAAGGATGGGTCTGATGGGATTGGCATATCCGAATCCTGAAGACTTCAGGCTTCTCCTTCTGAAGTTTTCGCTGCGACTGATGCAGTGCATTCTTAGGGAGATAGCTCAGGGATAGATCTCAGGGCCGACACAAAAGATCCCACTGGATCGAAGTGTCGCTGGTCTACACTGATTGGCCCCCGAAATAGGATAAATAAGATAACACATCCAAAGTGAAGTATCAAGGACATCCCAATTGTGACGTCTTGCTGAGTCTTTTGTTCAACAAAATACCTTGCAAAACATTTAAAGCGTGACTTTCAAAGCATAGCTATCTCTTGCCCATAATTCTCTCCATCGTTATAAGTACAACGTTATTGCGCTGCTTATTAGTACAAATGGACCATTTCAGTGCAGTTTTTAAAAACAAAATAGTTCAGGCTCTATTTTTCCGACATACTTTATTACGGCTACATATACAGTGTGCTATCATTGGATCATACTGTTATAGCAGTTGCAGAGGCGCTCATAGGCAGTTGCACTCACTGATAGGTAAACGATTAGCGAGGTTAAGCAACGTTGAGTGCAGTCAGTGTATAGATGGGTGACCGCTTAGTGGTATTTCATTTGGGCATCTCCGTGCTTCGGAGGGCACGTAAAAGTCGGTGCCGGTTGTTGTCAAATTGACAGCAGTCGTTAAGCCATGTCAGAGGCCTACAGGCTTGAACAACTCTTGACAACAAGTTGGCCACTAACCACACGAAAAGAAAAGAAGACTGTTATAGCAACATAAAGTATGTACATAAAGATGTAGTGAAAAGAAAACAGTATTGAAGTCATACATCGACTCATGCTTATCCTTGAACGGCTAGGCAGAGGTATGATGTGACATGTCGTTTACGAAGAGACCGTGTTGCGACTAAGCACTCCTTTACATAAAATTCAAATCACACTTTGGCCGACCCAGGTATCGAATCGAAACCTCATTTGCAGCAGTCGCATTCACTGCCGCTGCGCAGTCTAGAATTTATATAGAATGTTAATGCAAAAATTTAAAATTAATATAACTCTAATTTTGGTAAATATTCATAAAATGTATCAACCGTATCGTAACATGTATAGGCTAACGATATGTAATTGCTTTAAAAAAGGAAAATTGATTACTTATATAAAAATGTATAATCCTGCATTCGAATGGTAAACGATTCGCTGCCATTTAGTATAATTCAAATGATTAAATATACGATTTTTTTAAATTTAATGACGACGAGATTGATATGAGTTATTGTCGATCAACCGTCCTTGACAACATATCGTATATAGCCCTAAATCACTTTGTGGTAATACGTATTGCGTAGAGCTATATAATCAAATAATCAATGAACACTAAAGTATCAATTCGAATATTTGCCAACATCTCGAATGACGTTTCGATTATCTTGAAATTACAAATAATTCGAATTTTATTTAGATGCACACATATCGCTACTATAGGTACTAGATATCGCACTTGCGTGTGGCCAACTACTTAAAGAAAATATCACTACTATTCTCAGAACGGGCAAAGACCACAAAAAAAACAACCACTCTTCAAACACAGTCTACTGACAGTTATTGCGATTTATAAAGCCAAAATAAATGAAACAAAAATCTAAAGTTTTTATCAGATTATTCCGAAAAATCAAATATATTTTCTAAAAAATATAGTTATAATTGGATGGGATGTTGGCTCGCATTCAAATCTATGGTGTCTGTTGTGGTGAAGACTTCATTCAAATAAAACCCAACATCTGCACATATTGCACATAAGTGCCGACTGAAATAGTTCTTTTACAACTTTCAGTCATAAATCTAATATTAAAAAGCTCTTGTTTTGCGTATTGTTGTAATGAATAATGCTAGATGTTTCTTCCCGTTATAAAATCTGTTTAATTTCTCTATTGCGTTAGAAAAATAATCAGCCCTTTGAAAGGCTTACACGGGGACTTGGATTCTACGTGCAAAGGCCTTTTGAGAGTTTTAATCCAGTGTAAGATGGGTCTTCTACCTAGGCACCAGCCTCGGCAGGTGGTACATACACCTAATCAATCTGGGCTATAGGGATAGATTTTATGGCCTGGTATTAAAACTATGTATAAGATCCATCCATCCTTCATTACAAAATTTTGCATGCGTCTTTGTTCGAGATAATCAATGTAGATTTTGTCAATAAATTTATATATTTTTTTATACAAGTAACGTGGTAAATAAAAATACGGCCCATCTGATGGTAAGTGGTCACCGTAGCCTATGGACGCCTGCAACACCAGAGGTATCACTTGCGCGTTGCCGACCCTCGGAAAGAGTACTTTTTCCAGATGAAGGGTAAGTAATTCTAGCGTGTACCTTATCAACGCATACATAGAATACTTAACGATGATCGGTCGAGTAATTAAGGTGTGATGGCGTAACAAACAATCTGACATTCGCATTTATAATATTAGTAAAGATTATGTATGCCAATAATAAAAGTACTTGCATATTATATACACGTACGTAAAATATATACGAGAATTGAACAAGTTACCCATTACTGATTAATAGCTAACTTAAGAGGAAACATGTAGGGGTCATTGGAACATGTTTACGTACAAAGATGGTAGCGTGAATTCGGCCATTGCCAACCACTATTGGTAATATACAAGTTTTGGTGATTCATTGGTTCCATTCTTATTTAATACACTAGCTTTCCCCTGCGGTTTCTCTCACGTTTATGACTATTGTTACGTTCCCGTGGATATTATATTAGCCTATAATATTTCTAAAGAATAGAGATATCAAATACAACAAGAATTTATCTAGCGATTAAAAGAGTGACCGTGAGTTTCTTGCAGGTTTCTCATAGGCTCAACCCTTGGCCTAAACCTAGCAACTAACCTAAGTTTAGCTTCAGTAACTTAGTAAACTTACTAAACTATATATTTTGAGGCTCATGAGTGTTATTGAAATTAAACTACTATATACAGATTTTATCGCGTAACACAGCATAAGGTCCAGCAGGGCTTTTAAAAGCTGTGACGACAGCAGAGCTGACGTCACTATTCTCAATAGATGGATCACTCATTGCAAATAATGAAAGTAATGAAACACGCTTTCGATAATAAACACTTATAATTCTTAAGCACAATCTTAATCTTAACTATGTAAAGCAACATAGTAAAAATCAATATTAAATGTAGTACTCACAAGATTACAATTTTATGAAGAGCTCTTGCCTCCGTGAGAACTGGTAATAGAAAGATTGACCTTTTTTTTGAAAATCCGTATGTAGTAGTTTAATTTCAATGAATAACATTCACGTAAACAGAAGACAATATTATGCTCATGAGTGTTAGTTTATGCACTAAATTAATAAATGACTTTTGACTTTTGACTTTGCCTATCCAATCTGACTGGTAGTTCAATAGGTTACCGCTTTCAAACAAACAAAAAAAGCAATCAAACTCTTCACCGTTATTAATAACTAGCTCTAGTCTGCAACTTCGCCCGCTTTACCACGCATACACCTTGTCAAGGGTACAGAAAAGCACATAGACTACCTTACATCCAGAAATTAGTACTGTGTATTAGCAAAATCTAGGTTAAAGCAAACGAAGCCGCGGGATAACCTTTTTTTTTACCTGGGGGAATGCTTTGTCGCATACCCCTCCGCGGGGGCGGGCGAAGGGGTTATGTCGGACTCACCGGGGTAAAAGAATGATGTTGAAATGATAAAGGACCTCCCGGATTACCGACTAAACCTACCACGGTGTTCCTCGACAAAATCGCTACCGACGGGGCCGCGCGAATCACTTGCACATGCGGTCGCGACCCCGCCGAGGTTTCGGCCCGCCGTATGAAACGGCAGGCCACTACACGAGAGACCTATCCTAGGCACTTCTCAATTTAAACCCTACTGTCTCCCCCCTAGAGGGACGACGGACTCGACATAGAGGCGCGCGTGGGAACACGCACGCCGCCTCTCGGACCTGGTGCTGAACGGATGGCGGGTAGGCCCACAAAGCCCACCACCCCCAGGTCAAAGCCGCGGGATAATCTAGTTAAAACTAACAGAACCAACTAAATCTCTGCCCAACCTCTTGTAGTTAAACAGCCGTAAAGCATCGTAATTATAATTATTTTAAGAATGTATTTTGTTTTCCTTATACAATAAAAATATTACTAATTGGACAGGAGTCTCATATAGAGTGTCAATAACAAGTTATAATTAAACTATTTTACATAACGAGAGGTATTCGTTAATTAATTTTAAAGTAAAAAACGTTCTTATATTGATTAATATGTTAAATAAGTAACAACAACAATTTATAATGAATGATTGCTGCGAAACGTACAAAAGCTTATGCTAGGTCATTAGTTCCCAAAGTGGTCCAGGTGGACCCGTTGGCGTGACAAAAATATGGGGGTCCACAATTCGTAAGCGGGGGCCACGAAAATTTATTTGCTTTCGATAGTTAAGAACTAAAATGTTGGCTTGACTTCACCTATCAATGTAGGCAGATAATATTTTAAGAAGGTCAGTGACTGTTACTTGTAAAAGCTTGCATATTCCATATTCAGTACCAGTGGTCTCGAACCTACCTATTTTTCGGTAGAGAATTTCTAAAAAAAAAATATTGCTTGCACTTCTGTGATTGTTCACCTAGCCACCAAATATAATATGTCAAGGAATATGGTACAAATATAGCTGCAGAGGGTCCAGCGGAACCTACTAAATATTGAAAGTGGTTTATGAGAAAAAAGTCTGTGATCCTCTAAACTAGCCAAATGAAATTTGTTTATCGTACAACTGTATTATGCTGTGTGTGAACATGTGCAACAGGGGACCAACCACTACCTGAGATTTGACAAACCACAGATTCTCGCTACAGAACACCGATTCCTACCAAGGATGCTTCGAGAGGCTATTGAAATCAAAAAACATCCTAATTTCAATAGAGAAGATGGTTGGAATGTACCACCAGCTTGGGATCCAGTAATACAAATAGTCAAACCCAAGAAGAAGCAAACCACAGCTAGACTTCATGATACTCTGAGCTCATTCTGCGTAAATAGAAACACCAATGATTAAATTATGTTCGGGTACTTTGAAATAACTACACTGGAACATTGAGACAATTACCATCTTAGTCTCCCCGTGACCATGGCTGCTGAAAAGCAACCGAAACGTCGGGGAAAGTGTAAACTTAAATATAAATAGTTTTAATAATTTAATTAGCTTAAATTTAGTAAAGTTTGATAGTATCTAGTAATAGTGTAACAGTTTCATAATTTTGTAATAAAGTGTAAAATAAATAAGGCGATAAAATCCGTATACATAGTAGTTTAATTTCAATGAACTGTATTATCCTAATAATAATATAAATGCGAATGTGAGTTTGTTTGTTTGTTACGCTTTCACGCCTTAACTACTCGACCGATCATCATGAAATTTTGCATACACGTTGTCAAGCTCAAGAAGAGGGTATAGGGTGATACGATATGTGATAACTTTCAATTAGGAAAAAGTACTGTTACTTGCATATCCTACCCGTTATTTACGAGAGCAACCAAAAGCTAGTAAGTAATAATAACAATTTAAGATAAATGAATGCTACGGAATGTACAAAAGCTTTTTATCTACGTATTAAGACTGCGCCGAGCGAAATGTGCCAAAACAGGTGGTCACAGTTAAGTGCATAAAATCAACACTTTTTGTTTAAAACAAATATAAAATATACATTTACCATAACAATAAATGTGTTTACAATTACTCCGTGTAAAAAACCTAAATTAGGCAATTAATATTTTCGCCTACAAAATTACGTAAATTTGCAATACGAAAAATGCAAAAACGTAAGCTCGTGATACGTAATTTTTAGATTATAACAGCAGAAATCTATTCTATTTTACAGCTTAAACGAAACATAAATAGTTATATTACAGTTTGTCCGTCCCAAATATTTAAGTTATTGGTTGACAATAAAGATACATATTTATCAAAAAAGCTCTTCTAATCCTCCATACAATTTGACTATGGCGGCCGCGCGCCGATTTGAATATGCGCCGCACGAGCTCTGTCATTATCTGTCTTACGCTCGGCGCAGTCTTAAGGCAAACGTAATTTGTTAATCATAAACTGTATTAGGTATATTTTGTAATAGATGCCTTGTTAGCGCAACGATAATACATGCGACTGCTGTGCATGACGTCTCGGATACGATTTTCCGGTCGGGCAAGGTATTATTGGATTTTTAAATCAAGAAATTCTAGAGAGCTGAAGCCACAAATGGTGAAATGTAGGTGCCTACCGGTAAGGATAAAAGCACGAGACTATTATTATTATCATTCACATTTATTTATTACTAATCAATAAAATACATTTTTAAATACACTTATATAAAAAAACATTCAAAAGTATAAAAAATGTATTATTATTATTACAACTATCATCATACATCACAGGAATAGCCTTTAATAGTTATTAAAATAGTGTAGCGATCTTATATATAAGTACTATTATATAATTCTTATAATATATATCTTATAATATACAGGGTGTTTGGAGGGTGAGTAGCCATAGGAAAATGGTCGATAGGTGATGGTGTTGGCTACGTTTTGCGCCTACTTAAATAACATTTTGCCTTAAGTTTAATGAGTAATATTTTTTTTTCTATTTTTCTAGAAAACCTCAATTTTTTTGTATAAAAACTTTAATTATTTTTTTAATAACCGCTGAAATGTTAAAAAAATGATTTCATTTGTTAGTGTAGTCTTACCTTGTTCAGATACAAATTATTATTTTGTTATTTCATACAAACAATTCAAAAAGAAATAACAGTGAAGTATCAAACTTTCATAAATAAAAAAAAAACATCCTTATGTCAACTTCACATGGTAAAATAAAAAAGCTTATGGTGTATGGCATTTACAAATGTTTTTAAAAACTTCTCTAGTTAATACTCTTTCGAACGGTATGTAACATGTATCATAACTAACCAGGTAACTCAACAAAAACCGGTTTGTCGTCACGAATGCATTAAAAGGGTGAAATCCTAAATTATTCAATTGAGCAGGTAAAATGTTTTGTTTTGGATGACGCAACGAAAAAGTGCAATAGGTTTAGCTGTTGCACTTTTTTGTCTTCTATTACTATGTATGTACTTTATTTTGGGACAATTAAAACAAAAAAGTATTTTTTTAAATCATTTATTACAAATCTTGTTCAAATTGATGTCCATTATTTCTGATACATGCGTACCATCTCTTTCTAATGTCCGTTGTGGTATGGCTTAACCTGATTTCTTGTTTCATTATCACAAATGCATTATCTATTTTTTCAATTAATTGCTCTCTTGTTTCAATGGTTTCCGTATACACTAGAGCTTTAGCACGACCCCAGACATAAAAATCAAGCGGTGTTAAATCCGGCGACCTTGCAGGCCATGGGAAGGGACCATTTCTGCCAATCCAAGCGTTGGGAAATGAATTGTCAAGGTGTTCCCGGACTGCTAATGTCCAGTGCGCTGGGCAGCCATCTTGTTGAAAAACAATGGGTTCTTGATTCTGAACATTTGGAACTCCGTCCATGAGTTCGGGCAAATCATTTATTAAAAAATCTAAATAATTATTGCCATTCAAATTGTCTGGTAGATAATGTGGACCAATAAGTGTATTGCCAATTAGTCCTACCCAAACGTTAACCGAAAACTTCCTTTGATGTGTCACCACTCTTTTCTTTTTAGGGTTTTCATCCTTTGGGGCCCAATGATGCAAATTATGAAAGTTTACAATGCCTTCCCTTGAAAACTTTGATTCATCCGTCCACAGGATACTTTTTAAGAAGTCGCGGTTGTCAACACCCATGTGTAACAAGAGACGGCAAAACTGGACGCGTCTTTGATAATCGTTTTCTTCTAGACCTTGCACGGGAGTGTAATGAAAGGGATACTTTCCATTAGCGCGAAGAACAGACCACACTTTCCATGGGTTTAGATTTAGTGTTGCAGCTACAGTGCGGATACTTGTTGTGGGATCTTCATCAAAAGCTTCCAAAATGCGTTCGTCATCAGCAACGTTACGTTGTCTGGTAACTCCAGGTTCACGGCGATTTGATTGCCAGTTTCCCTTAAGCGTCTAAATATCGTTTCAAAAGTATGACGATTAGGTTGACGTCTATTGGGAAAACGCTCTTCATAAATTCTTTTTGCTTCTCGTCCATTTCCATCAGCTTTGCCGTAAGCCATCAACATATCAGCGTATTCCTCGTTAGTAAAAGCAGCCATTAAAAATAACAGTAACAACAAAACTTAACAACAACAAACGAAAACAAAAATAATGCGCAGAGCGGAGTTGTGAAGTACAACACGTGAAGTAGCAAAGAACGACAAGTGTCGACTAAATGCACCCGACAGGGTGCGCAAGGGCCAAAGGGAGCATAATAGTCAACCGATGAAAGAGATAGCACAATACTTTTAGCTGTGTTACAATGAGACAAAACATTTTACCTGCTCAATTGAATAGTTTAGGTTTTCACCTTTTTAATCCATTCGTGACGACAAACCGGTTTTTGTTGAGTTACCTGGTTAGTTATGATACATGTTACATACCGTTCGAAACAGTATTAACTAGAGAAGTTTTTAAAAACATTTGTAAATGCCATACACCGTAAGATTTTTTTATTTTACCATGTGAAGTTGACATAAGTATGTTTTTTTTTTATTTATGAAAGTTTGATACTTCACTGTTATTTCTTATTGAATTGTTTGTATGAAATTATGATTAAATCTGAATAAGGTAAGACTACACTAACAAATGACATCATTTTTTTAACATTTCAGTGGTTATTAAAAAAATAATTAAAGATTTTATACAAAATAATGGAGATTTTCTAGAAAACTAGAAAAAAAATTATTACTCATTAAACTTAAGGCAAAATGTTATTTAAGTAGGTGCAACACGTAGCCAACACCATCACCTATCGACCATTTTCCTAGTTCAACCAGTAAGGTCGGTTTCTGACGACCCCACACATACCTATCCGGTACACACAAACCCAGCAATCTTAGTAGATCTGCGTTATATACTTTCCGTCTAAATACTTCAAATGAGTATTTAGTCAGTGCTAGACTTCTCCTAACCTGAAGTTTAGTATATCCCACCATTCCTAAAATAAATAAGGTTGGGTACCTTACCGGATAAAATGGGTGCACCCCACACTGACGCAAATCAAGATACCCAAAAAATTTGTTCTGTACTCTCTCCAACATGAGCCTATATTTAGTTTCATGTGGAGACCTGATGACTGCGTTACACTCAAGTTGGCTCATAACTAAAGCAATTAGAAATGGCAAGGCCGTCAGGAGACCAGCTACCAAAAAAAAATTATATTTCAGCTTAGTCAGAAGTGTCTTAGTAGCCAAATATCGAGACCACATTATGCGGTGCATGCACTCAGACTAGAAAGGGTGCAACAAAGATTCTTGTGACATTTGTGCGCCAGTTCGGGTATGCAGCATAGCTTGGTGGCCTACCAGGAGAGATTGAAATATTTCGGAATGCAATCTCTATCCAAACGTAGAGATGTTTTATAATTAACATTTTTATTTAAAGTTATAAGAGGTCTTATAGATTGTCCACAACTGCTGAGTAGGTTTAATTTGAATGTTCCCATAAGACGTCCCCGAAAGGCTATACTACCGCGCAAACCTCCCTTCAGAAGGATAGTTTGGCAAAATGTTCATTGATTCCCCGTTTGTGTCGACTGTTGAACGAATGCAGCGGGTCAGTAGATATCAACTTTGACACACTGGCCTTTTTTCGAAAGGAAATCAGTAAATGTAATGTGTGTGTAAAGACAATAAAATTAAATTTCAGATCCATTAATCTTTATTCCATCCAATGCCGTGATTCAGTGACATTTTCACGTATTCATTATTGTTTTGTGTAAAGGATTATATTTTATTTATTATTTCTCATGATTAATCTTAGCGTTATTATTATTAATGATGTTTTAATTTTATTTTATTATTAGTAATATGTACGTTCATAATTATTCATATTTTCATTTTGATCTTTGTTATAGTTTCTCTGAAATGTATCTGGTGCAATTAACCTTTTCGATAGCCACTCGCAAAATGTATATCTAAATATATAAAATGTTTCTTCTCTTCTCTGCTGCTCTTTAGCTCTATTATATATTATATTCAATATATTCAAAGGTTAAACAACCAACAAAAACCTAAACCATGTAATTATAGTCATGTATTGTTGTTATAACCAATGGCGGTCCTTAAGTTAATAAATAAATAAATTATATAATGCTACAATTGCTAAGATTAGTAACATATTTTTCCAGATCTATATGTTTAGTGAACCTCACGTCATGGAAGGCGAGCTTATTGTCGTCCACTAAATATGTTTCCAGACACCTGTGTTGATACTGAGACTTGTCTATCTTAACCTATTGAGTCGCAACTGCACTCCGGCAGTCATAAACAATAAGTTATCAATTATGTCTAGCATTACAACAATTCACAGGTTAAAAGAAAATAATACGTATTTAAACCGGCTTAATTTTTTTATTTTTTTTGTGTGTATGTTTAGACGTATATCCCTCCGCGGGGCGGACGGAGGAGCTATGTCGGGCTCACCGGGGTAAAAGAGAGATGGTAATGATGATAAGAATGGACCTCCCGGTAATACCGACTAAACCTACCACGGTGTTCCTCGACAGAACCGCAATCGGCAGATAAACCGCAATCGGCGAATCATTTTCACATGCAGTCGCGACCCCGCCGAGGTTTCAGCCCGCCGTATGAAACGGCAGGCCACTACACGATAAGACCTACCCTTTGGTCAGTACTACTTTTAAAATCCCTACTGTCCCCCCCCCTAGAGTGAAGACGGACACGACACAGAGGCACGCGTGGGAACACGCACGCTGCCTCTTGGACCTGGTGCTGATCGGATGGTGGGCAGGCCCACGAAGCCCGTCACCCCCAGGTCAAACCTCAGGGTGGCTGGAGGTCGTCTCGCGCCCTCCGGCGCCCGGTTCTGCGGTTGGGGAGAGGGTTTGAGCGCTCCTTCTTCCGCTCCGCCGCCTCCTTGACGGAAATTACTTCCTCACAGAAGGATGCGACGGCGTTCATGGATTGAACCACGGCCGGGAGCGAGAGGGCAACCATACCGACTGCCGCGATCAACTCATGGCGCTGCGATGCCCAGGCGGGGCAGTCCACCACGTTTTTAAACCGGCTATCCTAACTATCATAACTAATATTATAAAAAATGCTATGTGAGTTTGTTTGTTACGCTTTCACGCCTTAACTACTCGACCGATTATCATGAAGTTCAACGCTTTACCACTCAGACTATCGTCACATAGACTCGTTAATAACAAATATAGACGCATTAGTTACATGTAATATATATTTACAAGGCACGTCACATATATTAGATCATTGTAAACTATTAATAGAACAGCATAGACGCATCCTAGAAGTCCCTGACTCATTAAAAAGGACTGCACTGCTTCTACGAATACTAATGAGCGTGCATTTATTTAAAACTAGTTTTTGACCGCGGATTTGTCTGCGTGAATCTAGTATAGGATGTCACATAAAATAATAATATCAGCCCAGTATATTAACTGTCCTGCTGCGGGGTACGGCCTTCTTCTCAGTGTGAGAAGGGATAGGCTATAGTCCGCCACCCTAGCCCAGTGCCAGTTGGCAGACTTCACATATCTTCGAAAACATTATGGAGAACTTTCAGACATATAGGTTTCCTCACGATGTTTCTCTTCACCGTTAATCTTCTCTCTTAGCCTTTATTATTCCCAAGTTACTTGGGTCGGCTTTTCTAGTCTAACCGGATTTGACTGGATATCAGTTTTTACACGGAGCGGCTGCCGCTGCAAAGGCTAACGGTACCCTAAGGCTAGACCAGTGTCAGGATATTAGAGAGTACTGACTTTCCTAATAACGTCTGCCATAGATGTTCATGGTAGCTGGTCCGACGGCTTAACGTGCTTTCCAAGGCATGGAGGAGGCGATAATTGTCAATCAATACGCACATAATTTCGAAAAGTCATATAACTTCCGAAAGTAAGAGGTGCGCGACGTGCGTTCGAACCCGAGACCCTCTGCATTGCAGACTGTTGGTCTCCCCACTGAGCTATCGCTGCTTCACCATTACTAATGAACTAATTTTAATAGGCACATAACTCTGATTATTCATAGATGGGTGCCTTAGGATCAAGCTCGAGACCTCTGCGTGGCAGTACAATAGTCTCCTGGGATAAAAAATATCTTATGTATTAATCCAAGATATAATATATACTATCTGTATGCCGTCTAATCTAATCTGTTTACAGATTTATGCGTGATTAAATGGAGTGGGAGATTTGGCATAGTTAAATGTATTGCACAGCATGGTATATTATCTTAAAAGGAGAAAAGTTTATGTTCACATGTTTTAATATAGATTGAGAGTTAAGAGGAAACCTGGGTAGCGTTAATCCTTACAGAAGTATTCCTCTGCTTTCTTTATGAATAACTAGATGTGCTCGCGGTTTCACCCGCGTGAGCGTGTATATAGCCTATAGCCTTCCTCGATAAATGGGCTATCCAACACTAAAAGAATTTTTCAATTCGGACCAGTAGCACCTGATATTAGCGCGTTCAAACAAACAAACAAACTCTTCAGCGTTATAATATTAGTATAGATGAAATAATTACTATAGAGCAATAAAATGTTGCAATAAATCTATATCTACAACTACCATGTGCCATTTTTTTCATTTTATACATAACTAGCTTTTACCCGCAGTTTTGCTCGCGAAAAGGTAGGTAAGGTTATGAGTAGTAGTGAGTAGTTTTTGAGCTTAATCCTTCAAACAAAT
The DNA here is from genome assembly GCA_930367265.1 of Catocala fraxini. Taxonomy (NCBI): domain Eukaryota; kingdom Metazoa; phylum Arthropoda; class Insecta; order Lepidoptera; family Erebidae; genus Catocala; species Catocala fraxini. The sequence goes on from OV884041.1 coordinate 2,276,821, forward strand.
AACAAAAAATCAAACCTTTCCTAACTTTTAAACTTTCGCGTTGCATGATATAATTCGCACTCTTAATAAAACAGCGACTTAACTCGAAATTTGGAAGTAAGGCAATTTGAACTCTAATTGTATATGTTAAATTCTAATATTATATTTGCGTTAAATCTTTGCAATAGAGTTCAAATTTGTTTAATCCAAAATACTGAGATAAGTCTCTGTTTTATTAGGGGTGCGATATATGTAATATGTAACGGGTATTAAAGCGATCATGCATAATGTTTACCTTTTTAAAAAATAACCATAAAAAAGGTAAACATTATCCCTTTACAATCGACCCATAGTCGAGCGTGCATCTAACTTTTGAAAAATCTGGCGCTTGTTTTAACTTGTTTTCCGCGACGCAATCGACATCGGTCGATCGTGCATGATGTATCCCTTCCATAAAAAAATTAATTGAACGCGTAGCGACCTGTCGTCGCGTCACAGTACCTAGTCAGAGATGGCGGCGAATTTTGGCGGACGAAGCGCTCCACGTAAGTATTTATAATTATTTGTTTTTGATGGAATATTATAAGTAAAACTATTTAAATTTCTTAGTACTGAGTTAGTTAATTGTATTATCAATCTTTTTTTAAATTATCTTTATTACTAAATCATTTATTCCGCATCAAATTAAAACATGCACGATCGTGCGGGTTAGGTGTTACGTATACTTTTTTGTTGGATGTATAGTACTATGTCATTTGAACTTTAATGTGTAATATTTGTTTACTTTAGGCGCCCTGCCTGACGAGGATATCTTGCAAGCCCTTGGCGATGGAAACGAGTCTGACATCGATTATTTCAACGACTCCGATGACGAGGAACGTTTCTTCAATCCTAGTGTCTTAGACGACCTAGATTTTCCCGAAGATACTGCTGAAAACCAAAGAGAAGTTCAGGACGAAGATATTTCTGTACTAGAACAACCGGCACCACCACCATCTTCGACAATAGAACGTCCGAGTCGCCCTGGTTCTCGCCCTCGCCGCTGGAGAGAAAGAATATTTGAAGATAAGGAGCATACCTACCCGAATCGGCCTATTAAACCGGTAAAACAACCCATTCAATATCTAGAAGACTATTTTAACGAACTCTTCTATGAAACAGTCAGTAATTGTACTAATTTATATTATTTACGAAAGAATGGGACAGAATTAAAAACCACGAAGACTGAGATACAGAAACTTTTTGGGATCCATATTTTGATGGGATGTATTCCATTCCCAAGACTGCCAATGTACTGGCGTAGTGATATTTCCTTAAACAAGGTAACTAGCAAAATGAGCCGTGATCGATTCCTACAATTACGCAACGCACTGCATGTAGTAGACTGTGATACGGCACCGCCTGAACAGGCATCAAATCCATTATGGAAAATCCAACCTATGATTGATATAGTTCGTAGTGGATGTTACAAGCAGGAAAGAATTCCAGGCTACTACTCCATTGACGAGCAAATGATCCCATTCACTGGTCGATGCCCGTTGAGACAAGTGGTCAGAAATAAACCACGACCAGTTGGGCTGAAAAACTATATCCTAACAACAAGTGATGGGCTAATGTTGGATTTCGATATTTATCGAGGAGCTCGAACAATGTTCGCCGACACTAATCTTGGACTTGGACCTTCTGTTGTCTTGCATCTATCTAGAAGCGTACCCGCAGGAAGCTGTTTATACCACGATAGACATTTTACAACAATACCATTGATAGAAGAACTGCAAAAGAGGAACCTGCATAGCACAGGAACGATCATGGCGAATAGGATACCAGACAAGACTAGTTTAAAGTTCAAGAAGGATGCTCAAATGTCTCGTGGTGAGAGCCAACAGATGGTAAGAGAACCTACAGTATTAGTGAAGTGGAAAGACAATAAGTCCGTGTTGATTGCTTCTAATTGCACTGGATCAAACTCTACCGACACAGTTAAGAGATGGAATAAGCGCACGCGCTCCTACGTTGATGTGACTGCACCAAAAATCATCCAAAATTATAACCGCCACATGGGAGGAGTAGATGTTCTCGACCAACAGGTTGAATACTACAGAACATTTATAAAAACTCGCAAATGGACCCTGAAAGTATTAATCCATTTTTATGATTTAGCTTTAGTTAACGCTTGGCGAGCTTACAAGATAGATTGTACTTTGAATAATTACAGACGAAATAAAACATTAGATTTATTAGATTTTCGTCTTGAGTTATCTGAGGTTTTGCTGAATTCCCCTGAAAACCCTCGCACAGAGAGCATCGAAGATGTAGAAAACATAATGCCTAGGAAATATAAAAAAACTATAAAGCCACCATCAACATTGCGATACGATGGGTACGATCATTTGCCAGTGTTTGATGATCTAAAATCGCCTAGATTTTGCCAGTTAGAAACTTGTAGTAGTCGCACAAAAGTTCGTTGCATGAAATGTAACGTATATCTTTGCGTCATTCGGGGCCACAATTGCTTCAAAGATTTTCACACTAAATGATCATGTTATAACTATTTCATGTTAATTTTTAATGTTTACGCCAAAGTTTAATTACATATCTGTGATTTAATGATAAAAAGAGTTTATGCTAGTATTTAAGTTCTTAATGTTCCTTTTTTGTTGCTCAATATTAATAATTATGAAGACTGATTATTGTAATTCCATTTTTTTCTAAAAATAAATAATTTTGATTCTTATTTTTGGTTTAATTATTGCAATACACGTACTTATACGTAATGGTGCACGAACGTGCACATGTCAAATAATTCCTAATGTGCACGAACGTGCAAGCGATTTTCAGGAAATCTAGGGCGTTCAGATTTTTTTCAGTATTTTTCCTGGGTACCTTGCATCCCTATAAATACAACCTATATCATAAATTACAGAAAACCGAAATTATTTTCGTCCGGTTGTAAAGGGTTATGCATGATCGCGTTAATACCCGTTACATATTATATATACAAACCTTTCCTCTTAATAATATTAGTATAGATTAAATTAATTAGTAGACTAGAAACTGTTGATGATTTTTTTTATAAAAACCGGTTTGGTTTTGGGTGAGAAAACATGAGAATACGAGATGAAAACTATCAATATATTCCGTTCGAACCCAGCGCTTCAGCAATACATCTATAAATAACTTTTCCTTTAAACGTTTCGATGACCGCTTATCCTCTTTAGCACTGTATAAGATCAACATTATACGAACGCAGATATTATAATCACAGTTGTTTTATCCATCAGCCAAATCAGTTTATCCGCTATACGATCCTAGAATATTAAAATATAGAAGTACTTAAGTAATACAAAGAATTAATTTCGTAGTATAATTATTGTAATCCTAGGACTCATGCTTTTTTTTTTTCTTTTTTTTTTTTTTTTTTTTTCCTGGGACTCAATCAATCAATCAATCAATCAATCCTTTATTTGCTTAGAATATGGTTACATTTTACAGTTAGTCAGTTTTAGATAGTACAGCATATTCTGCCACATGTGGCGTGCAAATTTTAAATAATAAACATTAATTAATATACTTAACAGCTAAATACAATTACACCATTAGTTTCTAAAATTATTATCACATGTATAAATATAGTTGAGGTCCAATTAGAATATTTAATAATGAAATAATTTAAAATTAATGGCCATGTTAGAATATGTTTAACAATTTGAAAAAGATAATAAAATTAAAATAAAGCAATAAAAAATGCTTGTTGATGATTAGTATTAAGTGGTATAAATAAATAGTCCAACTGTACATCCCTTAAGAGGTCGGCAGAGGTTACAGGGTTTTAAGACGGCCTGCTAAAATGTTTGCATTTCTGTGCGGAGCCATCGTGGTAATATTGTGTATGATCGTGGTAACTTTTAAGTTAATCTTATATATTATATCTATATGCGGCGCGGCAAAGCAGAAACGTGTGTAGCCGGGCGACCGGGCAGCGCAGCACGGCACCCGCGGGGCGTCCGCGCTCGTACGCCCCTTTCCCCGTTGCCTTCTCCTCGCGCCTCGCACACCCGAAAGCGTCACTCGATTGACTGGTTTCAAGCTCTCACAGCTCACATCTCTGCTACACACAGCTCACATCTCCTCTCCGCTACGCATCTGCTCTCCACTTTGGTGGAAATAACGTGCCAGCTTCGCAGCTCTTCTCATGTCGTCTCGTCTCCTCTCTGGTTTGGTGGATACCGGGCCTAAGACTTGGCGCCTGGTGCGGCGTGCCGGTACTGACTCTTCTCACATTATATGAAGAGACCAATATCCAACAGTTGAACAGTTTATAAACAGGGTTGGTTAACATAATAATATCACTAGATCTTTCCTACGGTTTTGCTCGCATAAATGTAGTTTAGGTTAGTAGGTAATAGTCCTTTTTCTGGATGAAAGGTTTTTGTTCACGCTCATAGCCAGTTGCACTCACTGATCGGTAAACGATTAGTGAGGTTAAGCAACGTTGGGTGCGGTCAGTCTATAGATGGGTGACCGCCTAGTGGTATTTCATCAAGAGCGTCTCCGTGTTTCGGAGGACACGTAAAAATTTGGTCCCGGTTGTTGTCAAATTGCCACCAGTCGTTAAGCCCTACGGGCGGCTTGAACAACTCTTGACAACAGGTTGGCCACTAACCACACGAAAAGAAAGAAGAAAAAGAGTTCTTATCTTGTATCACGTCATCTGTATAAATCACATTTTAGCAAATAAACAATTTGATTTCATTATGTTTTCTGTTCCCCTGACAACGTGTATACGAAATTTCATGATGATCAGTCGAGTAGTTAAGGCGTAAAAGCGTAACAAACAAGCAAACTCACATTCACATTTATAATATAAGTAAGGATGTTGGTTACTATGACGTACAATTTGACCGCATGAATAGCGCAACAGTCAAAGTAGTCACTTCACCACACGTGTAGCGTATTCAAATCCGCAACGACCGCATGCACTGCATTAAAATAGTACGTAATAATGATTCATAAATAATTATTAATAGTCAACGTGGTATGTTTGGCCACATTTCTTTGTACTCAGCGCATTAGTAATGATGTTAACGCAATTGCGTTAGTCAGCTGCGCGTGCGCAGGAGATCCGTGAACATCACTCACGGTGATCGACAATTACTAGTCATCACTGCGCAAAAACGCTAACAAAAAGTATTCCCAAGAATTCCTTTCTTAGTAAAAGAATGTGTACATAAATTGTTAAGGTTTTTTAGTTGGTATAGAGTACGATTCTAGGTAATGGCGCCCAATTTTAAAGATTGACCGTCTGCTCAGTAGACATATTCATGTAATATAGTACACGTATACATATAATATAGTGTGCACTGTATAGTTTGATCGGATAGCAAACCGATTCGATCGGAAAGAGCCTTACAAACCAACTAACCGTCCAAACCGAATGGAGAGAGATCAAGACCAAAGGCTTTACGTACACTACAAGGCTCAGGGTTTACAACATCGCTAAATTCCGAAGTATGGTTTGCTATTGAGAATATTTCGACAAAAAAACTCACCTGGAATTCAAACCCGAGACCTCGCATTTACTACCGCTAGGGTCACCGACGCAGTTTATAGTAAGAACTAAGGTACAAAAAATAATACGGCCCGCCTAATGGTGGTTATCGTGGTAAGATCACTAGCTACACCAGAAGTATGAATCGAGTATTGACAGCATTGGATAAAAATATATATACCTATGCGAAACGTGGATAGTCCCAAAAACACTTATAACTCTTAAATACACACATCAAAAGTGTCTAGGGATCAAATACGTTTTGAAGGCTCACCGCAATTGAGCATTATTATTTGAACATTTTTAACTTTTTAGTGATTTTCACTATTTGAAAAACGTTTTTTTTTTAAATTTCTATATAAATAGAAAATCAACTGTCAATCAGGATTACTATAAAAGTCTGTAATAGCGTTTTTATAAAACCATTACAATTTCTGCATCGGAACTAAAAAAATAGCTTCAATGTGGAGCACAGACATCATTTAACACGAGAAGAGGTGATGAGAGCCGTCGGAATATTGCAAGCTGGTTCCAGGCAACGTACTGTGGCTGTCGCTCTTGGCACTACACAGAGCGTTATAAGACGTCTCTGGACACGCTATCGTATCACGGGCAGCGTGGCCGAGCGACATGGAGGACGATTTCGCATCACCACTCGCAGACAGGACCGGTACATCCAAAATACTGCTCGACGGAATCGTAACATGACCGCCATGACGTTAACTACGAAGCTCCACAGCTCTTCAGGCTTGCTGATAAGTGACCAAACCATCTGAAATCATTTACGTGAAGTTACCTTTTTTTTTATAAGTACTTAAAAATGTACTTGATCACGAGCAGCGATAGCTCAGTGGGGAGACCAACAGACTGCAATGCAGAGGGTCTCGGGTTCGAACCCACGTCGCGCACCTCTGACTTTCGGAAGTTATATGACTTTTCGAAATTATGTGCGTATTGATTGACAATTATCGCCTGCTCCGTGCCTCGGAGAGCACGTTAAGCCGTTGGTCCCGGCTGCCATGAACATCTATGGCAGTCGTTATTGGGAAGTCAGTACCCTCTAATATCCTGACACTGGTCTAGCCTTAGGTTATCGTTAGCCTTCGGGTTGCGGAGGTCAGGTGGCAGCCGCTCCGTGTAAAAACTGATATCCAGTCAAATCCGGTTAGACCAGAAAAGCCGACCCCAAGTGACTTGGGAATAATAAAGGCTAAGAGAGAAGACTTAAAAATGTACTTGATCCTTAGACACTTTTGATGTGTGTAATTATTAAGCATAATTATGCAATATGTTTTTATGTTAAAAAGGCTACATACAACGAGACAACATCGTATATTAAGGTAGGAAAGGTTACAACAGTTTCATAGAATCAAACAGACACATTTAATACAAATTATTGCAATGCTGTAATTACAGCCTTGGTACATACAAACCATTCATTGATTATAGTGCCTCTGCGCACATTTGTCATTATATTACATAAGTCATACTTATCTGTGCAGCGCTGAACACAAGCTGAGCATATAACACAAACGTACACGCAATAATAATCACTATTGCCTTAGTTACAAAGGCGATAATTCTTTGCATAAATATGTTTATTGATATCAATTTGCGCCGACAATTAAAGGAAAACCACGACTGAAATTGGGGTCAGCTAGAATACGTTTTGAGTGTAAATTACAATTGTAATCGAGATACAAATGTAGCCTCGGGGGGCTGGCAGAGGTGTAGCTCCTTGTTGTAATATTCACATTATTATTAGTTGTTAAGTAATTTAAATGTTATTGTTTAATGGGCCTTTAATAACAACAATGTGTAATAAAATATTTACTTAATAATGATGTGCTACATACAAGAAGATAAATCTTAAGCATTCTTTAGTAAAACAAGTTTGAGTGCATGCTCTCCTTCTAACTTGTTCAGTCTTTTGAAAAAGACAACTCCCGCTTTAGGAATAAATTCTGTGTCGCGGCAAACTTTACAAACATTCAAACAACGGAAACGAAGAACACCCAGACTTGAACAACCATTTGTGGATTATAAGAATGTTTGTCCCACGTGGAATTCGAACCCACAACACTCGGCAGTGGCGAGGCGACCACTTAAACCACTACACCATCCGTGCAGCCGAACTTAGCTGATTAATGCTATATTTTAATAAATACTTATTAAAATATGTTTATTACATAATTATACTATTGCACTCAAACTTGTTGTTTCAGTAATCGCTTGGCTTAGACGTAGTGAGCTAGAGAGCATGCGCTCTAAATTGTGTTACAAAAAAAACCTTCATAATAGGAGTTAAAGTATGAAGTTGCCGTTGTATAGTAATAGATACTTTGAATTGACATAAAACCTTCTTGGTCTGAGATTTTCGAGTGAAACCTTTTTCAAATGATACCCATTACATTCTTCTTTTCGAAAATGTGCAACATTCGATTTTTGATTTCAAATGTTTTTTTTTTTCAGCTCACACGGGGAAGATGGACGCTTCGAAAATCCGAGTAATTTTTGAATACGATATCCGACGCGTCACTAATGCGGCAGAAACGGCTCGCAATATCAACGCTGCATTTGGAGAGGAGATTGCTAATGAACGCACCGTGCTTTTTTGGTTTAATTAAATGGTTTCGTAATGGAAGCTTCGACTTGAAGAACGAACCACGTGGAAGACCGCCCACACAGGTGAATAACGCTGAATTGAGGGAGATGCTGGAAGCCGATTCGAGTCAAACTACCCTGGTATTAGCGGCATGGTTTAACGTTATCCTTCCTACAATATAGGCTCATTTGCATCAAATCAATAAGATAAAAATATGAAAAATGGGTGCCTCATGATTTGACTGATCTGCAGAAAGACTGTTGAAACTTGTGTTGCCTTGTTGAATCGGTACTGAAATGAAGGAATATTGGATTGAATTGTGACATGTGACGAAAAGTGGATTCTTTACGATAACCGTAAGCGAAAAATGCAATGGCTGACCCCAGGTCAAACGCTGCAACAGTGTCCTAAAGGAAAGCTTACCGATAAAAAGGTAATGGTAACTGTTTTGAGGTCTCTTCATGGTGTTATTCACTACAGCTTTCTCAGGTCTGGTCAAGAAACAACAGCAGATGTTTACTGTGCCGAACTTCGAACAATGATGGTGAAACTAGCAGTGAAACAGCCCCGACTCGTGAATCAACCTTCACCATTATTGCTCCATGATAACGCAAGACCTCACACTGCACGACAAACCGTTGTAACTTTACAGGAGCTGCAGTTAGAAACCATACGTCATCCTCCGTACTCGCCAGACCTTGCTCCAACGGACTACCATTTTTTCAGTGATTTGGACAATTTCCTACATGATAAAAGATTTTCTTCCCAGGTGGCAGTACAAAATGCTTTCAGACAGTTTGTCGAATCTAGATCCCCGGAGTTCTATCGTAAAGGCATAAATGATGGATCCTAAACTGTTAAAGCGAGAGATAATTTAATTTTGAAAATAAATTTGGCTTCCTCGGTGGCGTAGTGGTTAGTGTAACCGACTGCCACGCCTGAGGTCACGGGTTCGATTCCCGCACGAGTCAAACATTTGTGTGCATGAACATGGATGTTTGTCTTGGTCTGGGTGTTTCTATGTAGGTATAATATGAACATATTTACAAAAAAATAAGTATATGTTAATCCATTGTCAAGTACCCATAGTACAAGCTCTGCTTAGTTTGGGCTAGATGGTGTTGTGTGTATGTAATAGAATATTATGTATTACTATTATTACATACACGTGTACTTAAGTAGTTTAAGTAAAAAATTAACTAATCTATTCTTGATTTGAGCAATACATCCATTATGATATGCAGGAAAATTACAATCAGCTGCGTTATTCGTATTTAATCATCTTATTCCTAGAAATAAATAGCTTCCAACTATACTTATACTTATACCATGTCATCTCTAAAATGTATAAAGAAAATTAAATTCGAAATAATTATATAGATACGTTCCATTGAAAAGATCATTGCCAATTTTTCGGTGACTGTACGATAATTATCATGAGTACATATTCTCAAAGATATGTGAAGTTTGCCACTTCGTGGGCCTGCCCGCCACCCGATCGGCACCAGGTCCGAGAAGCGGCGTGCGTGTTCCCACGCGCGCCTCTGTGTCGTGTGTCCATCAAACAAGTGGGGACAGTAGGACTTAAATCTAGTGGTGACTAAAGCCTGTCTTGTTGTGTAGTGGCCTGTCGTTGCATACGGCGGGCCGAAACCTTGGCGGGGTCGCGACAGCATGTGAAAGTGATTCGCGCAGCCACGCCAATTGCGGTTTTGTCGAGGAACACCGCGGTAGGTTTAGACAGTATTCCGGGAGGTCCATTATTATCATCATTACCATCTTTCTCTTTTACCCCGGTTAGTCCGACATAACCCTCCGCCCACACCTGCGGAAGAGTATGCGTCAATGCATTCCCCCACGTAAAAAACAGAAGTTAACGTAGTAGTACTTTTTTTTTGGATGGAAAATACCCTATATCCTTTTCCAACGTATATGCAAAATTTTATGCTGATCGGTTGCGTAGTTAAGGCGTGAAAGCGTAACATTCAAATTCAAATTATTTATTTCGTTTTAACAATAAATATCCTTAAGTCAGTTTGTGGAAGTCTCCTTTTAAGCATTTAATGCCTGTGTTAGGAGGCTCCGCTCTTCCATACCGAAAAATTACATATTTAAAATAAAAATTTATGGACAATTCACAATGATATAAAATAATTAATTAAAATAATAATATTAGATTATTTGACATAGCAAATAAAATCGTTACAAAACAGATAAAAATTTTTGTTTACAATTTTATTTACTAATATAAATTAATGCGAGCAATCTTTGTGTGTTAGTGCAGAGTGTGCGTGTGCGAGGGTGTGTGTGTGTGTAAGCGTGAACGCGTGTTTGTGTATGTGTGTTTGTTTACGAGAATGTGTAAGTGTTTGTTTGCGTAAAGGAGACTGTAGTTGGAAGTTCGTGATGTGTGGTAATGTGTTTTATTTTAAGTGTTGCAGCAGTGCTTCCGTTTCACCAAAGGTTAGTGTCATAAGCATAACCCAGCAAATTACAGCCTTTTTAGCTTCGTAATAGTTTAGCAGCTCGTTTACTTGTTATTGTTTGTAACAAATAAATTTACATTCACATTTATAATATTAGTTAGGATTTCAACGTATTAAGTTAGCGCATTAATCGGTTATTGCAAACTAAGGTGTTCGGTCATATTACACCAAATACTTCGAAAAGTTGGGATCAAACTTGAGACACTAGGTTATAGCTGCTATGCTATCCTTCTCTCTTCTCCCTAGCCTTTATTATTCCCAAGTCACTTGGGGTTGGCTTTTCTAGTCTAACCGGATTTGACTGGATATCAGTTTTTACACGGAGCGGCTGCCACCTGACCTCCGCAACCCGAAGGCTAACGATACCCTAAGGCTAGACCAGTGTCAGGATATTAGAGGGTACTGACTTTCACAATAACGACTGCCATAGATGTTCATGGCAGCCGGGACCAACGGCTTAACTTGCTCTCCGAGGCACGGAGCAGGCGATAATTGTCAATCAATACGCACATAATTTCGAAAAGTCATATAACTTCCGAAAGTCAGAGGTGCGCGACGTGGGTTCGAACCCGAGACCTACTGCATTGCAGTCTGTTGGTCTCCCCACTGAACTATCGATATAGCTGCTATGCTATATAATAAATATATATTTTAAGAATATTTTCCTCAATTTCTACTCTACTAAGGCACAGACATGTTGTGTTATTCCAAGAAAAGTTAATTGTACAGCGTGTACGAGTTATGAATGACCGGGAATGTTCTTGACACACATTTGTGGCGGCAATGAAGGACCCGTTCTGTAGGGTCACCAATCACCATATATTGTATTATGTAATGAGAATTTTAACAGAAAGATTATACAATATACTTTATTATTAATTGGTATTACAAGCTATCCGTACTGACTGACAGACTGTACGTATGCGCAACAATTCGGAGACGCTATGTTCAGTCCGGCCATCATTGATTGCGCGATCTGTACTTAATTGTAAACAACAAAACCTATATATCTATACCTACGCCTATGTCCAACAGTCGAGTTTTTAGACTGAGATGATAAGTTGTATAATAAACAAATTCTTAATAAGTCGCTGTAAAATTAATAGACAGTATTCACTCAGTGGTAGAAATTCGACCATAATCATCTTTGAAAATTTGGGGAAGACATACATATATGAATAAACATATTACCAATATATTAATAATTATTAAGATGCAATTGTAAAATTGAGAACTTTTACTAAAATATATAAATTATTATTAATACATGTCCATTTTTTTACCTTAACCGAGTTCCTACTTAAAATACAAAACAGTTCAGTAGGTACAATTGAATAATAAGTCAGGACTAACTGTATTCAAATGTTTTTTAATTGCTAATACAAAACCCCGTCGTTGTTTAGTACCTAACAAAAACAAAGAAATACATTTGTTGACAAACAGAGAAGAAAAAGGTAGTAATGTACAGATATTCCGTGAAGACGTTTAAAAGTTGGAGACTGGCATTAAAATTTACTTGGATAACAAAGTAACTGGGCTAGAATTTGTATATCCATTTACATTTACCTTTCAGCAGTGATAGCTTAGTGGGGAGACCAACAGACTGCAATGCAGAGGGTCTCGGGTTCGAACCCACGTCGCGCACCTCGGACTTTCGGAAGTTATATGATTTTTCGAAATTTTGTGCGTATTGATTGACAATTATCGCCTGCTCCGTGCCTCGAAGAACACGTTAAAGCCATCGGTCCCGCCTGCCATGAACATCTATGGCAGTCGTTATTGGGAAGTCAGTGCCCTGTAATATCCTGACACTGGTCTAGCCTTAGGGTATCGTTAGCCTTCGGGTTGCGGAGGTCAGGTGGCAGCCACTCTGTGTAAAAATTGATATCCAGTCAAATCCGGTTAGACCAGAAAAGCCGACCCCAAGTGACTTGGGAATAATAAAGGCTAGGGAGAAGAAGATTTACATTTACCTATCATTCGTCAGATAGCTGGCCCGAGGATTGTTATATTGGTATTTTTGCACAACAGATAGGAAGCAGGCAAATACATTGTTTAAATTTGTTTAAAATATTTAGAAACCTCCTTGAATATTATACATAGAAAAACGTGCATGTTGCATATATGAATGCATAAGCACCTATCACCTATACCTAGTGAGCTTTTCTTGCAATTTCAAGTAGAGAAGTAAACAATAACTACAACTGGTAAGTACGAACATTTTAATTATTGAAGAGATCCAAGAAATTTGACGTCTTCCAACCATTCCCCTCTTTAACGTTAAAAACTAATACAATTTATTATTACTATAAAAGAATATTCATCTTTAAATCTATAGTAATAAAGTACAAATTAACATAACACAGATAGTGCATAGTTAGTCTTCAAAACAAATGCACTGTATCGTATTCGAAGAATTAAAGATGGCTGAATCACTTTCTTCGCATCGAGTTTTTAGTATTTTTGTCCTTATGGGATTTAGGTCATGATCGACCGTCTGCCGTCCTACTTTGGCTTTCCAATATGAATTACGGCCTGTTTTTATCCTGCTTTAATGAATTATTGGTAAAGCACAGCTGTTCTCCACACATGGGACAATGCTTTTGTATTTCGGAGTGTAATCCAAATGGATTGCGTCTTGGTTAAGTCAAAGACATCAAAAGTAACACTAAGTTTTTAAGTGGGACTTTTGCTTTATTAAATTGTGCCACTACCAGTGCTCCAAGAGTGGTAGGTTGGATGTCCTAACGAGACAAAAAATTGCTTGATATATAAATTGTAGTTCCGAGTTTGGGTGTCCTTTATATTAGTAGTTTTGATATTTTTAAAGTTCCTCAGAGTATAAAGGTAATTCCTAATGTAGGGTGGTATTTATAAACCGTTTCACTACTGGGCCCGAGCCTCTCTTTAGTATGAGAAGGATCAGGCCTTAACTTCGCACATCCTCTCTCCCTCAGACATGTTTTGTTGATTGATTTCCTTCACCGTTTTAAAGCGAGCGATAATTACCTATTCAATACGCACATACCTACTGTTTCATGTTTTAGTGCGTGCCTTGGAATCTAAATTGAGATCTACGTGGCAAACCAGCGATCTACCACTAAACTGTCGTTTTTATTAGAAAATAATTACAATATATATATATATATATATATATATATATATATATATATATATATATATATCTTATGTGGAGGCCAGTCAGTGCAGACCGGCGACACTTCGACCCAGTGGGATCTTTTGTGTCGACACTCCCCCAATAACGACTGCCATAGATGTTAATGGCAGCCGGGACCGACGGCTTAACGTGCTGTCCGAGGCACGGAGCAGGCGATAATTGTCAATCAATACGCACATAATTTCGAAAAGTCATATAACTTCCGAAAGTCAGAGGTGCGCGACGTGGGTTCGAACTCGAGACCCTCTGCATTGCAGTCTGTTGGTCTCCCCACTGAGCTATCGCTGCTAATAAAATAATTACAATAATATTATCTATTACGCTGTGCTGTGTAAATGAATTTTCTTTCAACAAATCTTAAGTGCTCTGTGCTAGTCGTACGTAGATCAGCATTGTGCCTGGTGGTTGATGGTAATAAGCTTGCCTGGGACCATAGCTGGCAAAATATGACGTAAAGTAACCACGTTTCCAGATCAAATAATAGTGGTCTAATGGCCAAGTCAATTTGCTGCAATAAACATTCATAAGTAATATTATTACACTTGTGCTTAATATGAAAACCAGTTATTTCTGCGAGAACTACAATTATTTCTAGTAGCGATTAATGTTATATGCTACTTAAAATTATTAGCCGGTTGTAAAGCTGCAATTGCGCATATACAAGGTGGCGCAAATGTTATCACATTAAATAATATACTACCTTAAGCTGGTTGATATAAGACGGTTAACATAAACAAAAAACCTATTATCGCAGAAATTAAGAAATTGTTTACGTAGAACTAAATAAATAAAATAAAATTAGACACAAATTGGAACACCATTGTAACCAATCGTGCACTGTAGCCAGCTCGTTAACGATCATAGGTACCGAGAAATCATCTTTGTCAACTCGCTAGGAGCCGGAAATTCCCGGACTCGATACAATACGACGGTTTTTTTATATCGCTGCTTAAGGTCTTTGGCACCTAAGTACAGTTACCTCTGCACTACATGATGTTCTAAAATTTCTAAATTATGACAACAAAAGACATGTCCTGTGGCTAAACTACTGAATACATTTGGTTCATAATTTCGTCCCATAGGTAGAAAAAAGTTTCATCTGCAAAACATCAAGTTTTCAGTAGAGCGTTTAAGAAGTTTTGCGCGCCGAGTTTTCTTTATAACTAGCTAATTACTCGCATTAGACATTTAATTTTTTTAAGGTATGATTTGAGCACAATACTGTTTTATTTTTTATATTTTTTTTATTTAAAAAACTCTATTAGAATGTAAATAGTGTGTTTTATGTGTATATGGAACGTTACAAGACCAATGGGATTCTCGATAGATGTTTTTTTGTGAACATGGCACATTGTTTGACGAAAATAACGACGCTGCATCTGCACATGAAACGATATTCTATGGAATATCAGGATCACTGTTATGTTTTATCTGACATTTGAGAAAAAAAAAAACATAATAATTATGTAAATCTTCAATTTTATTATACTGTTAAACGTTACTAGGACGTATAATAATTAGTAATGTATAATACTATGTTGGTTTTTAGTCTTTGTAAATAAAAGTCCAAAGTTATAAAAATTATTTTTGATACACTCAAATATTAAAATAAAGCAGTCATAATCATGTCATAATCAATACATCTAAAAATAACATAAAATCTTTCTTATTGATATTAATACCCGTGTGTATGTAATTTAACTCATACAAAATATTACTTATTGAAAACAACAAAAATATTTAGAACTATAATTGCGGTACATGTTATGTGGTATATTAACAATTTAAAAATCAAATCCAATAATTATAATATGAAATAAATTATAATGTTATCACATATTTCCCCTTTAATCACAACCCATAATCAGTCAGCACATAAAGAAACTTAATCTAACTACGCATCAGGTTCATTATCAGTATCATTGTCATTACGAGTACTGTTTTCGTTAATTAAATAAGGTGAAGAATTAAAATAATTATTATACTGGGCAGGAATGATTCCTGAATCACATAAACTAATAATATCTTTGTACTTATCAATATTTAAAGCAATGGCCACGTTATATGCTTTGACAATTTCAGGAATTTCTTGAGATAGTCTTGTCGTGGATTTTATAATTAAGGTTTCATATTTTCCTGACAGATTGTACTTATAATTCAATTTGTATGGATGATCCCTATGAACAAATACCTTTTTAATGCGATTCCATGCTATTTTTTTGCCTCGACTGTTTTTGTTCCAAACACTGTTATTAATGTGACCCTTAAAGTCATAAAAATAATTTTGGCTCATATTTGTAACTTCGTACGGACAACCAATTTATTATATTGGAGATTGTATCAAGATATGTATATATTTATTAAATAGATAAATACATTTAAAAAAAACGTGGATACTCCGCGGTAACAACTAGTATAAAAAAAAAACTTAGTTAATAAATAAACCGCTATGGAAATCAATTTATCATTATGATACGTTTAGCGATATACTTAGCAGAACTTATACGTATATAATGTGTAGCAACCAAGTGAAATATTATGGTAATCGTGCTCAGAACCTATCATTACGGCTGTTTCATTTAATATCCAATGAACAGATACACCGGTACACTTACGTACAAAAGATTATGTAAAGCAGTTCTGAATAAAATGTATATGATAGGGCTTCTGTCTGCCATTTTTAATGTGCAAGCTCGAAATAGGAAGACAATACTTCTTCAAAGGTTAGGTATATAATAATATCAACCCTGTATTCAACTGTCCCACTACTGGGCATGGACCTCTTCTCAGTGTGAGAAGGGTTAGGCCATAATCCACCAGAATGGCCCAGTGCGGCTTGGCAGGTTTCACATATCATCGAAAAAATTATGGAGAACTCTCAGACATGCCGGTTTTGCTCACGATGTTTTCCTTAACCGTTATAAAGCTTATACTAAAAACATTATTTTCTAAGTTCCGTTAAAAGTAGCTAACACATTCAGATACGTATGTGAAGAATTTTTAGAGTAGGAGAGCCTCGCTGATTTCAGTATGAATGGGCCGACTCGACCGGGGAAGGACTACCCTCTCACAGAATATCGGCGTGAAACAACAGTATTCCTACTGTTCTGTTTCGTTCGGTGAGTGAGAGTACCGGAGGCCCAATCACCCTCCATACCCGCTCCTTCTCCTTCCCACTTCCTTTCTTAAAGGGTCGGCAACGCGCAAGTGATGCCTCTGGCGTTGCACGCTACGGTGACCACTAACCATCAGGAGGGCAGGGCCGTATGCTTGTTTGCCACCTTAGTTGTACAAAAAAGAAAAAAAAAAGGTACTAGTGTAGATTCACAAGTGTTTTTAATATCAAAGTTTTCACCTCGACTATACCATAATCGAATTAAATATAAACTAGTGCTACAGAAACCTACTTGCATATTAAAACAATAATACTCCTATAGTTATTGTTCACGATATCCCATCATTTACTAATATTTTATCCATTTGATGGCGAAACTCCGAATCTGTCTTTTGTTACATAAATAGTTCCAACATTGTCGCTGTGTCGCTACTGTCTTCGTCAAAGTTCTTCGCGTTACAAGTCTTCGCTATGAACGTAAAAATATTGTTGCTGGTTATTCTTTTGTCAGTTTTATTAGTAGAATGTAGTAGTAGTAATATTGTAGATGTAATAATCTCGTTTATAATGTTAGATGAAAGACCTACCTCACTGCTGGTGCCGAATCTATGTTGGAGTAGCTGTAAGTATACATTTATATTCCTTTGTATGTAGCTGCCTATAACAGAGGCATGAAATATGTTTAGTTGGGGTGCTGACAGATAACAACACCGCATTGCTTCAAGCAATCATTTTGACTTCTTGAAGATTCCCCATTCCACCAGTAAGCCCTGTTGATGATATACCATCGTCTCTTCACCATTGTAATAAAAGAGAGGTCCGCTGTACCATCCAGGGGCCAAGCAGGTCTTGTCACCAAATCTACGGATTCGGTTCTTATAAGCGCGAGCTTTCTCGAGCTGGCAACTTTACCTATTCTCCAAATAGGTTCCGGCATCATCAAGTGGATTCCTACTCGCAACTCTGAGAGATGCTAGAGATGAACCTCTCTGAAGCCGGGGGACACGGGTAGGATAGATAACTTGGACAATTAACTAGCCGGTTAATTTCTGTCTTTTTACTATCGCTAATCCTAGACAAGCCAGCAGACTGTGTGATAGGCGGTAACCACTGAATGAACATGATGAAAGAGCGATGTAATATTTGCCAGGATTGATGAGCTATTGGACGCCAAGACGTCGCACTCATGATTAAGAACCTCAATAATTGTGCTCAAAACTAGTCAAGCAAACCCAGTTTAAGCGTTTAATAGATGAAATTATGATAAACGCTTTTGTGGTTTCTTGGCATTGCAAAAGCTATTCCAGAGAAACAGAACCAATCCTCTGCCAACTATTAATTCCTGTCTGTTAAACTAAACTATTATGACTTTAATGTGACGGTTTATTACTGGATTACTTATGGAGTCGAAGTACGAGGCTTACACCTATTATACACATGCCACAAATCCGGGCAGAGAACCAAGAATTGACAAAAGTGACTTTACGATTACAGCAAATAGCAAACTTATGTTTTATGTGATAAGGTACAATTTAAAACAATGCGATCTAACGGTACATATAGTTCAGTAAAACTCAGTAAAAAAATGTTTATTACTAGTTGTCGATCGCACAATTTTTTGTCTCGTATGGGATTCAAACTTATACCCATTTGACGTAGAAGGGGCGGCAAAGTGACCACTTAAACCACTACGCCATCCGTACAGCTCTATGACACTTATATTGATACTTTATAATATTTACGTAAAATAAAAAGTTTGATTTTGTTGAAACAATAGACAGATTACACCAGGCAGTACATGTGCTTGTATGCCTATTTTGCAATAAGCTGCAGCTTGGTTATATTTGCCTGACTTACTGCGATACGACAAAAATATTTTTGCTGCTGTTACCGCCTTACATCAGGTTAATAAAGAACCCATCAGTTATCAATACAAATAAAAAATCTACGTCCTTGTGACTCGCCTACCCTAGTTGGGTCGCTCCAGGTTTAAATAGAACATGACTGTATGGATATTGCTATGAGTGATATAGCGATCATCTCGCCTGGTTAATTTACCTTTTAATTATTCGGTAAACCTTTTTTAGAAAAGGTTTACTGATATACACATGTATATACGTTTTTTTAAATTTTGGATCCCTCGGTTTACATACAAAGGCCTGTTTAAGAGCACCTTGAACCGATGGGCGTGTATGAGGAATGTGATGAAAGTGAAGCCAGAGAAGTGTGTCAGGATCGTAGCAAGTGACAATCCGTAGTCTCTGCCTAGCCCTCTGGGAAATAGGTGTGAATTCATGTATGTATGTATGGATTACAGACTTAACATCATATAGAGATGTCGAACCTTCTTCACCACAATTAGTAGTGCCTAATCTAGAGGCTTTTTAGAATCGCTGATTCAGTATTTTGTTAATCTAAGTCCTTAAAGAAAGATAGAGTCCGACAATTGCAGGAGAGGTACCATAACTGAAAATAAACACCCGTTTTAAAACGGTATTCACATTTTTAAATCTGATTTATAGCTGTGGGTAGTCTATTGAAATTAAACTGCTATATACGGAATTTATCGCGTTGTTTATTTGACACTTTATTACAAAATATTGAAAATTGTTACACTACTACTACTATTAAACTTTACTAATTTTTTAGTAGTAGTAGTGTAACAATTTTCAATATTTTGTAATAAAGTGTCAAATAAACAACGCGATAAAATCCGTATATAGCAGTTTAATTTCAATGAATAATATTCGCGTAAATAGAAGACAATATTATGTGGGTAGTCTAATTTTCTTGTGATGATCTAGTAAATTAAAGACTTACCTACTTGTATTTTCAGATAAATTAAAGAACCTGGCCAGGAGTTTAAACTCCGCTGGCATCAACACAGCCAGTTCTCTTCAGCGCAATAGAACCGAGTATGAATTGCAGTACATACTGATAATGGTTGACTTATCATGCCCTAACGCTGAAAGGTTTTTGATCAAGGTAAGTGCCTAGTATTTTCTTCCAAGCATCATCATCTCTAGCATTTTAGAGGCTTTCTATAGTATATAATATAAAATACTCTCTTTGAAGGGGTTGCCTTCTGGCAACCCCTACTTCTGTATACACCCACATTTTGCTCGTTATGTTTTTGGGTCCTATGTCACAGGGGACGAGCTTAACGTCGTTTAACGGACACATTTCTGAACTCCGTACTTCTGACAATAAAATTTCCTGGCAAAAAACCTAATAAAAAAAAGTCCGATTCGGACATCGATGGGAGGAGTCTAAATTTAGTCAATACTAGCATAAAGTCTGGAATTCTGCCCGGTTAACCAAGTCAAAGACAAATATCATTTATTGATTTGAGTTTCAAACTAACATTTACGTTAAAGTTTATAAGTTTTTCTGTACGCTCATTTATTGTAAATATGGATTCTCAGTAAGGGAATTAGTGTAATTCTTATGAGAATAAAGTTCTTAAACCAGAGTTAGTGAGTTTTCTCAAGTTACTGAATATACATTTAGATAAGACTGTAGGTTTAGACAAACGGTTCAGTCCATGAGAATTTACCTGCAAGGAACTCATGACCGAGAGGGAAAGCGTAGTGGGAAAGCGGAAAATACTAAAACTACACGTGAATGATTTATAAGAGATTATAAATCATTCACGTATAGTTTCAGTATTTTACAACTCATATCAACAAAGTGTTGCAGCAATTATATCATAATATATGACTGACTATTAAGACAGCAAGATCGCGCTCTCCCATGCGGTATATAGCACAGCTGGAGGAAGTGGTTAGCCAGTCTCTATCCACTCCGTGGGAAATTCATAGAAGTGTATGTTTATATGAATTAAAATTTCTGTATTATGGTGTGCAGGCAAGCATTGATGGTTACTTTAAGGCTCCTTACCGCTGGTTGCTGGTAAGTGATGATGGACACCTGCCAGTGTTAGATGATGTCGACATCCTGGTTGATAGCGACGCTGTGATCGCTCAGAAGATCAGCGACGACGAGTATGTGTTTAGAGAAGGTAAGAAGAATTATAGATAAGACTTTTATTAACTAAGTGGTACGCAAAGGCGTACTTTACCCACATAGGCTATGTATAAAACCTATTGCCGTCTACCAGATTTCCAGACAATGCTGATAATTTCTTAACCGGCAATCAGAAGAAGAAGACGACAATCTCCTCCTTCCTCACAGATAAGATAATACTATACTAGCACCTTCTTGTATATAATCTTCTTGCATATGAAACTTTGTGTCCGAATGTCACATGCAAGTATTAAGAATGAACCGATGACAATAAAGCATCCAGACTGTAATATTAATTATGGAGGCGTAGTAGTTATTGTAACCGACTGCCACGCCTGAGGCCGCGGGTTTGATTCCCGCACAAGTCAAACATTTGTGTGCATGAACATGGATGTTTGTCTTGGTCTGGGTGTTTCTATGTACAATACGTAGGTATGTATTTACAAAAAAATAAAAATACTTATATAAGTATGTTTATCCATTGTCTAGTACCCATAGTACAAGCTCTGCTTAGTTTGGGCTAGATGGTGTTGTGTGTATGTGGTAGAATATTATTATATTATTAAAAATACTAGAATTGGGCTATCAAATGTAACAAGAATATTTCAAATCCAACCGGTTGTTTTAGAGATTGGCATTGATTTGATGATTCAAACAATCATCAAAATGTGTCCAAATATCACGGTTGAATTATTTGCCACTTTAGCAGTAAAAGACACAGCGCATATCAAACACTAATATTAAAAAGAGGAAATATTTAATTTTTGTATGTTTTTGTAATGATTTACCTCAAAAAATACTCATCCGATTTAAAAATCCTTTCGCTATTAGAAAGCTATATTATCACCGAGTAACCTAGGGTATATAATATTTTAAAAAGTACTATTATCCTAACCTTATCTAACCTACTTCTACGCAAGCGAAGCCTTATAGTATCAAATAAAAATGGTTTTTAAAATGTAGAGTCTATAATTCTACATCCAGTTACGCGTGGAATGCCGCCAAATATGTGTGCGTTTCACAAACATTTTAGTCATCGACCGGCAAATGATTCACGTAATAATCTTAGCCCCTTAAGGTATATTGCATGATAGGAATGTATTCGCTTGAGTAACCAACATTTGTCATTTAGTATTTCTCCATTCCACTTAAAAGCATATAAGGAAAATTCTGAAGTATCAAAATTAATCATACGTGTGTAGACACATGTCTTTTAACGAAGACATAGGCAGAGGTACACGGATGGCATAGTGGGAAAGCGGACGCCTCGCAATTGTCGCAGCGCTGACTGTTACGGGTTTAAACCTCATATCTGACATTTTTTTGTGTATATGTATATTATTATTCTGAGACTGGGTGTATTCTAGTGACTGTTAATTGCATGCTTATAAAGTTTTCCCTGACACAGCCAACGCCTATTGCAGTAGATGTATTTATAAAAAAAAAAAAAAATTGCATTGATTCATTTTAGAGAACGATAAGATCTGAATCTTCCTTAAATATAGTACCGTATATGATCATTTTTTATAATTGTTATTTTAAAGTTAAAGTTTATTATTTCTTAAAGTTCTAGTGACAAATAAATAAATAGACGTCCTCATTAATAAAATGCTATTCAACTCTATTGAGTTAGGTACAATGACATAAAAACAAACATAATAAACGCAAAAATACTTCTCGTAACTTATCTATTCTACATTAAAATGCACTTTATAATGTCATATTATTCGCTCAAATAATACCGGTTTATGTTCATACTAATTTAGTAACGAATTATTTTGTAATACAACACGTGAAAGCCACAAAAAACAGTTTCCCACTGACCACAAAAATCACCTTCAAAATGTATTATCACATTGTTTTTAAAGGTTGAAAGGATATCTAAAGCAAACAGGACATTGTAATCATACTCTTTGGCTTTATCTAAAAATCGGCGTTATGCGTTATTTCTCTTTTTAATAAAAAGACAACTCCTGCAGTAGGAATAAATAAATCATGACCCGGGGACTTTACAAACTTTCAAACAACGGATACAAATCGGTCCCCTATTATCTTTCTGGACGGAGCTGAGGTGGTATGAGTAACCGAACATTATTTCGCGTCGGCTACTTACGCACAATGGCCTAATTGTGGGGCTAAGTGCGGATAACACATGTCCAACTAACTAACTAACTAACAACGGATACAAAGAACACCCAGACTCGGAGCAACCATTTGTGGATCACACAAAGCTTTGTTCCTTGTTCCCACAAGGGACAAACCTTCGAACCCACAGCACAGTTTACTAAGAACAGTAGTTTATCTAAGACCGCTCGGCGAGTTATTAGCCTACTCTTGCGTTGGCGTTTAAGCTTGTCACTTTTATTTTTAGTTAAATATTATTTGCGTATTTTGAACAGCACTATGTTTTTATTAATAAATATAATATAACGTGTATTATATTATATAACGTGAGAGCAGTCGAATGCGAGAGGGCGTGCAGCGTAAGTACTTGAACGCGTCCGATTACACGACACACTCACGTCTTTCGGCCCACGCTGCCGCCACAGTATTCCGCCGTATATTATTCTAATGTGTGCATGGCAGCGCGTGCGTACAAGGCAACCGGCGCGCACGCATACATTCAAACCGGCAGCGGCACATTTCTATGAAGATGACTTACTGTTCTTAGTATACTATGCCCACAGCATTCGACGCAGTGGCAGGAGCGTGGCGACCACTTAAGCCGGTCGTGGCTTAAATTGAGTTGAAGACTTCTGGCTTTTCTCAAAATTATAGTAATAGTATGAAGTGCAAGTGTGCTAGTTTGATGACAATAGGCTTGCTGTCTTTGACGTGGAATGTGAAAATATAGTTGGCGAAAAGTAGATGGTAACATACAACTTTAGATATATAAGCGTGAGCTTGCGTATGTATGACAAATGCATCTATGTATACTTCATCAGAGATATATTAATTACGTATACGGCTAATGACTACAATAATGTTGAACTTTAAAATAATCAATTAAAAATTTAGCACTACAAAGGCATAGTGGCTTAAGAAAGAAAGAAATAAAAGAAAGAAAAATGTTTTATTTGAATCTCCATACATATGTACATAATTTAAAAAAAAAAAAACGATAACCGAATGATTCGATAAATACAATTTAACCGAAGCGAAGGCGGTACATGGAGATCAAATTAGGCACTGCGTCAGCTATTGTTGCAGTATAGACTACAACGCCGGTATTCTCGCAGGCTAAACAGTGGAAACTAATGCATAAGAGATTAAAATATACAAAAAATGGCATAAAAGTAATAAATATAACCTTATAACAATATATTTATATTATATTCATACATATATGTATAATATATATATATATATATATATATATACATATATACTAGCTATCCCGAAAGACGTATATATAATATGTATCTATAATAAATAATTTTATGTTATATATTATAATATTATAAATAAACTAAAAAATTAACAGCTCGTCTCGCCGTGTGATTTGTTGTGGGTTCGAACTCTATTTTTTTTTATTTTGCTCGTCAAAATGACCACATTTCGCCTGATGGTAAGCAGTCGTGTGGTCTAAGAGCAGTGGCCTCGACACCGTCCTCATAGCAGCCGAGGCGATGTTGAGGTCTCTACTTTGACGGCCTGAGAAGGCCCCTATACACGAGACATGAATATTTGCTCACAGCTCGCGACACGGCAATTATTATTTCCAATTCCTAGTGCGGGAATTGTTACAAAATCTAAGTTATACTCAATATTTTCTAATAAATCAGTTATAGATTTGTTGCTTAATACCGAATATTTAATACGTGGGTACCTATTTACTAACCAGTAGATGCCGGTTCGGTTTGATATAAAAACGTTAATAGTACACGTCAATTATTTTAACTGTACCAGGCCTCAATTAGCCGCCAATAACACCAAATATAGACAGAACAGATGTCGAAATATAATATCTACATTCTATACACATTATTAGACATAATAATGTTGAACTACAAATATTTTGTTCAAAAGTCGTCTCGTCACTAGGTATACTTCCAATGTTATGATTGATGACAAAAATTTGTGTAGGTACTCCACAAATGGTTTTTAGAGTTAGACATTTAAAGTATATTTTATATATGATTATATAGGTATATATTATTAGCAGCAATAGCTCAGTAGGGAGACCAACAGACTGCAATGCAGAGGGTCTCGGGTTCGAACCCACGTCGCGCACCTCTGACTTTCGGAAGTTATATGACTTTTCGAAATTATGTACGTATTGATTGACAATTATCGCCTGCTCCGTGCCTCGGAGAGCACGTTAAGCCGTTGGTCCCGGCTGCCATGTACATCTATGGCAGTCGTTATTGGGAAAGTCAGTACCCTCTAATATCCTGACACTGGTCTAGCCTTAAGGTATCGTTAGCCTGCGGGTTGCGGAGGTCAGGTGGCAGCCGCTCCGTGTAAAAACTGATATCCAGTCAAATCCGGTTAGACCAGAAAAGCCGACCCCAAGTGACTTGGGAATAATAAAGGCTAAGAGAGAAGAAAAAAGATATAGGTATATATTATTATGTTAGTTTATATTAAATTCTATTGGCCTGTGTAATATTACAACATATTCTTCATCCTCTATGAACAGCCAAACTTTTGGCTGTTCATAGAGGATGAAGACTATTAGTGCCCACACTTATGTATGGAAGTGAAAGTTGGGTATGGCAATAGAAGCATGAGAGCAGAATAAATGCTGTAGAAATGAGAGCGCTGAGAAGCATATGTGGTGTGACTCTGAAAGATAGAATAAGGAATAGTGTGATTAGAGAGAGATGCGGTGTGAAAGTGGATATAGTGACAAGAATAGAAAAGGGTATGTTAAGCTGGTTTGGGCTTGTCGAAAGAATGGACGAGGAAAGACTGACTAAGAAAGTTTATAAGGCTAGTGTGAATGGAACAGTCGCAAGAGGAAGACCTAGGCGAACGTTTCTTGATCAGATCGGAGGCGTTCTGGACAAAGGCCAGGTTAAGAGCACCTTGAACCGACGGGCGTGTATGAGGAATGTGATGAAAATGAATGAAGCCAGAGAAGTGTGTCAGGATTGTAGCAAATGGAAATCCGTAGTCTCTGCCTACTCCTCTGGGAAACAGACGTGAATCTATGTATGCATGTATGTATTCTTCATCCCAAAATGTACTAATTTGAATATTCCAAAAAGCATAAAAACATTCTGGAGCAGAGCGGAGATTTTATGCAATCCTATAGGTTAACATTTCTCAGTTTCTTCGCTCCGCAGCCTCGCTTCGCTTCAATCGACAGGCAGCCTATTGATAACTTAAATTTTGTAATGTCGATTTGAAATTCCCACACTAGATATCTATACTAATATTATAAAGCTGATGAGTTTGTTTGTTTGTTTGGTTGGTTGAACGCGGTAATCTCAGGAACGACTGTTTAGAATTGATAAATTATTTTAGTGTTGGATAGCCTATTTATTGAGGAAGGCTAGGCTATATAACATCACTCTACGACCCACGGGGGTGGCGCAGTAACGATAAACGCGGGTGAAACCGCAGGAACATCTAGTAACTCATATGTCGCAGGAGAATTTATACACACAATATTTCTTCACTTAGCACACTAGCAGTGACTGAATATTATATATTAACATTGCATTTGCCCACGGCTGCGCTTGCGTTAATCTAGAATTTGTCAATATTTTTTATCTCGAGGGAACAGTAGGTACTTTTTCCTGGATTAAAAATAACTCTTTGTCCTTTTCTGCTCCCCTGATGTATGCGAAATTTCATGATGATTGGTAGAGTATTTAAGGCATAAAAGCGTAACAAACAAACTCACATTTGCATTAACAATATTAGTTAGGATTACGCACAGAGCAGCGATAGCTCAGTGGGGAGACCAACAGACTGCAATGCAGAGGGTCTCGGGTTCGAATCCACGTCGCGCACCTCTGACTTTAAGAAGTTATATGACTTTTCGAAATTATGTGCGTATTGATTGACAATTATCGCCTGCTCCGTGCCTCGGAGAGAGCACGTTAAGCCGTCGGTCCCGGCTGCCATGAACATCTATGGCAGTCGTTATCGGGAGAGGGTCGACACAAAAGATCCCACTGGGTCGAAGTGTCACCGGTCTGCACTGACTGGCCCCCACATAAGATACAAGATAGGATTACGCACGGAACAAACTACTTATACGGTTTTACATGACCACGTGTTTCAGTTACACGTCGTGAATAAATCTATACTACTATTATAAAGTTGAAGAGTTTGTTTGTTTGTTTGTTTGAACGCGCTAATCTCAAGAACTTTCGGTCCGAATTGAAAAATTATTTTACTGTTGGATAGCCCATTTATCGAGGAAGGCTATAGGCTATATAACATCACGCTACGACTAATAGGAGCGGAGCAGCAATGAAAAGTGTTGCAAGAACGGGGAAAATTCTCTTATGTGAAGCAGACGAAGTTGCGCGGGTTAGCTAGTATCAGTATAAAATAAGACGCAATAAATCAAATAATAATCGCATTCACGTACAATCTTCATTTGTAGGTCACGAGGTAAATCGCTTAATCTAAGCGTGCTTAGTTACGGTTATTGAATACTAAGTAAGCGCAAAATAACTTTATTTATAACTTTTGTACTTAAGTTTATACTTTGCGATTTGTTTTTTGACATTATCCTACATCAGACGTGTTGGTTTTTTTTGTCATAATCCTATTGTTGCTATTTATAGGCAATTGCCAAATTGTATACTTACATAATATTATCTTACGTTTACGCGAATGTTATCTATATATTAATACGTGAAGCAAAAACATTGTACCCCTTTTTACGAAAATTGCGCAGATGTAGAGAGAGAGAAGAGTTTATTTATTAATTTATTTATTTATTGAACCATCTACAAAGATACACACAACTTAAAGCTAAATACAAAAGTGTTAGGTCAATAGATTAAGTGTGCACCCTCACTTACAGTAGGCCACAGCATGCAAAGTAAAAACGTACATACAGTTGGACAAAGTTACAAATAGTAAATTACTAATAATTAATTAAAATAATTCTTCTCTCTTAGGCTCTATTATTCCCAAGTCACTTGGGGTCGGCTTTTCTGGTCTAACCGGATTTGACTGGATATCAGTTTTTACACGGAGCGGCTGCCACCTGACCTCCGCAACCCGAAGGCTAACGATACCCTAAGGCTAGACCAGTGTCAGGATATTAGAAGGTACTTACTTTCCCTATAACGACTACCATAGATGTTCATGGCAGCCGGGACCAACGGCTTAACGTGCTCTCCGAGGCACGGAGCAGGCGATAATTGTCAATCAATACGCACATAATTTCGAAAAGTCATATAACTTCCGAAAGTCAGAGGTGCGCGACGTGGGTTCGAACCCGAGACCTTCTGCATTGCAGTCTGTTGGTCTCCCCACTGAGCTATCGCTGCTTATTAATTTTTAATTAATTAATTAATTATTAATTAATTAAAATAATTAATAACAAATAATGAAATACATTATTAAATGTTAAATAAAAATATATGGAGAAGGAGGGGCGAATCCTAATATTTATATAAAATATGCATTAGAAATACATTAAATTAATGAAAAGACACTACACGTACACAGCCATGCATTTGACACAAGCAGTCGAATCGCGTTCGTAGTATTTCGGCATTGTTCGGTTGACTTCGTAGAATGCTTCGTAACTATGGTTACGTACATATGTGTGTGGAGTAGGTAACTAAATGAAATGTGATTATTAGGGTATACTTATAGACAATAAAACCTTAATAACGACCAAATTTAAAATTTAAATATATTTTGGGCGAATTTCGACCACTTGGCGACCCCTAGCACATTTAAATTAAACTACTTACTTGATACGGATTTTAACGAGTTATTTATTTTAAAACACTTTTATAACATACTTTTGAAACTTTTACACTACTATGGTTGAAATTTACTATTATTTAGCTATTTAAATTATTAAAATCCCATGTTTACGGGGACACTAAGATGGTGGCCAAGAACCGTGCGTGAAAAGTAACCGAAACGTCGAGGCAAGTTAATTAGTCTGTAGTACTCGGGACGTTCCATCATTTCACGGGTGAGCCCAATTTTTTTTTATATTCTACCACATACACACAACACCGTCTAGCCCAAACTAAGCAGAGCTTGTACTATGGGTACTAGACAATGGATAAACATAAATATATATAACATTTTTTGTAAATACCTACGTATTATACATAGAAACACCCAGACCAAGACAAACATCCATGTTCATGCACTCAAATGTTTGACTTGTGCGGGAATCGCACCCGCGTCCTCAGGCGTGACAGTCGGTTACACTAACCACTACGCCATCGAGGCTGACACTTCTCCGCTTCCTTATTTCGCAGATAGGCAAGAAATCCCAAAGTGTAAAAAAACCTTAATTTGTGAAAAACAAGGAACAAATTGGCTAGTATATTTATATAATATAAAGTTCATTAAACATAATTAGGTACTAATACCGTCTTACCTCACTAAGACGGACTAATTGACTAATTAAACTACAAAAAAACACAACATATTATTACATGTATCAGAATTGAAGTTGATTTTAGGAGTGATAGACGCTACATATAAACTCTACTTGGATTTGATTATTTTTTATGGAATGCAATTTAGTATTCAATGCCTTATTGTACCTAACTATGTAGTCATCAAATTAATTATTTAAATAGTGATTCAATGATATAAAGGACATAGGTATTGACGAGATTGCAAGACATTTGTTTGACTTTGGCACATTTTATATCGATAACTTTTTAGAGTTCGAAACATACCGTAAGACGTTCGTTCGACGTAACGTTCGAACCGTAAGAGCTAGAGACTCGCGGTCAACGCCATTCGACTCAGCATAGTCCATACACTCCCGAAATGACTAAGACCTATGACCTCTGACTTCAAGGTCACGTGGTATCACGTGACCTTTGCATATTACTTGAACCATTTTTTCGCAACTCTTAAGATTTATGGCAATTCATTGGCGTTTCTCACTTGTTAATGCTTATTATATTGTATTAATCGATCGTGAAAACTGACTGCACGGATGACGTATTGGTTTAAAATGTTTAATTGGTCGACTCGTCGCTACCACTGCGCCAAGTGTTGTGGGTTCGAATCCCACACGTAGCAAAAGTATGTGTGAGCCACAAATGATTGTTCCGAGTCTGGATGTTCGTTGTTTGAATGTTTGTAAAGTCCCACGACAGAGGAATTATTCCTAGTGTGATAGCTGTCTATAAAAATGTTTTAGTTTTTCAGTAGTTCAATTTGCTCGGGCGTAAATATAGTTGTATTACCCTCTAATTATCCTTCGGCCATACGTGATTTTATATCTAACTAGCTGACCCGCGCAACTTCGTCTGCGTCACATAAGAGAATTTTCCCCGTATTTGCAACATTTTCTATTGATGCCTCGCTCCTATTGGTCGTAGCGTAATGTTATATAACCTATAGCTGTTCTTGATAAATGGGCGAGCTAGTCAACAGTAAAATTATTTTTCAATTCGAACCGATAGTTTCTGAGATTGGCGCGTTCAACCAAACAAACAAACTCTTCAGCTTTATAATATTAGTATAGATAACAAAAGGTTATCAACACAGTCAGATTTACCAATCTGTCCAAACGAAAATGCATCGGAAGAATACTCATTTGACGTTGGTTACTATTTATAATGTGCATAATAATATTCATTTACAAGATAATTGCAGTCAATTCGAATAGGAATGCTGTGCAATTAGATATATAATATTGTCTTACGTTTACGCAAATGTTTTACACAAATTTATACGCAATAAAATTCGTATAAAGCCGTTTAATTTTAAACCTAATTAACATTATAAATGCGAATGTGAGTTTGTTTGTTACGTTTCCAACGCATTAACTGCTCAACCGATCATCACAAAATTCCGCATACACGTAGCCAGGGGTGAAGAAAAGTATATATAGAGTACCTTTCTTCAAGAAAAAAGTTCTGTGCCTAAGGAATAGAAATTTCTTGACAACATATTGATTAACAAGAGTGAAACCACGGGCAAAGTCTAGTAAGATCGAAATTGAAACAATTACTTTTAATTAGCTGTAAATAAGGATTTCGCGCGCGTTAAGTTCGTGATCAGAATAAAATTATCATTTCCCGTCGATAGCTCGCAAACTTTTGTAACCAGAAATAATAATAATAATAATATCAGTCCTGTATTAAACTGTCCCACTGCTGGGCACGTCCTCTTCTCTGTGTAAGTAGAGTTAGGCCATACTCCACCACGCTGGCCCAGTGCGGATTGGCCGACTTCACATATTATCTTCGAGAACATTATGGAGAACTCTAAAACATGCAGGTTTCCTCACGATGTTTTCCTTTGCCGTTAAAGCAAACGATGATTATCTTATCTTATCTTATGTGGGGGCCAGTCAGTGCAGACCGGCGACACTTCGACCCAGTGGGATCTTTTGTGTCGACACTCTCCTAATAACGACTGCCATTGATGTTCATGGCAGCCGGGACCGACGGCTTAACGTGCTCTCCGAGGCACGGAGCAGGCGATAATTGTCAATCAATACGCACATAATTTCAAAAAGTCATATAACTTCCAAAAGTCAGAGGTGCGCGACGTGGGTTCGAACCCGAGACCCTCTGCATTGGAGTCTGTTGGTATCCCCACTGAGCTATCGATGATTAACTATTTAATACACACATAATTTCGAAAAATCAGAAATGCGCGCCTTGGGATCGAACTCGACCTCTGCTTGGCGGTTCCACTAGGCTAATGAGAAGGTTATACTGAGTCTAAAGTGGTCGGTTGCGGTACAGGTGATACGGGTATGCGACTATGACTTCTAAAATCTTTGATGTCGCACGCCTTCTCACTCCATTTGCCCCAGCCGCAGTATTGTTGTCCTATTCCTTCCCTTCTTTCTTTATTGAGATTTCGCCCTGAATGCTGGTGTAAACAGAACTCACCAACTCGATTTCGATTCCTGGGTCGAGCCAGCAAAAAGGGTTTTTCGACCAAGAAATTCTCAATAGCAGCCCGGAGTTGAACAGTTGGCGGAGTTACACACCTCCGGCAAGCGCGTAAAGATCTCGGTCGTGTCGAATTGCCGTCCTATCCGATTATGAGAGTTACGGAACAGAGAGTGCACTTGTGCAAGCACACTTAGTTCTGCACTATGATATCTTCTGCGCAGATAGCTGGTCTTCTTTAAGACTATCGCTGTGATCGAAATTCAATCTGGAGGACTGATTTAAGTATACGTAGCTATACATTAACATAAATATTAGGTCTTTAGATATGATATTTCTGGTTATGTACTACATCCAATTTCGTGGTTTCTGTAGAAAATGCACTGCATTTTTGAATGATTTTTTATTCGTTAATAGGTATTTCGAGAATAGGCTACTAAAATACTTTTATAAATTTTCACATCACATGATAGTTGACGTTATTGTTAATTTAGGAGAAACCATATTGGCCTTAATGCAAGCCTATATTAAAAAATTACATGTCTCGAATTCATAAAATATTGATGACATAGTATGAAAACCACAACGTTACCGATGCACTGCACCGAGTATAGTGGGTTCGAATCTCATACGGGACAAAAAAATGTGTGATCCACAAATGGTTTTTGTTTGTGTCCATTGTTTGAATGTTTGTAAAATCTACCGCGATAAAGGAATTATTCCTAGGTTTTGCCTTTTAAAAAAAGATTATAAATTGAACTAACATTTTTCCACGTTTGAATCTCGTCTACAATCTTCAATATTCATATATTGATTCGATTCATAAACATTTGCTCAAACTCCGCCTTGGTAGTATAATATCGAGAGGTCATGGGTTCACTGCTGGAATTTATACGACTGACATTGTTGGTTTGTTGTTATTATCATATATTTAAATTGATATTGATCTAATCAGAACTTATTAGACTTGTGTTCGACGTTTGTATTACTATATTACGACGTTAAATAGACGGCTATTGCCAGAAAACGTATTATTTTAAACAATGTTGGAAATACGTTTATACTTAAATTACGCTAAACCGGTATGTTGTTGGGCGCGTCATAAAGATGTAAAAAAAGTTAAATAAAAACATAAAATCCTAACTAATATTATAATGCGAATGTGAGTTTGTTTGTTACGTTTTCTCGCCTTAACTACTCGACCGATCGTCATGAGATTTCGCATACATGTCAGGAGAACAGAAGAGGACATAGGGTAACTCTTATCCAGAAAAAAACTGTTACTTACCTAATGAACGAACGAAAAAAATCTAGTAGCTTATAAATCAAGTCTTCTCTCTTAGCCTTTATTATTCCCAAGTCACTAGGGGTCGGCTTTTAGTGGAGAGCAGCGATAGCTCAGTGGGGAGACCAACAGACTGCAATGCAGAGGGTCTCGGGTTCGAACCCACGTCGCGCACCTCTGACTTTCGGAAGTTATATGACTTTTCGAAATTATGTGCGTATTGATTGACAATAATTATCGCCTGCTCCGTGCCTCGGAGAGCACGTTTAGGTCCCGGCTGCCATGAACATCTATGGCAGTCGTTATTGGGAGAGTGTCGACACAAAAGATCCCACTGTGTCGAAGTGTCGCCGGTCTGCACTGACTGGCCCCCACATAAGATACATACCTCTAAGGTTTCCTAAGACTGTAAAATAAAATTAAATAAACACTCCTACACTCGGGACAATTATATTTTGTAGATCTGACTGCACAAATGGCGTTGAGGCTTAAGTGGTCGTCTCGCCGCTACCACTGCGCCGAGTATTCTGGGTTCGAATCCCACACGGGACAAAAATGTGTGTGATTTACAAATGGTTGTTCCGAGTCTGGGTGTTCTTTGTGTCCATTATTTGAATGTTTGTCAAGTCCCCTGCGACACAGGATTTTTCTTAGTGCGGGAGTAGTCTTTTATAAGAAAATCTCTTAATTTTTGTACCAGTGGACCACGATGAATGAGACGATAAAATACTATGCTATCCTGTCGAACCTGTCAGTTACTTACACTGTACTTCTTTTACAGCATACAAAGTATCAGAAAACACCGAAATAATATACACTACTCGAGCAACTTGGCGTAGGAACTCATTAACAACCAAAGCGGAAACCAACAGCTTGTCTTTAAATAGCATACAGATGAGACCTAAAACTAAGATCACTAAGCATGGAATGACAGAAGACTACAGAATTTCGAAGGTTCTATCTTCGAGAAGAAAAGACTTAAGAGGACAGATTCTGACAATGATGAACGTTATTACTGATAGCAATGACACTAGAATACATATGGATGATAGACTGTAAGTACAGTTTTATTACTGCTGATGGTAAATAAGGTCGTGGTCCACCCGATGGTGAGTGTTAACAGCCAATTAAAAAAATACTGTGATTTTTTGGTATCACATATGCTATTTCAAGGGAACACAACCAAGCTGATGCCTACTGTAAACTATATAGCTGGCAAATAGGCCCACATTCTAGTTTTTTTTTTATACTCTAACAAGCTTGCGTTTGACCGCGATCTCACCTGATCTTAAGTGAAGATGCAGTCGACGATGGAGCACGCTTGCCTAGAAGATACCTATTCACTCGCGACTTAAAGACAGCCAGATTGTACTCATCGGGAAACACAGACTTAGGTAGCGAATTCCACTTCTTAGCGGTACGCATTATAAAATTGGAAGCAATTCGCTTCGTGCGTAAATGTGGTATATCCACCATGTACCTGTGTCGCTAGCCTGATTGTCTAGTCGTCCTATGGTAGAATGGGGAAGGAGGAATCAAATTATGCAGTTTCAAATTGGCTGATTTCATACCTTTTATAAAGCTCCCTCACCTTCACATAGACGAAACATCTGCTAAGCAATAAGAGGTGATTGGGAGTCAAGTGCTTCCACTTACAAATCAAATCGCAACAGTACGTATTCTCCAACCTTACGTCTATATTCTGCGAGGGGATACTTACCTGGTCGAGCCGACGCATTGACGCTGAAAGCAGCTACCCAAATGATATAAATTGTGCAAAGTTAAGACGAAAATTGCTGCATTATTGCATACACTTGCGGTCAATCGTGAAAGGCATTGATCAAGCCACAACTTGAGTGAAGGGACCAACCAATTTCTTTAGTTTAAGTAAAGCACAGCGGTATCGTCGTTAGAATTAGTGATGTCTTTCATAGCACAGCAGCCTGACTAGTACCTTCAGAAGATTGTAGTCAAATAGACTACGTTTGTGCTCTTGTATTGACTTGCTGCTAAGAGCTTAGCAGCGATAGCTCAGTGGGGAGACCAACAGACAGCAATGCAGAGGAGCTCGAGTTTGACCCCACGTCGCGCACCTCTGACTTTCGGAAGTTATATGACTTTTCGAAATTATGTGCGTATTGATTGACAATAATCGCCTACTCCGTGCCTCGGAGAGCACGTTAAGCCGTCGGTCCCGGCTGCCATTAACATCTATGGCAGTCGTTATTGGGAGAGTGTCGACACTTAAGATCCCACTGGGTCGAAGTGTCGCCGGTCTGCACTAACTGGCCCCCACATAAGGTACATACATACATCTAAGAATTTTACCACCTTCTATTGTACCATTATAATTGTACGCGCAAAAGAGAGACAAAACTAAATTTAAGAGTATTTTGTTTATTAATTTATTGTTAAACACAAATGAACAACAAAATAAAAAATATCCTTACAGTATAAACCAAACCGTTGTAATAGCTCCTTTATGTCAAAGCTATCATTGGCTACTACGGTACGGTAGCTTAATAACTGCCTCCGTGATGCAGCGGTTGTAAATGCGACTGCTGTGTATGAGGTTTCGGGTTCAAATCCCAGGTCGGGCCAACAAAAAGTTATTGGGTTTTCTGTTAAGAAATCTCAATAACAGCCCGTAGTTAGGAAGTTGGCGGTGTTTGACACCCCCGTGTCTCGGAAAGCACGTTCTGCCGTTGGTCCTGCGCCTGATCTCTCTCCGGTCGTGTCGGATTACCGTCCCATCAGATCATGAGAGTTAGGGAACAGAGAGTACACTTGTGTTTGGACACACGCTTGTGCATTATAATATCTCCTGCGCAGATGGCCAATCTCCGTTAAAATTGGCCGCCGAGACCGAAATCGGTCTGGAACATACACATTATTACGGGAGCTTATGATCACTTTTAATATTAAGGTTTAATCATCAGACGGTTCATAATTATACATATTCACTACCTTAGCAGCATAAAAAAAGATTGCAATCACAGATGTTATTCATGCACTATATTAATATATTATTTTTACCTTGTCAAAATACTGATGAATTGATATTTTTGCACAATAAATCAATTAGGTTCCTTTTTTTAAAATGTTGACGGTTATATTAATAGAAAGCATAGTCAAGCAGAGGTCCCAATAGAGGTTTTCGAATTACCGCCGTGTATGTTTCATGTACTCGTATGTTCTGTAATGTGTGTTTGTATTTTTTACGCCCACTAAATAAGATGCACGTTTATTGTTTACCATCCAGAACATCGAGAGAAATGCTTTTAAGAATATCATAAGAAAAAAAGCTTGACCTCGAAATCGAAACCGATGCCTAACGATCAGACGCAGGATCTATCAAGCAGTTATTGCTATATTCAGTAAAATAGCAATAAGTATATAAAAATATTAAATAATTATATCTTTATTATACTATTGTCTTCTGTTTACGCGAATATTATTCATTGAAATTAAACTACTATATACGGATTTTATCGCGTTGTTCGTTTGACACTTTACTACATAATTTTGAAAATTTATTACACTACTTTTACTATTAAACTGTACTAATTTTTAAGCTAATTATATTATTATTAAAACTATTTAGGTTTAATTTAATTTTACACTTTTCCCGACGTTTCGGTTGCTTTTCAGCAGCCATGGTCACGGAGAGACTAAGATGGTAGTTGTCTCAATGTTCCAGTGTAGTTACTTCAAAGTACCCGCACATAATTTAATCATTGGTGTTTCTATTTACGCAGAATGAGCTCAAAGTATCATGAAGCCTAGCTGTGGTTTGCTTCTATTTATATATTTCTAATAATTTCAATATATCTTTAATATTTAATTCGCCGTGGCCCTCCGCGTGATATCAATAATTTTATCATATGATGTGAATAGTTTATGTAAATCTACACACAAAACCTGTCCAACTAGTCCAAAGTAGTTAGCATAATAATTGGGAAGCCATAGCATAAATATGTCTTACGACCACATTGTGACATTATTAATTGGAGAATATGATAATTTACATAATATGGACATTTTTATTATTTTAGTGTTATTTGGTTATAGTAATGAACACCGTTTGGTATTTGAGGTTAAAGGTGTTAGATTCAGTCCTCAGTTTGACTGCTCTGATAGTCACGTCAAGCGGAATGGTGTAGACTAAACGCTTGCGTAATTACCGATCTTCAAGTTTGATTTACAGATTATATTATATTATATTATATTTATTTATTGTATTTACAAAAAAAAAGTATATATGTATGTTTATCCATTGTCTAGTACCCAAAGTACAAGCTCTGCTTAGTTTGGGCTAGATGGTGTTGTGTGTATGTGGTAGAATATTATTCTCTTCATTACTTTTTTTTCAAATTATTAAATTTTTAAATTTTATGTTGTTATTATTATTATTATTACGAAAATTTTAAATAGGATTGCCTGTAATATCGGATACAGAGCAAGGGGGTAAAGGTTAGCGAAAGCTACGAGGGGATTTTGTTGATGAACACCGCAGGGTTGCTGTCGCATTTACTGCTGTGTCTAACGTAATGGACTAATTTCCTAACAGAGAAATCACTCAAGATGGAGCCTAGAACATCACGTTTACATAACATCGCAAATGATTGCAAGGCAGACGTAATGGTTTAAGTGGTAGCCTCGTGGCTTACGACTGCGCCGAGTGTTGTGAGTTCGAATCCCACACGGGACAAAAAATTGCGTGATCCACAAATGGTTGTTCCGAGTCTGGGTGTTCTTTGTGTC
Organism: Catocala fraxini; assembly: GCA_930367265.1. Lineage (NCBI taxonomy): Eukaryota > Metazoa > Arthropoda > Insecta > Lepidoptera > Erebidae > Catocala > Catocala fraxini. Next base: position 2,314,840 of record OV884041.1, read on the forward strand.
CGTTGTTTGATTGTTTGTAAATATTCCGCGACACAAGAATTACAATTAGCGTGAGAGTTAACGTTTTAAAAATAAGAAATTTAAAATAAAAATTTAGAGTCATGGTGTCAACGAGTATACTTCATAACAATAATAATAATAATAATAATATTCTATCAAATACACACAACACCATCTAGCCCAAACTAAGCAGAGCTTGTACTATGGGTACTAGACAATGGATAAACATAGATATATACTTTTTTTTTGTAAATACATACATATTATACATAGAAATGACAATGACTATAGATAGTGCAATCCACGAAGACGCTCCCCACTATTCCTCCTAACCGTTTATAGTATAAGTGTGCAATGCAGAGGGTCTCGGGTTCGAACCCACGTCGCGCACCTCTGACTTTCGGAAGTTATATGACTTTTCAAAATTATGTGCGTATTGATTGACAATAATTATCGGCTGCTCCGTGACTCGGAAAGCCCGTTTAGCCGTCGGTCCCGGCTGCCATGAACATCTATGGCAGTCGTTATTGGGAGAGTGTCGACACAAAAGATCCCACTGGGTCGAAGTGTCGCCGGTCTGCACTGACTGGCCCCCAAATAAGATACATACATAAATACATAAGTGTGCAAGCTTCCGCCAATGACAATAACACTCAAATGTTATCGGTACACACTAATTACCTATGAGTGCACGCGCACACTACAATGAATAGACTAATCAGGAGAGAGCGTCACGGCAAAGGAAAAGATGCTCTCCTGAAATTTTTTTATTTTTTTTATTTTTGTCTTTTGATGTTTCATGTGATTGTTAGTTAATATACGATAATATTACCATTTTTATATAACTATTATAACAAATTTTGCTATTTTTAAATTAAATTACTTTCCTCTGCTTATTTGATGTGTTTTAGTACCTACAAACTTCTAAACAATGAAAATATAATTTACATACCTGACTTTTAAGTACAATACGCTGAGACAACCACGACTTTTAAAAAAATATAAGGAACTTTCGTGACTAGTCTCATATTCCCCGCACCCCGCGATCCCCTCAACCAAAAATTGGTAGGGCGCGTCTTCGTGGATTGCACTATCTGTAGCGCAGTATTTTAAGTGTGAACTAAATTCGTCTATGGTGATGCAATACCATAGACGAATTTAGTTCATAAAGGCCCTTCGCAAGCAATTTCACCAACATTACAGCGAGAGCTGGATTCTTCAACCATCCATATACATTAGACGAAAGAAGAATACTGCGTGAAGTATAAAAATTAGGGTGCTTCACTTCTCGTTACAGCAAAATAGAAAAAATATGTATGTGATCTAAAAATAATTATTTTAAGTAAGTATAGGCGTATTTTGTATGCCTTGTTTCAGTCAATGTTAAATCACAAAAACATTAGATACAACAGTTCCTATAATGTTATGACAAGAGAACTTTTCTGAGCGTTGCTAATATAAACGTTTGTTTTCGACGTGAATTTTGACCAAGTTTCGTTGACTGGAGACCGAAGACGTGACTGGGGGATGAAACAGTACACCAGTACACTTTGTTTTTCGCTGCAGCTATAAGTTATACATACATACATACATTAATACATACATAGATTCACGCCTGTTTCCCAGAGGGGTAGGCAGAGACTACGGATTTTCATTTGCTACGATCCTGACACACTTCTCGGGCTTCATTCACTTTCATCACATTCCTTATACACGCCCGTCGGTTCAAGGTGCTCTTAACCCGGCCTTTGTCCAGAATGCCTCCGATCTGATCAAGAAACGTTCGCCTAGGTCTTCCTCTTGCGACTGTTCCATTCACACTAGCCTTATAAACTTTCATAATCGGTCTTTCCTCGTCCATTCTTTAACATACCTTTTTCTATTCTTGTCACTATATCCACTTTCATGCCGCATCTCTCTCTTATCACACTATTCCTTATTCTATCTTTCAGAGTCACACCACATATATTTCTCAGCGCTCTCATTTCTACAGCATTTATTCTGCTCTCATGCTTCTTTTGCTATACCCAACTCTTACTTCCATACATAAGTGTGGGCACTAATAGTCCTCTATGAACAGCCAAACGTGCCTTTTCGGAAACATTTCGACTGTTCATAAAAGCGCGTAAAGCTCCTTTCACTTTGTTGCCCGCAATCGTTCTCCTTTCAATATCTCCCTCATGTTTACCATCCCTTGCAAACAAAGTACCCAAATATACAAACTCTTTCACTTGCTCCACTTTTCTCCATCAATCATAATATTACACATCGTCACGCACTCTTCCTTTTCAAATACTTTCGTCTTGCTTACATTTATTTCCATTCCTTTACTCTCAAAAGCACCATGCATAATAGCAGCGATCATATATTTATGCATTTAGGTGTAGTGGGACCACTGTTACCTGGTTAGTCCTGGAGCATAGGTTTTGGCTTGTGTTTTGGTGTATTAATTCTTCGACGGGTTGAAGAATTACTTGGTATTTTTGTTAAGTTATTCTCAGTAGCTTAAAGTTTAAAAAGTGCTTGCTCGATGGTAATGGGTTGGATTAATACGTGGGACCTACAAATACCTGGTGGAATGTGGATATAAAAGATGCTGTAGATGGAAGTAAAAGATGCTAAAGCTGTCATTGACATTTCTAGATTTTTTGGACTTAACGACAATAACAACATTTGGTACCAGTAAATCTTTTTGTTCTAGACAGCTTCACCAGGACTCCATCGCAAAAATGTCATACGCCGTCGTGAAGATCTGCTTCCAGATGTTGAACGCGACCGAGAGACTCAAGTTCACGCACACCTGGGGCTACCGGGACAAGAACGGACAGTGGCAGGGACTCGTCGATAACCTCATGAGGAAGGAGGCGGATCTTGGTAAGTACAACTCCTTTAAGATAAAATAATATAAGCTAAGGTTCCATAATGTGTGGTACATTAGATAGGACAAGACCCAATTTATTACATGAGATACCATAAGATACGGAGAACGGGGATCTCCCACCCGCCAGCCATAGAGTCGAAGTGAAGTCTCGGTAGAGACATAACCCTCTCGCCTCTCCTTGTAGCGAGAGGGCATCAATCAGGAGCACTTGCACATGTAAAAAAAATTATAAGATAGGACAGGATAAGATTTGTTTACGATATGTGTATACATGCTATAAGAGAGGTAGAAGCAGATAAAAGATCTCTAACAGGTGTCAGTTGGGTACCAGTCGATCTTACCCATTGCTATGAGAACACAGCAATCGATTTTTAAAGTTTTCCCGCGCTTGTTTTTGCCTGGTATAGTTAACGACCATATGCTACAACAACTGCTTTCTATCAGGCAGGTCGTATGCTTCTTTGCCATCATCATTCATAGTGGTACAAAGAAAATTAAAAAGGAGTGTATGTCGTGGTATTCCAATAACAAAGGACTACGCTTACTTTTGTTCCCGATCGTGGTGTTCCAAGTTCACTCCAGTTCGATTAAAATATCTGTAGATATTTGTTTAGCGTGCTTACTAACTGCACATCACTAAAGGATTAGACAGGGATTTAGAACGCCTTCATGTCGCCAGATTATTTTAAATCCCATTTAATAGAGGACAAGCTAATTGAAACCCTTCGGACACGATCCAGACTCAATGACGCTACTGAAAATTTTCTATTAGAAAATCTGATTCGACCCGAGAAACAAAGCCGAAACCTCACTATACGCGGCAAAAATATACTACCAGACAGTCAAATGTAATTTATGAAGATTAACTACGTTAATAACTTTGTAATTGCTTCTAACTGAATTAGTATACTATCAGACAGTCGCTAAAATATTTATGACGAAGAATTTCACACTACTTGTAAGTTCGATAACCGATATACCGACGACCGACGATATTAATTATCTTATTGGCAACAAATTAATAACTGTTAATCAAAATATAACTGTTGTACTAGTTATTGGTCTGTTTCCTAATAAATCAGGTTTTGGAGTCATAGAACTGGTTAATCTTTAAAAAATAGACCACATTTCGAGATCGTATTTTTTCATACTTACATAGACATCTATGCAAGGTTTAACAGTAATAATAATTTAAGACCGCAAAGTGTCGATGATTCACAAATTTTTGTCACAAATAGTTGGTTCGAGTGTGGGTGTCAATTTAGGCTTGCTTTAACGGTGAAGTAAAAACATCCTGATGCAACCTGCATATATGAGCGTTCTCCACAATGTTCTCGAAGATATACAAAGCCTGCCAACCTGCACTGGGCCAGCGTTGTGGACTACCCAACCCTACTCACACTGAGAAGAGACCCGTGCTCAGCAGTAAGACAATTTATATAGAGGTCTGATTTTATTATTAAGATAGATAAGATACGAAGTTTCATCTTATACAGATATCTCTGACAGGCTTTGCACGTATTTTTGCATTCATGGCGCAGCGTTAGTGAATGCGACTGCTGTGCATGAGGTCTCGGGTTTGGATCCCGGGTCGGGCCAACAAAAAGTTATTGGGTTTTCCTATTAAGAAATCTCAATACAAGTCCGGAGTTGGAAAGTTGGCGGCGTTAGCCGTGCCTGGGATAGCACGTATAGCCGCTGGTCCTGCGCCTGATTGCTCTCTGGTCGTGTCGGATTGCCGTCCTATCGAATCATGAGAGTTAGGGTACAGAGAGAGCACTTGTAGGTATTTGCGCACATATTTGTGCACTGTAATATCTCCTGCGCAGATGGTCAGTCTCTGTTAAGATTGGCCCCCATGACCGAAATTCGGTCTGGAGGATATTATTATACGTACTATTACCCGCAGGTACTCTAACAATCTTCACACAAGATCGCATGAAGGTGGTAGACTACATCGCCATGGTGGGCTCCACAGCAGTCCGGTTCGTGTTCCGTGAGCCCCCTCTCTCTTACATCTCCAATATCTTCACGCTGCCATTCTCCTGGACGGTGTGGCTGGCCATCTTCGTCTGTGTCTTGGGATGCTCTATGTTCCTGTACATAGCTTCGAAGTGGGAAGCCAGCATGAGTATGGTAAGTAGTCAGGACGCTTGCAGTAGCATAGCATAGCATCGTAGCTGTTTGCACAGCAGGTTAGATATAGGAAAATAATACGCCTGCTGGATTTCGTTTTTATGGAAAATACTGCACTAATGGGTGCAGTGCATTGGTTTGAATGATCACTATGCTCTTTGATTACTTTGAGACAAAGAAATATATGATCTACAGAAGTATTTGTGGATCACAATTTTTTCGACACGCTGTAATCACTAACTGCCAAATAAATTCCTCATGACGAGCCGCCGACATGCCGCCGACAAAGGTTTCTGACTTGCAATGAGTGAAGCCGCCAACTAGCCCGCTGACAAAAAGTTGCCAACATAGGTCAGCGGGTCGGCGACTTTGGTGTGTATTGCGCTTTAAGCTTGCTGGTGCCACTACGCCGAGTATAGTGGGCCCGAACCCCACACGACACAAAAATGTGTGATCCACAAATGGTAGTCCCGAGTCTGTTTTATAGTTTATACCCGTTGTTTGAATCTTTGTATATTTTTCTGGGACTCTTGAAATATTTCCTAATGCGGGCAATATCATATAAATACATTCATAGCTAAGAGTTGTGGCGACTCCGCACAGACGAAAAATTTCAGCCTACTTTCAACAGATGGCGCTACATACGCTCAAATGACGTCACAATTCTGCATCGCACAAGTGGAGTTTACACAGCGACTAACTATATACACAAGCTCCCGACATCAACCGTCGGGCCGCGGCCCGCCAGGCACGATCAACCAGCCTGGTCGCAGGATCTTCCCTTTGTGTTGGAGGGACATCACACCCTGTTCCTCCACAGATTTATGAGTTTAAGTTACTATCTAAGCGTACATTGTGGAACGCAATAAACAATTGAGTATTGAAAAATTGCTGCTGTCACAACGTCAAGTGTTATAGGCCCAAATTCCACACGATACAAAAATTTGTGTGATTCACAAATGGTTGTTCCAAATCTTGGTGTACTTTATGCCCGTTGTTTGAATGTTTGCAAAGTACCCCACGATACAGAAAAACGTTGTTAGATTGGATTTAAGTACAATAGTTTATACGTAAGTTTTCATAAACATATATCACGAGTATGTTAGCTACATCCTGATTGTATGTAGATAAGAATACACATGTGTCATCTCACGACGTCCACGATTCTATTTCGAGACTTATCTCGGAGTCCATCTAATATTTTAAAGGCTGTAACTAAGTATTAGATTCTAGCTAGACTGGTTTAGTGACACAAGCTTATTGGCAATATTGAGAAACTTGATGGAAACTGTGTCGCTAAAAATGCATACTTACACACATACACTCTCGCCTGTATGTTTCTTAGAGGGATAGGCAAAAGAGTATTATACACAGATTTTGTAAGCCATGTTTTGGCCCTGCGTAATACCGGGCAAGTCTATTGTTGTCTACCAGGCACTATACCAGATTACGTACTACTACTGATAATTGTCTTACAAGAAAACTCAATAATAGTTTGTACGACTCCGGAATCACACTCAAGACCTCAAGCACTGCTCTAGCACTACTGCTACCGGTTCTAGTTGTTAGACGCTTTATAATGTTTTTAAACGTTACCTGAGTGATACCACGGCGTCACAGAAAACTGGCGTGAAATAGCGCTTGCGTTGTGTTTCGTCGAGTGAGTGAGGGTACCGGAGGCCCAACCCCTTCCCTCCTTTTCTGATCGGGCAAATTTATAAAGCCGGCAACGCACTTGTGACTCCTCTGGTGTTGCAGGTGTCCATGGGCGGCGATAATCGCTTACTATTAGGCGATCCGTCGGATGGTTTGCGGCCAATAATATACAAAAAAAAAAATTGGAAATAAGATACCGTATGGGAACTGCATACCATCAGGCTTGCTTTTTAGGCTACGGTACAAAAATGTTAAAAATAAAACTCGCAATTCCGTTTCCAAATTGCTAGCATTGTTATTAACACTCAGCTAATCTAATATTTTTGTAGTTCGATAATGCAATGGATCGAACCGTCCACCTCTCGATCACCAATGCTTGATCTATTGATCTGACCTGACCTGTGCATTGGCCATCTTCGTTGTACTATGTGTTCAAGATTTGGGTGGATTTCCTGATGTGCTCTACTTATCTTTATTGTTGTTTAAGCATCCACTGCAACTGGATGGGTCGTGGGCTGATGTACTGATCTTGATCATCGGAGCTGTCCTGCAGCAGGGATGTACTTTGGAACCAAGATACGCAGCAGGTGAGTAAAGTATGACAGTTGTTGTAGTTGAATATGAAAGTACACATATTACATAATAAAATCTAAAAAACTAAGAAGTGTTCTAAAAACCGAATCGGTCTATTAAAGTTTGTAGAGCCAGTTAGCGTAGGTAAATGTCGTGGCCAAATTTTAAAATTAACTATTTCATAATGTGGCCGTCCATCTCATAAAATTGCCAGATCAAATTGTTTAAACGTTAACGTTTGATGTTTGGCCATATCATCATGTAGGCCTTTCATTATATCAAAGGTTTAATATAAGTTTACTAGCTTTTGCGCGCGGCTCCGCCCGCGTGGTACCTACATCAATAAATAGTAGCCTATGTCCTTCCTCAGGTTTTGAACTATATCTGTACCAAATTTCATCTAAATCGGTTGAGTAGATTAGCCGTGAAACAGACAGACAGAGTTACTTTTGAATTTATAATATTATTAAGTAAGGATTCCATATATGGATTCCATTTTTCATATTGACTGCATGGATGGCATAGTGGTTTAAGTGGTCGCCTCGCCACTGTGCACTGCCGCCACGCCGAGTGTCGAGGGTTCGATGCCCACACAGGACAAAAAACCGTGTTATCCACAAATAGTTGTTATGAGTTTTGGGTGTTCTACGAGTTCGTTTTTAGAGTTCGAAAAAACTCTTATACAACAGCTTTGTCCGTCCGTCCGTCCGTCTGTCTGTTATACAACTTTCAACTCAAGAAACGTAAGAGCTAGAGACTCGCACGGTCAACGCCATTCAACTCAACATAGTCGATATACCTCCGAAATGACTATAACCTTTGACCTCTGACCTCAAGGTCACGTGGTATCACGGGACCTTTGCATATTACTTGAAACATTTTTTCGAACTCTAATATTTACGGCTATACATTGCTGTTTCTCACTTGTTTAAATATACGTAACATCACACGCGACCCTGTCCGGAGATGTCTATTAAAACTAGTGAGAAACGTCAATGGATTGCCGTAAATCTTAGAGTTCGAAAATTAATATAATATGCAAAGGTCACGTAAATAAATTGTACTCATTAAACATTTGCATACTATTGTTATATGGCTAAATGTGTTTTAAACTCATTTTTGTCATCTTTTGTACCCACCACATTTTATGCAAATAAATTTATTATTTATTATAAAAATCGGATAAAATAGTTTAATTTCAATCACACCATGTTCCTTAGCATAAGTATCGAACCGGCAACAATCGGTATAAATGTTACCTATACCTTGACCAGTGCGTCACACCTTAGATAGTGTAGGTACATTATGAATATCTTTTCCAGGTCGTTGTGTGACGCTCATTCTGTTCGTGGCATTAACGATCCTGTACGCGGCGTACTCCGCGAACATCGTGGTGTTGCTTCGCGCGCCCAGTTCTTCAGTCAGGAGCCTACCAGACTTGCTTAACTCGCCCCTCAAGCTTGGAGCCAGCGACTTTGAATACAACCGATACTTCTTTATGGTATGTTATTGTCGAAGTCGAAAATTGTTAATTTATTTAGGTCATAAGGTAACACTTATGAATTATAAAGGTACGACGTGAGTATACATATAGATGGTTAATTTTTTTATACGACTGCGTCAGCTAACAACGACCTACCTAACGATAAGTCCATGGATAATGGGAGCCTAGTGGAGATAGTTTTTTTTTAAATGCACCCGTCATCACTGATTGTTTTGCTTATTCCCCTGACATGGGGATCAGGGACCTTGTTTGCGTTCTTTATTAATAACAAACTTATAATTATTCTTATAGTGGAGGATAACGATCGAACGATAACTACCATGCCGAGGTCTCGAGTTCGATCCCAAGTTAACTAACTACTCGACAACTGCTCTACTCTACATACTATTACGCAACTATTACGCTAACTAATACTTAGCTGAATTACCTCTCAAATCATTGGTCAACGAATATTCAACTAACACTTTTTTATTTTAAATACATCTCGCGTTAAGAATAAAGCCTGTGTCGCAGGAAATTTAACAACTATTCAATTAACGGACATAAACACCAGGCTTAGAACAAACATTTGTGGAACAACAAACAATCGACCTGTGTCGCAATCCAACCCAGAACATGCAGAACGGCGGCAGCGATGAGGTGACCGCTTACTCGCTATGCCATCCATTCACAATATGTTGAAATGAAATTTGTGTCTTTTTCAGAAACTCAACGATCCGATACGTAAAGCTATCTACGACAAGAAGATAGCTCCTAAAGGAAAGAAGCCTAATTTCTACTCTATGGAGGAGGGAGTAGACAGAATAAGAAAAGTGAGTAACCACTTCTATCTAACTCTTAAACCCATTATCAGACTCTTAAACAAAAATTTTAATTTTGTTCTTGATCAGATCGGAAGCGTTCTGGACAAAGGCCAGGTTAAGAGCACCTTGAACCGACGGGCGTGTATGAGGAATGTGATGAAAGTGAATGAAGCCAAAGAAGTATGTCAGGATCGTAGCAAATGGAAATCCGTAGTCTCTGCCTACCCCTCTGGGAAACAGGCGTGAATCTATGGATGAATGAATGAATAAACAAAAATGATATGTAGGTACCTTAAGAGCCGATTGCAATAAACAAAGACAAAATGACAAATGTTAATAAAATACGATTCAATTTTTTTTATTCCTAATAACCAAGTTGACAAGCAAGCATACAGCTCGCCTAATGGTTAAGGGTCAGTCTCAGTATCACTCGCGAGTTACCCTAAAGAAATCCGGAATAAATTGGAAGGAAGGTGGACCTCTCTCTTCCTGTCTTTCTATCAGTCCCCAAAGTTTCAAAAGTTCATAGGTATGTGAGCCTCTAGCACTCTTACCGAGTGAAACTCTGTAACAGTATTATCATTCTTGCGCCCGGTTTCTAGCCAGACGGAGGTACTTCCTCCAGCGAAGCGAGAGAGTAATTTTCATACGTCGCTAAATGATTAGACACGGCGGACACTTTAATGTTTAAACAAAAACACCTATGATAAAATAAAAAGTAAATAATAAATTTGTATAACTTACACTAATATAAAAAAGGATATGGTGTTTCTTATTTAGATTTACATGAACATTACTGTACAAATGGCTAGCAATAAAAATTATAAAACTATCATACACCTCACGACAATATTATTACGATTTATTTTTACTTTATTTAGGTATATCTATTACAATCATCGAAGAAACAAATGATGGTTAAAAGATAAAATAAATTCAATAAACAGTTAAAGAAAATTACTAATTAAAACAAAGATAAATGTAAAACAAAACATTATATATTAATAACATATATATTCAATTCTTAAATAATCTATATTCGAATAACTACTTATTATGGTATTATAATGTCCTTCAGACCGAATTTCGGTCACAGAGGCCAAAAACTAGACACCTGCGCAGGAGCAATTATGGTGCACAAAAGTGTGCGCAAACACAAGTGAACTCTCTGTTCCCCACACACATAGTTCGATTGGACGGCAACACGGCACGACCGTAGAGATGCACAATACCGGCAGTTCTACGTCCTTTCTGAATCACAGAGTTACATGACACCGTTAACTGTCTAACTCTGGGCTACTATTGAGAATGTCTTATCAAAAATACCCAATGCATTCTTATTGGAATAGGTAGTATTGATATTATATACGAGAAGTGCGGTATTCACCTTTGACCAACATTTAAATGAGTTACGAAGACCTCATAACATCGGCGCTAATATAATCGGATGACGTCACAAGACTTTATTTCTTACATATAAAGTTGCCTGTGGCTTCGTCCACGTATACCATAGATGTTAATCGATTAAAATTTGGTGCATGTTTCACCCTAATATGTTGCGACGAAGTCCAGTATTATGTGGCACACCTACTTCTTCATGAAATATATTATGACATAAAAAATTGGTGCCTACCTCCAAATTCCACGCAAACTAAGTCACAGGCAAAAGCTAGTTATCTTTATATAAATAGGCAAGGACAAAACAGTTGGGACCGGCCGTTATGGACCCATTCCAGTACGCCCCCGGCCGGGACGCACCCACAGTGAAAAATTCGTTATGCCGCTACGCCCCCGGCCGAGACTATCCCATTTTAAAACAACTGGAGAAGACACTTGAGCAAATAGTATTGAAAACAAGTGATTTTGAATTTAAATATTCTGTGCTGTGTGTATACTATCATGTATTAGCTTTAGAATTAGTAAGATTAATTTTAAGTACCTCTTTAAAAATATGTTGTTTTCCAAGTTAGTAACCTTTCAAAAAGCAACCCATTCACTGTTGCCGTGCGGAAACAGTAAAAGGGTTGCTCGCCCATTCTGTAGATTTCAAATTCAAAAACACTTGTTTTCAATAGTATTTGCTCAAGTGTCTTCTCCGGTTGTTTTACAATGGGATCGTCCCGGGAGGGGGTGTAGGGAATTTAAAAAATTTTCACTGTGAGTGCTTCGCGGCGGGGGGCGTACCGGAATGGGCTGGACCCAAACAGTTGAATATAATTATGTTGAACCCCTGTTTGTCAATGAATTTTATTTGTATTTTGTTTTGTTTCGAAGCCAATTAACAATCTTTAGAGTAGGTAGTATTTCTTTTTATAAACATAGGTATAAATTAAAACAGATTGAAGTCGAATTTAAACCACTGGATGAACACTAGTTTATTAGGGTTCCGGACCCGAATAGTGCCAACCCTATTACTAAGCCTCCGCTGAGGGCCGTCTTATGTCACGATAGTCTTAAAATATCTTTAGACTTAAAATTGACATAGAGTGTGTATTTATATTGCCGCGAATTTCAAAGTACCTACGTACTTCTTGTAGGAGTCCGACTTGCACTTGACCGGTTTTACTATTATTATCTTTAAATTTATTTTGCATAAGTTACAAATAAGTAGGTACTATCGACTTGAGCGACGGATGACCACTCCTAAGGTTAAAATCGCATAGCAGGCAACACTTGGTACCCGTACCCGTGCAGTACGTGTAACCCGTACATGTGCAAGCGAAAATTTTTCTGAAATGGTCAACCGTCGCTCAAGTAGATAGTACAAGGTGGTCAGTTGAAATAGGATCTGCATATTTTGCCATTTGTGGGATACAAAAATTATATTTGAGTGCACGAGACATCAAAGTTAAAGTGTACACAGAAATTACACATTATTAAACAAAAAATTAAATGTCATTAAACATATTACATTAGAAATTATATTTTAGTGCACAAGAAATTGTTTTTATGCGCGAGACAAAAGTTAAAAGTAACCCATGAAATTATATATATTTTAGTGTACAAGAAATTGTTTTTATGCGCGAGACAAAAGTTAAAAGTAACCCATGAAATTATATATATTTCAGTGCACAAGAAATTGTTTTTATGCGCGAGACAAAAGTTAAAAGTAACACATGAAGTTACATATATTTTAGTGCACAAGACAAAAACTAAAAACTGACACAACATTTTCATTCACATAAATAGCATAACATTAATGTATATAATATTGTCTTATGTTTACGCGAATGTTATACATATATGCGTAAATAGAAACACCAAAGACTAAATTATATTCGGGTAGTTTGAAATAACTATACTCCGTTTGGTTAGATATTTATGACTGTGCCGAGCGTAAGATGCGGTTGGACTGAAAGACAGAGCTCCGATATTCAAATCGGCGCGCGGCCGCCATAGTAAAATTGTATGGAGGATTTGAAGTGATTTTTAGATAAATATGTATCTGTACTGTCAACCAATAACTTAAATATCTGGGACGGAAAAATTGTAATATAACTATTTATGTTTCGTTTAAGCTGTACAATAGGATAGATTTCTACTGTTATAATCTAAAAATCACTTAACACGAGCAAATTTACGTAATTAAACTACTATATACGGATTTTATCGCGTTGTTTATTTGACACTTTATTACAAAACTTTGTGAGACTGTGAGTCTCCCCGTGACCATGGCTGCTGAAAAGCAACCGAAACGTCGGAGAAAGTGTAAAAGTAAATTAAATCTAAATGGTTTTAATAATAATTTAATTAGCTTAAAAATTAGTAAAATTTAATAGTAGTAGCAGTGTAACAATTTTCAAAGTTTTGTAATAAAATGTCAAATAAACAACGCGATAAAATCCGTATATAGTAGTTTAATTTCAATGAATAATATTCGCGTAAATAGAAGACAATATTAAATTTACGTAATTTTGTAGGCGAAAATATTAATTATTTTAAGTTTTTTACACGGAGTAATTGTAAACACATTCATTGTTATGGTAAATGTATATATTATATTTGGATTAAACAAAAAGTGTTGATTTTATCAACTTAACTGTGACCGCTTGTTTTGGCACATTTCGCTCGGCGCCATCTTAACTAAAGGTAAACAATCTTGAAGTGTGTTTTTATCTTTTTATCTACAAACTCGGATTAAAAATAAAATGCTGCTAAAGATCAATGTAAATACAATACTAACGATTACTAAATCAATTGAACCGTTAGTTAGTTTAAGCAGTCGTTTATTTGTTTGATATGACGTGTTAGAGTAAAAATTCCCAGCAAGATTGTTTACCTTTACTTAAATACCTACCTAACCAAATAGAGTACAGGTACACTTCAGAACATTGAGACAACTACCATCTTATCTTATCTTATGTGGGGGCTAGTCAGTGCAGACCGGTGACACTTCGACCCAGTGGGATCTTTTGTGTCGACACTCTCCCAATAACGACTGCCATAGATGTTCATGGCAGCCGGGACCGACGGCTTAACGTGCTCTCCGAGGCACGGAGCAGACGATAATTGTCAATCAATACGCACATAATTTCGAAAAGTCGTATAACTTCCGAAAGTCAGAGGTGCGCGGTGTGGGTTCGAACCTGAGACCCTCTGCATTGTAGTATGTTGGTCTCCCCACTGAGCTATCGCTGCTCTCCACTACCATCTTAGTCTCCCCGTGAACATGGCTGCTGTAAAGCAACCAAAACGTCGTGACAAAGTGTAAACTTAAATATAAATAGTTTTAATTACCTTATTTAAATAGCTTAAATTGTAGTAAATATTATTCATAAATAGTAGGGTTAGAGTGTCAAAGTTATCTAATAGAAGTGTTTAAAGTAAAATAAACAACGCGACACATTCCGTAAAAAAGTGTTTAAAATGTAAAATTAATGCGTATTCTGGAATATAACGGTTCTTATTGTCGGCCAGTGCTTATATTGCAGCTACACATTGCAATAAAATAAAACCCGTATAGAATCAAGGCGATTATAATCAACAAACATCGAAACATCTGCACATACTTTCACATTTATATAAAAAACAAGATTTCTCGATCACACATGTATAATATGCAAACATGACAATACGTATATACCTATATTGATAGATATATCAATATTGAACCCTTATTTGAGCTGCAGTATCATAAGACGAGGTGGCCGAGAGGTTAAGGCGTTGGACTGCTAATCCAATGTGCTCTGCACGCGTGGGTTCGAATCCCATCCTCGTCGGATTTTCGTTTTGTCATTTTTATTTTCGATAGATAAAAAAAATATACAAGATATGTTATCAGTTATCACAAGTAATAAATTATTTTTATGATTGTTTTTAAAACAAATATTGAGAATGATAACAATTTTGTATTGTGTATGAAGAATTAAAATTGTTTTATTTTTGTATGGTGAGTGGCGCCATCTTGTAGCTTATATATGTAACTAAATATAACAAAGTATTACATTGATCATTTTAATACTATTAGCAAATACTACAGCACAATTAACATATATTTTAAATCGTTTTAAGTTCTTTCTCTCTCTCTTAACGTGTCTCTGATTAACGTGTGTAGAAACTTTGAAAGGTTTGATAGCCGTTCTAAGGACTTTAGGGAGCCACCTAAAGTGTCCCCTGGCGGCCCGGCTTCACACTCCCAGCTAAGTGTCCTGATGTACAAGGACCACGAAGCAAGTCTTTAGCGAACCACGCCCTGACTATATTTGTATAAGTAAAGATTAAGTCTTTTATGTGTATCTTAATACATTAAAAGTGTATTTGTTATACCTTCTCTCATTGTACTTCCTAATTATTCTACAGTTCTCCTAAAGTAAACCCTAAAGGTTACAAAGGCTTTAGCTAAGATAAATTAGAACTACAGATGGCCTTTTGGTTGCTTGGCTGATCGTGAAGTCTCAGGTTCGATATCCTTGATCGAAGTGTAATTAGCTATTTCTAAATGGCACAGAGGATCTCAAAATATTCCCGGTATAGAACTATAGGCTCGCCTTATGTAACATGGATCTTAAAATTGCTGCCAAAATTTGGAAGTAGGTACACCGCTGCCTACTTTTTAGGCGATACACAGAACAAGCTTATGACCTATTAGTAAACGAATATTCTAATAACTCTTCTGTTAGATGGGATGTATCCCAAATATGATTACTAGGGAACTGACCTAACTCCCGGACTTTAGATATGACCAGACCTCTAATTTGCCTGTTTTTACAAGAGCTGCATACATACCTATATTGATATAATTATATATCAATATTGAACCCTTATTTTAACAGCAGTATCATAAGACGAGGTGGCCGAGAGATTAAGGCAGCTTGTTGAGTGGTAGAACCACGCTGGTAACAGCATGAATGGGCCGGCTCGATTGGGGAAGTACCACCCTCTCATAGAAGATTGACGTGAAATAACAGTATCTGTTATGTTTCGTTCGGTGAGCGAGAGCGCCGGAGGCTCAATCACCTTTCCCTTCCCTAACCCCATCCTGCTCCATTCCCATTTTCCTTCCGGTAGGCAGCGAATTGGTTGTGTTTTTTTGACATTGCTTCTGTAATGCTAAGAAAACTCAGCCATGTGTATGAGCCACGGTTCTCGCTTACTATCAGGTGGGCCGCTGGCTCGTCTGTCACCGATGAACGCAATAAAAAAATAAAAAAATACTTAGCATTACACTTTTACCCCTGAAGGGGTAACCAGAAGTGTATTACACTCACATTTTGTCAGCTATAGTTTTATGTCTTACGTAATAGTGAGCTATTCTATTGTCGTTTACTGTGCACAGGTCCAGACACCGTGCTCCTACTGAACATTTCTTAAAGCAAAATCCAGTAACACTTTTTTTTGACTCGGGTGTCTAATCCTAGATATCATCACAGCAGTCACGAATCTCGTCGAAGCATGCCGTGTTACACACAAATTTGAAACGCAAACATTCAATAAATTTACTAATTTTCTATTTCACTTTGCGCACCAGGGGACATGTACCTTGCAGTAAGAGGTAATACTCCTCACGACATGGTCCATGGTGCGCTTCAAACGGATGCGTTTCAAACAGGTGCGCAACATGTCATGCCTAATCTAGTCATCGGGATCTATAATATATTTTAGTTTTGATATCCAGGGTCTATTCGCGTTCCACATGGAGCTGAATCCTGGGTATCGCCTAATTCAAGAGACGTACCAGGAGGACGAGAAATGTGACCTGGTGGAGATTGACTACATCAACGAGATAGATCCCTGGGTTCCCGGTCAAAAGCGGTCACCGTTCAAGGACCTATTTAAGATCAAGTAAGTTTTACAGTTACTACTTGTCACATAGTAGTCGTTATTAGACCGTAAATCATTAAATATAAAAAAAATTATTGTAAAGATATAAAATGATATTCAAACTGTTAATTGAAATTACTTTATACGAATATTATCACGGTGTATTAAAAAATCACTACTTTAAACAATATTTACCAATTTATTATTTACACATTCTCCAACATTTCCACTGGTTTTCAGCGCTGATTCGGTCATTAAGACTGTGCCGAGCGTAAGACAGATAATGCCAGAGCTCGTGTGGCGCATATTCAAATCGGCGCGCGGCCGCCATAGTGAAATTGTATGAAGGATTTGAAGTGCTAATTATGAATCTTTATTGTCAACCAATAACTTAAATATTTGGGACGGACAAATTGTATTATAACTATTTATATTTCGTTTAAGCTGTAAAATATGATAGATTTTTACTGTTATAATCTAAAATCACGTAACACGAGCAAATTTAGGTAATTATGTAGGCGAAAATATTAATTATTTTAAGTTTTTTACACGAAGTAATTGTAAACACATTCATTGTTATGGTAAATGTATATTTTATGTCTGTATTAAATAACAAGTGTTGATTTTATTCACTTAACTGTGACCGCCTGTTATGGCACATTTCGCTCGGCGCAGTCTTAACTATTGCGCTCACACATAATAGACTTACCAGCACATTGAGCCGGTTTCTAAAAGGCAAATGAGCACAAAAAATTGTTAACAGACAGCTCAGCCGATGTCAAATGTTGTGATTTTCTGACTGAATTAGCCATCAGACAACTTAATATCAGTTTGATGTTGACACATTGATGAATCTTGAATTAAACAAACTTTATACGGATTTTATCGCGTTGTGTTTTTTTTATAAAACACAATTATTACATAATTTTGAAACTTGAACTTCTATTGTTAAACACTTTTACTAGTTACTGTTTACCTACTACAATGTAAGCTATTTAAATAGCTCATAGTTATTAGTTACTGTGTACTTCAACTTATATATAATCTATTCAATTCTATATATTTATATATAAGCTATTTAAATAGCTTATATTTAAGTAAACAGTAGCTAGTAAAACTGTTCAACAATAGTAGTATAAGTTTCAAAATTATGTGGCTACGAGCCCGTACGCCCCTTGACTTTCGTCCCTTTCATAGAAAGACGAAGCCCCGCCTCGCGGGGCTCCTATTTTTGGGTGGATTTTAAGAAGAAACCTAACAAATAAATCCGTATAAAGTTTCTTTAATTTCAATGTATAACATTCGCGTAAACATAACACAATATTAGGTACCAGGTCTTATACTCTGTATCAGGCATTTGAAAAGCGCCACTGGGTATCTGCTATGACTGCACAGTTGGCGTATTGGTTTTAGCGGTGGACTCGCCATTGCCACTACGCCGAGTGATGTGAGTTCGAATCCCACACGGGACAAATATTTGTGTGATCCACAAATGGTTGTTCCGAGTCTGAATATTCTTTGTGTCTGTTTAAATGTTTGTAAAGCTTCCACGGCACAGGATATACTGTTAAATCGGGATTTATCTTTTCAAAAAATAAGAAAAGAGCTGTATCAGAATAGACACTTCATTGATATTGTTTATGTTAACCAGTTTCATGAAGATCCGTGAGTCTGGTGTCCAAGCGAACATCCACCGTCGTCTAACAGTCGCTCGTCCCCGCTGTTCTGGAACCGTCTCCACGTTCAGTAGCGTCGGCATCACGGACATGTACCCAGCTATGCTGATGACGCTCTACGGCATGCTACTGGCTCCAGCTGTTCTCCTCATGGAGATTATGTACAAGCGACTGTAAGTTGAAGTTTTTAACCTATTGAGAGGCAGCCAGATCATTCATGTAGATCAAAGCAACGATAGACTAGTGGGAGATCGTAGGTCTGTCACGCAGAGGTCTTAAGATCAATCCAAAAGGGCACACCTCTGACTTTTTGAAGTTATGTGTCTTAAATAGCCACACTTTTTAATCATATGTTGTGTTGTTGTTAATAATATGTATATGTATAATATATTTTCTGTAAGAAGCTGCAGCCATTAGCGGCACCTTCGGACAGACAAATTAGGATTTTCTTTTTTTTTTTCGTCTGTTTACTATTTTATTGCACATCAAATAAACAAATAATTAACATAGGTAATATATACACAAATGATTTACAAGAAATATTAATATTATCTGCTGTTTACGCGAATGATATTCATTGAAATTAAACTACTATATACGGATTTTATCGCGTTGTTTATTTGACACTGACGCTGACACTGAGCAGCGATAGCTCAGTGGGGAGACCAACAGACGACTGCAATGCAGAGGGTCTCGGGTTCGAACCCACGTCGCGCACCTCTGACTTTCGGAAGTTATATGACTTTTCGAAATTATGTGCGTATTGATTGACAATTATCGCCTGCTCCGTGCCTCGGAGAGCACGTTAAGCCGTTCCTCTCGGCTGCCATGAACATCTATGGCAGTCGTTATTGGGAAAGTCAGTACCCTCTAATATCCTGACACTGGTCTAGCCTTAGGGTATCGTTAGCCTTCGGGTTGCGGAGGTCAGGTGGCAGACGCTCCGTGTAAAAACTGATATCCAGTCAAATCCGGTTAGACCAGAAAAGCCGACCTCAAGTGACTTGGAAATAATAAAGGCTAAGAGAGAAGAAGTTTATTTGACACTTTATTACATAATTTAGAACATTTCACTTGCTTTAGAGCATTATGTGTGTTTATATATATAAAAAATGTTTATAAGGCTAGTGTGAATGGAACAGTCGCAAGAGGAAGACCTAGGCGAACGTTTCTTGATCAGATCGGAGGCGTTCTGGACGAAGGCCAGGTTAAGAGCACCTTGAACCGACGGGCGTGTATGAGGAATGTGATGAAAGTGAATGAAGCCAGAGAAGTGTGTCAGGATCGTAGCAAATGGAAATCCGTAGTCTCTGCCTACCCCTCTGGGAAACAGGCGTGAATCTATGTATGTATGTGTGTATGTATTTCAAAGAAATATTAACTAAAGAGAAAAACAAAACAACAAAATTAAAAAGCGTAATTATGTCCAGCATGGCAACAATTGTATGGTAGAAAGGCGGTCGGCTAATGGTTAAGGAATTAGACAAGCAATGGAAATCATTGAACTACTGACGTCTAGCCATTCCTTAGCTGTAAGAGTACTAATGATTTGTAACTCAAATTGCTGGTAAACTTTTGAAACTTTTGTAATGGCCTTTGCTAGGTTAACTCCTTGTGTCACGAGAGACTATACAGTCGTTGAAATAACGAATACAATAAACATACAGTATGGCGTATGGGTTTCATACTACTACAACATTTCATTAACCTTTTATCAACCTTTCCTGTTGTGGATTGGTGGAATGAACCGCTTACCAACCAACAGGCGTCCAATATATTTCTTTGCCATCTCTTTATCTATATATTAATACGTGAAGCAAAAACTTTGTATCCATTTTTACGAAAATTGCGCGAACGGAGGAGTTTGAAATTTGGCACAGTTAAAGTTTATTGAAATTAAACTACTATGTACGGATTTTAACGCGTTGTTTATTTGAAACATCTTTACATAATTTAGAAACTACTACTATTAAACTTTACCAATTTTTAAGCTAATTAAATTATTAAAACTATTTATATTTAAGTTTACACTTTCCCCGACGTTTCGGTTGCTTTTCAGCAGCCATGGTCACGGGGAGACTAAGATGGTAGTTGTCTCAATGTTTCAGTGTAGTTATTTCTAAGTACCCGATAATATAATTATATGTATAATAATATTTAATGTGTTTCTATTTACGCAGAATGAGCTCAAAGTATCATGAAGTCTAGCTGTGGTTTGCTTCTTCTTGAGTTTGACTATTTGTATTAATGGATCCCAAGCTGGCGGTACATTCCAACCATCTTCCCTATTAAAATTAGGATGTTTTTTTATTTCAATAGCCTCGCGAAGCATCCTTGGTAAGACCATAGACTCTCGCTAAAGATCACCGATTCGGAAAGTGTAAACTTAAATATAAATATTTAATAGTTTTAATAATTTAATCAGCTTAAAAATTAGTAAAGTTTAATAGAAGTAGTTGCTAAATTATGTACAGAAGTGTCAAATAAACAACGCGATAAAATCCGTATATAGTAGTTTAATTTCAATGAATAACATTCGCATAAACAGAAGACAATATTACAGTTAACGTTTATATGGAGAAGGAGTGGCGAATCCTATTATTTATATAAAATATGCATTAGAAATACATTAAATTAATGAAAAAAACACTACACGCACACAACCATGCATTTGACACGCAGTCGAATCACGTTCGTAGTATTTTGGAATTGTTCGGCTGATGTAGTACTATTCTTCGTAAATATTAATATATAATAACATATATCAGCAATATCTTACAGGCCACTTTTGGGTAGATTGGAATGATATATACTATTTATAATAACTGTATAGCCTTAGCGAAATCTAAATGAAATGTGATTATAAGGGTATATAGTTCTAGAAAACTATCAAATTTAAATCAATTATGGTCGAATTGCGACCACTAGGCGACCGCTAGTATAAAGAAAATATTAAATTAAAACTTTGATAACCAATACATGTCTATAAAAATAAGAATAACATATGTATATATGTCTAAAAAATGTTCGACGAGGATGGGATTCGAACCCACGCGTGCAGAGCACATTGGATTAGCAGTCCAACGCCTTAACCTCTCGGCCACCTCGTCTCACGTCGTGGTCGTGCAATGAAGGGTTCAAGATGTGTCAGTATGTCATGGTGAGGGATCGTACCACGTGGGGTATGTTCGTATGAAATAATAAATCCAACACTAACTAATTGGCACGCGAGAGTATGTTCTTTATGTCACTGAACTCGTCCTAAATGGCTAGACCGATTTCAATTAAATTTTCTGTGTGTATTGTGTGTTCGGACAGGACAACATAAATAGTAATAGTACCACTACATATGGCCTGCAGCTTCACTCGTGTAAATTTCAAGGGCACGCATACCAGGATAAAAGTATCCTAAGTCCAGGACATGTTGTATCTCTTGGCTAAGATTCATCCTATTTCGTTCAGCGGTTTACTTGTGATTGAGTAACAACCATCTTCATACATTTTCACATTTATAATACTAGTTGCTGCTTGCGACGCCCCTCGCATAAATTCCTTGGGAACACATACCGAGATAAAAATTATACTTCGTATATACTAATTCAGGACATGAACTACTTCTATATACAGTTACAACCGGGAGTTCATTCCGGATGTAACTGGATATAGAGGTAGTCCATGCCGGAGGATTTCCCACAAGTCGACAGTACGGAATTCTTCAAAAAGGGTGTTAAAAGGTTATCACGGGGTCGGTTTTTACGCGCATGTGATGCCTCTGGTGTTGCAGGCGTCCATAGGCTGCGGTGACAACTTACCACCAGATGGGCCGTATGCTTGTTTGCGACACTAGTTGTATAAAAAAAAAGAACACATCCAAATGCGTTTAACGGTTTACTGGTGATTGAGTAACAACATTCCAAATAATTCCAAAAATGTTCACATTTATTATACTGGTTACTGCCTGCAACTTTGCTCATATATATCCTACGAGAACGTATCTATACGACGACAAGAAGAAAAGTCCTTTATGTAAATCCAAGATATGGTCTATCTGTGTGCTAAGTTTTATCCAAATCCGTTGAGCAGTTTACTCATGATTGAGTAACAAATATTTAAACATTCGGACGCGATATAAGTCATCTAATGTATATAATATCATCCCTATATTAAACTGTCCCACTGCTGGGCACGGGCCTCTTCTCAGTGTGAGAAGGGTTAGGCCATAGTCCACCACGCCGTCCCAGTGTGAATTGGCAGACTTCACACATCTTCGAGAACATTATCACAGATAATATAATACACATTATTGAGAACTCCCAGACATGCAGGTTTCCTCACGATGTTTTCATCCACCGTCAAAACTAGCGATAATTAGCTATTTAATACGTCAACCCATTCCTTGCCTTTCATCCTATCTTTTAATCCTTTTCAGGAACATTGGCACCGTTAACCGATACTTAACCATTTAATAAGAAAATAAATAAAAAATTAGAGATGTGGGTGTGCCTTGGAATTGAACTCGAGACCTCTACGTGACAGTCCAACAGTCTCCCAGTAGGCTATCGATGATTCATTTAATGCATTAGTTCCCAAAGTGGTCCAGGTGGACCTCAGGGGTCCACGGGAGACTCAACGGGGGTCTACGTTGGCGTAACAAAAAAATGGGGATCCATAATTCGTAAGTCCACGAAAATTTATTTGCTTTCGATAGTTAAGAACTAAAATGTTGGCTTGACTTCACCTATCAATGTAGGCAGATAATATTTTAAGCTCAGCGACTGTTACTTGTAAAAACTTGCAGATTAGTACAAGTAGTCACACCTAAAAAAAAAGTCAGTCCCGAGAATTTCAATCTCTTGTTAGATTCTTCACCAATATAAATACGAATGCCAAGGAATATCGTAGAAATGTAGCTGCAGGAGGTCCACCAGAACCTACTAAATTTTGAAAGTGGTCTATGAGACAAAAAGTCTGGGAACCTCTATTCTAATGTTATGATTAGCTCATGATAAGATACTTCAATAACAGGGGCCTTATTTATTTTTCAGATTGAATATGAGGGAACACAAGAAATACTTGAGCAACGACGATTGCATCCCGTTTCAACATTAACAATGCTCGTACATTTATCTTCACGCTAAACAGAGAAAAGCAAGCATATAATTAATATTAGGAGGTTAAAGCCAATCGTTGTTAATGACTGCATGAATACTGTAGTGGGTTCAGAAGAAGACGTTGATGTCTGAATGTATATTATTAAGGCTCGTATGCGCTACATAATGAAGCAAGTCTTTAAAAATTATTTGTTTAGTTTTAAAGTTTTGGCTGTTCCATTATTTAATATGACCACGCTTTCCTTTTACACGCTGTAAATAAAACTCACAATAAAACTTTCACTGTGACCGTGTTTTATTGATGAACGAGTCTACCGCCGCTCTTCAAATAGCTCTAGTTTGACAGCTTGATGTCACCATTCAGCACTTTGAGCAGACGCGATGGTTATAAAATATTCAATAAAATTCAGTTCAGTAAAATATTGTCAATTATCTGGTTGAAAAGCTATTTGTTATCTACGTGACTAGTGATGTTATATGGCTTTATTCGACGTTATTTTTATATTCAAAGTTAATAAGAAGACAAAATCATCTACCTTATAAATTAAATACGGACTTTTTTCGCGTTGTTTATTTCAAAACTGTCATCATCATCATCTCAGCCGAAAGACGTCCACTGCTGGACATAGGCCTCCCCCGAGGTTTTCCAAAACTGTATTTTAACAAAATTTTGAAACTCTCTATCACTACTTTTCAACACTGTTACTAGTTACTGTTGACATCTATTTCAGCTATTTAAATAATTAAAACTATTTCGATCTAACTTTACACTTTTCCCGACGTGTCGGTTGCTTTTCAGCAGCCATGTTCACCTACTATGATGTCGGTTGTTCTCTTCCTTTTTTAATAATAAGTATTCTTTGTATATTATTAGAAGAATTTTACCGGAAACGACGAAGTCCTTGCTCCAACAAGCACTGACGGGTCCCCAGTAAAACAAGTGAAGGAACCCTTTTGTACAATAAAAAGGCATTACTAAAAATAATCTTCTAATAATTTAATGTGCACTTTTATTCGTGTGATAGCAACTGAAATCGTGTGTTAATTTTACGCTCTAATGCCATGGATGCACTGGACCCGTTGTATTTCCTAATAACATGGCTATTCAGCATGTTCGATTAACGTCATAATAAAAGTCATGTTATACTTCAGCTTGTCTTACGAAATGACAAACAAACAACACATGTACATAGGGTTGACGTAGTTGCGTTATTATCACAAATTATCTTCAACTGTATTTGAAAGGTAGTCCAGTATTTGTACAAAATCTGATTTACCTTTAGTTAAGTCATAATTCTTAACCTAAAGTACCAAATAAGAGACTTATTACCTGCGTTGCATTATATCTTTGGTTCTTGGTTCAGCAATATTAGTATCAAAATGAATCTTGCGATTTTATTTTTCCTTCTTTTAATGCAACGTTCTGTGTACGCTAAAGATGAAACAACAATTGATTTTATTAGATTGTTTATTGCAAATGAACAGAAGCCTACACATTTGATCTACGGTGGATTGTGTTGGAAGAAAAGTAAGTAGATTTAAGAAGTTTTCCTGTCAGGCCTTTTAGGCCTAAAAAGTCGACAGCATTAAGTGTGCCAGTATATTTTCTATACTTTATCTTATAAAGTGACGTAGGAAAACATTGTGAGTTAACCTACATGTCTGAGTGTTCTCCATAATTTTCGCAACGATATGTGCAGTCTGCTATCCTCCACTATGTCTGCGTGCTGCACAATGACCTTAACCTTGACTGAGTACAGGCTTGTGCGCAGCTGTCTCATAGTTAATAAAAAGGTTTTATGTTATAGTAAGATAATACTGAAAAGAAGAAACCATTCTACGAATACCATAAAGTACCTACCAGACAGAACATTTTCTCTTTAAAAGCATCGTATGCCCTCCTCATTGAATACCAGGGTTGTAGTCTGTACTGCTACAATAGCTGACGCAATTGCCTAATTTGATCTCTTATATCTTTGATCGCCTTCTGTTCAATTGTATTTTAATGAAGTATATCTTTTAAGATTATGTATGGATATGAATAAAACATTTTTTTTTCATTCTTTCGTTCTCATTGCATCATGCAATATTATCTGATTGCCATCTTGTTGAACTGCTTCAGGCATTAACAAGACTTACCTATGAATTGCTCTTAAAGATGAGTGTAGCAAGCAGCATAAACGCGTAGCTTACAAACTTTGCTATTATATTTATAATTTTCAGATGTAATAAACAAATTCGTAGTAGAAATGTCGAAGATAGGCGTGAGAACTTCAGCGTCTTTCGCACCGAGGTGCAAGTATCAGGACCATCAGATCATGTTCCTTACAGACATGAGTTGTCCTCAGTCTAAAATTGTACTTTCTTATGTAAGTATACCTTTAAAGGTAGACACTAAAAGTAGTTCTCGACTATTACTTCAAAGATAACAGCGCTTAAAATTGCATGTCTAAGCGTTCTACATATTATTCTAAAATAATGTGATTAGTTTGGCAATTCGCAGTACACGATCGAGGTGGACTATTATTGTCTATCCTTTCTCATAATAAAAAGCTAGTGCCGACAATGGAGCAATAATTTATAAACCGGGCAATCTGCTTCCTCAGATCAGATTTGTTTGAAGGCCCTTTAATATTTTCAACCTTCAGCTTTCGCATTCAGCAGCCGTGGATAAATTTCTAATTTCCATCATACAGACAGAAGAACAGAAAACAGAAGCCATTAGCCTCTCCGATTTTAGGAATAAAGTCATTGTTTTTAAGCTGCTTAAGCGTCACCAAATCAAAAAATATTTACCTATCGTTGACAGTCATAACCGCTCTAAGGGCCACTGCGCTAAGGGGGATCTCTCCATATTCTTGAAAGTATAAGAACCTCAGCGTCGAAATACCCAGGGTATTTCGACACTTAGGTTCCGAATATTCTCGGCTATACTGAGAGTCACTCCTTGGAATTGGGGTACTTTAACGTAACGCAAACAGATAGTTTGTAAAAGATATTTTTCAGGCCTCGTCCAAAGGACTGTTTCAATTCACATACCGCTGGTTGATTCTGACCAGTACAAAGGAACAATCGCAACTGACTCAGCTACAAGACGCTCCGGTGTTGGCTGATAGTGACCTTGTGGTTGCTGAACGAATTGATGACCAGTTTCGGATGACTGAAAGTAGGTATCACAGTCACAGTGGAACTGCCGGAGAAGTAAAAAACATAGCCTTAGTGCCTATGGTAGGAATGGGTAGAACTAGGGACATATTCCAAAATCTTGTACTCTGGGTAGCTATGGATAATTGAACGGAAAAAGAAATACTAAAAAAGGTAGGTACTACCCTTGCGCTTCGCTTGGCTCGTCTTGGCGGGGTCACTATCCCCCAGATATTCTTATATCTCATACTGAGAATAGGCAGTCCAGCAGTGGAACAGTGTAATTTAAGGCTGATATTATTGTTGTTATAAAATTAGAGTAATGTATAAGCGCGTATCCGAATGTTTGATCAATTTATTTTCACTGATAATATTTCGAATCAGAATTGATTATTCGAAACTTGATTTAATGTTGGGTTGATTAACCACGCTTTAATGTATGACAACAATACTTTTTGTATCCTCGGACATCAGTGACGATCTTATTCATTAGGTCATTCTCCTAACTTTGTAAGCTCTAAATCCTACACCACGTAAATAACTGAATAGCATGGTTATTGTATTTTCGTAGGGCTAATACATAAACAAATAATCAAACAATCAAAGCTTAACGCTTTCGAATAATATTCCGTTGCTTTTTATCTACAATCGTCCATAGCTAACCCTGTATTAATTCGTTTGGCTGCACAGAGGTACCTACAAAATAAGTCTCATAATAATAATAATATACACACTTACCAATCAATGTTTTTCTAAGTGCACAGGCCTGGAGTGAACGGCTCAATGATATCAGCTCCTCGAGGATACTACAACGGTAGTCTAGCAGATCTTCGACCACACCGGGAGTTATTTCGAAGACGACGCAACCTGATGGGGCATACTATCACCATGTCTAACGTTATACAGGATAGCAGCACCACGAGGGAACACTTGCCGAAGGAGGATCGATTGTAAGATCTGCTCTTACATCACTTTTGTTACTAGAGCTGTCTAAAGGCTAAAATAAATTAAGCAGTTCGATTCTGATAGAGGTTGAGATTTGACAGACGCTTTATCTATTAATTGGCAACGGCACATGTGCGGCCAGACACGATAGGATTATAAAATATATGTCTGACATTACAGCATTTGACAGGTTAATTGAAGTTATGTCAAACATATTTTCTGATCTAGTAGCCACCTTTAGTAATCACTCTAAAATGTCGTATGACGTCGACATAGCGCGTATACTTTACTTATTCACACTTGCTCATTTCGTACAAAATAAATTAAAATATGAATAGCATACAACTATGATAGTGAATAGCGATGGACACGATAACATTCGAATAACATTCGATTGTGTTGAAGACTAAATAAGTGCGTGCGCTGCGTCTTTGATGCAACGTAGATGTATCGCGTTGTGCGCAACTGTTGCCGAATAATATTTCGATTGCAATTATGTGCATCGTTACTAAACAGTAGAGCTAGTAGTTATGGCGCAGCTTGTTGAAACAATAGGAAGAGTATTAGAATCATGTGTCTTCCTCGCCACGCTAAGCCACATGTTATTAGGTTTGATCGCCACATGAAATGAAAAGTTATGTGATCCACAAATAGTTGTTTGGGTTCTGGATGTTTTAAAGTATGTAGTCATTTTTTTATAGTAAGTATGCTTGTATTAACATTAAGTATCTAGATATATACTTAAGTATATACCTAGATACATATATGAACTTAAATAGGAAATTTAGTTCAACTGTAATTGAACTTATCGGTAGATGTCGCTGTCCAAATAAATCTATTGTAGGTTGGTGGTCGGCGTAATAAGTGTTTATTCCAATAATATCCTAGTAGTAATATTTGTATTTGTGGACGAAACCGCGCGTAGATGCTAGTTACCTCTATATTATTTTTAGTAATAGCTCATTCATAATTTTAGAGAGCTCCAATACGACTCGACCTCTAAAGTGTGCTGGTCTGCCGCTAAGATTGGCTTCGACATGCTGAACGCGACTGCTCGGTACATCTTCAGCTATCGCTTCGGGTACGAGGTCAATGGGAACTGGTCCGGTATGATCGCTGACCTTTACGCCAATAAAGCTGATATGGGTAAGTAAGATTTCAGTTACGAGGACAGACAACAAGACAAAAGTACTATAGTTCAGATGACCAAAACACATCAATTAATCAATCGGAAACCACAATGACTACTCTTTTTTTTACTAAGATGCCAAAGCCTGAGGACATATGCAACCTAAAGGGTACGCTGGCGCGTTATGTGCGTCATTAATGGCGCATAAATAATT
The DNA here is from genome assembly GCA_930367265.1 of Catocala fraxini. Lineage (NCBI taxonomy): Eukaryota > Metazoa > Arthropoda > Insecta > Lepidoptera > Erebidae > Catocala > Catocala fraxini. Next base: position 2,343,872 of record OV884041.1, read on the forward strand.
CTGGTTCCTTCCTGACAGCACAGCCCTGGCTTCAGGAACATTGAAACTTTTCTGACCACAAGAACGTGACACAAAATTGTTTGGCTGTAAATGTCTACAAGGCTGAGGCACTCGCACAATAGTGGTGCTTCTAGAGTTTTAGTGAATATAATTATTATAATATACAAATACTCTACCTCTCTTCCTTACAATTACAGGCACTAACTGCGTAATATTCCGCGACCGTTTCGATGTGGTGACTTACACTGATCTGGTGGCTTCAGCCTCCCTTAGCATATGTCTCCAATGTGTTCTACCTGCCCTTCTCGACCAGGGTCTGGGTGACCATAGCTGTCTGTACTGTCATAGCAACCATCACCTTGTTTTTGGCTAGCAAGTGGGAAGTCGTTGTAACCAAGGTAAAGCTTTTTATATAATTATAGTTGTCAATTCTGATACTCACGAATTGCTCAAGTACATATTGCCATGTAATTCTTCATAATAATGGTAAAAATCTGCTGTGCTAAAATATTCTCATATATTGATAAATGGTTATGAATATAATACTTTAAGTCATAGACGATTAATATCTTATTCTCCCCGAGAACGTGGCTGGTAACTGGCAAATGAAAAGGAAAAGAAAATTAATATAGTAAATTATATAAAAATAATTGAACAATAGTGAAATTAAGAAATTACCAACACTACATTATGCCCGTATAAAGTAGCTTATTTTCCGAAAGATTTATATCCTCGTAATACAAGATGTGGGGAGCGACTTGTATTAGATACAGCGCCAAGAACAAGAATATTACAAAAATAAAATTTCAAACAATAATTATAATTTATTATTACTATATATTGTTACGCCCAGTGACATCTCTCGGCATTGTGGGAAAGACTCGGCAGTTCTGTCTAATAATTTACTACACCGCCATCTATTGATATCTTACGGAACTACGTAGTGTGAGTACGCGAAAGGTAGAGAGAACGCTGGCACTTTCTCGAACCATCGTACTGTTTACATACCGGGTATAGCGTTACTAGAAAACTCTAGAAACGCTTTACCCGCGTATAAATAGAGCGCACGCGCACCGCCAAGGCAGTTTACAATCGTCAAGTGTTCATCGAAGCGAACGGAAGCGAAAATACCACAGAGTTTGAAGCAGTTACAGTGAAAAAGTGCAGTATAGTGTTTGTTGTGTTTGAATAAAGCGTGTTTTTAGTCAGTAATATTGTTCACATTCTTATCCGTCGAACCCAGCACGTAACATTATTACTAAATTATATATGTATAAAAATATTTAATAAATTACCGTCGCACATACAAAAGCTTCCTATGTCAATCTTAAAATAAAATTAAAACTTTTTCTGCTTAAAAGAATCGTGTATTCTATAAGTGATTGGATCCAATGACCATATTTTGAGCTATCATATCTTATTAATGTCTACACTTATTGTTTAGAATTTTATAAATTTGCACACCTGATAAGGTAGGATATGGCCTGGACTCTTGTTAATCTTAAGATCTAATGTACACACAGCGACGCATCAACCTAGACTTTTTGGACTTTGAACTATTAGAAGTTGAACGCTGTGAATCGTGCGAGATAGTGCGTTATATTTTTGTTACGCTCTATCCTTACCATTACATCGACACCACTATGCTCTGTCCCTTTCCGACAATACTCTATTTTGTATGTAGCGTAGTTATGCGTATATAGCGTGTCTAATTTGATGTGTAGCCGTGAGTACAACCCATGTTCAAGTTCAGTTCAGTTTGTTTGCATGTTGATGAAATCCTCGGCAAAACGACGATAGTATGTTTTTAAGAACAAAAAGAACATGCAATGTACACCATTACGTAATTTTTTGTTCACATATTGACCAAATAATCATTTTGTATATTTAATATTTTAGCAGATAAGTACACAACAGCAACTGGATGGTAGCATTGGTGACGCTTTGCTACTGACTATGAGCGCAGTTACTCAGCAGGGCTGTTATATAGAGCCCACACAAACTCCAGGTATCTACACATACATCGCCATCCGATATTAACGCGCATTTAGGTAGAAGGGCAGAAGGAAGCCAGTATCGACTCGATACCACTCGATACCACAGAATGAACTCTATTAAATGCTAGGTAATCGATAATGCACGACATGCGATTATTATAAATTAGATGATTCGGAATTACATTCTGTGTCGTGTCGTTATTGCCGGTTCATATTCAAATAAGAAATATTTAAATCACGATGTACGTATTCAACATTGCTAAGTGTGCAATACCTTTTTATTTTTGATAGTCGTTTTGTTTGTTACACAATGTTTTAAATTCTTATTCGAAATAGTTGCATATCATCAGTGTATAGAGATCGGCATAGGTAAAATCTTGCTAGTTCTATAATATCTTGATCGGAACCCAACTATAAACAAGACTTAGGTACCATCTATTAACGGCAAAGCCACCACACTAACATCTATTAAAAGCGGGTAGGTGCCGGCTTCTACCTTTCTACCTGGCCGTGCTCTTAAGAGAACCTGACGTTAAACATTTGATTGCTCTTAAGTTGCTATTATCTGCGCATTACCACCCCTCCCGCTCCACGCGTTTACGACGCTACTCGAAGCAACTTGACAGGGAACTAAAAGTTAGGCGAAACACTGCCAGGTAAGAATGTTTGAGAAGGTTAACCAAAACAATGTTTGTAGGTCGTATGATGTTGTTCGTGCTGTTCACGGCTCTGATGGCGCTGTATGCGGCGTACTCGGCTAACATTGTGGTGCTGCTACAGGCTCCGTCGGATTCCATCCGCAGCCTGCCTCAACTAGCCTCTGCTAAAATCACGCTCGCCGCCATTAATGTCGACTATAGTCACTTTGTTTTTGTAAGTCTTTCTTTAATTTTAGTCTTAAACAAGACTGCTCATTTACGTACACTTAACTTACCTACATATCTATATATTTTATCTTTTCAAATTGTTTTAATAATTTTAGTCATTACATTAGGCAAGTTCTTGCAGACTACAGAACTGGATTAATGGTGTATGCAAATGCTTCTTGATTTAAGTAATTACTAAGTACCTATACTTATTGGTATTTCAGGACCAAAATGATGGAACTCTCGGTATCTCCATTCGAGAGAGAATCTTTCCAGAAAATGGAAAACCCCAACTCTACAGTTTGGCTGAAGGAGTCGAGAAAATACGAAAGGTATAAACCGAAATAATTTCTTACGAAAGAAACACACAATAAGTAGTTGTATTAAAACCTTATTAGCTAGCTCGTCATCTCGGCTAAGCAGTGAAGTACACCAGGACTAATCTTGAAACCGTTTAACGCTGTACTGCTGACTACTGCTTCATCCAACAGCTGCTCGCTACTTTGGTTCGATGCTTTGATCTATACTCTCTTAAAAGATGGTATAACTTAGATTATCTAAGTTATACCATCTTTTAACTTTTATCTTCAATTCTTTTATATTCAATCTTTTATCTAACATTGACGTTCATAAGTGTCACTTTGTGACCTAATTGTTTTAAATATAACATTTTGGACCCCAAACCAGCGAAGTGATTTTGTGGCATATACAATGCTTAATTTTTATGGTTCCTTTTCCAGGGTCTGTTCGCATTACATTCAGTTGCTGAGCCAGTTTACCGTCAGATCGAAGCCACGTTCCTCGAAAGTGAGAAGTGCGACATATCGATAGTGGATTTCCTTGTCACATTCGATTCATACACTCCGGTGCGCAAAGGATCTCCGTATTTGGAGCTGATAAGAGTTGTGTTAGTATCTACAAGTAAACAAGTGAGAATTCGCAATGAATTGCCGTAAATCTTAGAGTTTGAAAAAATTGTTCAAGTAATAATATATGATATAATAATAATATATGATATAATAATAATATATAATATAATATGCAAAGGTCACGTGATACCACATGACCTTGAGATCAGAGGTCAAAGATCATAGTCATTTCGGGGTATATCGACTATGCTGAGTCAAATGGCGTTGACCGCGAGTCTCTAGCTCTTATGGTTCTTAAGTTAAAAGTTGTATAACAGACGGACGGACGGACAAAGCTGTTGTATAAGAGTTTTTTCGAACTCTAAAACTCATAGACCTGTATATCTCCAAAGAAATGGGCTGAGGAGTATTATACCTACATGTCACCGGCAATGCTTCAAGTATAATGCAATAGCCTGGTAGAGTCTATTGCCGTCCACTGGACTGGTTCTCAAACTATTGCTATTTAGTATTTTATCATGAAATTCTCAAGACCAGCATAATAGAGCCGGAAAACCGAGAAAGCAACCGGGGTGAAATAAGTTTTTGAGCAAATAGATATTTCTTGTAGGAATTTTTCAGCAACAACGCTTTGTAAATTAGCGATGTGCACATTAATGACTGCACTATATTACATAATATTACATTGGCTTCGTCCTTGACCATTCAAGGTACCTACTTTATTGTTCAAATATTATTTAAATATAATTATGCTAAAGTAAGTGAGCCTTATATACGACAATAGGGTAAGCCCATTGTCGTATATTAAAAACAGCTAAAATCTGGATAGTAATAAATATTAATAATAAAAAATTTATTTAAGTACACAAATATTAAAAAACACAAAACATAATTTTACAGTTTTGTACATTAGCAGATAAAAGGAAGATACAATGACATAAGAGTGTTTTGGCAATATAATTGTTAAACCTTGTCCCCTATACTAGGCCAAAAGGCCTGTATCTTAGGAGACTATCTAAATTTTGAAAATAGTCGAGTGTAGAAAGACTTTTTCGATTTATTGTTTCCATGTTTAGATACCTATGATGTATATATGTACATATATACTTATATAATAATTGGGTAATAAATAGTTTTCTACTAATATAATTATAATTATTTTTATTTAATGCTGTAGTTTGTGTGCGCGCGTGTGTGTTTGAGCGTGTGTGTATCTATGTGTGTATATGTGTGTATGTTAGGCTGTGTGTGAGTGTGAATGTGTGTGTATGTTTTATTCGATGTAAGTTAGTAAAGATTCTGTTTTGGTGTAGTCCTGTAGTAGTAGCCATTCCCTAATTATAGCTCTTTCTTTAAATGTCCTGAAGTCTAATATGTTAAGTTCTCTTTGCACTTTTTTATAGATAGATATTGTGCTTAAAACATAATATTGGTGCTTAGCGAAAGAGGTTTTGTGTTTGACTCTCGGTGGTATATTTGTACGTTTCTTAGGGTCTGATGTGGGCATTTTGCAATGTATCTTAAGTATTGATTGAATAACATATAGCTGTCGAACCGTGAGAACTTTTCAATCTGCATATAGTTTAATCGTGCGGTATTTGAATGGTTTTCTTGTCATGATTTTGAGAACAGCCCTTTGTGCTCTCTCTGCTTTCAGGAGATACGACTTAGCGGCTCTTCCCAATGTGGTTATGCAATATCCTAATATGGATTAGCACAATACGAGATAAACCAGTTTTAATGTGTCCATATTGATACAGATTCCCTGAGGGCTTTGAAAATATGAATAAGACGGAGTACTCTCGTAGTAATGGTGTTTACGTGAAGGTCCCAGCTCAGACCGTCATCTATTTGAACGCCTAGATATTTTACGCATTTCGTTTTGTTTATGGCTATACATGAACACGATGTATAGGAATTAGAACAGGTATGGGCTACAATGGTGAAGGAGCTAGGTGGTTTAGTGATATGACTAATTGCAAAGGCAATGTAACAGGTTTTTTCTAAATTCAGCGTGAGTTTATTTAAATTAAGCCATTTCATGATTGAGAACAATGCGAATTCTGCCCTTGTCTTAACAGATTGCCAAGTACTTCCTCTATTCAAAATCGCTGTGTCATCAGCATATGCATAAATCTTACAATCCGGAATAGTTATTTTGCAGAGATCGTTTATGTATATGTGAAAGAGTGGGTCCCAGGATGCTCCCCTGGGGCACACCATAGGACACACTCTCTTCATCACTGTATGTAGAATCTATTTTCAGTCGCTGAGAACGATTTCTTAAGTAATCCTTGAATATTTCTAATGCTATACCGCGCACTCCCACTAGATAACTAACTAGCCGCGCACTCCCATAAATTTCATCTTTGCTATATAAATTTCATCTGTTTTGGAACAGAAACTGTGTCAAAGGCCTTAGACAGGTCCAGGAAAATACTCAGACATTTAGTCCTATTATCAAGTGTTGTTGCAATAGTTTATGTGAGATCTAATACGGCGTCTTCAGTTGAAACACCAGTTCGGAAGCCGTACTGGTTGTCAGCTATGATACTGTAATCACACAGAAAACTCTTAAGGCTGATATTTAAGATACTTTCGATGATTTTAAAATCGATGATAACACTGATATGGGTCTATAGTTATTGACACAGCTTCTGCTCCCTCCATTATGCACCGGGTGAACTATAGCTTTTTTAAGAGAGTCAGGGAAAGTGCATTCCTGGATACAAAGGTTGCAGATATACGTTATTGGAGGCACCAACACGTGGCTACATATTTTAAGTAATTTGGAGGATATACCATCCCAGCCCACGGCGGCATATAGTAATAATACTATACCTCTATTTAGCTGGATGAAGTCGACCCCTTTGAGGATACAGATCTATATCTATGTATGTTTTCTCTAAATAAATATATACAGTCGACTATCTTTCCAGTCATAAACAAATCCGTGAGTCCGGCATCTTGTCAGCCCTTCGCCAGCGCTACCAGGTCTCCAAGCCACACTGCACCACGAAGATGTCTTCGTTCAGCAGCGTGGGCCTCATGGACATGCGGCCAGTGCTTATACTGATGCTATATGGAGTTGCTGTATCCGTAGCCATCGCGATCGGAGAGATCGTTGTATATAACTTGTAAGTTCATCTCTTTACTAGTACTTGGAATCTGAAATCGAGGCATGAGGCTGTCTGTATTATGTCTGGATTCTGTCTTATTATCTTATTTAATCTATAACTTGAAGACTGCGTCTTTTTTGGAAGTGCTTCCAACTTTCCTAATCAAGGTAATTCCGTGGCCTAATCGCTTGACTTATGTTAATTGATTTTAATCTTATTTCCTTTGTTGCAGAAAGAACAGACATAAACGCACTACGAAAGTACAAATTTTAAAAGCTGTTAAATTTTGAATTGTTTTTTGTCAAGCTGTAGATAGTTGGCTTTTCAATAGCAATTTAGGAAGACATATTATAGTAAAGATTCTGCTTCTAGTAAATATACTTTGCGTAATTGTAAATGTATTATTTGCAATATTATTTGGTAAAAATGTTGTAGACTTCTTCATCTTTTTTGATTCTGTAGCTTAAAAGCAAGCGACTGCCACTGTTGGGTGGTTTAAATCTTAAGTTGGATAAAAATTACTGAGATTTATTTCTGTAATTTCTTGGCAGTCAGCACACAAGAATAATGTACCCACTTGGCTATTTCAGTAAAGTTAACCATAAATACAATATTTTAGATTGAAATAGAATGTAACGTTAGGTATACCATATTTATCGTGAGTCGTCACGAACACCTTTTATAGTTGTTTGTTCCCATCTGCTATGCACCAGGCCGATAGCTCTGATTGGAATCCTTCTAGCTAGTGATCGCACCTCATAAGAAGTATTGTTAAGTTAATATTAATGCATTATGGGCACTTACAAATAAAGATATGTTCTTGAATAAATGTCTTTTATTTACGGTCTCGCAACCACATATGTAAAGAAATATATATCTATAAATTTCTTTTAACAAATAATATTATATACGTGTTTACTTTAGATCGAAATATTTATTAAACCTATATTATATCAATTTACAATATACTCCATAAAAATAACACATCTTTGAAAATCACAAGCTTTCGCATATGACTACCTACATAGAAAAAACACACAGACTATGTAGTGACATTGCTGACGCGTTAGTTTTGTGTAGTTAAGCAGATTACCCCAGGTAAGAGTACCTACCAGACTATTTGCTTAAATAATAACCAAATCGGAATCGAAGAGAATGTACATCAATTCGGTGCTAAAATTTTGATAATTTAATCACTTTCTCCTGAGTGCTTCAAAATTAGTAAACTACATAAGTACGTTTTACTAATTGGCTCGTAATATCTCATATTTTTAGGATTGTTTAAAATTATAGCGACCGTACGTAAGTAGCCTTAAGCCGCCCCGCACGACGCCACAAGGCCGTTTGTGTGGAATATTACTAGCTCCGACGCTAGCGCCGCGCACGGAAGTCAGCGTAAACTAGACTTTTTTTAACTTTATTTGCGGAGCTTAGTCACATTTTGACTATGTCGCCCCATTATAGCCACATTCTGTCACTATACATTATGTACGTATTTATAATATAACTTATATAATTCCCTGGCCTCATCCGACATAGGATTAGCCAGGAGACTATTACATAGGCCAATACTTCAATATTTTCTTCCCAACAATTGTTTTTTAACTTGATAATTGCGGGCACATTCCACCAAAACATGTTGTACGTCTTTTATTACATCGCATATTTCACAACTAGACTCTTTGCTGATTCGTCGAATGGTGCTATTGGTTACATTTTTGTACAAATATTTTATAAGTTTTCATTGGCTAATGCAATATTTGGTTTACTTTAAATTACGGAGTCTAAACTCAAATACACATTCTGAAATCGGGAGTCTACATGTTTATTATACCCGACACTATCCTCAACCGCTAAAGTACCTCCAAAGTGTAATCTCTAAAGTCGTGACCTCTAAGAAATCATTAGCATACTCATTAATTATTTTTAACTGCTATAAAGCACAATTATTATAAGTATGTTTACTATTATTTTACGATACTAAAAATAAAATTATACGAGTAAACATTAAAAGAAAGCAATAACACCAAAATTGTTTAAACTTTATTCTGGTACCGCGAGAAACTTAGCCATACGGGCTTTTCTGTCACATGCGCAACGTATAAGCCTTCGTAAGGAATTGTGCAAATAATTATAAAATATTTTTTATAGCATAAACAGCTATTATTTAATTTATACATTATTCGTTTCACGGCATTCATAACTTTAATAATTTTAAAAGTATATATATTGAAGGAAATATTTTTATTTCATATTTATCAATTATTGCAAAGCTCTGAAGATACGGATGTAAATAAATTGCCGGCGTTAGAGCGGGCACTCTACTGACGTGTTTTAGTTATTTGTCAATAATCCCCACTCAATTTCGGCTTCGCTTCAGCAATGTCGAAACATATAAGCTTTCTTTACTATTACTGCTAAATTTTATTAACTGGATTTGATTAAGATTTTTGTTTCCCTACACATTATTATCCTTACACACATCGCCAGATGTTGACGTAGATTAAAATGGAAAAATTATCCAATATCACGTCACATCATCCTAGTCACTGGCCAAACATGTAATTTCAAAAATTTTAAATTTTATGTACAAATTTTATGTATGCTATATCTATTTATAAAACAACAGTTTACTTGGTGAATTTACTTAGTTTCGTTTCTGCTACTTTTTCTGAGGCCTAATTGTATCAGCTTTTCGAGCTAATACAATTAGGCAACTATCAAATTTAAATCAATTATGGTCGAATTGCGACCACTAGGCGACTGCTAGTATAAAGAAATAATTTAATTCAGACTTTGATAACCAATACATGTCTATAAAAATAAGAATAGCATATGTATATATGTCTAAAAAAGTTCGACGAGGATGGGATTCGAACCCACGCGTGCAGAGCACATTGGATTAGCAGTCCAACGCCTTAACCTCTCGGCCACCTCGTCTCACGTCGTGGTCGTGCAATGAAGGGTTCAAGATGTGTCAGTATGTCATGGTGAGGGATCGTACCACGTGGGGTATGTTCGTATGAAATAATAAATCCAACACTAACTAATTGGCACGCGAGAGTATGTTGTGTATGTCACTGAAGTAGTCCTAAATGGCTGGACCAATTTCAATTAAATTTTCTGTGTGTGTTGTGCGTTCGGACAGGACAACATAAATAGTAATAGTACCACTACATATAGCCTACAGCTTCACTCGTGTAAATTTCAAGGGCACGCATACCAGGATAAAAGTATCCTATGTCCAGGACATGTTGTATCTCTTGACTAAGATTCATCCTAATTCGTTCAGCGGTTTACTTGTGATTGAGTAACAACCATCTTCATAAATTTTCACATTTATAATACTAGTTGCTGCTTGCGACGCCCCTCCCATAAATTCTATGGGAACACATACTGAGATAAAAATTATACTACCTATGTGCTAATTCAGGACATGAACTACATCTATATCCAGTTACAACCGGGAGTTCATTCCAGATGGAACTGGATATAGAGGCAGTCCATGCCGGAGGATTTCCTACAAGACTACAGTACGGAATTCTTCAAAAAGGGTGTTAAAAGGTTTTCACGGGGTCGGTTTTTACGCGCATATAATGCCTCTGATGTTGCAGGCGTCCATAGGCTACGGTGACCACTTACCATCAGATGGGCCGTATGCTTGTTTGCCACTTTAGTTGTATAAAAAAAAAGAAACCATCCAAATTCGTTTAACGGTTTACTGGTGATTGAGTAACAACATTCCAAATAATTCCAAAAATGTTCACATTTATTATACTGTTTACTGCCTGCAACTTCGCTCATATATATCCTACGAGAACGTATCTATATGACGACAAGAAGAAAAGTCCTATATGTAAATCCAAGATATGGTCTATCTGTGTGCTAAGCTTTATCCAAATCCGTTGAACAGTTTACTCATGATTGAGTAACAAATATTTAAACATTCGGACGCGATATAAGCATCTAATGTATATAATATCATCCCTATATTAAACTGTCGCACTGCTGGGCACGGGCCTCTTCTCAGTGTGAGAAGGGTTAGGCCATAGTCCACCACGCCGGCCCAGTGCGAATTGGCAGACTTCACACATCTTCGAGAACATTATCACAGATAATATAATACACATTATTGAGAATTCTCAGACATGCAGGTTGTCTCACGATGTTTTCATCCACAGTTAAAGCTAGCGATAATTAGCCATTTAATACGTCAACCCATTCCTTGCCTTTCATCCTATCTTTTAATCCTTTTCAGGAACCGGAACCGATACTTAACCAATTAATAAGCAAATAAATTAAAAATTAGAGATGTGGGTGTGCCTTGGAATCGAACTCGAGACCTCTACGTGACAGTCCAACAGTCTCCCAGTAGGCTATCGATGCTTCATCTAATGCATTAGTTCCCAAAGTGGTCCAGGTGGACCCCAGGGGTCCACGGGAGACTCAACGAAGGTCTACGTTGGCCTAACAAAAAAATGGGGATCCATAATTCGTAAGTCCACGAAAATTTATTTGCTTTCGATAGTGAAGAACTAAAATGTTGGCTTGACTTCACCTATCACTGTAGGCAGATAATATTTTAGGAAGCTCAGCAACTGTTACTTGTAAAAACTTGCATATTAGAAAAAGTGGTCACACCTAAAAAAAAAGTCAGTCCCGAGAATTTCAATCTCTTGTTAGATTCTTCACCAATATAAATACGAATGCCAAGGAATATCGTAGAAATGTAGCTGCAGGAGGTCCACCAGAACCTACTAAATTTTGAAAGTGGTCTATGAGACAAAAAGTCTGGGAACCTCTATTCTAATGTTATGACTAGCTCATGATAAGATACTTCAATAACAGGTGCCTTATTTATTTTTCAGATTGAATATGAGGGAACACAAGAAATACTTGAGCAACGACGATTGCATCCCGTTTCAACATTAACAATGCTGGTACATCCATCTTCACGCTAAACAGAGGAAAGCAAGCAAATAATTAGAATTAGGAGGTTAAAGCCAATCGTTGTTAATGACTGCATGAATACTGTAGTGGGTTTAGAAGAAGACGTAGATGTCTGAATGTATATTATTAAGGCTCGTATGCGCTACATAATGAAGCAAGTCTTTAAAAATTATTTTTTAGTTTTAAAGTTTTGGCTGTTCCATTATTTAATATGACCACGCTTTCCTTTTACACGCTGTAAATAAAACTCACAATAAAACTGTCACTGTGACCGTGTTTTATTGATGAACGAGTCTACCGCCGCTCTTCAAATATCTCTAGTTTGACAGCTTGATGTCACCATTCAGCCCTTTGGAGCAGACAACGCGATGGTTATAAAATATTCAATAACACTTCAGTAGAATACACTCAATTATCTGGTTAAAAAAGCTGTTTGTTTTCTACGTGACTAGTGATGTTATAGGGCTTTGTTCGACGTAATTTTTATACACAAAGTTAAAAAAGGCAGACAAAATTATCTTCCTTTGAAATCAAAATTCTTTACACGTTCTTTTTTCGTGTTGTTTATTTTAAAAGTCTATTAATTTTGAAACTTTTGAACTACTACTGTTAAACTGTTACTAGTTACTGTTGACATCTATTTCAGCTATTTAAATAATTAAAACTATTTCGATCTAACTTTACACTTTTCCCGACGTGTGGGTTGCTTTTCAGCAGCCATGTTCACCTACGATGATGTTGGTTGCTCTCTTCCCTTTTTAAAAATAAGTATTCGTTGTAAATTATAAGAAGAATTTTAATGGAAATGACGAAGTCTGTGGTCAAACCGCTGCTGCTGCTGACGGGTCTGCAGTAAATGAAGTAAAGTATAGTAAAGTGTAGGTAACATAAAAAGTCACTACTAAAAACAAACTTTTATTAATTAAATGTATATTTTTATTCGTGTAGTATTTAACTGCACAGCAAAATATGCTTTCCAAATATACTAATTGTAATGCCATGGATGCACAGGACCTGTTGTATTTCCTATTAACATGGCTATTTAGCATGTTCGATTAACGTCATAATAAAAGTCATGTTTTACTTCAGCTTGTCTTACGAAATGACAAACAAACAACACATGTACATAGGGTTGACGTAGTTGCGTTATTATCACAAATTATCTTCAACTGTATTTGAAAGGTAGTCCAGTATTTGTACAAAAACTGATTTACCTTTTGTTTAGTCATAATTCTTAACCTAAAGAACCAAATAAGAGACTTATTACCTGCGTTGCATTATATCTTTGGTTCTTGGTTGAGCAATATTAGTATCAAAATGAATCTTGCGATTTTATTTTTCCTTCTTTTAATGCAACGTTCTGTGTACGCGAAAGATGAAACAACAATTGATTTTATTAGATTGTTTATTGTAAATGAACAGAAGCCTACACATTTGATCTACGGTGGATTGTGTTGGAAGAAAAGTAAGTAGATTTAAGAAGTTTTCCTGTCAGGCCTTTTAGGCCTAAAAAGTCGACAGCATTAAGTGAGCCAGTATATTTTCTTCTTTATCTTATAAAGTGAAGTAGGAATACATTGTGAGTTAACCTACATGTCTGAGTGTTCTCCATAATTTTCGCAACGATATGTGCAGTCTGCTAACCTCCACTATGTCTGCGTGGTGCACAATGACCTTAACCTTGACTGAGTACAGGCTTGTGCGCAGCTGTCTCATAGTTAATAAAAAGGTTTTATGTTATAGTAAGATAATACTGAAAAGAAGAAACCATTCTACGAATACCATAAAGTACCTACCAGACAGAACATTCGCTCTTTAAGAGCATCGTATGCCCTCCTCATTGAATACCAGGGTTGTAGTCTGTACTGCTACAATAGCTGACGCAATTGCCTAATTTGATCTCTTATATCTTTGATCGCCTTCTGTTCAATTGTATTTTAATGAAGTATATCTTTTAAGATTATGTATGGATATGAATAAAACATTTTTTTTCATTCTTTCGTTCTCATTGCATCATGCAATATTATCTGATTGCCATCTTGTTGAGCTGCTTCAGGCATTAACAAGACTTACCTATGAATTGCTCTTAAAGATGAGTGTAGCAAGCAGCATAAACGCGTAGCTTACAAACTTTGCTATTATATTTATAATTTTCAGATGTAATAAACAAATTCGTAGTAGAAATGTCGAAGATAGGCGTGAGAACTTCAGCGTCTTTTGCACCGAGGATCAAGTATCAGGATCATCAGATCATGTTCCTTACAGACATGAGTTGTCCTCAGTCTAAAATTGTACTTTCTTATGTAAGTATACCTTTAAAGGTAGACACTAAAAGTAGTTCTCGACTATTACTTCAAAGATAACAGCGCTTAAAATTGCATGTCTAAGCGTTCTACATATTATTCTAAAATAATGTGATTAGTTTGGCAATTCGCAGTACACGACCGAGGTGGACTATTATTGTCTATCCTTTCTTATAATAAAAAGCTAGTGCCGACAATGGAGCAATAATTTATAAACCGGGCAATCTGCTTCCTCAGATCAGATTTGTTTGAAGGCCCCATAATATTTTCAACATTCAGCTTTCGCATTCAGCAGCCGTGGATAAATTTCTAATTTCCACCATACAGACAGAAGAACAGAAAACAGAAGCCATTAGCCACTCCGATTTTAGGAATAAAGTAATTGTTTTTAAGCTGCTTAAGCGTCACCAAATCAAAAAATATTTACCTATCGTTGACAGTCATAACCGCTCTAAGGGCCACTGCGATAAGGAGGATTTCTCCATATTCCTGAAAGTATAAGAACTTCAGCATCGAAATACCCAGGGTATTTCAACACTTAGGTTCCGAATATTCTCGGCTATACTGAGAGTCACTCCTTGGAATTGTGGTACTTTAACGTAACGCAAACAGAGTGTTTGTAAAAGATATTTTTCAGGCCTCGTCCAAAGGACTGTTTCAATTCACATACCGCTGGTTGATTCTGACCAGTACAAAGGAACAATCGCAACTCACGCAGCTACAGGACGCTCCGGTGTTGGCTGATAGTGACCTTGTGGTTGCTGAACGGATTGATGACCAGTTTCGGATGACTGAAAGTAAGTATCACAGTCACAGTGGAACTATCGGAAAAAACAAAGCCTTAGTGGCAGGAATGGGTAGAACTAGGGACATATTCCAAAATTTTGTACTCTGGGTAGCTATGGGCAATTGAACGGAAAAAGAAATACTAAAAAAGGTAGGTACTGCCCTTGCACTTCGCTTGGCTCGTCTTGACGGGGTCACTACCCCCCAGATATTCTTATATCTCATACTGAGAACAGGCAGTCCAGCAGTGGAACAGTTTAATTTCAGGCAGATATTATTGTTGTTATAATATTAGAGTAATGTATGACCGCGTATCCGAATGTTTGATCAATTTATTTTCACTGATAATATTTCGAATCAGAATTGATTATTCGAAACTTGATTTAATGTTAGGTTGATTAATCACGCTTCAATGTATAACAACAATGCTTCTTGTAGCCTCGGACATCAGTGACGATCTTATTCATTAGGTCATTCTCCTAACTTTGTAAGCCTTAAATCCTTCACCACGTAAATAACTGATTAGCATCGTCATTGTATTGGCGTAGGGCTAATACATAAACAAACAATCAAACAATCAAAGCTTAACACTTTCGAATAATATTTCGTTGTTTTTTATCTACAATCGTCCATAGCTAACCCTGTATTAATTTGTTTGGCTGCACAGAGGTACCTACCCAATAAGTCTCATAATAATAATAATATACAAACTTACCAATCAATGTTTTTCTAAGTGCACAGGCCTGGAGTGAACGGCTCAATGATATCAGCTCCTCGAGGATACTACAACGGTAGTCTAACAGATGTTCGACCACACCGGGAGTTGTTCCGGAGACGACGCAACCTGATGGGGCATGCTATAACCATGTCTAACGTTATACAGGATAGCAACACCACGAGGGAACACTTGCCTAAGGAGGATCGATTGTAAGATCTGCTCTTACATCACTTTTGTTACTAGAGTTGTCTAAAGGCTAAAATTAATTAACTACTGTTCGATTCTGATAGAGGTTGAGATTTGACAGACGCTTTATCTATTAATTGGCAACGGCACATGTGCGGCCAGACACGATAGGTTTATAAAATATGTATATTTCTGGTATTACAGCATTTGACAGGTTAATTGAAGTTATGTCAAACATATTTTCTGATCTAGTAGCCACCTTTAGTAATCACTCTAATATGTCGTATGACGTCGACATGGCGCGTTCACTTTACCTATTCACACTTACTCATTTCGAACAAAATAAATTAAAATATGAATAGCATACAACTATGATAGTGAATAGCGATGGACATGATAATAATAATAATAATTTATTGCATAAAATAGGTACACTGTTTGACACACATTCTTTGTTTTTGTAATATTAATATGTACAATATAATGTCGCAACCAGCATCCTTGCTAAGTTGTCATAGACAACTTGTAATAAGGATTCTAGGCCCAACCTCATTTGATTTAGCTTCTAGGTATTCTATTACACATGGTTAACAGAATAATTACATTATTTTATTTGCTAAATGTGACAAATTTAAGTAGCTAAAATAAGATATAAAATTTAAAATAAAAACATACTGAAGCAATAAAAATAATACAATAAAAAGTCCCTTTTCTAATACGTACATGTTTACGTATGTGTGTATGTGTGTGTGTGTGTGTGTGTGTGTGTGCTCCTGCGAGATAGAGAGAGAGATATATAAATATAGTGTAGATATGTATATAATATTATGCATGCAGTGAAAGACCAACCAAATCCTGCATTTAAATAACATTAGACAATATCAGTTGTTCTGTCTCATCATAGCTGACACCCATTATCCATTCTGACACAAGTTTTTTAATCTCGTATTTTTGTGATGAGTAAAGGTTTAGCCTCCTGTTTAATTTGTTGTACAAGTGAGGACCTAGGTAACAGATAGATCTTTTGATAAAAAAGATCTATCTGTATAATATTCGATTCAACACATTGTGTTGAAGACTTAATAATTGCGTGCGCTGCGTCTTCGATGCAACGTAGATGTATCGCGTTGTGCGCAACTGTTTTCGAATATTATGTATTTCGATTGCAATTATGTGCATTGCTACTAAACAGTAGAGCTAGTAGTTATGGCACAGCTTGTTGAAACAATAGGAAGAGTATTAGAATCATGTGTCTTCCTCGCCACGCTAAGCAACATGTTATTAGGTTTGATCGCCACATGGAATGAAAATTTATGTGATCCACAAATAGTTGTTTCGGTTCTGGATGTTTTAAAGTATGTACTATTTTTTTATAGTAAGTATGTTTGTATTAATATATATGTATCTAGATATATACTTAAGTATATATCTAGATACATATGTGTAATTGAACTTATCGGTAGATGTCGCTGTCCAAATAAATCTATTGTAGGTTGGTGGTCGGCGTAATCTCTATACTATTTTTAGTAATAGCTCATTCATAATTTTAGAGCGCTCCAGTACGACTCAATCACTAAAGCGTGCTGGTCTGCCGCTAAGATTGGCTTCGACATGCTGAATGCGACTGCTCGGTACATCTTCAGCTATCGCTACGGGTACAAGGTCAATGGGAACTGGTCCGGTATGATTGCTGACCTTTACGCCAATAAAGCTGATATGGGTAAGTAAGCTTTCAGTTACGAGGACAGACCACAAGACAAAAGTACTATAGTTCAGATGACCAAAACACAACTATTCATCAATCGGAAACCACAATGACTGCTCTTTTTTTTACTAAGATGCCAAAACCTGAAGACATATGCAACCTAAAGGGTACGCTGGCGCGTTATGAGCGTTATTAATGGCGCATAAACAATTCTGGTTTCTTCCTAACAGCACAGTCCTGGCTTCAGGAACATTGAAACTGTTCTGACCACAAGAACGTGACACAAAATTGTTTGGCTGTAAATGTCTACAAGGCTGAGCCACTCGCAAAATAGTGGTGCTTCTACAGTTTTAGTGAATATAATTATTATAATATGCAAATACTCTACCACATTTCTCTTCCTTACAATTACAGGCACTAACTGCGTAATATTCCGCGACCGTTTCGATGTGGTGACTTACACTGATCTGGTGGCTCCAATGCGGATGCTGTTCATCTTCCGCCAGCCTCCCTTAGCATACGTCTCCAATGTGTTCTACCTGCCCTTCTCGACCAGGGTCTGGGTGACCATAGCTGTCTGTACTGTCATAGCAACCATCACCTTGTTTTTGGCTAGCAAGTGGGAAGTCGTTGTAACCAAGGTAAAGCTTTTTATATAATTATAGTTGTCAATTCTGATACTCATGAATTGCTCAAGTACATATTGCCATGTAATTCTTCATAATTATGGTAAAAATCTGCTGTGCTAAAATATTCTCATGCATTGATAAATGGTTATGAATACTATAATTTAAGTCATAGACGATTAATATCTTATTTTCCCCGAGAACATGGCTGCTAAAAGGCAACAGAAAGAGAAAAAAAAAATTAGAATAGTAAATTATATAATAATAATTGAACAATAGTGAAATTAAGAAATAACCAGCATTATATTATATCCGTATAAAGTAGCTTATTTTCCGAAATATTCATATCCTCGTAATACAAGATGCCCCACATCTTGTGACTTGTAGTAGACACAGCACCAAGAACAAAAATATTACAAAAAAAAATATTGAAAAATAAATTATAATTTATTATTACTATATATTACTAAATTATAATTATGTGTATTAAAATATTTAATAACTTACCGTCGCACATACAAAAGCTACCTATGTCAATCTTTAAAATAAAATTAAAAGTATTACTGCTTAAAGAATCGTGTATTCTATAAGTATATTTTGAGCTATAATTTCTTATTATTATCTACACTTATTATTTAGAATTTTATAAATTTGCACACCTGATAAGGTAGGATATGGCCTGGACTCTTGTTAATCTTAAGATCTAATGTACACACAGCGACGCATCAACCTAGACTGTTTGGACTTTGAACTATTAGAAGTTGAACGCTGCGAATCGTGCGAGAAAGTGCGTTACATTTTTGTTACGCTCTATTCTTACCATTACATCGACACCACTATGCACTGTCCCTTTCCGACAATTCTCTATTTTGTATGTAACGTAGGTATGCGTATATAGGATGTCTAATTTGATGTGTAGCCGTGTGTACCACCCATGTTCATGCAATTAAATGTTTATGAATAAAATAATGTTGTCCCGAGACCGGGTGTTCTTTATATCCGTTTGTTTGCATGTTGATGAAATCCTCGGCAAAACGACGATAGTATGTCTTTAAAAACAAAAAGAACATGCAATGTACACCATTACGTAATTTTTTGTTCACATATTGACCAAATAATCTTTTTGTATATTTAATATTTTATCAGAAATGTACACAACAGCAACTGGATGGTAGCATTGGTGACGCTTTGCTACTGACTATGAGCGCAGTTACTCAGCAGGGCTGTTATATAGAGCCCACACGAACTCCAGGTACCTACACATATATCGCCATCCGATATTAACGCGCATTTAGGTAGTAGGGCAGAAGGAAGCCAGTATCGACTCGATACCACTCGATACCACAGAATGAACTCTATTAAATGCTAGGTAATTGATAATGCACGACATGCGATTATTATAAATTAGATGATTCGGAATGACATTCTGTGTCGTGTCGTCGTTGCCGGTTCATATTCGAATAAGAAATATTTAAATCACGATGTACGTATTCAACATTGCTAAGTGTGCAATACCTTTTTATTTTCGATAGTCGTTTTGTTTGTTACACAATGTTTTAAATTCTTATTCGAAATAGTTGCATATCATCAGTGTAGAGATCGGCATAGGTAAAATCTTGCTAGTTCTATAATATCTTGATCGGAACCCAACTATAAACAAGACTTAGGTACCATCTATTAACGGCAAAGCCACCACCATAACATCTATTAAAAGCGGGTAGGTGCCGGCTTCTACCTTTCTACCTGGCCGTGCTCTTAAGAGAACCTGACGTTAAACATTTAGATTGCTCTTAAGTTGCTATTATCTACGCATTACCACCCCTCCCGCTCCACGCGTTTACGACGCTACTCAAAGCAACTTGACAGGGAACTAAAAGTTAGGCGAAACACTGCCAGGTAAGAATGTTTGAGAAGGTTAACCAAAACAATGTTTGTAGGTCGTATGATGTTGTTCGTGCTGTTCACGGCTCTGATGGCGCTGTATGCGGCGTACTCGGCTAACATTGTGGTGCTGCTACAGGCTCCGTCGGATTCCATCCGCAGCCTGCCTCAACTAGCCTCTGCTAAAATCACGCTCGCCGCCAATGATGTCGACTATAATCACTTTGTTTTTGTAAGTCTTTCTTTAATTTTAGTCTTAAACAAGACTGCTCATTTAGGTACACTTAACTTACCTACATATCTATATATTTTATCTTTTCAAATTGTTTTAATAATTTTAGTCATTACATTAGGCAAGTTCTTGCAGACTACAGAACTGGATTAATGGTGTATGCAAATGCTTCTTGATTTAAGTAATTACTAAGAACCTATACTTATTGGTATTTCAGGACCAAAATGATGGAACTCTCGGTATCTCCATTCGAGAGAGAATCTTTCCAGAAAATGGAAAACCACAACTCTACAGTTTGGCTGAAGGAGTCGAGAAAATACGAAAGGTATAAACCGAAATAATTGTTTACGAAAGAAACACACAATAAGTAGTTGTATTGAAACCTTATTAGCTACCTCGTCATCTCGGCTAAGCAGTGAAGTACACCAGATCACATCAGCCAGGACTAATCTTGAACTACTTCATCCAACAGCTGCTCACTACTTTGGTCCGATGCTTTGAATTATACTCTCTTAAAAGATGACATAACTTAGTTAGTCTAACATTGACGTTCATTAGTGTCACTTTGTGACCTAATTGTTTTAAATATAACATTTTGGACCCCAAAACAACAAATGATTTTGTGGTATATACAATGCTTAATTTTTATGGTTCCTTTTCCAGGGTCTGTTCGCGTTACATTCAGTGGCTGAGCCGGTATACCGTCAGATCGAAGCCACGTTCCTCGAAAGTGAGAAGTGCGACATATCGATAGTGGATTTCCTTGTCACATTCGATTCATTCACTCCGGTGCGCAAAGGATCTCCATATTTGGAGCTGATAAGAGTTGTGTTAGTATCTACAATTAAAAACTCATAGACCTGTACATCTCTAAAGAAATGGGTTAAGGAGTATTATACCCACATGTCACCGGCAATGCTTCAAGTATAATGCAATAGCCTGGTAGAGTCTATTGCCGTCCACTGGACTGGTTCTCAAACTATTGCTATTTAGTATTTTATCATGAAATTCTCAAGACCAGCATAATAGAGCCGGAAAACCGAAAAAGCAACCGGGGTGACATAAGTTTATGAGCAAATAGATATTTCTTGTAGGAACTTTTCAGCAACAACGCTTTGTAAATTAGCGATGTGCACATTAGTAACTGCACTATATTACATACTAGATGTTCCCGCGGTTTCACCAGCGTTTATCGTTGTGCGGCCCCCGTGGGTCGTAGCGTGATGTTATATAGCCTATATAACATCACGGTACGACCATATCTAAAATAATTTTTGAAATAGTTCTAGTATTTCCTGAGATTAGCGTGTTCAAACAAACAAACAAACTCTTCAGCATTATAATATTAGTATCGATTACGTTGGCTTCGTCCTTGACCATTCCAGGTGTACCTACTTTGTTGTTCAAATATTATTCAAATAGGTATAATTATGCTAAAGTAAATGCGCATTATATACGATAATAGGGTGGGCCCATTGTCGTATATTAAAAACAGCTAAAATCTGGATTGTAATAATACTAAACCTCCATTTAGCTGGATGAAGTCGACCCCTTTGAGGATACAGATTTATAGCTATGTATATTTTCTCTAAATAAATATATACAGTCGACTATCTTTCCAGTCATAAACAAATCCGTGAGTCTGGCATCCAGTCAGCCATTCGCCTGCGCTACCTGGTCTCCAAGCCGCACTGCACCACGAAGATGTCTTCGTTCAGCAGCGTGGGCCTCATGGACATGCGGCCGGTGCTTATATTGATGCTATATGGAGTTGCTGTATCCGTAGCCATCGCGATCGGAGAGATCGTTGTATATAACTTGTAAGTTCATCTCTTTACCAGTACTTGGAACCTGGAATCGAGGCATAATACTGTCTGTATTATGTCTGGATTCCGTCTTATTGTCTTATTTAATCTATAACTTGAAGATTGCGTCTTTTTTGGAAGTGCTTCCAACTTTCCTAGTCAAGGTGATTCCGTGGCCTTAACGCTTCACTTATGTTAATTGATTTTAATGTTATTTCCTTTGTTGCAGAACGAACAGACACAAACGCACTACGAAAGTACAAATTTTAAAAGCTGTTAAATTTTGAATTGTTTTTGTCAAGCTGTAGATAGTTGGCTTTTGAATAGCAATTTAGGAAGACATATTGTAGTAAAGATTCTGCTTCTAGTAGATATACTTTGCGTAATTGTAAACGTATTATTTGCAATATTATTTGGTAAAAACGTTGTAGACTTCATCTTTTTATGATTCTGTAGCTTAAAAGCAAGCGACTGCCACTGTTGGGTGGTTTAAATCTTAAGTTGGATAAAAACTACTGAGATTTCTTTCTGTAATTTCTTGGCAGTCAGCACGCAAGAATAATGTACCCACTTGGCTATTTCAGTAAAGTTAACCATCTATACAATATTTTAGATTGAAATAGAATGTAATGTTAGGTATACCATATTTATCGTGAGTCGTCACGAACACCTTTTGTAGTTGTTTGATCCCATCTGCTATGCACCAGGCCGATAGCTCTGATTGGAATCCTTCTAGCTACAGTGATCGCACCTCCTAAGAAGTATTGTTAAGGTAATATTAATGCATTAAGGGCACTTACAAGTAAAAATATGTTGTTGAATAAATGTCTTTTATTTACGGTCTCGCAACCACATATGTAAAGAAATATATATCTATAAATTTCTTTTAACAAATAATATTATATACGTGTTTACTTTAGATCGAAATATTTATTAAACCTATATTATATCAATTTACAATATACTCCATAAAAATAACACATCTATGAAAATCACAAGCTTTCGCATATGACTACCTACATAGAAAAAACACACAGACTATGTAGCGACACTGCTGACGCGTTAGTTTTGTGTAGTTAAGCAGATTACCCCAGGTAAGAGTACCCTACAGACTATTTGCTTAAATAATAACCAAATCGGAATCGAAGAGAATGTACATCAATTCGGTGCTAAAATTTTGATAATTTAATCACTTTCTCCTGAGTGCTTCAAAATTAGTAAACTACATAAGTACGTTTTACTAATTGGCTCGTAATATCTCATATTTTTAGGATTGCTTAAAATTATAGCGACCGTACGTAAGTAGCCTTAAGCCGCCGCGCCGCCGCCCCGCCGCCCCGCCGCCCCGCACGACGCCACAAGGCCGTTTGTGTGGAATATTACTAGCTCCGACGCTAGCGCCGCGCACGGAAGTCAGCGTAAACTAGACTTTTTTTAACTTTATTTGCGGAGCTTAGTCACATTTTAACTATGTCGCCCCATTATAGCCACATTTTGTCACTATACATTATGTACGTATTTATAATATAACTTATATAATTCCCTGGCCTCATCCGACATAGGATTAGCCAGGAAGACTATTACATAGGCCAATACTTCAATATTTTCTTCCCAACAATTGTTTTTAACTTGATAATTGCGGGCACATTCCATCAAAACATGTTGTACGTCTTTTATTACATCGCATATTTCACAACTAGACTCTTTGCTGATTCGTCGAATGGTGCTATTGGTTACATTTTTGTACAAATATTTTATAAGTTTTCATTGGCTAATGCAATATTTGGTTTACTATAAATTACGGTGTCTAAACTCAAATACACATTCTGAAATCGGGAGTCTACATGTTTATTATACCCGACACTATCCTCAACCGCTAAAGTACCTCCAAAGTGTAACCTCTAAAGTCGTGACCTCTAAGAAATCATTAGCATACTCATTAATTATTTTTAACTGCTATAAAGCAAAATTATTATAAGTATGTTTACTATTATTTTACGATACTAAAAATAAAATTATACGAGTAAACATTAAAAGAAAGCAATAACACCAAAATTGTTTAAACTTTATTCTGGTACCGCGAGAAACTTAGCCATACGGGCTTTTCTGTCACATGCGCAACGTATAAGCCTTCGTAAGGAATTGTGCAAATAATTATTAAATATTTTTTATAGCATAAACAGCTATTATTTAATTTATACATTATTCGTTTCACGGCATTCATAACTTTAATAATTTTAAAAGTATATTGAAGGAAATATTTTTATTTCATATTTATCGATTATTGCAAAGCTCTGAAGATACGGATGTAAATAAATTGCCGGCGTTAGAGCGGGCACTCTACTGACGTATTTTAGTTATTTGTCAATAATTCCCACTCAATTTCGGCTTCGCTTCAGCAATGTCGAAACATATAAGCTTTCTTTACTATTACTGCTAAATTATTAACTGGATTTGAGTAACATTTTCGTTTGCCTACACATTATTATCCTTATACACATCGCCAGATGTTGACGTAGATTAAAGTGGGAAAAAATTATCCAATATCACGTCACATCCTAGTCACTGGACAAACCTGTCATTTCAAGCATTTTAAATTTTATGGAGTATACTAAATCTATTTATAAAACAACAATTTACTTGGTGAATTTACTTATTTTCTTTTCTGCAACTTTTTTTTGAGGCCTAATCGTATTAGCTTTTCGAGCAGCTTCAGCTTTTCTGTGCCTCTGCATGTGAATCTGGTTGGCTTCCATCTTGAACATTTGAGCTTGAAATGGAGATTCCAACATGGACAACCTTTTGCAGCATTTCTGATTTGGCAATAAATTTTTTGGTTTCATTTTCAATTGTGAAGGCTGCATCACAGTTTTCCTGTTTCCAATTCTGTTACTGTCCTGCAAGTTAATTGGTTTGTCATCGTATTGTATAGCCATTGTCTTTTTTAAAGGACGCTTCTTTACGTCATCTGATCTTGTATCAGGACTTACAATTGTTCCACCAGATAGGTTCAGCACCATCAGCCGAAGTTCTGATAGAGTCTGTCCTTGACTGTTCATGTCATCTTGCAGCTTATCTAATTTTGTTTCAAAATGTTTAATTGAAGACATCATGCGCTGGACTGTGTCCACTGGCCGAACTTTTTGAAAGGTCATTTTTACGCTATTTTTATTATTTTCTTTTATACTAAAAATTTTTGTGATTCTTGATACGTCATTTTAGTTTTTTTAACAAAGAGAAGGAATTGTATGTTTTTGACATTTTTTATAACAACCAATTCAGGCACCCATTTGTGATTGTTTCAAGCCAGTTGCCAGCTATTCATAAAACAATATTTAGTTCTCTTGTCATCAACTCTTGCTGTAAACTGGTTGTGCCGTTATAAATACTGCACAGGTCACGCCACGCTTCTTATCGCATGTACATATGTATTTATTATATGAACAAGGTTTGTGGCGCGCAATCTTCAATCTTTAGTTGTAAAAGAGTTAAAAATTTGTAATATTCGTAGCTTAATTATATTATAAATAGCTGTTTTATTATGTAATAATTTCATTTAATTTTCCATATCTGAAGCGATGCACAAATCCTGAAATAAATAATTATTACTAAAGTCGTTTGAAGTTGGCAATTATAACATTGGCATCATTTACTGATAATGTCATTTGTCATTTGTCAATTGTCAAAATCGAACGACACACGTTCCGCAATGGGTGACACCGCCGCTGAAGATATCCAAAAACTAAACATTGACGCAAAGGCAGGGTTTTAACCATTATTTATAGTTTGACACAGTATATTTGTACGTTATGTAAATCATGCTAAAGTTAATTGGGATCCGTGGACGCTGTGTGGTCCGGTGCAAGGACTACGCATATGCCACATGGGTCTGTTGGTCTTTCGTCAGCATTTTTAGCCGGAATTATATGATGTTTTCTGTGTCTGTACTAAATTGTCTTGTGATAAATATCGATTTTCGTCAACCGGTGTCTTATTTACTAACATAAATTGTGCGATGCGCCTTTTGTTGTTGTTCTTAGTTAGGATTTTTTACACATACATTAGAATCTGCATTCGTACATAAAGTTCGCGTAGGTTATTTACCGAAGTGCCTATGAGTAATAATTATAATTGCACCTGTATCTATACAGATTTCATCATTGCCCTGCTAAATGAATTTTAACTAGCTATTAAGGTTATCACAGCTGTTTGGTTTATTAAAATGTTGATTAGTTGACAATAGACACATATTAGAAAGTAATGCCATTTTAGACTGTTTCATGCATATATACACTTTTCGTTCTGACAATATATGACTACACATTTCGTTCTGACAGTAAATGACTACACTTTTCATTCTGACAGTAAATTACTCAGTCTGTAGATCTAAAGCCAGTAAGTTACGTAGTTCCATTGAAATACTTAAAGTACCCAATTACATTATCTGTGCAAATTCATTACTATTTCAAGGAAAGTGGGTCAAGAATGACGAAATATTAATAAACTTGCATGTATACGGTACATTTGGAACTCTGTTCAAATTTAAATTATATAATATTAAAGTACATAATATGTAGGAGAGGAGATGAGAACCTCGAAAAGCTGATAGTAGATAGTACGTAGTTGGGATCACAGAGGGCAAAAGAGCCCGAGGATGATCCCCAACCAGATGGACCAATCAAGTAAAGCATTCATCTTCAACCAAACTCAGCTCGGTGGTCACTAGTGCCATGAACAGGAACCGATGGAGGCAAATCGTTTGATCCAAGTGTGGACTATCCAACGATGATCACAATCCTCAAACATGAGGAACTGACCATAGAGAGACATAATATGTACTATGAATGTTATGGATGTTTTGCTGACAGCAAATAATTATACATAAATTTTAGGATGATTTAGACATTAGATATAAAATTAATGTCTTTGGGAGATTTCACTAGGATGTGTGGTTTCCAAACTTACCTTCACTACTAAACCCTAATGAGTATAAATTTGATAATTATTTCTATAATATATTTCTAAATAGTTTACTACATATATAACATTTTCAGTTTGAATATTTGCATACCATCTCATAAGAAATAGAATACACCAAATTATTTTTAAACTCTTTATTTTAAATGGCATTTACCTACTCTTTTAATTGAGAACTATAAGTAAAACTGATTAAACATTTATCAACTATTTCAAATACACATACCTTAATCGGTTGTGGACTAAAGTTATGGTTTCTTTGTAAAAACAAAGACAATGCTGTTATATTCAGTAGTTAAATATTAATTAACTTATTTCTTCCACAGTCAAAAACAAAAGCCATGAAGGAAAAAAAGAAGAAACCTGAAGATTCTGGAACAGTGTCCGAGTTGAACCCTTGGCCCGAATATATACAAAAGCGCATTACTCTTTGGGACAAATTTAAAGCACAATATGTTGAAGATTTGGCAAAGAAACCTGAGATGAGTATTGTGGTGACGTTACCGGATGGAAAGACAGTTGAAGCTAAAGCTTGGATGACTACTCCTTATGATGTTGCTAAAGGCATTAGGTGAGTTATTAAATCATCATTATTTATATGGTGTTTTGTACGCTACCTGTAAATTATTTCCTACTAATGGAAGAAGCTGATTGGTTTTGGGATCTTTACATTTCTTATTCCGTAAGTTTCTTCTACATTGATAACGACTTAGATACCTATGCTCAGTATAACCGTGTCAGCAGTGTCACCATATAAGAAACTTAAGTCAGACACTATGTGACTGCCTTATCTGAGGAAATTAAAGATTAAGGCCATAATGGGCCATGTGTATGACTTCATGGTCATCTACATTTTATATAATATATTACTTAAATAGTTATAAGATTTCAATATTGATAAAGCTTTAGAACATGGATTTGTTGTGATAAGTGTCATAATTAACTAGAATTGATCTTATCTTGATTAAATATTTTATGTAACATGCATATTTAAATAAATAGAAAATGAGTCAAGTATTGCTTATAATATTATAACTATAAATATGTTTAGTTTCCTTTGTATGTAAAGGCAATATAAAACTGTAATTAAGTAATGTTGTTAGTTGCCTGTCAGTCAATTAATAGAGTAGCATATTATTCTATTAAGGATGTATATGGATATATATATATATAACTAAATAGCAAATATGGGCATAAGGCCCATATTTGCTATTTAGTTAAATAACACAAAATGCTGATTGGGAAAACCTTAATAGATAAACGTAAGATTTATATTCCAAAACCGATGAGACAGGCCATAATAAGAATATTATATCCAAAATGCGATGTGGTGCAACTATCCTGAGTTATTAAAGTATAAAAATCTCTTCTTTTCTTTCCCAGTTCTTAAGCAAGCTGTTTTAAAACAGCTATACAGGGTGTCCAAAGACATTGTGCCGCTCAGTAGTAAAGGGCACAATTAGGAGTTACAGTTTTCAAGTACAAGTTCTTTATTTTTGTTTTGGTGTTTAACAATTTTACTATTGCGCAGGTGGCAATTGCAAAGTACAATAATCACATAATTTTGAAATGTACCTCAAATAATAATTCAATGGTTGATAAAAATCAAAATTGGACAAGCCACAAAAAATCGCGACACTTTTTAGTGTGCTTTACTTCTGCACTTCACCTAGATACTATTGCTTGGGTTATCCTGGACAATCGAGTTCTGTATATCTTAATATATAGTAAAATATGTAACTTCTTAGTTTATAGGTATATATATGTATTATTATAAATGCACACAAGTCAATAAAACCCCTATAAGACACTTAATAAATGAAAAGATTTTGCCTTATAATTCTAAGTCACTGAATAAGCTAAATGATCACATTGTAATATAGTAACAATTACTTATTTACTGCACACAAGCGAGTTCTGGAGTCAATAGTAAGTATACAATGCAAGGGTGGACGGTTTTGAGCTGGCTTTTACTTGTGTTGTTTGTAAAATATGGCTCATATAAACTGTGAGTCATAGAATAAGTCTCTAGTCCAGTGTTTCCCAAAGTTCATTGTTGGGGGAAACTGTATGTAGCAAATTTACTTTTAATATTTATTACCCATTAGCATTTTGAAAATAGCCTATGCTTATGGTCAATTTTAAAATGTTATCACACCTTTGGAGGTGAGCTGCTGCCATAAATTTTATTAAAAATGGTACAGCTATACCAAACACACTCATGTTTGACAACTAAACAGTTAGATGTTTAATTTTATTTCATAGTTGCATAGAAATATTAACTTTTTTTGTATCATTATGGATAGTAAATATTTCAATCTTTATTTATAATTTTCCTTTTCACATTTATTTTGCGTAGTTTCACACATTTTTTGTTTGTATGATAGATCTTTGGGAATCACTGTTCTAGAGCACTCTGTTTTGTGTATATTGGCCTAAGAAAAACTAAGCAGTGAAATTAATGTTTTAATTGTCTATAATTTTAAAGTATAATCTTTAAAATACTTAATGTTCTGATTAAGCATTTATGTTGACTTGAAGAAAATGTATGTCCATACATGCTTTGCATCTCGCTTGTTGATATTGAAATAATAAAATAATAATATTGAATTCTTATAATAATCTTATTATATAGAGTATCTGATTGTTCTTGTAATTTCTTTGAGCCACGTAATTGTTGATGTAGAATGTCTATAGCATTTGCCCTTAACCTATTGAGTCGCAGCGGCACACCAGTGGCCAAACACAATCGATTTTTAATTATGGCTGGTATTCTTAGACTTGACAGATTAACTCATTAAAACTTTTTTTTATTATAAAGCAATGATTGATAACTAGATGTTCCCGCGATTTCACCCGCGTTTATTATTACTGCACCGCCCCTGTGGGTCGTAGCGTGATGTTATGTAGCCTATAACCTTCCTCTCGATAAATGGGCTATCCAACACTAAAAGAATTTTCAATTCGATCCAGTAGTTCCTGAGATTAGCGCGTTCAACCAAACAAACAAACTCTTCAGCTTTATAATATTAGGATAGATTAGTTGCGTTAGTTGAAAAATACATTAGAAATATAGATAAATAATAACAATTACCCACTACCGCAGAAAATGGCATATCCGTAAAACTAAAGTCCATTTATGAATAGGTATTAGTCATTATCGTTGGCCTAGGTAGAGTGTGAAAGGGGGGGGGGGCTGCTATGGATGAATCCTTTTAGAGCTCCCAACTGCCCCCCCCTATTGGATGAGAGAGAGAACACCCCAGGTTTTTTGTGGGTATACCAGCGCGTGGGAGTCCCACACTCCCCCGCCGGTGCCGTCCCCTAGCCGGCGGGCAGTGCATGATGCATTTTTCCTGGGTAACAAAAAAAAAAAAGGTATAGTGTGAAAACATTACCCGTGCGTGATGATAAGTAGAAACCTGAGCGCAAAACGTCACAATATAGGCGAGAACGGCACGCGTGCGGAGGATCAAGCGAACGAGATCGGGTCCCAACTTATACGCAAATGCAATATATCTATAATATGCAATGCACTTTTCCACATTGCGGCCTAAAACGCATCTTTATATCGTCTTCTCTCTTAGCCTGTTTTATTCCCAAGTCATTTGGGGTTGGCTTTTCTAGTCTAACCGGATTTGACTGGATATCAGTTTTACACGGAGCCCTAATGTACCCTAAGGCTAGACCAGTGTCCAGATATTACAGGGTACTGACTTTCCCAATAACGACTTCCATAGATGTTCATGGCAGCCGGGACCGACGGCTTAACGTGCTCTCCGAGGCACGGAGCAGGCGATAATTGTCAATCAATACGCACATAATTCCGAAAAGTCATATAACTTCCGAAAGTCAGAGGTGCGCGACGTGGGTTCGAACCCGAGACCCTCTGCATTGCAGTCTGTTGGTCTCCCCACTGAGCTATCACTGCTATAAAACGCAACTTTATATATAAATATTAAATAAATTATAATAATCACGACGATTAAAAATGACTGAAGAATATATTAAGGCGTTTTTCTTTTTCAATATCTCGATAATGTGGTTAAATATTTACAAAATCTTGTTTGTAGTGAAAAGAAAAATAAAAACTAGAGTCTTGAGAGTAAATTTGGTTTGACGCAACTTGGTACGGATCCTCATACAAAAATGGGCATTCTCCTTTCTTATATTCATAAATATCTGTCTGGGCATTTTTTCTGTACGTTGTTCGATTTTTTATAAAGATTCCAACGGTACAGGTTTGTGTGTGCTACTGTGAGCGTTTTGTTTTTTAACTTGCTGAGTCGCAGCGACGCACCGGCGACCTGACACAATGGATTTTAATTATGTCTGTCATTCCAAGAAAAAAGGAAGAGGAAAATACGTGGCTTATAGAAAGTACATAAATAAGTATATAATCCTGTACCTATATATACCTATATCTTGCTATGATATTTATTGTTAATAGCATGGAACCATATATAAACAAATCCTACTGCTTTGTAGCTGAACCATTCCTCACCAGTAAAGCCTCTCTGACCAGTGCCACCCTGCATTGCCACCTGCAACCCTCATTTTGACTATTCCCCCCTCAGCCAGGGTCTGGCAGACTCCACCATCATCGCCAGGGTGAACAATGAGCTGTGGGACCTGGACAGGCCGTTGGAAGGTGACTGCAAGCTGGAACTCCTACGGTGGGACAACACAGATGCTCAAGCCGTCTTCTGGCATTCTTCTGCACATATGCTTGGAGAAGCTATGGAGAGGGTGCGTATAACTTATGTATATAACTTTTAAAAAGATCTTGGTTGTATATTGCAATGAAAATATTTAATTTTAATATGGCATCGATATTTTATTCTTTACTAGCTGTCCCGCAGACGTTGTAGCTAACACCGCCAACTTCCTAACTCCGGGCTGCTATTGAGATTTCTTTACAGAAAAACCCAATAGCTTTTTGTTGGCCCGACCCGGGATTCGAACCCGAGACCTCATAATCAATAATCTATCTATCTAATATGTAGTAAAATAAACGGTGAACGCATTAGTCAAACCTCGGTAGTAAAATTTCTAGGAGTTCACATCGACGATAGACTTAACTGGAAAGCAGAGTTAAAACATCTGGAGAACTCAATTAGTTCGGCCTGCTACGTACTCAGGAGTCTTCGGCACGAAGTTAGCATTGAGCACCTAAGAATGGTATACTTTGCGTTAGTCGAGTCAAAACTAAGATATAGCATCCTGTTTTGGGGAGGAAGCTTTGAATATAATATTAAGAAAGCATTTGTCGCACAGAAAAGAGCCATTCGAACAATTGTAAATATTCAAATACCAGATTCATGCAGACCACATTTCAAAGAATTAAAAATATTAACCGTTCCTAGTTTATATATATTAGTACTACTCTCTAACTTATCTAAACATGTTCATGAGTTTGAAAATGAAGATGAAAAACAGATAAGGGAGAGCACGAGGAGAAAGGATCTACCTACCCAATGTATACCACATCTAGATGTTGTAAAACAAACCGCATATTACAGATCCGTTAAAATATTTAATAAATTACCTTTAAAAATTAAAGAAATATTTCGCAAAAAGGACTTTTTAAGCGAACTTAAGCGATTTCTCTTAGAAAAATGCTTTTATACAATTGATGACATGTGAAACGCAAAGAAAATTTTATCTTCTTATTTTTCGTTTTATGACTATTTTATTTATTATTATATTATTTATTGAAATTTTACGAATTTTATATTTTTAGTTGCATTTGACATTTTATTATTTATCTTGGTGTTTGACATTTGATTGATTTTAATAGTTTATACATATTATTACTATAATTAATTGACTTTTAACTCTTTTTTATGTCTACAATTTTATTGTGATGTCATCAATGTTTATTGTAATTAATCAAACTCAAATTAATATTATACTTATCATGATTATTGCACTTGGAAAATATTTAGGAATTGTAATTGCAAACTGTAATTGTAAAACATTCGCATACAATGTAAATTGTTTCTGAATAAATAAATGAAATGAAATGAAAATCCAATTAACTATGATTACACTCGAATATTAAATCGATTGTTATTCGAAAGCATGCGAATAATCGTAGTATGTGCTCTACTATAACTTTGATGGTGTTTATTAGCTGATAAATAAGTATTGTTATTTTTATTCGACAGGTGTACGGTGGGTGCCTGTGCTACGGTCCGCCGATTGAAGAAGGCTTCTACTACGATATGTTTTATCCGGAAAAAGGGGTAAGTATCTATTTAGCATTAAACATACTTTACATTTAAAATAAACGATACTGTAAAATACTATATATATTATTAGGAATAAACATTAAACTAAATTTAAAATCGACTATAACGCAAGTTTAGTTAAAAAAAAACTACCCCACGCTTGTTTACATTAAAATTATTAAATTATATTATTTTTATTTTTTAAAGCGTGTTTTAATATTTTATTCTATTTTTTCTAAATTATTTTGTGTCGTCGATCCTTGATAAGTATGCAAAGTTTCAAATCAATCCGTCGGTTTGAAAGGGGTGAAAATCACGTTCAAAGATTCCGTTACATAGATTCATAGATACATAGATTCATGGATACATACCAAGCTAATAAAAGCGTGTTAAAAACATCAGATTTTCTATTTAAATAACTTAACATACTTTATAGTTTAAGATAGAAATGAATAAATGTTATTTGAGTGACTATCGGAATATCATGGTAAGAGTACTTGATTGTTTAAGGATTGTTTTATTTAAATCGTTTTAGAAGACTGAGACATCACATTATTATGAGCTTTTATATAAAGCGGACTTCATACATACCTACATATCTCTCGCGCGTAACAAAATAATAAGAACCACCGATAGCCTAGTGGAAAACTGCTGGACTGCCACGCAGAGGTCTCGAGTTCGAACCCAAGGCGCGCATCGTTTTTTTTCTTTTATACGTCTAAGGTGGCAAACGAGCATACGGCCCACCTGATGGTAAGTGGTCACCGTAGCCTATAGACGTCTGCAACACCAGAGGCGTCACTTGCGCGTTGCCGACCCTTTAGGAATAAAAGGAAGTGGGAAGGAGAAGAAACGGGAAGGGGGAAGAGGGTGATTGGGCCTCTGGCACTCTCACTCACAGAACGAATCACAACAGTAGCAATACTGCTATTTCACGTCGATATTCTGTGCGAGGGTAGTCCTTCCCCGGTCGAGCCGGCCCATTCATGCTGAAATCAGCGAGGCTCTACTACTCTACAAAATATCTGAATTTTCGAAATTATATGCGTATTAAATAGTTAATTATCGCTCTATTTAACGGTGAAAGAAAACATGCAAACCTGCAAGTCTAAGGGTTTGTACTACCCCCTCCAGATAGAATTTATCTATAAGATAGAAGTCTCGCCATCTCTCTTCTTCAACCTAACATGAGTGAGAGAGCATGCGATTTATCTTTCGGATAACTTTTTACTTGTTAGTGGTAGGAGGGGCCGTAAGAGCTGTCCATAATGCTCTCGAAGATATGTGAAGTCCGCCAACCCGCACTGGGCCAGCGTGGTGGACTATAGCCTAACCCTTCTCACACTGAGAAGAGGCCCGTCCCCAGCAGTGGGAAAGTTTAATAAAGGGCTGATATTATTATTTATAGGTATTATATTTTATATCTTTCGCGCACACTCTTCTATCAGCAAAGGTATGGTGAATTATATATACCGCGTGGTTTCGGTCTCACGTAATTTGGAACCTATTGACGTCTATCGAGAAAAGCTACAGCCTCCGTGCTACTATAAAAAATTTACTCACCAAAAACCGCAATCAGACTTTGCCTGAATCATTAATTGTATATGAGAGCTATCCTCTTTAAATCCTTTTGTGATATGATATCATTTATAAATTTCTTCTTCAACAGATCTCATCCACCGATTTCCACGTTCTAGAAGGGCTTGTCAAGAAGATAGCTAAAGAAAAGCAGCCCTTCGAACGTTTAGAGCTCACCAAGGAACAGCTCTTAGAGATGTTTGACTACAATCCCTTCAAAGTGCGCATTCTGAACGAGAAAGTGAATACTCCAACCACTACAGTGTACAGATGTGGACCTCTGATAGATTTGTGTCGAGGACCCCATGTCAGGCATACTGGGAAGGTCAAGGCATTGAAAGTTACGAAGGTATGTTCTATTCATATATAGTCTCATCCTTACAGGAATTAAGGCATTTTTAAGCTAGCGATAGGCTGGTAGACCGTGGACTGCCACTTCACATATATCTGGCAGTAGTCAGGTCTCGAGTTCAATCCAAAGACACGCAGTTCTGAATTTTCGAAGATATCTGCGGTCATTTAAACGATGATGGTGTGTTCTTCATAATGTCCTCGAAGTTATGTAAAGTCTGCCAACCCGCACTGGGTTAGGGTATTGGATTATGACCTTAACATTGACAAGAGCCTCGTCTCCAGCAGAGGGAGAGTTTACATATATAGAGCTGCTAATATTATATCATGAAGAGGATGACCAGAGTTATAGAATAAAATAAGCTTTTTGTACAGCAATTGTAACTTAGCTTGCATCGACAGTAGAGCATATTATAATGTACAAAAGGCGTTCTTATTGCTAAAAGCAATCTTTCACAAAGAAAAGGCGAAGGTCATATCTTATAAGGAGGTCAAGGTATTGGCCGAAATATAAGAAAGATGCCATATACTTTATCGACAAGAGCAAAGCTCTTAAGACTGCGCCGGGTTAAATAACGGCGAAATAAAGGCGGTCACAGTTAAGTGAATAAAATCAACACTTTGGTTAATACAAATATAAAATATACATTCACCATAACAATTAATGTGTTTACGATTACTCCGTGTAAAAACCTTAAAATAATTAATATATTCGCCTACCAACATTACGTAAATTTGCAAGAAAAATGCAAAAACGTAAGCTCGTGTTACGTGATTTTTAAATTATAACAGTAGAAATCTCTCCTATTTTACAGCATAAAAGAAACATAAATAGTTAAATTACAATTTGTCCTTCCCAAATATTTAAGTTATTGGTTGACAATAAAGATACATATTTATCAAAAAAGCACTTCAAATCCTCCATACAATTGTACTATGGCGGCCGCGCGCCGATTTGAATATGCGCCGCACGAGCTCTGTCATTATCTGTCTTACGCTCGGCGCAGTCTTAAGTATGAAGAAGAAAAATGTTTCTTCTCACACTGGGAAGAGGCCCGTGTCCAGTAGTGGGGCAGTTTAATACAGGGCTGTTATTATATATACATATATTGCATGTTTGCAGAACTCGGCCACTTATTGGGAGGGTAAGGCAGAGGCGGAGAGCCTACAGCGCGTGTACGGCGTGTCGTTCCCCGAGCCCAAGCAGCTGAAGGAGTGGGAGCACATACAGGAAGAGGCCGCCAAGAGGGACCATCGCAAGATCGGCAGGGTAAGCTCTTTCGCCATCATAGCCATACCATACCACTGTTCATCCTACTGTCTGCAAAATCAATGCCTTCTTATCAATAAAAACAAAATAATATTACACGTCTCAGAGAAATTTTATGATTATCGGTTGAGTAGTTAAGACTACGCCGAGCGAAATGGGCCAAAACAGGCGGTCACAGTTAAGTGAATAAAATCAACACTTTTTGTTTAATACAAATATAAAATATACATTTACCATAACAATGAATGTGTTTACAATTACTCTGTGTAAAAAATTTAAAATAATTAACATTTTCGCCTACAAAATTACGTAAAATTGCATGAAAAATGCAAAAACGTAAGCTCGTGTTACGTGATTTTTAGATTATAACATTAGAAATCTATCCTATTTTACAGCTTAAACGAAACATAAATAATGATATTACAATTTGTCCGTCCCAAATATTTAAGTTATTGGTTGACAATAAAGATACATATTTATCAAAAAAGTACTTCAAATCCTCCATACAATTTGACTATGGCGGGCGCGCGCCGATTTGAATATGCGCCGCACGAGCTCTGGCATTATCTGTCTTACGCTCGGCGCAGTCTTAAGGCGTGAAAGCGTAACAAATAAACTTAAACTCGCATTTATAATATTAGTTATGATTATTCGAAAGAATTAGTCGTCGCCGCAAAGTGATGATTACGTATTACCTATACACAAATACAGGGGCATTAGAGAGAAAATTGTGTTACAATGATACTTCTAATATAGTGAATATAGTGTATATAGTATATAGTGACCGTAGTATCATTGCCTAAACATGGCTTTGACTGTAAATCCACTATTCAATTTTGATGTCCAGTGCCAGTAAAGTGTTACTTATGACTTCATATATGATATAGATGAAGTAATACAAAAAATAATAAAACATAATTATTTCAATTTAAATTCGGAAAAGAAAACTTGCATGACTGTGAGTTTTCCATAATGATCTCGAATATATGTGAAGTTTTCCAACCCGCACTGGGCCAGCGTGGTGGACTATGACCTAATCCTTCTCACACTGAGAATGGGCCTACGCCCAGCTATTGAACGATTTATATACAGGGCTGGTGTCATTATTTACCTCTGAGTCTTCTTTGAAGAGGATAATGAAAACACTTTGTAACGGTCTGTGTGTTAGTGACAGATTGATGTTAGTGACAGGCATAGCTCCGAAACCACCGGACCGATTGACTTGTAACTTGGTGTGCAGACACCTTGGGGGTCTTACCTCGGTCGAGTTTGAATATGGGCCCTGTGGGTCAAAATACCTCCGAGATATAGAGGTCACAAGGCCATAAGGTCAGGGGATATCCACCAACAGAGTTGTTTGGATGTCCAAGTGAGAGACTTTTGTCCAGCAGAGGACATTAAAAAAAGCTAATGATAAAAAAAAATCACTTGAAGACGAAGAGGTTGTATCCTGGGTTTTTACAGCCATCTCGTTATTAATAAAATCATATGGTGTCGTTGATATTTTTTTGGTAATACACTTTTTAAATTAATCTTTATTGAAACAGGAACAAGAGCTATTCTTCTTCCACGAGCTGTCCCCCGGGTCGTGCTTCTTCCAGCCGCGCGGGGCGCACATATACAACACATTAGTGAACTTCATCAGAGACCAGTACAGGTAAACACTCACTTTATAAACTTTCTGTACAATAATTAAAAATTAAAAAGCAGCGATAGCTCAGTGGGGAGACCAACAGACTGCAATGCAGAGGGTCTCGGGTTCGAACCCACGTCGCGCTCCCCTTGACTTTCGGAAGATATATGACTTTTCGAAATTATGTGCGTATTGATTGACAATTATCGCCTGCTCCGTGCCTCGGAGAGCACGTTAAGCCGTCGGTCCCGGCTGCCATGAACATCTATGGCAGTCGTTATTGGGAAGTCAGTGCCCTATAATATCCTGACATTGGTTCTAGCCTTCGGGTTGCGGAGGTCAGGTGGCAGCCGCTCTGTGTAAAAACTGATATCAGTCAAATCCGGTTAGACCAGGAAAACAACAAAACTACGCCAGTTTAAAAAAAAAATCGTTTGTAGTTTGACGAATCAATCCTTCACAAATAATAATAGTGGAAAAAAAATAAAATTTGCCATAAACGAAGCACCTGTTGATAAAAGCCTGCAAAAGTCGTACATTTTTAAAAACTTAGATTTTTTTATTTTAACCAAACATCATCAATTTTTAAGTTATATTTTAGCACATTTGATTTATGTCCTTACCTAAGGAATCGCCCGTTACAATTTGATTCACATCTTCTGGGACACCCTGTATATACATACTTTTTCTTT
The DNA here is from genome assembly GCA_930367265.1 of Catocala fraxini. NCBI lineage: Eukaryota > Metazoa > Arthropoda > Insecta > Lepidoptera > Erebidae > Catocala > Catocala fraxini. The sequence goes on from OV884041.1 coordinate 2,382,649, forward strand.
TTTGTAAATACACACATATTATACATAGAAACACCCAAACCAGGACAAACATCCATGTTCATGCACACAAATGTTCGACTTGTGCGGAAATCGAACCCGCGACCTCAGGCGTGGCAGTCGGTTACACTAACCACTACGCCATCGAGGCCATCAGAATATAATAAAATGTCTTCTTTCTCCCAGGCTCCGAGGTTTCCAAGAAGTAGTGACCCCTAACATGTACAACGCGAAACTGTGGCAGACATCAGGTCACTGGGCTCATTACGCAGACAATATGTTCTCCTTCGACGTGGAGAAAGAGACCTTCGCGCTGAAGCCCATGAACTGCCCTGGACATTGGTGAGTAAAATATACTTACGATTATTTTGTTGTGGATTAAATCTGCCTGTTTTTATTTTATGCTAGAGGTGCGCCTCTGACTTCGGTCGGAATCATCATCATCATCAGGCTATAATAGTCCACTGTTGGACATAGCCCTCCCCTAATGAGCGCCATAGCGCCCTGTCTTGAGCTTGCCGCATCCAGCATCTGCCTGCAGTCTTTCGCAGATCGTCATCCCACCTGGTCGGAGGGCGTCCTACACTACGTTTGCCGAGTCGCGGTTTCCACTCAAGAACACGTTTACCCCAGCGGTTGTCGGTTCTTCGCGCGATATGTCCAGCCCACTGCCACTTCAGCTTGCTAATTCTCTGAGCTATGTCGGTCGGAATATAATAACATAAAATATAGTCTACAAATTTTTGCCCGCGACTTCGCTCGGGATGAGCATAATATATAGCTTTTGCCTGAGGCTTCGCTGCCTCGGGGATATTGCCATTTTTCTGGATGAAAAGTATTGTACGTCCCATTTTGTCCGTTTTTGTTTGTGTATTTCATAATGATCGGTCGAGCAGTTAAAGCGTGAAGGTATATCAAATAAACAAACTCACATTCGATTTTATAATATTGCAGCTTCCAAATAGTATAATAATTTTTCAAATAGGTGCCAGAGATTACTTACAGCATAAACACAAACTCACAAAATTCATTCTCTGATTATAATATTAGTATAGGCGAGCGTGATACAGTGATATTCTACATATTAATCCAGGACATGTTCTACCTGTGTGCCAAGATTCGTCCAAATTCGCCCAACGGGTTACATGTGATTGAGTAAAAACAACCCAATAACTTCATAGTACAACCTCTGCTTAGTTTGGGCTAGATGGTGTTATGTGTATGTGATAGAATATTATTATTATTCTCTTTATAAGGTACTATTTTTTTTCTAATTATTACATTTTCAAATATAAATATAAAAACATACATATATAAAAATATAAAAATTGAAATGACCCACCGACATCGGGAACAGGGTCCAAGCTGCCGGTGGTTAGGGCCCCAGAGAGAGAAATCTCCTCACAATACGCGCCGTGTCGAGTAGTACTGCCTTTTGCATCAAGGACTTGATCCAGCCATCTATCGCGAGCTTAGCCATCTATTATTATTATTATTATTTACATTAATAATACCAGTATAAGATATTTTTTGGAAGTCGGCTTGTACTTTTGTAAAAGGTATTAATCAGTTCTCATTTATATTTTTATATACATTTTAATCAACAGTTAGTTACAAGCACTAATGTTTTATTATAGCATAAATAAACAATTTTAATTATATTTTTACAATTTTTTACAAAAAGCCATTTTAACCTCCGTGCCTCGGAGAGCACGTTAAGCCGTCGGTCCCGGCTGCCATAAACATCTATGGCAGTCGTTATTGAGAAAGTCAGTACCCTCTAATATCCTGACACTGGTCTAGCCTTAGGATATCGTTAGCCTTCGGGTTGCGGAGGTCAGGCGGCAGCCGCTGCGTGTAAAAACTGATATCCAATCAAATCCGGTTAGACTAGAAAAGCCGACCCTAAGTAACTTGTTAAAAATAAAGGCTAAGGGAGAAGGGAGAAGGACAAAAAGCCATTATAAGTTTTAAATGGTGATGGACTAGAATACACAGTGCCGCCACCCCTTTCATACTGTGGGCGTTGTAAGAGCCGACTAATGAAGTATGTATATCAAAGAGAAAAATTATAAACATTCCCTATACTAATCTTTCTGGTCTGCGTTGGATAATAGGTTAAAATCCCTTTAATGATCGTATAACCTCAAAAATGGCCTTCAGTTTCCGGCAGCCTGGCTATGTTTAGTGCAGCAGTAACAATAGGATAAAGGGTGCGTAAAATTCCCGGGTAACGATACGCTACCAAAAACACTTACACCTTGCTACGTCTGACCTATGGACCAACGTCTCACCAATACCTAGGAAAAACTAAATTGTGGCTATCTAAGAGCGGAAGACAGGGCGAAGATACAATAATGTTTGAGTCAAGTGACTTCTTCTAGAAGATAATCAGCTCTCCTAGGGTGATCGTTTCCTGATCAACACGGAGCTCCCTATCGTTTAAGAAGTTAGTAGTGTATTGTCACAGAATCTCTATCAGAATCTAAATCTCTCAAAGAAGTATACTCTAAAGACTATTGACAGTACGACCAAGGCTCACTACGGTGTGGTTATGAAGGACTTCATCGTCAAAATAGGAGTATAAAAACGCGACAAAATTATTCTCGGCGACTACGGTTTAGGTATAGAAATCATAGGGAAAATGCTAGTTAGCTTTCTAGAGTAGCAGAGACTCTTCAGCGAATTATTTTTTTAAGAAGAATCTTCGTTTATATTGGGTCTTCTATACCGTGACAAGGAACAAGTTTTTACGAACCAGCTTTTACGAAGTTCTCAAAATGTAGACTAGGAGAAGATTCGAATGACAAAAGCCTACTCTTTGGTCTAAATAGCCGTGGCTTAGCCAGAACGCTACAAGAGCTACATATGTCGACATTAGATTACCACAAAGTGTAGACAGTTTGATCTCTCGTCCGAGACTCTCAAATTTATAAGAGCAAGATGAGAAAAGACAGACACGAGGGTCTTAAACCTACAAATACGTATACTGATGCGACGCGACCTTCAAAAACCACACGGGGATCAGTCGCGCCATCGAAGCAATGATAAAGTGCAATAGGAATTCTAATGTTTTCGTTTAGCAGATAAAGAGGTATGTCGTAACGAAAAGTGCAGATGGCAGGATCGTTGACTCATAGTTCGCGATTATCGAAAAGTGTTTTTACATACACATATCTACATATTTCTAATATCGGCCAGAGCGAAATCGGAGTGACTCAAGCAACTTAAAAACTACAAGTCTCCTGGCGATGTATGAATTACTGTAAAGTTTTTAAAAACTGGCGGGTCATAAATCTGAATGAGTTAGGACGCCTCTTTTAATTTTAACATCTTAAACGTGTAGTAGGAGTGCAGTATTTTTGTTCATAAAGAAAGATGGCAATAATGGCCAATAGCCCAATTGCCCTGACGACGTGAAGTCGCTCCTGACACAAGTCTAATAGCTTAGCTGGTGGGGCTAACCAAAAATCTATTAAATTGCAACTTAAATGGCTCAAAATTTAGTTAAAATAGAAAACCGATACACTCCAGAATCACTTTTACAAGTTGTTACACCGTTTTGCCGGGATCTAGCCACTACAATAAGCTGAGTTTCGAAAATACTTTAGTATCGTAGACCAAATCTTTTTTATGCGGGCACATTGTAAATAAGACTGCAGAGTACAATCAGCGGGTCTACCGTGAAAATGTTTTTACGCAATGACGTGCCGCAACGAATTACGAAAGAAATAATAAGCATATACCTACCATGAAAACACTTCGGATTTTTTAGGACGTACAAATGTCATCATATCAATGTCATATTCATGACGAATGTCGGCGCGAATGATGTTTCATGGTAAGAATAAGCACGAACGAACGTACGCAATTGCGTATAACGCGTTTCACGGTAGACCCCCAGACTCCGTGTACGGCTTTTGTTGACTACGAGAAAGTCGTCTTTGATTCCAAAAAATTTTGGACAAGTCGGGATGCTATGCAACGGTGTCAGATTGACTGTCATTATAACAAACTGTTGAGATACTTTTATGACAACGCCACTATAAGCGTCATGAGTAAGATATGGAAAAGTATTATTTCCCAACATATTAAAAACTGGACGGAACGGGTTGCTATGCCATCCTTGTAGCAGAGACTCTGGAACAGTTAGAGCAAGATGCTGCACTGTTTAAATGGTGCCGATAAGTTGGTTTCAGAATGAACTTGGACAAACACCAATACCATGGTAAATGATCCAATCGTCACGTCGAGACTAATTTATTTTAAAGGGTCGATGCTTGAAGTTGTTCTAGGATAAGTCTACATTAGACAGGTTATTCAACTGGATAGAAAAACCTTTGAGAAAGAAATAATTTCGTTGGGCTGGGCAGTCTTTGGCAAGCTATATTAGACCAATTTTGTATTATTCGATGGTAAGCATGGTCAATGGACGTTTGCAATTTTAGGCATATCTATTACGCGATGCAGGTTAAATCAAACATAATGCATTGCTCTGCTGATGCAAGAGACAAAGTACCGGGAACTTAACAGCAGAGCGACTTCTTAAGGAGTTCTTTAACCTTAAGCACTTTAGAAGTGCAAGGTCACTAAGCGACGATGACGATGATGTTTGCCGCGTTTCGATCCTTCTTCTTTCTTCCTTTTTACCAGTGCTAATGCTTTCGTGTCCTGCCACTCAAATTGATCGGTTCCTCTCCAGCCTAATCTTCGACAACCGCACACGCTCATGGCGCGAGCTGCCACTGCGCCTGGCAGACTTCGGCGTCCTGCACCGCAACGAGCTCAGCGGCGCGCTCACCGGGCTCACGCGCGTGCGGCGCTTCCAGCAGGACGACGCGCACGTCTTCTGCGCGCCGCAGCACATCGAGCAGGAGATGGTATGTTACACTCGCGCACTATACTGCGATGTTTAACGTAAACCGCCTCCTTGGCGCAGCAGTAGTGAATGCAACTGATGCCCATAAGGTATCGAGTTTGAATCCCAGGTCGGGCGAACAAAAAAGAAATCTCAGTAGCCCGGAGATAGGAAGTTGGCGGTGTTAGACACCCCCGTTCCTCGGAAAGCACGCAATGCCATTGGTCCTACGCCTGGTCTCTCTCCGGTCGTGTCGGATTACCGTCCCGTCGGATCATGAGAGTTAAGCAACAGAGAGTGCACTTGTGATTGCGCATACGCTTGTGCACTATAATATCTCTTGCGCATATGACCAGTATCCGTTAAGATTGTGGCGTAAATAATGGATAACCCTGAAACTGTCGACTAGCCAGATTATCATCTATCATTTACCCCACTTATATCACCATATGCCCATGGATGACCATATTATTTATATATTCGATATTTTAAATAAAAAATCGTACTTACTCATACAAAATCAGCTGCCATTTCTACAATTGGCGACATTTTCTCGTTCTGTTTTTTTATGTTACTCCTGAATACTTGTATCATCAGACCAGTATCAAGTTTTTTTGTTACAATCTAAGACAACTTCGCAAAAAATACTTATATAAAAAAATGTCCATAGGCATATAGTAATATAAGTGGGGTAAATGATAGATGATAATCTGGCCAGTCGACAGTCTCAGGGTTATCCATTATTTACGCTACACCCTGTATATACAAGTTCCCGACATCAACAGTTGGGCCCGCCAGGCACGATCACCCAGGCTGGACGGAAAATCCTTCCTTTGTGTTGAAGGGACATCACTCCACGTTCCTCCGCACATGTGTCTATTTTACACACAATTATACATTAGTCTGGTACATAGAGATGTGAGTATATACATATATATGTAATATTTATAAACAAAAGTCTAATAACATTATTGTTTTTCTCACTAGATTGGCTGCCTGGAATTCCTGGACTGTGTCTACACGACCTTCGGGTTCTCATTCCAATTGAAACTGTCCACCAGACCTGAGAAGTTCCTCGGAGATATCGCCACATGGGACCAAGCTGAAAAGGTAAGATACTCTAGTCTGTGTATTGCTGGTAATATTGGAAGCATGAAGCATCGATAGCATAGTAGGAGACCATCGGACTGCTACGCAAAGGTCTCGAGTTCGATTTCTAAGCGGTAATGGTTTTTCAGAGTTATGTGTGCATTAAATAGTTAAGTCACATAAATGTTTTTTTGAGATTTACCATTATTTGGTGAAAAGTATTTTAGAGGATTTTGAAACTAAACTACTCAAATATGAAATAATATTAGAATACTTTAATTCATCAAAGTTATTGAAAATTCATTCATTATTCAGCTATTTATGACGTTAGCTGTACGTCCCTAGTTGTACTGACCATTCATACTAACGGCCGCTTTCTATATCCAATCTCAATCGAAATTTTGCTCAGTTAGAATTTTGACATATTTTCTATGGAAGGTCTGTCAACATACTAACTCAGATAGCAATATTTCGATTGAGATTGAATTTAGAAAGCGGCAGAAAATCATCAAGTTCACCATACAGAGGATTATCTATCGGGCAGTCACGGAGAGGCCACAATTTAGGGTATATACCCAATAGCTCCTTGTCTCTGTGGCTCCATTACGATTATCTTTAGTTTCCGTTCACACGAACTTGAGCGGGCACTATCGTGAACTTTTACAATTAGAGGTTGGCACTAATGTCATTACTGTAGATGGGAGGATATGATGTTTTGTAATAAAATTAAGAACGTGCAACGTTGGTCTTGTAGCGTAAGACTTCACTTATGCTCGCGAGTTGAGATCACAAAACTCTTAGCTGGGTGAATAAGCTCTGATCGTGGTCACAAGCACACTGACGCGGCGATGTCGGGCTTTTGTTTGTGAGGTAGCTGTTGTGCGCAATTTATTAGTTCCGTGTTCCCCCACATAATATACACTAAACGTGTCTCTACCCTTTCAGTACCCAGTACTCACCCATAAGACCAAAAAACGTTTGTGTGCCCAAAACTCGAATCCGAGTCGTGTCTATACGTATCTACTGTTGACTTGTCGCCATGCCCACCGCCCAGCATCAAAATCACTCATCACACGACTCGGATGCGATTTCTGGGCACAACGAACGACTTTTTGTTCGACTCAGGGTGTCTCATAGGAGTCATGATGTTCACAACATTTCAGGCGTTAGCAGACTCACTGAACAAGTTCGGTCGTCCGTGGCAGCTGAATCCTGGCGACGGTGCGTTCTACGGGCCCAAAATCGACATCACCATACAGGACGCACTGCGCCGGTCACACCAGTGCGCCACCATACAACTCGACTTCCAGCTGCCGGAGAGATTCAACCTCACTTATGTTAGGTATGTGTTATTTGTATAACTATAGGTCCAACATGCTCGTCATCATACAGGTTAAAAGGAGCTCTCTCTTCTATTCACGCAAAGGAAAATCGGTCCACGTTTACCGTTTCCGGGCTAATAACACAGTGCCTACATTTCCCAGGAGCACATGAGTTTTTAGGCAGCGATAGCTCAGTGGGGAGACCAACAGACTGCAATGCAGAGGGTTTCGGGTTCGAACCCACGTCGCGCACCTCTGACTTTCGGAAGTTATATGACTTTTCAAAATTATGTGCGTATTGATTGACAATTATCGCCTGCTCCGTGCCGTGTTAAGCCGTCGGTCCCGGCTGCCATGAACATCTATGGCAGTAGTTATAAGGAAGTCAGTGTCCATAATATCCTGGCACTGGTCTAGCCTTGAGGTATCGTTAGCCTTCGGGTTGCGGAGGTCAGGTGGCAGCCGCACCGTGTAAAAACTGATATCCAGTCAAATCCGGTTAGACCAGAAAACCCGACCCCAAGTGACTTGGGAATAATAAAGGCCAGGCAGAAGAAGAAGACACGAAGTTTTATGATTTCGACCTGCCGAAGAATCCGGAATCCTCATTCAGACCTAAACGAGAAACTCAGCATGCTCTACAAGTAGTCTAAATCCAAATTGCCTGAAGGCGTTAGTAGAGCTGCATCCACCTTTCACCAGTACCTTCTACGTAATAAGCGGCAAGCATGTTGTTGTCTTCACGCACAGTTCACGACTCCATGTAGTTACTGAGATAGTTTTTTCAGAAAATCCCAATTACAAATAATAAAGACTTTCTGTTTGTTTTCTTATAATATAATTTCTGTTACATCCAATTTGTGAAAACAAATTTAAAATAAGATAAATAACACTGCCAGACTCGGGAAGTGAACTGATCATCTAATGCAGAGCAGCCGCATTGCTGCAGAATTTTCAGATGTTATCCACTATTAGCACTATTATATTTATTTCACGTGCTTATTTATCATCGTTTCCAGCGAAGGCGGTGATAAGAAGCGCCCAGTGATTATCCACCGCGCGATCCTGGGCTCGGTGGAGCGAATGATCGCCATCTTGAGCGAGTCGTACGCCGGCAAGTGGCCCTTCTGGCTCAGTCCCCGCCAGGTCTGCGTCGTGCCTGTGGGGCCCGCGTTCGATGACTATGCTGTGCAGGTAATTATTTTGCTAAGAAATGTAGTTGTCTGTGTTATACCATAAGTGGCAAACAATTATGCTTAGGTACTGTCTGATACTATGTGTTGGAGACCTAACCTAGGTCTATAAATAAAATCCAGTGGACTGTAAAAACTGGTATATAATAATTGGTAGTGACAATTTACAATAAATGAATGCGCGAGTGTCGTTAACGGAGCATGGCAGCAGCGAGTGCCGGCTGCGGCGCCGGCGAGCCCCGAACAGTATGCGTCACTAATTATGTTTGCTTACAATACTTTGATTATCATTCGGGAATTCTTAGGAAATCGGAATTAAAGATAGAATGAAAGGAATAAAATAAATACTTTGTGAAAAACTCTTACTCTCCAGATACAATGAAGTAACTACCTAGTTTCCTGTAAAATGGCGGCAGTTCATCCGTTACCAGAAAATTTTTGTTGTAAATTACTTATATAAGAATACTTATTATTTTTATATAAGTAATTTATTAAATTTTTTGATTTAAGAAGAAATTTACGACTAACCAACTAGCTACACCCAACAACAACTTAACCTTTGGAATGTCGATGACTCATACAAAAAAACAATGCTTCCGTGCGCGTCCGTGACCCCTACGGGGGAGTCGAGAAAACTTGTTGTGATCGGTAGCGAAAAAATACCAAAGATTTTCTTGACGGACACGCAACGAACTCAACGCTCATGACTCCACGGTAGGAGTCGTGGACATTTGAGAGGCAAGAGTTAACCCATTGAACTAAGCTAAATGTTTGTGTTAAGAGTTAGCTCCTGTCAAAAATGTGATAGGTAAGGTTACCTCCCATAACCTCTCAATCTCAAGTCAATCAATTGATCTAACGCTACTTATATTAATGATCAACAATGGGCTTGTGGAAACATTGTTGACAAGTAAACTTTTGTATAGTAAACTGCCTCCGTGGCGCAGCGGTAGTGCTGCTGCTGCTGCTGCTGTGCATGAGGTCTCGGGTTCGAATCCCGGGTCGGGCCAACAAAAAAGTTATTGGGTTTTCTGTCAAGAAATCTCAATAACAGCCCGGATTTAGGAAGTTGGCGATGTTATACACCGCTGTGTCTTGGAAACCACGTAAAGCCGCTGGTCCTGCGACTGATCTCTCTCCGGTCGTGTCGGATTACCGTCCCATCGAATCATTACAGTTAGGGAACAGAGAGTGCACTTGTGTTTGCGCACATACTTGTGCACTTTAATATCTCCTGTGCAGATGGCCAGTCTCCGTTAAAATTGGCCGCTGTGACGGAAATCGGTCTGGAGGACATTATTATTATTATAGTCAGCATAAAAGCGATACGGCTCCTTTACAGTCATCCCCCCACAATCCCGCATTGAATTCGTCCTTTTAACAATTTAGGGTGTGTGAGTATATATGTAACGTGGTGTGCAGGTGAACGAGAAGTTGTTCGCGGCGGGCTTCATGTCTGAGGTGGACACAGACGCCGGCGACACGCTCAACAAGAAAGTGAGGAACGCACAGCTCGCGCAGTTCAACTATATCTTAGGTAAGATCTTTTACTATACATAGTATAGTATACTATATATAGTACTAGCTGTCCCGAACAGACGTTGTCCTGTACACAGAAAAAAGAAAACCCTAAATCCAAACCATCCTCGAAGCCACATGAACACACAATTTTTTTTATCAAAATCTGTCCAGCCTTTTATGAGGAGTTCAGTGACATACACACATACAGTAGAATTATATATATAAAGACTAGCTGTCGCGACAGACGTTATCCTAACACGCGAAAAAAATTATCTGAACCAGCCTCGAATCCACATGTCACACACAAAAAAATTTTTCAAAATCGGTCCAGCCGTTCAGGAGGAGTTCAGTGACATACACACGTACAGTAGAATTATATATATAAAGATATGTCTTTTTCTATAATATCTATATATGTATTTCTATTTTTTTCGATCTCTAACAATACTAGTTCGTCAGATTTAATCTCATCATTTCCTATTTCCAGTGGTGGGCGATCGCGAGAAGACATCGGGCACAGTTAACGTCCGCACTCGCGACAACAAGGTGCACGGAGAGATGTCCATACAAGCACTCATTGACCATCTCAACACTCTCGTCACTGACAAGACCCTGTCGGAAGACAGCGACCTACCCAAACAGTAGCCCACAACCAATGGACTATAATAATATTATTTATTTAATACGCTAGGTTCGTTGTGAATCTTGTTAGGATAGTCCATCACTTAATTTTCGGTTCCACTGCTGATTAACACCGGTTCCCTGTAAGCTGTCTGTGGTTTTTTTACTGGCAGTATGAATTTGATATTGTATGTGTTATCGTATTTTTTGTGTTTTGTTCGTCAGACCATAGTATAATGGTTATAAACCATTATAACCAGTTAATTGTTGAAATAACAGAGATTTGTGAAAGCCAATTTTGGCGGCAGGCCGCTACCACATTAGAGGTTAAATAAAAAAAATTGGCTTCGATATTCAGACAAAACTCAATGATTGAATTGATTACCTCTGCCAGTGCGTCCAGTGTCGTGGGTTCAGTTCCCATCCAGAACAACAATTTGTGTAATTCCGAAATAAAGATTTCATTTTTTTATGCTTTGTATGGTAATTTTAAGTCTTATAACGGTTTACTACTGTTGTTGATATAATAATCTAAATCATATGGCGAAGTGAAAACATTGTAATAAAATAAACATATAAGTACTTATAGAACGTAAGGTTCTAAAAACGGTATTAAATGTGAGAAACAACGTTTTAATAATATATTGTGTAATGTAATACAGTATAAAATAATATTTAGGTACTAGCAAAATATTTTATTAGGTTTTAATTTAGCAGTGGAACTCTGCTACTTTAACTTAGACTAGCTTCTTTCAAAATATCTCAAGTAGTTAAGTTTTGAAGGTGCAGGTTGACCAGCAACCGCAGAACGCATGCATTTATGGTTGTGTGCATGCGTGCTAGCGCGGTTTCAGACTGCGCTGAGCGAAATGTGCCAAAACAGGCGGTCACAGTTAAGTGAATAAAATCAATACTTTTTGTTAAAAACAAATGTAAAATATACATTTACCATAACAAAAAAAGTGTTTACGATTACTCCGTGTAAAAAACTTAAAATAATTCATATTTTCGTTTATTAAACGTGTTTTTTAAATTATAACTGTAGAAATCTATCCTATTTTACAACTTAAACGAAACATAAATGGTTATATTACAATTTGTTCGTCCCAAATATTAAGTTATTGGTTGACAATAAAGATACACATTTACCAAAAAAGCACTTCAAATCATGCATACAATTTGACTATGGCGGGCGCGCGCCGATTTGAATATGCGCCGCACGAGCTCTGGCATTATCTGCCTTACGCTCGGCGCAGTCTTTATGAAGCAAATATCTATTCGGTTTCTCAAATTTTTCTGGCTAAAAAAAGGTGAGAAATCTTACAATAATTCACCGCTTAATTTCGTCAATAGATACATGCGTTTGCAATATAATCGGTGTACCCTTCTCATAACTGTTACTTGTGATATTTTGATAAGTTTTATGTATTCACATAAGAATTTACACGTCAATGCAGGCGATTGAATTGGCAACTTTCAAAGTGCAAAGTACATCTTTACAAAGTTACACTAAATTAAGTGAACGTTTATTTTGTAACATAGTTACTTTTCGTTCTTTTAGTAATTTATTTGAGTAGTGATCTTTTTCTTATTAAATTGTCTTAACAATGGAAAACTTTATCTTGTATAATTGATTTTTATTTATACAGGTTTAGTTGAGCGAGTATATCCACTGTAATTATTAAACAATCTAGAGTCAATTTTGATAAAAAGCACTGTTTTACTGAACTTTCTGGTGTAGGGTTTCGATCCCCGGATAAGAGACCCATGTATATGACTGATAACTATTTCGCATTCTTAATAAAACAGCGACTTAACTCGAAATTTGAAAGTAAGCCAATTTGAACTCTAATTGTGTATGTTACATTCTAATATTATATTTGTGTTAAATCTTTTCAATAGAGTTCAAATTTGTTTAATCAAAAATACTGAGATAAGTCTCTGTTTTATTAAGGATGCGATTTGTGTGCGACCCACAAATTGTTATCAGTCTGAATATTATGTTTGTTTTCTTAATATTTTTTGCAGAAAAATTAGTCCCTGCCGCTCAGGTATTATTCCTAGCGTGCATCTTGTGTGACGTGCATATAGATGAAATACGCTATATGTTTAAATCTGTAGATTGTTTGTTAATTTTAGCAGGAGATATTAATCTGCATAAAAACTGTATCTGACATTTCATCGGTTTCTAAAATATCACACTGGTTATACATTTATTTCTAAAATAAACTCGAGGCACAGGCAAATAAACCTAAAGGGCACGAAATAAGTTCCAATATTTCACCATTTATGAAGCGGCGTTATCATTGGTCCATTTAACACAAAATCTTTAAATTTGCCAATCAGTGGTCGTTGTTATTCTACGCCCCGCCCACTTGACAATATGGCGTCGTTTTAGGTATATTTGTTTGATGCAAGAAACGCATTTAGCACGGTTTTGGTTTATAGCATTTAAAATGTTTGTATTAAACCTATCATACAATAAACTAATTGACGCCTATACAGCCAATCTTCTATTTTACCCCAGTTATTTAAATAATAGATCGTCGTACTACGTTTAAATATTGTCATCTTTGTCGACGTTAGGGTCAACTCTGACCAAGGGGCTAATGCTCGAGCATGTTTGAACCGGTTCTTTACCGCCACTTACACCTTTTTTTTGTATACCACTAAGGTGGCAAGCAATCGGCCCACCTGATGGTAAGTGGTCACCGTAGCCTATGGACGCATGCAACACCAGAGGCATCACTTGCACGTTGCCGATCCTTTAGAAGAAAAAGGAAGTGGGAAGGAGAACAAGCAGGAAGGGGGCAAGAGGGTGATTGGGCCTCCGGCACTCTCACTCACCGAACGAAACACAACAGTATAGGGAGTACTGGTATTTCACGTCGATATTTTGTGAGAGGGTAGTCCTTCCCCGGTCGAGCCGGCCCATTCATGCTGATATCAGCGAGGCTCTACTACTGTAGCGTAAAAACACGCACTTCGGCTTAACAGTCGCGCGTACGTTCGAACAGTCTCGCAGATATCTATGCGGGGTTTATAGCTCGCGCATAAGTCAATGCGATAAATCAATCTTTCGTCATCAATTGCAAAAATGTTAAACTTTCGCTACGTGTGCTCTCTAGGCTCTAGTCCTACCCAACGATGTCTGAAAGTCACAAAAGCCTTCGTCGGTCGAGGCCGTGGACGAACATGCTCGCGTATGTTCGAGCGTGTTCGAAAACGCTCGCGCGAGTAAAGCATGTTCGAATGCACGCCACTGTCCGCCAGAGTAGAATATACTTCTTGAATACAAATTAATTATATAATATTCTATCAGAAAGAAAGAAAGAAAGAAAATAATTTTATTTGTTCCACGCTCATAATATAAGGTAACAGGAAACACAACCAAAAGTACCTATAGAACAAATAAGGTCCTGCGTCAGCAATGTTGCAGTATATCCACAACGCTGGTATTCTCGCAGAGCCTGAATGATTTCGGTGCATGTAGGCAGTAACATACATACATACAACTCAATTAAAAACAAAATGTCAAAAAACAAAAAGATTAATTTAAATAAATTAGGCAGAAGGTAGATGGCAGAAAGTAACTATCACATACACACAACACCATCTAGCCCAAACTAAGCAGAGCTTGTACTATGGGTACTAGACAATGGATAAACATACACTTCTTTTTTGTAAATATATACATATTCTACATAGACACACCCAGACCAAGACAAACATCCATGTTCATAAACACAAATGTTTGACTTGTGCGGGAATCGAACCCTTGGCCTCAGGCGTAGCAGTCTGTTACACTAACTACTACGCCATCGAGTCGTCAATTATAGCTTTATTTTAATGGGATAAGGTTCAGGATTTTATTTAAGGTTTAAAAGTGCTTGAGTATTTAGCTGCTCAATCTGACTGGTTAATTCATTAAAACAGAGCTCAAAATCGCATCCAAGAAGTATAATCTAATCAGGCAAAAGCGGCGTGCATTCAAACATCCTCCTCGCGACTGAGCGAGCATGTTCGTTCGCGACGTCGACCGACGGAGGCCCTCCGCGTGCCGTTCAGTCACCGAGTGGCAGGACTGGAGAGCGTAGAGAGTACACAAAGGCATAGGTGAGATATTTTCTTAAATTGATGAAGAGAAATTGATTAATCAATTATGACTAAATAATTAGCGAGCTGAAAGCACCTGCAGAGATATCCGCGAGACTGTTGACTTGAAAGTTTGAGCCGACGTGCTTTGTTTCACGCTAGGTGTGAGTGGTAGCAAAGAATAGATCGGACATGCTCAAGCATTTTGCTTCTCAGTCTGAGTTGACCCTTAATCGACAAGACCTATGTGTAAAAGCTACGGGGAATTTAGGGGATCAATAAAAAGCCAATCATTTACCTTATTTTATGATAACGACTATAAGTGAAATTATTTTCGCTTCGTACCCATGCTGTGTGCTTCTATAGGATTCTACTTGCAACATGATGAGCATAGGCTCATATCGAAGGCTATAGAGCCTTCACAGTGCAAGAACAGTGCTTCTCCGTGCTGCTTCTGAAAATATCTTGACCGGACATCAATAATTACTTCCTTACCAGGACTCGACCCTGAGAGCTCATGCACTACAGTCGCATTAACTATCTACTTATACATATATATATAATTTTATGGTATATTTTAGTAATCATGTCGTACTTTATTAATTAAATACGGGACCCTAAAGCAGTGTTGCTTTGATCCTGGTAGAGCTCCCTGGTTTTCGTTATCTCCGATTTCCTCCGCCGAGTTCTGTAAAAATAACATTTAAAATAACTACCGCTGTGACTCAGGTTCTCAATAACAGCATGCGTTCGGCCACTGTGTCCGGTAGACGGAAATTAAAAGTATAGCTAGCGAATTATGATTGTAACTAACATACATCGTAGATCCACATTTTGCCTATATTATACTAGGTTCATAATCTCAGACCTATATCCTCAAATGAGTAGACAGAGGCCCGCCCCTTTTTAGGATTTAGCGATAGATTTTTTATACTGTAATAGGCTTGCGTTTGACCGCGATCTCACATGCATCCTAATATTAGAGAAGTCATGATGATATTCCCGAATATGATGATATTATATAATATTTACAAATTATATAATTTCGATCGAGCGATTATTAACTATTTATTAAGCACATAACTTTGAAACTAGAAGATGTGCGTCTTGGGATCGAGTTTAAGACCTCTGCGTGGCAGTCCAACGTCTGCCCCCAGGCTCTCGCTGCCCACTTACGCCAACCACCAATTAAAATACTTACAATCTAAATATCGCTATCTCTCCAAGCACGATGGCTACAGACAGACCAGCTCCATACAGCATGAGTATGAGCACCGGCTTCATGTCTAGAAGCCCTACGCTGCTGAACGAAGACATCTTCGAATTACAATGGGGCTTCGGCACTTGCATTCGCTTTGCGAGCGCTGACTGGATGCCAGATTCGCGAATTTGCTTGAACCTGTTGAACGAAAGAAAGACTAACTTTATTGCTATACGGCTTTTCGGTGGGCACGTAATAAAGGATAAAAAAAAAGAAAGGAAAAAACAAATAAAATCAGTAACAGAATAAAACCAATCTTGGGACACATGCGTCCCACAACTGCAGCAATCAGGACCCAGTCCAACGTTTGCCTGGTCCCAAGAAGCAGGTACTGCTCAACCACTGGAGCCTGTCATAGTGTTGAAGAACAATTTCATTACTATTATTATTGTCACGAATGCGTCGTTGATTTACTGGCATAAGCTCAACTGCCAAACAAGGATTATTGGACTTTTTCTGTCAATTAGCAGCATTATGAATTCTCATCTGTGTCCGAAACTATGTTATATCTCTGGATTCAGCAGAATTGTGACAAGGCGTTATTTTATGTGATAAAATTAATATTTGTTTTTCTTGCAACTGAGTAGTTCTCAAATCCGTGATCAATAATTAACCTTTTCTCTTATAAACCTCTTTCTTCTTCTCCCTAGCCTTTATTACTCCCAAGTCACTTGGGGTCGGCTTTTCTAGTCTAACCGGATTTGACTGGATATCAGTTTTTACTCAGAGCGGCTGCCACCTGACCTCCGCAACCCGAAGGCTAACGATACCCTAAGACTAGACCAGTGTCAGGATATTAGAGTGTACTGACTTTCCCAATAACGACTGCCGTAGATGTTCACGGCAGCCGGGACCGACGGCTTAACGTGCTCTCCGAGGCACGGAGCAGGCGATAATTGTCAATCAATACGCACATAATTTCGAAAAGTCATATAACTTCCGAAAGTCAGAGGTGCGCGACGTGGGTTCGAACCCGAGACCCTCTGTATTGCAGTCTGTTGGTCTCGCCACTGAGCTATCGTTGCTTTTATAAACCTCTTTAAATTTAAATATATGACGGTGATTTAACAAGAACAGCCTGCCCCGGCGCTCACGTAAAGCTATCTGTTTTAGGCTATTATAATCTTCACAAAGTGTTTCAAATCAGATAGTTTAAATCCGAGGCTCGTTGACCTAGACATATACAAGGTTCGCTGAAGGTGCTGATAGACTCGAGCATTCACTTATAACAGAACATCAAGCCATCACCTTTTTAAAATTGTCGAACAGAGCCAAATATCGCTACGAACACTTTCACGATCATTCCAGCGAACGTTCTTATCAATGCTCATCAAAAAATATTTGTCACGAAGACGTCAGACTTAAATGACATACCTACATAAGCGACGGGGTGCGAGAGGTGTAGTATAGAGGGCCGACGGTGGATCAATGACAGAATGGCTCGGCTCGGCAAAAAACTCGAAGCAACTTTACTGTCCTTTAATATGCTCGCTAAAACGCTCGCGTTTATTTTTTTGTAATTTAGCATAGAACGCTAGAATGGCGAAGTCTATCAGCACCTTAAGGTTTAAGAGTACTTTCGTTATAATTGCTCAGCCATTGGTGCAACTTACACGACTTTCAGCAGCTCGACGTAAGGCGAATCCTTCTTGACCGGCACGAAGGAGTCGAAACTGTTCATGAAGTCCACCTCCATCAGATCACACTTCTCATTCTCCAGGAACGTCTTTTCGATGCGCCGGTACACTGGCTCCACTATCGAGTGGAATGCGAATAAACCCTAAAAGAAAAAATATATGGAGCGATTAAGTAGATAGGTACCACAAATTACATAGAAACCTACAAATAACTGACTGAATGAAGACTGCATGGATCGCGTAGTGGTTTAAATAGTCGCTTCGCCGCCACTACTACGCCGAGTGTTATGGTTTCGAATTCCATATGGAACAAAAAGTTGTGTGATCCGCATATGGTTGTACCGAGTCTGGGTGTTCTTTGTGTCCGTTTTTTGAACGTTTATAAAGTCCCCCACGATACAGGAACTATTCCTAGTGCGAGAGTATTTAAGTGTGATATCGTACCCACAGCACTCGGCGCGGTGGGCAGTGGAGAGACGACCACTTTATCCACTACTGTATCCGTGCAGTACCATCCTATCAGCTCATCTTTATTAGTTTTCCTTAGAGTTTGCAAGGACCGAGTAATAGGTACCCCTGGCATTGCAAAAACCTCACGTTTAATACGTACATCGACCCGGGATCCCTTCTCGCATAAAGTTTTCTCCTAATATTCTTAGGCATATTTTTTTTTTTGCTATAATAATACTTTGCCATACTTAATTGTTTTGACATACAATGTTAGGTTATGCGTAAATATAATAAGTATAAACAAAAGAATGCCATGTTATATTAAGTCTTAATATGTTATGCAAATGGATACGATGTAATTGATCCCGTTGACCCGATCTGTACCTACAAGCTATATTTGCTCCAGCTCGTTTTGAATGCATTTATGTCCTTTAAGAATGAAAGGATGAGTTACCTGTCTTATCCTCTCTACTCCTTCATTAAGGCTGTAGAAATGCTTTTTGCCCTTCTCTGGATCGATCCTCTTAAACACTGTCACACGCACTGGATCATTGTATAGCTGTAACAAAAGTTCTTATAGTAGATATACATAATAATATGTATATTAAGTATATTAAGCAGCGATAGCTCAGTGGGGAGACCAGCAGACTGCAATGCACAGGGTCTTGGGTTCGAACCCACGTCGCGCACCTCTGACTTTCGGAAGTTATATGACTTTTCGAAATGATGAGCGTATTAATTGACAAATATCGCCTGCTCCATGCTTCACAGAGCACGTTAAGCCGTAGGTCCCGGCTGCCATGAACATCTATGGCAGTCGTTATTGGGAGAGTGTCGACACAAAAGATCCCACTGGGTCGAAGTGTCGCCTGTCTGCACTGACTGGCCCCCACATAAGATACATATTAAGTAAATTTGGCTAAAATGGCGCTTTAGTGGTATGAACGTTCTAGTGTCAAGGTTATGCTTGATCCGGCTCCGTTTATGAAATGCCGTTCACCACAACATCAAGAATAGCCTCTTCGTAGAAACAACTCGACGCCTATGCCTAGTCTTCTGTAAGGAGGCAATACTTCCCAAATTGGGCTACCCAAATTCTAGCGAAATCCCAGGCCTGGCCTGCAGGTAACGAACAAGATTATTAATATGAATATATACGACTCGCGAAGCAGGAACAAAAAGTAATCATAAACGCAGATTAAAGTGCAGGGGACACTTTTTTATCATTACTGCTTCTATTTCTTGGCTCGCAGCGTAATGTTATAATTATAACCTAAGTTACTCCTGAAATAAATAAAATTTGTGATGGCGAAATCATTTTAAAACTAGATCCTGTATTTTGAGTTTATTCATTACAAACTAAATCAAGTCTTTGCTTTTTATAATATCAGTAGTGATATAGAAATAGGACATCTAATCAAAGGTAATCTTCGGATTTTTTATAATGGTACGAGTTTAATAAAACTACAAATTACATAACTTACTTTAAAAACAAAGTGATTATAGTCAACGTCGTTGGCGGCGAGCGTGACCTTAGAGGCGGCCAGTTGAGGCAGGCTGCGGATGGAGTCTGACGGGGCTTGCAGCAGCACTACGATGTTGGCAGCGTACGCCACGTACAGCGCCATCAAAGCCGTGAATATCACGAACACTACCATGCGACCTAATACAACAGTGCCAATCAATAAAAGTAATTATAAGACGACCCCGTTATGTTTACTGTCCCACTGCTGAGCACTGGCCTCTACTCCGTGATATGGGTTGGGCCACCACGGTGACCCAGTGTGCGTTGGCATATTGCAAATATCTTTGAAAATTTTAAAGAGAACTCTCAGTGAAGCAGGTTTTCTCAGTGGCCTTCCATAAATTACGTCACACCAATTTCATGATTTTTTAGCTTCTTCACCGTCCTTGTCACAACCTTTAGGAATTACCACTCCCGTACAGCGGGCTACTTTCCCATCACTTGTTAAACGTCACACTTCATCGACCCCCTCCCTCCCCCTTAAGACTGCGACGAGCGAAATGTGCCAAAACAGGCGGTCACAGTTCAGTGAATAAAATCAACACTTTTTGTTTAATACAAATATAAAATATACATTTACCATAACAATGAATGTGTATACAATTACTTCGTGTAAAAAACTTAGAATAATAAATATTTTCGCCTATAAAATTACGTAAATTTGCACAAAAAATGCAAAAACGTAAGCTCGTGTTACGTGATTTTTAGATTATAACAGTAGAAATCTATCCTATTTTAAAGCTTATACGAAACATAATTATAATACAATTTGTCCGTCCCAAATATTTAAGTTATTGGTTGACAATAAAGATACATATGTATTTATCAAAAAAGCACTTCAAATCCTCTATACAATTTTACTATGGCGGCCGTGTGCCGATTTGAATATGCGCCGCACGAATTCTTTCATTATCTGTATTACGCTCGGCGCAGTCTTAACGTGTGACGTAATTATGGATAGCGCATCATCTTTTCTACGACGAAAATTAACTATTTAACAAGAAGTAAAGCAGCGGTTGTTTTATAACTGCCTTTATTTTGACTGCCTCAGACGATATACCTGCACCGGTCGAATATGAGAAATACCTGATGTTTTTTTAGGTTCCATGACACAACCTTGCTGGCTGATGGCACTGAAGGCAAGTAGCGCTGCATCACTCATGCCATCCAGACCTGTTACCACCTGCAAATCATCATTTTAATTTAGTGCATGGTAATGCAACATATCGTATTCTCCAATGATTATCAAATAAAAAGTAAAAGAAATATGTACGTACTTAGAGTTAAAATAGGAATAACAAGATTTTACTTTTGGGTTTGTATACCTGTATTTAAATGTGAAACGATGTGAAAATCTGAAGAATACAACTTGGCACAGAGGTAGATTACGTTCTGAATTAACACATGAGGATACTTTTATTTCGTTGTGCGTTGCTGTTTGTAAAGATACTTGTATATTTCTTTGGGCATTAACCGTTGAACAGGTTCGGATGAGACTACAAAGATAGACCATGTATCCTGATTTAACATAATGTTACGTGCTGGGTTCGACGGATAAGAATATAAACAATATTACCGACTAAAACACGTTTTATTCAAACACACAATTAAATTTAAAACACAACAAACACTATACCACAATTTTTAACTGTACTGCTTCAAACTCCGTAGTATTTCCGCTTCCGTTCGCTTCGATGAACACTTGATCGCTTACCATTGTAAACTGACTTGGCGGTGCGCGTGCGCCCTATTTATACGCGGCTAAAGCGCTTCTAGAGCTTTCTAGCAACGCCACTCTCGGTATGTAAACAGTACGATGATTCGAGAAAGTACCAGCGTCTTCTCTATGATTCTCGTAAGCATACCTACTACGTAGTTCCGTAAGATGTCAATAGATGGCGGTGTAATTTATTAGACGGAACTGCCGAGTCTTTCCCACAATGCCGAGAGATGTCACTGGGCGTAACAATAATATAGGATACTTTTTATGCGAGAGAGGGAGCGCTTAAACCTTCTCCTCAACCGCAGAGCCGGGCGCCGGAGGGCGCGGGACGTTCTCCAGCCACCCTAAAGTTTGACCTAGGGGTGGTGGTTTGTGGGCTTGCCCGCCATCCGATCAGCACCAGGTCCGAGAGGCGGCGTGCGTGTTCCCACGCGCGCCTCTGTGTCGAGGCCATCCCCGCTCTAGAGGGGATACAGTAGGGTTTATAAGTGAGTGAGTGCCTTTGGGTAGGTCTCTTTGTGTAGTGGCCTGCCATTTCATACGGCGGGCCGAAACCACGGCGGGGTCGCGAGTGCATGTGCAAGTGATTCGCGCGACCCCGTCGGTAGTGGTTTTGTCGAGGAACACCGTGGTAGGTTTAGTCGGTATTCCGGGAGATCCATTATAATTTTAACATCTTTCTTTTACCACGGTGAGTCCGACATAACCCCTCCGCCCGCCCCCGCGGAGGAGTACGCATCAATGCATTCCCCCACGTAAAAAAAAAGGGTAAGTATACTTTTCATACCGCCGTATCTACGTTACGGTTAAATTCGCGAGAAACAGGCAGAAGCTAGTATAACTATCGTACATTAGTCCCGCATCGGAACTTAACGTAGGTACCTTAAACATATGGTCAGTCTTCCTTCAGGAGAAGTAGGTACAGTCTCTGAATCTTGTATTTTGAGCTCTTACGTTTCCTTAACTTGCGCGATAAGATCATCAAAAGAACGAATAGACATTCTAAAGTAATTATAAAACTTTATCTCATCACTTCTTAGTTCGCTTATTAACGTTTGGAATGTACCAACACCATTCTGCTCGGCAATGATTAGATGCACCCAATATTTTATTTTTCTTATCTCCCGTCTTCTATTTATATACCTACCACATGGCAACTATAACGTCGTCGTCCATTGTACGCAAAAGCCAACTCAAAACTGCTTTATGACGAGTCGTGCCGCGGTAAATCGACGATAACGACAGTAGTGTTCACATTTGGTCGGATCGGCGGTTTGAAGTGTGAACAGTAGACCCGTTAAACCGACTACGGTAAAACTGTCGGTCCGACCTAATGTGAACCAGCTCTAAGCCCACGAAGCTCCTATTTTTGGGTGGGTTTAAGAAGGAACATTTTTTTTAACCCAGGAAAATTCTTTATGGATACCTCCTCCCCCGGGGGGGAGAGGGTGGTTATGTGAGACTCTCCGCCCCTGAAGGGGGCGGGATGCACACTAAAAACCTGGGGTGAGCAGTCCCTCCGCCGACGGGGTGGGGCGGGATGGGGTCGCGTTAGCAATCACCATCCCGCCCCGGCGGTTGGCCCGGCTGATGGTGACCGGGCCTCAGCACCTGTGGAAGGGCCTACCCCCCAGACGTGTGGGCCGTACAAGCCGGTAGAGAGTCCCCCGACTCTGTACCAGTGACCCCACTATACAGGAGCGAGAAGGCGGGCAAATCGCCTCCTCCTCGCTCCCGTCCGGTTTAAGAAGGAACCTAACAACCTAACCCATCCGAGACGGAATGCAGTGATTTGCTGTGCAATTAATATTTTTGATGTTCATTATATTTAATACCTTTTAAAACATATTGTGGATTCACTCGAAGCAACAATGTGAATAATTGTAATATCCGGCAGTTAGACTTGGTACCGAGTATGTTCGCGGAAGGTGTGAGTGTGAATGTGCGCGCGGCGGAGGCGCCGCTCGTGTCGGTGGATGCGCATCACCCGCCGCTCGACGTGTCGGTGCGGTGTGTGCGCCGACGCCGATGCGCGTGAGTTATCAAACACTAACACAAATACTCCTACAGGGTGGAATTTTAGGAAAGCTGATTTGTCTTCTTTATATTATTTAATAGCAGCTGTAGAATGGTCACCGATGTATGACTTAAATTTGGAAAATAGGTTTTTTATAATATTTAATTCAAAAATAGATGATTGCGTTCCAAAGCAAAAGCGAATTCAGGTAAACTCTAGGTGCTTTTACCCTGAGTAGTACACTGCTGAAATAATTAGCGACATAAGATTGAAAGCCGTTCTTCATAAACGTTTTAAAACGAGTGGCTCGAGAACTGATTACGAAGCGTTTGCTCAGTGTAGATCGAAAGTCAAACGTAGAACAGTCAGCATCAGATAGATTTGAACTTTCTAAGTAGTCAAAATGATGTGAAGAACATCAATTCAATTTTATGTTCGCAAACTAGGTAGTAGTAAGTAATTAGTAGGTATAGGTATAATGATACAATATTCATAAATATAATCGTACTTATATATAAGATAGCTACTCTATTGTATTAGGCTAGTCCTGTAATTATAGTTGTATTGAGTAAAATAAATAAAATAAATATCCACCTTAATATAGCAGTTATAATTATTATAAGCAAGGATAAAATGCCACATTTGCTAACAAACCAACTTACCTTACCATCCTTGGCTTCCCACTTGGCCGCCAAATACAGCGTGACTGTAGAAACTGCGACACACACAGTCATAGCTACCCACACGTTAAAAGAGAAAGGCATAGAGAAGATATTGGAGACGTAAGGTAAAGGTGGCTGGCGGTATATGAACCGAACTCTGATGAGAGCCAGCCGATCTGTGAAAGTTACCACGTTCAGTCGTTCCGTATATGTGGCTATGCAGTTCGTGCCTGAAAACAAGAGCGAGAATAACATTCCAAACCAAATAAGAGATTGACGACTCTGTCGTTGGAGTCTGGAAACAGAGAGCAAGGATATGAGTAAAATCGCAAAAGCAATAAGAGATGGACTACACAAAGTTACAAAATAACTAAACCATTTCCTAGCATGTAGACCATAATCAGACTTTCGGCAATAAAGCCTTTAACGTATTAACAGCCGGCGGGCATAAGCCAGGTACGTAGCGGGTAACCATTTGGGTTATAATGAAACGCGTTGACTGATTCAACTGAGAATATATTTGCAATTTTCAAGCCTTCTTATATCCCGTTTATTATTCTTACAAGTAACGCTCGCACTAATGTGCACAGTATTAATTTGCACCAATCAGCGACAAGTAAACAAAATTCAACAATTCTACGCGGCATTCTTGAGCGTGCGTGCGTGCAGCGCGGCGGCATATAAATACTGCCACGTATAAAAACAAGGGGCACCTTCGCGGGTCGATTAGTTTGGAAGTTGGTTTCGTCGCGGCTAGACGTATAATGCTTCGTTCGATCGCCTTTGCGCGTCGCTCAGTTAGAAAGTTGGTTTCGGCGCGGCTAGACGTATGATGCTCCGTTCGATTCCAGGTTTCTCATAAACTTATGTTGCCTGTGCGTATATACATACGCCACAAGCCAATATGCCGATTGTTTTATTATATAAGTTTTCGAATATGTGTTTGACATTGTTATTTATTACTAGATTTCGCCCGCGGCTTAGCTCGCGTAAAAGTAGGATAAGTTATGTTAAATTTTATATTCGGTCGAATAGTTAAGGCCTGAAAGCGAAACATACAACTCAAATAAAATTGTACGCTTATACGGCCAAGCAGTGTGATTCTACCTACACTGTGCTATTTAGCAATAGCAATATCATGTAACCACTTTTCACAACAAAAGCATTTGATTCGAACTCCATTATTTTTTAGGAGCACGGGCCCTCTGCTACCGTAACTTCCATATATCAATTTAGATTTTTAGGTAGGCACCAGACAATTCTGTGGTGGGTAAGATTCACCCGACGCCTCTATGTAGGTAATGGGGCAAATGTATATTTTCTGATTGAAGACCACTATGGTAACCATATGTGTGTGAGTAACTGGGAAGTTTTAAATAAATATTACTTACCTAGGTCTGCTCGTCCACTGTATAGATCATCGATCATGCCAGACCATTTCCCATCCACTTTGAATCCCCATCGGTAGCTGAAAATATATCTTGGAGTCGCGTTGAGCATCTGGAATGCGAGCCTCACGTTCATCCAGCAGATCTTCGTTATCGAGTCGTATTCTGGTTCCCTAGATGCAAAAGTATTAAACTGTCAATTGGTGGAACGCCAAAGTTAATAGAAAGCCAATTTTGTCTGGTCGCCGAAAGGCCCCTGTCGGTTGTGGGTTATTAAAACAAAACGGAACGGAACGTTTTTAGGTCTTAATTTATGCTGCCTTTCATCACAATATTATGATAAATTGAATTAAGCGTTACGTACTAACCGCCAACTCATTAATATTAAAAGTTACATAATGTTATTAAAATTTGATTCAAATTTAGAACCTACTTCTGTCTGGAAGTTAATTAATCGTATACCTTCTGGTATTTGGCTGGTTGCCTGTGCGTTTATGTAAGCTAATCACAACAATGGCTGAACCAATCTGGATGTCACTTTCAATAACGAATGAAGATTAATTTAAGTATAAAATTAATTGAGAATAGGTAATCGCCAACTACCTACTCTCGATCCATCTCAATTACTGCAACAGAAAAAGGGTTGAAAATACCGAACTCCTCTGGTAAGAGACAGCCGCGTCGTAGAACCCGGGCATGCTCCAACTAGCAGTAGGTATTTCGTTTCGTACACAAAATATGAGTCGACACGTGTTTCGCTGCAGCGTGAGTCATCCTCGGGACAGTTTGGCAACGAATGAGAGATGAACAACCGTACACGCTTGCTTTTATAGCCTTTTTATTTCCCCACTATTGTTCGAATGACAAAGTGAATTTGTGGGTAGGCAAATAAATTAAGCAATGGTGACGTGTGTTGAAGTTTGTTTATTCGTTCAGTAATGTATTTTTATTACGCTTTTAATCTCAAATTGTTAAATACACTTAATTCAAAGCAGTATGTAAATAAATATTCCAGACCCTATCTGTGAAATGATGACCCGCTTGTAGTAAATGTTGAACAAATGTGATTATAATGTATGATTATTTTAAATGCAGCTGGGTGTTTCTTTATACTAACTAATATTATAAATGCGAATATGAGTTTCTTTTATACAATTTCACGTCTTAACTTCTCCGATCATCATGTTTCGCATACCTACACATTGTCAGGAGAGCAGAAAAAGAAATAGGGTATCTTTTAACCGGAAAAAAAATCTGATACCTACTAACCTAACCTAAACTACATTTACGCAAGCGAAGCCGCGGGAAAAAACTAGTAGATAAAAGTAACACTTAGGTAGTTGCGTTTAAAATAAGTCAACACTACGACCATCCAGAAAAATCACAGACGAAATGCTATTGCGCCATATACAAGGTGGCGCAAATGTTATCACATTAAATGATATACTACCTTAAGCTGGTTGATATAAGACGGTTAACATAAACAAAAAACCTATTTTCGCAGAAATTAAGAAATTATTTATGTAGATCTAAATAAATAAAATAAAATTAGACACAAATTGGAACACCAATGTAACTAATCGTGCGCTGTAGCCAGCTCGTTAACGATCACAGGTTTCGAGAAATCATCTTTGTCAACTCGCTAGGATCCGGTAATTCCCGGACCCGATACAATACGACGGTTTTTAATATCGCTGTTTAAGGTCTTCGACACCTAAGTACAGAAATCTCTGCGTTACATGATGTTCTAAAATTTCTAAACTATGAAAACAAAAAAAATGTCCCGTGGCTAAACTACTGAATACATTTGGTTCATAATTTGTAAAACGTTAAAGAATACAATGTAGTATATAAATAATGTGATAGCGTTTGCGCCACTCTATATATTTCTTTATTCTAAGATAATTAAATAAAGATCAATATTAAAATTATAACCATCATACCACGTTCCTGTTTCTGTTACTTACAGGCCATCTTCCCTTGGTAAGTGGTACCGCGTAGTGTTGCTATCCTGTATGACATTTGACATGGTGATGGTATGTCCCATCACATTGCGTCGTCTTCGGAACAGCTCTCTGTGTGGCCTCACGTCTTTAAGGGTACCGTCATAGTACCCTCGCAGGGTTGATATCAATGTACCATTTGGTGATGTTTTGTGGACTGGGTTGAATAAAATAACGTATAGGTAAGGACAATCAGATAGATTTACTAATGCTATGTATAGAATTTAATATTTATTTTACTTATGTGTAAGAATCAGAATTGTTTAATGATATCGGAGCTGCTTCATTATTTACCGGTGTCTGCTCTCGGGTTTGTCAACGTAAATCAGGATACAAAGTGAGTATCCGAACATAGTCTATCAGTGTGCCATGTTTTACCAAAATTCGCTTAATGCTTTACGTGTGATTGATTCAATTGACAAATATCAAAATAAATAGAATACACCCACATTAACATTATTAAGAAATGTTTGTTTTATTTCGTATCAGCTGTTCTTGTTATGTTAATTACTTTTATTTGGTTAAAACAATGTATTAACATTGAAGAAACTATTCTAACGCAAGGCAAAGAGTTCCCTTTAGAATTAAAGAGTTTGGATGGCTGGCATGGATCATTACTTTATAGTCAATGATAATAATTATAACCTACTTTTGCATTTACACGACATGTCATACTAATATATTAAATACGAAAGTCTGTAAAATATCTTGTTACTCAATACGCGTAATCCGCTGAACCAATCTGTATGAAACTTAGTACACAGATAGATTATGTTCTGGGTCACAGGGAATACTATTATCTCGGTATGCTTGCCTTCTGATGGGACCGTGGGATGCATGCAGACGGGCCGTGGGCAGAAGCTAGCATAAGATAAAAACACTTTTTCCTAGGTTTGATATGATACAATTAGTTCAAATAAATTATTCTTACTTACGTTCCATTAGTTTGATCAAAGTGCCATATTTTGTAGCCACTACCAAGTCACTATCAGATAAGATTGAGATATTCCACAATCGTTTCAAGTACGATTGCTCAGTCAAACTTGTTGTCATTAGCCAACGGTAGGGAGAACGAAAAAGATTTCGCGACGATGCCTTTAAAGTAACATTAGTTTTAGTTTTTATTTCATTAAAATAACAATATATATTTTAATTGATTATATTGTTTACCAAATTGATAACATCCTCGCTATGTGTACAGTCCAGATCTATTAAATAAAGTAACTCGTGATACTGATATTTTGATTTGTCGTTCATAGAAGTTGACGATCTGCCACCAATCTTAGATATTTCATTGGCCAAATTAACTTTAATATCTGTAAAATTTGCATAATCATACGAAAGAACAGTAACCATTCAGATTAAATATACGCTTAGAATTAGTCTGCAAACATTTAACAAAACAAAACAATCAGAAAAAGAAATAGTATGGTTTCTGATATAATATTCACCTTATCGGCATACAAACTTAGTTCTGCTTACTTACTATTTATTAGGTAAAACTGAATTTAATAAATATGAAACAAAGCAACCAATACTTACTTTTCTTCCAACATACACAATCAAATATCAAAAACGTCGGTTTTCCTTCGTTCTCTACGTAACTTTTAATAAACTGGACCCAGGTGGGATCCCTAGCGGACACCCTACAACTCAACACCATGCAAATGAAAATCAATATGCAATAATTCATTTTCATAGTACACGACTTGGGCAAACAAGTACCGAATGACATCTAAAACAAATTTTTAAGGTCGCTTTACCAAATTACGGCTGAATTCATAACGTAAACATTATTAAAAGCCTTCCTCGAGTTGACTGAATTCTCCCAAGACTAATACATTCTTAATGAGACATGCAGTTCGGGTTTCGTACGGCACCGTTTGTAATTATCATAATTGTTGGTTGTTTAGAAGCTAAATACAATTTACGGATTCGTGACTGCCAGAACATTTAATTAGGTATAATTTTCTAGCGTTTGGCGATTAATTATAGTCTTTCGTTGAAGTTTGTTTGTAATAAACAACTAATGTTTAAGCAGTGAATTTGAATCGAAATTTGAGTAGGTACCTACATTGTTTATTAATAAATGCCTACCAAACGAAGACGAAGACGAAGACTATATTATACATAGTAATATCGGCTTCAAATAGGTATTTAAATAGTAAAAATCAAATTTCATAAAAATAATCCACTTTAATAGTTACACCTGTGATACAAAATAAATAATTACATCATATACAAAATAAATAGATTGCACTATTATACCATAAACGTTTTGGCGTGAGGGTGTACATACATTAAATTAGCAATTATTGATTAGGTAGTCAGTTTTAGGGACAGTTTTAAATTCGATGACTTAGATCACAATGCAATGGTACAACTTACAAAGGCATACAAGCCCGGCTCAACACAACGTGTTAATATAAGTGTGCACTTAGAAATAGATGCATTTGTACTACGATTTTATAAATGCGTAGATAATGATGACTAGACCGAAATAAATGTATGAATATAAATATGAATGCGAGATTTTTACCAGGCACCGACTACGGTTCACAGATAGACTGTTGTAAAGGTAAGGCAAATTGAGTAGTCTTAATAATTGAAACCATATTATTACAGAGTACTGGTAATTGCACTGAGGACGTAATTAATCCATGATTTATATTTTACTTATTCATTTTAGATTTCTGCATTCCTTTTAGCTGTGCTTAATTTTAAACTCTTCAGTGTGTGCCATGCGTCATAAAAATGGTACAAAGTTCTCTTCACGTATTATTATAGGTTACGTCTTATAATTTAAGCCATTGAAATTAAAGTCCCTCATTGTAAAATTACTTTAGGAACCTATTATTGTATCATAAGTTCAATCTTATTCATATATTTGTCACATATATTCGATTGCGTTATTATACGCAAGCATTTAACAATAGTCGTGCTTCATAAAAATATATAATGTACAAATTTTGTACTTATTCATTCACTGATAAAGGCGTTTTTTGTTTGTCAGGTGGATTTATTCCTGCACAAAACACATGAGCAATAATATTAGCAAACACCACACAAACTTTCGACGTATTAAAACGTCACATATTTATGACGTCACAATGTGTTGCCTCGAAGCTATGTAGACAGATAAAGTATGCTTTTATGGAGCATATTAGTAATTAAGATGCACATATCAATTATAAAACCATCTGCATCGAAGTTATTTGTGGCACTATTTGTAGCACAGAGTGCTGTACTTATACAGCAATCTACGCTATTTACAACCTTTTGTCAAAAACTTACTCGTCTGTCTATTGAAATAGGGTTGAAACAAAAGGAGTAAGTATAATTGATACTATTTAAAGGTCTAACTGTGTTATCACTTTAAATGAGCGGTTCATTGGCTGTCGAAAATACCATAACCACATAACCATTTTCTAACTCTCAGACGACTAGAGTTAAAATACGCTGTGGTTGCCAATCTATTAAGATTGGAACGCCGATTATCGACTAAATTTTGAGAATTATAAAAATGTATGGTTGATTGAAATTAAACTACTATATACGGATTCTATCGAATTTTATAAAATAAATAACGCGATAAAATCCGTATATAGTAGTTTAATTTCAATGAATAACATTCGCGTAAACAGAAGACAATATAATGTATGGTTGATAAATACTCTTTAATATAAGGACACCAAACTTATCCAATAAAATTACTACGATAAAAAAATGTTATACCTGAATATGTCATAGTCATGTCAGTCATAGTTTATTCTTAAGGTACAGTGAATGGTGCATAATAAATATCTATTTATGCGATATATCGGATCGGATATATGACTTCTGAAAGACAAAAGAATCAATATATCAATAAGAACCTATGGTATTTAGTTTTCACAAGATCTACAGGAGTGGAAGAAGAGGGAAGGCGCCTACATCCAAAATTGAATAAACAAAAGGCCACTATGATGATGATGATGATGATGATGGTATTTAGTTTTATATGTTTCGATCTAAACGGAATTTGACTTTTAATAAAGGTATGCTTTCAATGTGGTCCCATAATAAGTTTGTCAATCAGATCAATTTGGAGTTAGCCTAACAATTGTTTTTGGCACATTGTAGGAAGTTGTATGATACCGCATTCGAATGCCAGTAAATTTAATCGTAATCGGATATTCGAAAATAAATCGATGATGAAATGGTTGACAAGCCGTCGTCGATGATGCTAAGCAGACTTCCACCGTCGCGACGACAGTATTTTAAGAAATAAATATTTTGTATTCCTTATCGATTCGATTTCTTATCGGTAAGTGAAAATCACTAGTTCTGGCGTCTATAGTTACGGTAACCATTTACCATTAGATGAGCTGTTTACAAGTTTGACACCTTGGTGACATAAATGATATGCCACCAAATAATATACAGACTGATTGGTAAAAGACTGAACATATTGAAGGAGGGTATTCAGTACCCGAAACTGGAACCTAATATCTAAAAAAATGTTGCACTTACAATTTATTTATTGACCTAGTTATCCAATAAAAACTTAAAGTGCGGACACTCTTCCGCATATACCAAAGCTAAATAAAACCTCCGCCCCCGACACCGCACCCCGTACTCTCCCAA
The DNA here is from genome assembly GCA_930367265.1 of Catocala fraxini. Taxonomy (NCBI): domain Eukaryota; kingdom Metazoa; phylum Arthropoda; class Insecta; order Lepidoptera; family Erebidae; genus Catocala; species Catocala fraxini. Next base: position 2,414,637 of record OV884041.1, read on the forward strand.
ATTTGCACCCCCGCCCGTCCTTTTCTTATCAAAGGTCATTAGCCTCGGCAGCGCGGCGCGCTCGACAGCTGTGTCAGCTGCGTGCGTCCCGCGCAGTGTCCACATTTTATGGATATTTTATACAAATTTTCATAAAGGTTTTCTTTACAGGTTACACAGTTCTTTTTTACGTTATGTCTGACTGACTGTAAATTATCTTGTCCTAAGCATGTTCAATGTTTAACCAGTCACACTGTATATAATATATCATTTGGTGGCATCTCTACCTGTATTCTATTAAGCAGAGATCGGTAACTCATGCAAATTGTCTCTTACTGATCTGATATAATGTACTGACTTTTTATTAACTGTGGTTTTACGTAAATCCACTAACCAATCATATACAAATATATTTTCGTAATTACTTTGGTGTATCTCAATGTTAATGATCACAGTTACGCTTAAATTATTAGTTATAATAGTTAATAAATAATCAAACGCACTTCGGCACACATTTACCAACGTATTTGGACATGTTTTATAACTTTGTAAGTATTAAGCTATTTGAGTTGCTAACCGTACCGACCTTGAAATCGGATTCGTGGCATGACCATCATCTCACCCGAAAGATGTCCACTGTTGGACAAAGGCCTCCCACAAGATTTCATCCAACCGCTTCCTGCGACCCTTACCAGGTCATCGGTCCACATTGTCGGCCTAGCCCTGCTGCGTCTTACAGTACGTGGCCGCCGCTCCAGAATCTTTCTAGCCCTACGGACAACTTTAGATTTCTCGCGGATCTGCTTATTTCTCATTCAATCCCGCATGGAAACTGCGAGCCTTATGCTCTGCCATTAGATTTTGTATACATTGTTTATCTTATTTTTTATTTGTATGCTAGTTTTCCTTTCAGAACTATATATTCCCCAGACTATAGTAACTAACTATTGAACTATGATAAACAATATTTATATATAAGTTACCAGCTTTGCCATTGCAGTTGAACTGCATTAAAAAATAATACTTGAAAGTAATATAATGACCTCAATATAAATTATTATTTGCTAAGTACTATACACAGAATCGGACTAGGCTAAACGCTAAGGAGTAGTTTATGAGTTCCACGCAGTTTTGGAACCCCGAATAGCATTGGACCCCAAAGCGATTTGGAGCCCAGCGTAGCTTTAGGGCCGCGAATAGCATTAGGCCCTAACGCTATTTGGAGCCCAGCGTAGCTTTAGAGCCGCGAATAACATTAGGCCCTAAGGCTATTTGGAGCCCCGCGTAGCTTTAGGGCCGCGAATAGCATTAGGCCCTAACGCTATTTGGAGCCCAGCGTAGCTTTAGGGCCGCGAATAGCATTAGGCTCTAAGGCTATTTGGAGCTCAGCGTAGCTTTAGAGCCGCGAATAGCATTAGGCCCTAAGGCTATTTGGAGCCCAGCGTAGCTTTAGAGCCGCGAATAGCATTAGGCCCTAACACTATTTGGAGCCCAGCATAGCGTAATTAACTTTAGAGCCTAGCCTTAGTGATTTGTGTAGATTTGGGCTACACGTAATAGTATTTGGCTCCACATAGCTTTGGGTCCCCGCTTAATTTTAAGGCTTACCGTAGCTATAGTAGGACGTGTAGCTTTAGGCCCAGCGACTCCATAAAAATTTTCATTTCAATCAAAATTTATTCATAAAAGCAATATATTTTAGAAAAGTGTAAAAGGAACCTTTAATCAATTTAACTTTTCCAAATAGATTGTTTGGAATTGCCTACCATCCTCTATTTAGCTTAATCCAGATCTGATGATACAATTAGTTTATATTGTAAACAAATTTGCTGCTATTTGGACTAGCATTTGAGTGTATAAAAAGTAAAAACCTATTATATAATGTTTTGTGTTCAATATAAACTAATCCTATAGTGTATAAATTGTATCCCTACATTAGCATATATTAACTAACCCCTAAATAAAATAGTAGTTCAACTGGTAAACAGATAGTTGTCTCTTTCCTTCACGTTAAATTTTACATATAAAAGAAGAGTAGCACTGTTTAGGATAGATGAATTCATTTATCTTCTGTAAAGACGCTTTTGTGGCCATACTGCCACTGGTATATAAACAATTTGTAATAATTTTGAGCACTATTCGAAATGATCAGAAAGATACAAAGTGATAATTATCAAAAATTATTTGATAACGCATCTACAACGTATATAAAAGTTGTGGTCATATTTAAAGGGCGTGTGTATTTTGTTTGCACTAGTGATGTGGACCAGTTTTGTAAAAACCTAGAAAAAACCTCGATATGTATCCGAATATGCTCGTCACTAATGTTGTCTATGGTAGGGCGAATCACCGAATATCCCGCTTTGACACATAACTAACTTCACGGTACTAAAACATTTCAGTTTCGTTCGTTTGTTGCTTACATTTGTCTCGTCACAGTTTTTGCGATAAATGCCTAAATTAAAATAAAAATCAATCACCAGAAATTATTTTGAGAAAATTGATAATGTTAGAGCAAAGTGTAAGCTATGTGCTTAGATAATAAAAGTTAGAAGAGGAACTTCAAATATACTGGCTCACATTAAAAGAAGCCATCCTCAGGATACAGTGAAGGTAGATCGAGATGAACAGAGCGAGCAGTTACGTCATCCTCAAAAAACATCTGCGGACACAGCACTGCAAAAACCGCAACCCAAACCCATATTTCAGTCGACTGACAGAATAATTGAAGGAAAAAATTCGTGATTGCTAGTTTTTTTAAAACAAAGAAGACCCTTTACAAATTCAACTGCTTCTGCAATTAATTTATTACGTATGTATACGGAGACAAATTCACAAAGGGAAGAAGCAGAGATCACAAGAGAAGTTAGAAGTGCGGGCTCTTTTTGTTCTAGCAACAAACATTTAGCACCTTTAGATACAATAGCGCTAAAGTATTTAGCTATACCGGCGACTTTAGTACCTTCGGAGAGAATGTTTTCCATATCTGGATATGTTATGTCAAATAGAAGAAGCAGGCTATAAGCAGATGCTGTGGACCAAAAATATAATTTCTTTATTGTGATCCTTAGATGATTATTTTCTTATGTATTTCTTATGTATCTTAAGTTCTAATTAATGCGATACTAACACACTAACCCTTTGATTAGATGTCATTTGTGTGTATTTTTTAAGAAATCTAAAATAACCTTGAAAGGTTGGTTTATTTTTCAAAGTAATCGGTATATATACCGGTACTAAAAATCGTAATCGGTTCACATCACTATTTTGCACGTGATATAAAGTCACGTCAGTCTACAAAATGTATGAAATAAATGATTTTAAATTACAAACATATTTTCTTGAATATTGGGTCGTTTTAAATGAAATTTAAACAATATTTACAGATATAAATTTAAAAATACAATTTTCTGTAAGAATCCAGTTGCGTATTTATTTTACATTATTTTATATTGTTCAATCTAAACAGATATTTACAATATCAGCATAGTTGAATTAATAAAATATAAATTACGAAAAATGCAAATTAAAGTAAAAACATGTACTTTTTAAAATATTTAAATGAAGTGCAAATATACACACGACCATACATTTTATTACACTCTGTATGCATACTAATGTGCTACTGTATTCCTTTCAAGTATGACAATTATTACTTTGCTTCTCAAATTATTTTGATAATTATTAATTCATTTTGATAATTATCAAGCATTTGGATAATCATTTTGTTATACTTATAAAAAGACATATTGATAATAATAATACCATTTTGATAAAATTATCAAATAAATAATACCAATTATATACCTTTATGAAGTGAAGGTACGTATTAATTTACGTCAATCAACTGCCAATAAATAATTAGATAAATCTCTTATAATAGTATCTACTGCAGAACATTAGTTACGTCTCTTTATCGTTAACTAGCAGTCTGTGCTCGTTTTTAACACATTCCTCAGGTTCTTCTACAGTATCAGCAGAGTTCTGGGTGCAGTTGAAGTTACCACATAGGGAATGGACCTGGAAAATAGAAAATGTTTAAATAAATAATGGTATTGTATGGAATTGCTGTGCTTGAGATCCCAGGCTCGATTTCTGGGTCGGGCTTTCAGTCAATAAATACCAAGTGGCAGTACGAAGCAGTCGTATAATATGTGTAAACGACAATAGGGTTGCTCTTACGTCGGACTTAAGATCATAGCAGGAGAAATATGGGACGTAAATATACCTCTCATAGTCACGGGTTAAGATTGCGCCGAGCGAAATGTGCCAAAACAGGCGATCACAATTAAGTTGATAAAATCCAACACTTTTTGTTAAATACAAATATAAAATATACATTTACCATAACAATGAATGTGTTTACCATTACTCCGTGTAAAAAACTTAAAATAATTAATATTTTCGCCTACAAAATTATGTAAATTTACAAAAATGCAAAAACCTAAGCTCGAGTTACGTGATTTTTAGATTATAACAGTAGAAATCTATCCTATTTTACAGCTTAAACGAAACATAAATAATTATATTACAATTTGTACGTCCCAAATATTTAAGTTATTGGTTGACAATAAAGATACATATTTATCTAAAAATCACTTCAAATCCTCCATACTACAATTTTACTATGGCGGCCGCGCGCTGATTTGAATATCGAGGTCTGTCATTCAGTCCAACCGCGTCTTACGCTCGGCGCAGTCTTAACTAACCATAACCGATGCAAGTCGGTTTAAATGTTGGAAAAATATGTATTTATTACCTTAAAATATGACCCGTTGTCTAATTACCAGAGATCGGATAATCCAGTGGATATTTACCTAAACTTTGAGGATGTATTTAACTAGAGTGAATTATACCACCTCTAAAATGCCGGTATACCGATTTTAATACCGGGATTTAAAACCATGAATTATTATTGGATTTTATAGAAATACTAGCTTGCCACCCGCAGCTTCATCCTCGATTTTCGCACTGTTTTCGCTTCATCCTCGATTTTCGCATTGCTTTCATTTCCCGTTCCCGAGGGATTTTTCTGTCCCCCGCTTTTTATATTACGTTTTTATACTATGTCACCCGCTCTTTATATTACGTTTTAATACTAAGTCACTCGCTCTTTATATTACGTTTTAATACTATGTCACTCGCTCTTTATATTACGTTTTAATACTGTTACGAGCTGGGCTCGACAGATAAGAATATAAACAATATTACCGAGTAAAACACGTTTTATTCAAACACACAATTCAATTTAAAACACAATAAACACTATACCACACTTTTTCACTGTACTGCTTCAAACTCCGTAGTATTTCCGCTTCCGTTCGCTTCGATGAACACTTGATCGCTTACGATTGTAAACTGACTCGGCGGTGCGCGTGCGCCCTATTTATACGCGGGTAAAGCGCTTCTAGAGCTTTCCAGCAAAGCCGTACTCGGCGTGTAAACAGCACGATGATTCGAGAAAGTACCAGCATTCTCTCTAAGATTCTCGTACCGTACTACGCAGTTCCGTAAGATGTCAATAGATGGCGGTGTAAATTATTAGACGGAACCGCCGAGTCCCTCCCACAATGCCGAGAGATGTCACTGGGCGTAACACTGCCCCCCTCTTAGACATGTTCGTCCCGAACATTGTTGGATCCGTAGTAGCGTGCCAATCGATCCACATGAACGATCTTTGGTGTACCTCGTGGTCCTTTCTGGATCCGGTAGGTGACGTCATTTATCTTAGTGACTATGCGATAGGGTCCATCCCATTTTGCCTGCAACTTAGGAGATTTTCCTTTGCTGCGTGCTGGATTATGTAACCACACCAGCGATCCTTCCTCGAAGCCTTTATTGTTCGCCTTCCGGTCGTAACGGGTCTTCATCCTCTCAGACATCTGCTGACCGGTCTGTCTGATGTGCTCGTATACGTCATTCATCCTGTTGCGCAAATCATTCGCATAATCTGTTATGCTGCGTGGAGATTCAGGTGGGATGCCGGTGATCAAGTCTGCAGGTAATCGTAGTTCCCTTCCGAAGTTAGCGAAAGCAGGTGTTACTGATGTGCTTTCGTGAACGGCACTACGGTATGACAGGAGAAATGGTTGAATGTGTTTGTCCCAATCCCTTTGTTTGCTTTCTACAACTTTTGCCAGATATCTTTCCAGAGACTGGTTAAATCGTTCAACCATGCCGTCTGATTGCGGATGATAAGCGGTCGTTCTCGTTTTGTGGGTACCCATCACCCGGCATGTCTCCTTAAATACTTCAGACTCGAAGTTCCGACCTTGGTCACTGTGTATCTCTAAGGGCACCCCGAAACGACAAAAGACTTCGTGGACTAGCTTGTCGGCGACCGTAGATGCCTCTTGATTGGGAATCGCAAACACTTCCGGCCACTTTGTGAAGTAATCCATGACCACCAAGAAGTACTTGTTCCCACTTTGGCTTTCAGGAAACGGTCCGGCAACATCTAAAGCTATACGTTCCCACGGGGCTCCAACATTGTACACCTTCAACGCACCCCTGCTGCGAGTGTGTGGTCCCTTCACGGCAGCACAACTCGTGCATTTACGGCACCATTCCTCAACGTCTTCTCGACAATGGATCCAATAAAATCGTTCTCGGATCTTAACCAGAGTTCTCTTAACTCCCATGTGACCTCCCGAACTCCCATTATGATAGAGTTGTAAAACTTCCGGTACCTTGAGCTTTGGCACGACCATTTGCAGGTGACACTTGTCACCTCGAGCATTCTCCCATTTCCGGCACAGAACTCCATCCTGGATAACCAAGCTTTCCCACTGTGCCCAATAACTCTTGGTGGTAGGGCTCATTGCCGCAACTTCACTCCAGTGAGGTCTCGATGCACCTGTTTTCTTCCATTCGAGGATGGGTCTTATGTCTTTGTCTTCTTGTTGCGTTCTCTGCAAAGTTTCCTTCCAGTCTTCGCTAAGATCCGTCCTCAACATCCTCACTAGTCCTTCCTGCTTAGCCTCTTGCCTGGCGCAGTGCTTACACTGGTCGGGACACGGTCTACGTGACAGGGCATCCGCATTACCATGTGACTTGCCACTACGATGCTGTATTACGAAGTCGAATTCCTGTAGTTGTTCAATCCATCTTGCTACCTGTCCTTCTGGGTCTTTAAACTGTAGTAGCCATTTCAATGCAGCGTGGTCAGTTCGCAGGTGAAATTTCCGTCCCAACAAATATTTACTGAAGTGCTGCAATGTCTTTACGACAGCTAGAAGTTCCCTTCGTGTGACACAGTAGTTCCTTTCAGGTTTGGATAGGGCCTTGCTGAAGTACGCTATTACAATCTCATGCTCTCCTTTACGTTGAGATAACACGCCACCAATGCCGGTGTTACTGGCATCTGTATCTACTACAAATTCATGTTCATTGTCGGGATAGCCTAGAATTGGTGAATTACACAGATGTTCCTTCAGCTTCTGAAATGCGACGTCACAGCTCTCATTCCAGCAGAACTTTATCTTATCCTCGGTGAGCTTATGCAGAGGCCGGGCGATGTCAGCAAAGTTCCTTACAAACCGTCGATAGTAGGAGCACAAACCAAGAAATGCCCTGACTTGTGTCTTGTTCTCCGGAACTGGCCAGTCCTTGACAGCAATGATCTTATCCGGGTCCGTTTGGATGCCTTCTTCGGAGACCACATGTCCTAAGAAGTTCACTTGCCGCCTGAACAACGCGCATTTCTTTGGACTTAACTTCAGGTTGGCTCCTCGAATCTTCGAGAGAACGCGTTCCAGGTTGCGAAGATGATCCTCGAAGGTGCGTCCTACTATGATAATATCATCCAAGTAGACCAGGCAGGCGTCTCCAATCAATCCAGTAAGTACCCGTTCCATCAATCTCTCAAAAGTGGCAGGGGCATTACACAATCCAAAGGGCATGACGTTAAATTGCCACAATCCTTTGCCTGTGGAGAATGCTGTCTTCTCCTTATCTCGAGGATGTATCTCGACCTGCCAGTAGCCACTTTTTAGGTCTAGTGTAGAAAACCACTTCATCCCCGTTAGCGTATCCAGAGTGTCGTCAATCCTTGGCAACGGGTAACTGTCTTTCTTTGTGATGTCATTTAGCCGACGATAGTCCACACAGAAGCGCATGCTGCCATCCTTCTTCTTAACCAAAACCACTGGTGAACACCATGGACTGGACGAAGGCTCAATCACACCTTCTTTCACCATACCCTCGATCATAGTGTCAACTTCATGTTCCCGTGCCACTGGTACACGTCTTGGTCGCTGGCGGATCGGTACCTCATTTCCTGTGTTTATTTTGTGTTGAACTAGGGCAGTCTTGCCTATGTCAGCATCACTTGTCGAGAAGATGTCGGCAAACCGGTTCAACATCATCTCAGCCTTGTTCTTTTCTTCTCTTGACAGGTTATTCTGGCAGTCCTCCAAGAGAGAAGATACGTCGTACCTTGCCCCTTGAACTTTGGCGTTGGTAGGCTGTTCATGGCATCTACGCATCCAAACTGCTCCTTCACAGGTTCCCAATATCGTGCCCTTCTTGAGTACCAGTTCTTTGTCGCTTGGGTTCAGTGCACGTACCGATGTAACGTTGGTATTTCTAGCCAGAGTGCGTGCAATCTTCCATGAAGCATCGTTGTCCAAGCCTTCTATAATTACACATCGATTTTCCTGATCAGAATTCCTTGGTAGACAAACCGGTATGATTGTTTCCGACCTCGGACGAAGTACTACTTTCTTCAGGCAGTACACTTTGCCTGATGATGCGCCCTCCATGAATACTTCTTCTGAGCCACACTTCAATACTCCTTGACTAACGTCGATCTCACAGTGATGCTTCCGTAAGAAGTCTAAACCCAGGATGCAGTCGTCTACTATGTCAGCCACGATGACGTTGTGGCGGTAAATTTTATTACCTAGTTTCATGTCCACCCCCTTCTCACCTCGGACGGTTATGTGCTGACCGGTAGCTGTTCTTAGATGTATACATTCATGGTTCCCGTAGTAGTCCCCAAGAAACCGTCTTGCTAGTCGGAAACTGACGACTGTCCGAGAAGCTCCGGTGTCCAATGTCATCTTGCACGGCATTCTGTTAATTTCGCCTTCGATAATCGGGCTGTTTCCGTCACACGATTGTGAGATCGAGATCCTTGGGGCTCTCCTATCACCAGCCAGCACCCGCCCCGTAGTCCTGGCGTCTACTCGTTTCCCTGCTGTTGTTGCCCGGCAGGCACATCAGGTGTTCCTTCTACCGGCGACTGTTTACCGCTGCGTGGACTCCTTCGCTTCGGGCAGCTCAACCTGATGTGGCCTCTCTCACCGCAGCTATAGCACCGGGGCGAAGTCGACACTTCCCTGATACGGTGAGCTCGATCATCCCGTCGTACTGCTTCCACTTCCAGAGCGTGGCCTAGGGCGTCCTTCAGGTTTTTAAAATGTCCGAGTCTTACTGCGGCCCTAACCTCCAGGTCTCGGATCCCGTCGGTGAAAGCTTGAACGAGGTTTCCGTCGATAAGCGCAGGTGAGGACTGGTACGCCTTTCGAACCAGCTTCTCCACCTCCAGGGCCCACTGCTGCAAGGTTTCACTAACACGTTGCGATCGGTCTTTCAGCTGGGCGCGAAACACGTGTTCCAGGTGTGCGTCGCCATATCTCGCCTCTAATGCCTCCAACAGCTTCTCGTACGTGATGTCTTGACCAAGCGCCTCTAACACGGTCAAGGCCTGGTCACGAAGCCCCAAGGTGAGAGCGGTCAGAGCCTGTTCTTGCGTCCACCCGTTCGATTTTATGACGGCCTCGAACTGGATCTTATAGGCTGACCATGACGATGATCCGTCGAATGGTGGGACTTTAAAGCCTCGTGGTGAAGACGCCACAACCGCAGGTGCCACGATCCCATCGCCAGCCTTGAGCCCACGTATCGTTTTCTCCACCTCGGCGATGCGACTTTCATGGCGTTGGACTTGCTCTTTCACCTCCTTCACCTCCTTGCCAACCGTTGCGCTGAGATCTTTTAACATCATCAGCTGCTCCTCCTGGCGGCGCATATCCTCCTCCTTATCGCGTTGCAGCTGTTTCTCAAGACGGCGTGCCTGCTCCTCCTGGCGGCGCATGCCCTCTTCCTTATCGCGTTGCAGCTGTTCCTCGAGGCGGCGTGCCTGCTCCTCCTGGCGGCGTGCCTGCTCCTCCTGGCGGCGCATGCCCTCTTCCTTATCGCGTTGCAGCTGTTCCTCGAGGCGGCGTGCCTGCTCCTCCTGGCGGCGAGCCTGCTCCTCCTGGCGGCGTGCCTGCTCCTCCTGGCGACGTGCCTGCTCCTCCTGGCGGCGTGCCTGCTCCTGCATAAACGCCATCAGAGTCGCGAGGTCGGGGTTCACCGGCGAGTGAGCTGCACTAGATGGTTCCGCTGCAGCCGCGGAGTCACGTGATTCACCTGACGTCGGCGAGGGGGCGTCTCCAAAGCGCCTCTGGTCCACATCTTGCTGGCGCTGGTTCCTGGTACGCACCCCTTCCACTTCCTCCTTCGGTAGTACTGGCATATTCTTACCTTACTTCTGACACCAATTGTTACGAGCTGGGCTCGACAGATAAGAATATAAACAATATTACCGAGTAAAACACGTTTTATTCAAACACACAATTCAATTTAAAACACAATAAACACTATACCACACTTTTTCACTGTACTGCTTCAAACTCCGTAGTATTTCCGCTTCCGTTCGCTTCGATGAACACTTGATCGCTTACGATTGTAAACTGACTCGGCGGTGCGCGTGCGCCCTATTTATACGCGGGTAAAGCGCTTCTAGAGCTTTCCAGCAAAGCCGTACTCGGCGTGTAAACAGCACGATGATTCGAGAAAGTACCAGCATTCTCTCTAAGATTCTCGTACCGTACTACGCAGTTCCGTAAGATGTCAATAGATGGCGGTGTAAATTATTAGACGGAACCGCCGAGTCCCTCCCACAATGCCGAGAGATGTCACTGGGCGTAACAATACTATGTCACTCGCTCTTTATATTACGTTTTAATACTATGTCACTCGCTCTTTATATTACGTTTTAATACTATGTCACTCGCTCTTTATATTACGTTTTAATACTATGTCACTCGCTCTTTATATTACGTTTTAATACTATGTCACCCGCTCTTTATATTACGTTTTAATACTATGTCACTCGCTCTTTATATTACGTTTTAATACTATGTCACTCGCTCTTTATATTACGTTTTAATACTATGTCACCCGCTCTTTATATTACGTTTTAATACTATGTCACTCGCTCTTTATATTACGTTTTAATACTATGTCACTCGCTCTTTATATTACGTTTTAATACTATGTCACTCGCTCTTTATATTACGTTTTAATACTATGTCACTCGCTCTTTATATTACGTTTTAATACTATGTCACTCGCTCTTTATATTACGTTTTAATACTATGTCACTCGTTCTTTATATTACGTTTTAATACTATGTCACTCGCTCTTTATATTACGTTTTAATACTATGTCACTCGCTCTTTATATTACGTTTTAATACTATGTCACCCGCTCTTTATATTACGTTTTAATACTATGTCACTCGCTCTTTATATTACGTTTTAATACTATGTCACTCGCTCTTTATATTACGTTTTAATACTATGTCACCCGCTCTTTATATTACGTTTTAATACTATGTCACTCGCTCTTTATATTACGTTTTAATACTATGTCACTCGCTCTTTATATTACGTTTTAATACTATGTCACTCGCTCTTTATATTACGTTTTAATACTATGTCACTCGCTCTTTATATTACGTTTTAATACTATGTCACTCGCTCTTTATATTACGTTTTAATACTATGTCACTCGCTCTTTATATTACGAATTTTAGTATCTTTCATTTGTATGCCATGTGTTTTAGTATGTACAGTCAGCGTCACATCAAGGTATACAGTTTTACCTTGAAAACGCCTTTATTACGTTGCAGTAAGAGCGGTGTTTGTAGTTCAAATGTATACCGTGACGTGACGCAGACTGTACAAAGTAAATAAATATTTCTAAATCCCGGTATTAAAATCGGTATACGGTATTTTAGAGGTGTTATTATCCACTCTAGTTACATGCTTCCTCAAAGTTTAGGTAAATATGCACTGGATTATCCGATCTCTGCTAATAACGTATTAAGTATTTGTAAAAATCGCGGCTATCTAATAATGAGCTTAATGGGTAAGGCATGGGACTTGCAAACAGGGGTCGCGGGTTCGAATCCCACGCATTGCACTACTGACGTGAACTTACTCCTAATTTTGACTTCATAGATAGCGTAGTGGTGCAGCCGGTCGCTTCGCTACTGCCGCCGCGTCGAGTGCTGTGGGCTGCCACACACGGGACAAAAATTTGTGTAATCACACAATAAATTGTTCTGATTCTGGGTGTTCTTTGTGTCCGTTGTCTGGATGATTGTAAAGTCTTCCGCGACACACGAATCACGGTTTCCTTTCTTTTTTTTTTATTGGCACCTCCCGCATAAGGAATAATTCCTGTGGCGCAGGAGCTGGTACGGGCCGGGCACGCCACGATCGTGGCAGAAAGTCCCGTTTTTGAAGAGTGGCTGGTGAGGCGGCATGGCCCCCTCACCTTCCGGCTGACACAGGTAATGACTGGCCACGGTTGTTTTGGCCAGTTACTGTGTCGCATAGGCCGGCAGGAGACGCCTGCATGTCATCACTGCGGCGACTGCCGCGATGTTGTTGTGGATACGGCGCTGCACATTTTGGCAGATTGTCCTGCTTGGGCATCGCAGCGCCGTGAGTTGATCGCGGCAGTCTTTATGGTTGCCCTCTCGCTCCCGGCCGTGGTTCAATCTATGGTCCGGAGCGAGAGGTCGTGGAATGCCGTCGCCTCCTTCTGTGAGGAAGTCATGTCCATCAAGGAGGCGGCGAAGCGGGAGAGGGATCGCTTAAATCCTCTCCTCAGCCGCAGAACTGGGCGCCGGAGGGCGTCAGATGACCTCCAGCCACCCTGAGGTTTGATCTGGGAGTGGTGGGCTGCGTGGGCCTGCTCGCCACCCGATCAGCACCAAGTCCGAGAGGCGACGTGCGTGTTCCCACGCGCGCCTCTGAGTCGTGTTTTGTCCCCCCATAAGGGGACAGTAGAGGAAGTGTGTTATATAGTGGCCTGCCGTTTCACACGGCGGGCCGAAACTTCGCCGGGGTCGCGATTGCATGTGAAAGCGATTCGCGCGGTTATATCGAGGAACACCGTGGTAGGTGTAGTCGGTATTACCGGGGTATCTTTACCCCGGTGAGCCCGACATAACCTCTCCATTGCCCGGCGTAGAAGGATGCGTCAAAGCATTCCAGCACGTAAAAAAAATTTACTGATTTTAATTATTTTTTTTAATAGTTGTCCTATATTTCTATATATTTTATTAGCATGTTATTAGCATTCTAAATTAGCTGCAAGGGTTAACAAGAATACTAGTAATAACTCTAATAGCTATAAAATATTCATGCAATAACAACACTTATTATAATAGCATTAAGATCTAAAATCCACTGTCTTGTTCATACTCACAGTATAAAACAGTATGGGTACGGCTATGAGCGCGCCCGCGAGCACGTCCCACCAGTGATGTCTGTGGTCCGTCATACGCGACACGCTACAGAATACAGCTGTGGCGACGCACGCCAGCTGTATGGACAGGATACACTTTGTGTTCGGTGAACTCGTTCGTCGGTAAAGGTAGTACTGCGAAATAAAAATATATTACCAGTCTTTATATTTTACTAGCGACCCGCTATGGCACAGGTAGTACAAAACCTTAACAAATTATATACCCAAAACCTTCCTCACGAATATCTATTGATCCTTGTCTATTGATGAAAACCGCATGAAAATCCATTCAGTAGTTTTTGAGTTTATTGCGAACAGACAGACGTGGCAGGGGACTTTGTTTTATAATATATGTAGGGTTGTGGCTGATGAATTAGCCAGGAAGGGCTCGGAGCAACTATTTGTTGGCCTCGAGCCATTCGTAGGACTCTCATAGAGCCGTCAAGGCAGCTATGAATGCACATGGCAATGATAAACACAGGCTGGAGTGGATGGCCTTTAGAGGTCTGGAACACTCCAAGAAATTCATAGCAAACAGAGCCACGGGCTTCACCCGGAAGTTCTGCGGGTACAACAAGGGCCAAATACGCCTGCTCACAGGAGCGTTCACTGGTCATTTTGGTACCAACGACTTCCTGTGCAGATTAGGTTTGGCAAACAATTTGATCTGCAGAGCCTGTGGTGAACAGGACGAGTCCATATCACATCTACTGTGTGAATGTGACGCGTTGGCTGGACTAAGGATGGGCCTGATGGGATTGGCATATCCGAACCCTGAAGACTTCAGGCTTCTTCCTCTGAAGTGTACGCTGCGACTGATGCAGTACATTCGTAGGGAGATAGCTCAAGGATAGATCTCGGGGCCGACACAAAAGATCCCACTGGGTCGAAGTGTCACCGGTCTACACTGATTGGCCCCCGAAATAGGATAAGATAAGATATGTAGGGTTGTAATTTACGGACGTACATAATTATGCATGCTTCTATAGACAGTTTTTGCGGCGTTTTATGCTGGACAAGGCACGGGGTGTTCAGCACCGCCAACTTGCTAGCTTAGACTGATATTAAAAATTTCTTAGCAGGAAACCTAATCAATTTTTACTGGCCTTTCCTTGAGTTCACTGCCGTTGCACTACCAATTAACATTTAACAATATAATAATTAAAATATATTTAGAATACGTGTTATCCTTGATTCGTAAATAAGTATACTCCAGAAATGTATATTAATAACTAGTATAAAAAATATGAATAGTCATAAAAATATATGTGATAGGAATTACCCCATAATTTCGACTAATACTTCGATTGTTTATAAGCGTGATGCAAAGCTACTTACGACTAGAAAAACTCCTGTGTGGACAGCAAGGGACGTGTGTCCAGATGGAAAGCTTCTATCAGACTGATTCAGCCAGTGCGCTTTGCTGCACGTATAACTCGACACATACTGAGACCTGAAACAATAACAAACAAATAAATAAGCGCTCGTTGGTTTGATCAAATCATGAAAAAATTGAGTGATCTGCAAATGGTTGTGCCGAGTTTGTGTCAGTTTATAGAGTTCGAAAATCTGTTATACAACTTTCAACTCAAGAACCGTAAGAGCTAGAGACTCGCGGTCAACGCCATTCGACTCAGCATAGTCGATGTACCCCCGAAATTACTATGACCTTTGCATATTACTTGAACCATTTTTTCGAACTCTTAGATTTAGGGCAATTCATTGCCGTTTCTCGTTTGTTTAAATGTTTGTAAAATCGACACAGGATATGTTCCTAAATCGGGCATCATCTTATAAAAATACAAGGGATGTCTAGGATTCAATTTCTTAATCTTCGTGTTGAGAAACTGTATTACTTACTAAGCATAATATTTGTAAATACCTGATATATTTGTGGTGAGAAAATAAACATATTTTTATCACTTTCTTTTTATTCGACTAATTGTAGGTGTATCGCCGGTTTGCACTGACGGGCCCCCACATAAGATAAGATATATTCTTAGTAGCATGGACTCTGGAAATATGCTCGGCGCCATTTACATATATATCTATATCTCCCTCCATTATATAGGGCTTTTATAAGCAGCTAGAGAAATGTGTAATACAACAAGTCAGAAAAAACGTGACGTGTATTCGAACTCGGTGCCTCTGCGGGTCAGTCCAAAGATCTTACAACTAAGCTATTGTTGCAAATGTAAGAAATAAATCTGTCTGTGTCGCGAATGATTTTACAAACATTCAAACAATGGACACAGAGAACACCCAATCTCAGAACCACCAATTAGTGATCACACAAATGTTTGTTAAACCACTATGCCATCTGTGTGTGTATGTGTGTGTGTGTGTGTGTGTGTGTGTGTGTGTGTGTGTGTGTGTGTGTGTGTGTGCGTGTGAGCGTGTGTGCGTGCGTGCGAGCGTGCGAGCGTGCGAGCGTGCGTGCGTGCGTGCGTGCGTGCGTGCGTGCGTGCGTGCGTGCGTGCGTGCGTGCGTGCGTGCGTGCATGCGTGCGTGGGTGCGTGCGTGCGTGAATGCGTGCGTGCGTGCGTGCGTGCGTGCGTGCGTGCGTGCGTGCGAGCGCGCGCGCGTGTGTGTGTGTGTGTGTGTGTGTGCATGCAAGTTTTACATCACAATATGACGTTTTCAATTATGCTGATAGACTTGAGCATTCAATTGTAACAGAACATCGAGTCTTCGCTGTATTTAAATTGTCGAACTGAACAACGATCAGGGCCAAGCATAGAGCCAAACATCGATACGAACATTTTCACGATCGATTCTAGCGAACGATGTAATTTCGAAGCTTTACTGTCCTTTCGCTAGAACGTTCGATAGAATGCTCAATACAAATAAATACTCAAGTCTATCAGCACCTTAACGAGACCCATCCATTTTTAACGTTTTTAACATCAATAAAGTACATTGAACTTTAGCATGACGAAATACTTACTAACAAGAAATGTATTGTAATATGATTTACGAGTCTAGGAGCGCGAATAAAACGTGAATATGTATTTAAATTGAAATGGACGTTATAAAATATTGGAATATTATATTTAGTTGTGTAGTTAATGGTATAGTTGCTCACTACTGAAATCCTCGTTATTGCTAAAATCCAATTTAACAGAAGATAGATAAAACCATTTCCTAAAGTTTTGTAAGGAGTTGGCGTGTTTTTTTCCTCTTATAAAATGGCAGGCTTATTAACAAGACTTTGCCCGCGTTTTCGCTCGCGTTTATTTTTATACCTTAAGATCAGTACTTTTGTTCTGGATAAAAGGTACCTTATGTTTACTGTATCCCCGAGAACTTGTATGCGAATTGTGAGATATTTAGTTGATAATAAACTATTTATTAAATATTTTCAATACATGTTAAACTTAGGCCTCGATGGCGTAGTGGTTAGTGTAACCGACTGCCACGCCTGGGGTCGCGGGTTCGTTTCCCGCGCAAGTCAAACATTTGTGTTCAAACTATTCTATAGTTACCGCTAAAGCTATAAATATGGGTATGAATCTGATAAAACACGAAACGCTCTCATACACTACGCAACGCTTGGCTGCGTAATTTTAACTACAAAATGCAGCACATAAAACGTTAGTGTTTTATAATGAACAGTTATTTCTACCAAATTTGTAGTAACTATAGTTACATAATACACGTAGCCTCATATTTATAGGCGCGAGGCTATGTTTGTATGAGATATACTATACAGGTATGTTCCAGAATATGTTGATCAAATTGTAACGCGAGATTCCTTAGGTAAGAACCTTTGAAATGTGTTATATAAAAAAATTATGAACTTTGTGTGAAGATACAAAAATCATGTTTAAAAAAAAGTACGACATACACCAAAATAATGCTGCGATTTCAAAAGCAAGTCAGTTTTAAAAAAAATCGTTTGTCGTTTGACGAATCAATCCTTCACAAATAACAATAGAAAAAAAAAAAATTAATTTGCCATAAAAGGAGCACCTGTACTGGAAAGTCTGGATAAATTCGTACTTTTTTAAAAACTTTGTTTTTTTTTTAATATTTACGCAAAGGTCTTTTTTTTCTTATTATCTTATTCTTTTATTATTTATTATTTTTTTAGCGCATTTGAAAATTCCTTACCTAAGGTATCGCCCGTTACAACGTGATTCACATATATGATGAATATAAGGTCACGTGACCTTTGCATATTACTTGAACCATTTTTTCGAACTCTAAGATTTACTGCAATTCATTGCCGATTCTCATTTGTTTAAGTATTCTCACACAATTTTTTTCCGTGTGGGGTTCCAACCCACAACACTCGACCACACCACCACTTAAACCACTACTGGATTTAATTTAATCAACTCAAATTGACTGGACAGGCAGTCAATTTCAGTTGATTAAATTAAATCCAGTATAGTACATACATACATAGATTCACGCCTGTTTCCCAGAGGGGTAGGCAGAGACTACGGATTTCCATTTGCTACGATCCTGACACACTTCTCTGGCTTCATTCACTTTCATCACATTCCTCATACACGCTCGTCGGTTCAAGGTGCTCTTAACCTGGCCTTTGTCCAGAACGCCTTCGATCTGATCAAGAAACGTTCGCCTAGGTCTTCCTCTTGCGACTGTTCCAGTATAGTAGGTATAAAAAGTTGTATCTAATATAAGGAAGGATATTAATATCTTACCCTGTACAAGTCTCCGCCTCCTTAGGGTCGCAGGTATCGAAGAAGTGCGGCCTCGGTGAGCCTACTATAAGCTTTAAATACTGCACTATTATGAGGTTGACCAGCAACCCGTATAAGTATTCTTTGTACCAACATAAAGCTTGCTGCTTCGGCTTGATTGATTTGTCGCTGTGATACTTTCGTTCTACGATTAACATCTGAAATAAAGAAGAAAGATTATAAGAGAAGTAAGCTTAGTGTTCGAGTTCTGCGATTCGGTGAGGTCTTAGTTGCCTTCGCGGTTCTGTAAATTTTTCTGGAAATATCTGATAACAGAAGAATATTTTAGGCTAAGTAAGCGTAGTGTATGCTAGGTCTTGGGTGCCTTCACGGCTGTGACAATATTTGTTTTAAAGAGAACTCCCGCACTTGCTGTAATTCCTGTATCGCGGAAGACTTTGCAAACATTCAAACAACGGACACAAAGAACACCCTGACTTGGCGACTACTGAAACCACTACAGTCCAGTATTTATTGGGTTTTCTGCTGGGGCATCCTTTATCGTCAGCAGCTCCTTCCCAGGAAATGTTCCTGGTAGACTAGAATGAGGCTAGCTCCTTATTACGTAGAACCACAAACATAGGTTATCTTCTATCTAAAGTCAATGTAATTATATGTCTAAGTTAATTAATGTTATTTGATTATACCGTTTTAATATAGGTAATATAATATGGGTGCCTGAACTAGGGCAAACCTGTGCCACAGACGTTAAGAACACTTACTAAGAAAGTAAGTTATATACAATTAACCATACTTATTACATAAATAATTAAAAAATAGGCCGGGATGAAAATTATTATCATGGTAATTGTTATTACTTATTTCACAACAGTCAACAAATCTTCGGTCTCCTCATAATATAAAGTATCTCGGCCGTAGTTCAGTCTATGGTCCGGAGTGAGAGGTCGTGGAACGCCGTCGCCTCCTTTTGTGAGGAAGTCATTTCCATCAAGGAGGCGGCGGAGCGGGAGAGGGAGCGTTTGAACCCTCTCCCCAACCGCAGAGCCGGGCGCCGGAGGGCGCGGGACGACCTCCAGCCACCCTGAGGTTTGACCTGGGGGTGGCGGGCTTTGTGGGCCTGCCCGCCATCCGTTCAGCACCAGGTCCGAGAGGCGGCGTGCGTGTTCCCACGCGTGCCTCTGTGTTGAGTCCGTCTCCCCTCTAGGGGGGACAGTAGGGAGTGGTAGAAGTGCCTTTAGGGTAGGTCTTTCGTGTAGTGGCCTGCCGTTTCATACGGCGGGCCGAAACCTCGGCGGGGTCGCGACCGCATGCGAAAGTGATTCGCGCGGCCCCGTCGATAGTGGTTTTATCGAGGAACACCGTGGTAGGTTTAGTCGGTATTCCGGGAGGTACTTTATCATCTTAACATCTTATTTTACCCCGGCGAGTCCGACATAACCCCTCCGCCCGCCCCCGCGGAGGGGTATGCGTCATGCATTCCCCCACGTAAAAAAAAAAAAAAAAAAAAAAAATAATATAAAGTATCTAAGTACCGAAAGACTTTCCGCTTAGATCTTGCATAACTAAATATCTGGTGTAAACTATGTAGTCACCTTTGTCTACACTTTTGCGAATATACAAGTTTAAGGTTTAAATCATCTAATAGGTTACTTATTAATACAAATAATTTTTGATATCTACTCAAAAATAAATAAGATACAAGCGTTTTAAATCCGATAGTAAGGGTAAATGTCAAAAGGCAGAAAAGGATGCACGATACAAACTGTGACGTAACCGCTATTTTAATGCATCTGTCCGAGAGAAATAGCGAGATATCGCAACTACAAACCAACCTTTTCTTATATCCATGTTTAAAATATTAACTACTTCCTTATTTTGCAACCAAATTTGTTATAGTTTGCGCAATAAGATTTCTTTTTATTGCTGTTTGCTATAGAACGCAAAATATTGATCAAAATCAAACATAAGCTACTAACTTATTATGTAAAAAATATATAAACGTGACGGTTCTCAAAATATGTATAATATATATATATATATTATCTTATTCTTTTTATATATTATATATTATTCTTATATATTATTAATATATAATCAATTTTCATAATGAAAATCTAACTCTTTAACGGTTTGAATAATAGTGACGTTATCAGAACATCTCGGGAATGGACTAAACAATACATCATAAACTCTAGAACTTGTACTCACGGTTTGAATATATAATCATACCTATTATATTATAAATATATTCCCAACGTGCATATCAGATAACATTTTATTATTGACAATCACTCAACATCTACATATGTCCCAAAAATGTTAAAGTTGGTAAGAGACCGAATTCTCTTCTTTAAGCTGGCATTTCACTCAAACTGAGGCAGCCTAACTTGGAAAGTAATATCGCCTTACAGAAGCTCGCAGCCAAACATCCTTGAGTTGTGTTCCTGCGATGAATAGTTTCCACGCTCATTGAGAAGACATGCTGTTATTAGGAGGGACAGTGTGACCTTTATCCCGTGAACTGGTTGCTTGGCAATTTAGATACGCGTGTGATACAGTTGGTGTCTACTCTATACCTGGCGGGTCTAATGCTTCTAATGCTTATTTGACACCTCTGTAGAATAAAAAAGCGATGCTTCCATTAGCTGCCCCCTCCGACTATTAGAATAAAGGAAACAGAGGGAGCAACTGTGCTTGCAGACTATAAATTCGCCTGCGCAAACAACCAGTCTCGAAATTTGATCTGCAAGACTTTAGGTATGTGAACCTTTGGTATCACTTATCAGGACTTGTTGCACAGGTTTTGCACCAACGGGCAGAACACAGTAACAGAGTTTACACTCTTACTCTTCTGTAATAGAGTGATACTTGCCCGAACGAGCAGACTCTCTCATACCGTCAACAAACAAATGGCGACAAAGGTTTCTTATGTTTAATTTTTTTTATACTACTTAGGTGGCAAACCAGCTCACGGCTCACCTGATGGTAAGTGGTCACCGTAGCCTATGGACGCCTGCAACACCAGAGGTGTCACTTGCGCGTTGCCGACCCTTTAGCAAAAAAAGGAAGTGGGAAGGAGAAGGGGCGCCTGCCCATTCATGCTGAAATCAGCGAGGCTCTACTACACACAAATTTCCCCTCACATAAATATTACTCATACATCAGTATAAGATAATGTAGCAGGGTGATTTGATCTTACCACTGCCAATGGTAACAGCACTGTGGTGGCCAATAACTGCTTCCAAGTTATGGTGTCGCCAGTGAAGGGATGTGAGAGCGCCGGGTCGTTGCACGTGAAGCCAAGCTGACCGGCAGGTAGCACCCGCAGTTCTACAATGAGGAATAGTAGAAGACCTAGAAAGAAAACAGTTATTTATACTTTCTTTTTTGGTTTTAGAGTTCGAAAAATCTCTTATACAACAGCTTTGTCCGTCCGTCCGTCCGTTCATCCGTCGATCCGTCTATCTGTTATACAAATTTCAACTCAAGAACCATAAGAGCTAGAGACTTGCGGTCAACGCCATTCGACTCAGCATAGTCGATATACCTCCGAAATGACTATGACCTTTTACCTCTGACCGCAAGGCCACGTGATACCATTTTTTCAAACTCTAAGATTTACGGTAAGTCTTTGCCGTTTCTCACTTGTTTGTCACGATAAGGAGACAAATATCTCTCATGAGAATTATAAAAGACTAGCTTTTGACCGCAGCTTCCTTAGGAACAGTACTTTATTTCGGGATTTTCTGTACCCCTGACAACGCGTATGCGAAATTTCATGATCATCCGTCGAATACTTAAGGCGTGAAAGTGTAACAAACAAACTCACATTCGCATTTATAGTATTAGTTACCAATTTGTCACTTATGCATAGCTACGGAATAGATAATTAAATCTATTTTCTTTCCAAAAACTCTAATAATAATAATAATAATAATAATATTCTACCACATACACACAACACCACTCTGTCTGTTCCTTGGACTTAACGATAACTAGCAATCATCGGCGGACTCTTAATGGTTCTCGAATCATTCGATAGTTAGTAATTATTAAAGCAACAACAAGTAATGAATAGTAGGCTAGTGTGAATGGAACAGTCGCAAGAGGAAGACCTAGGCGAACGTTTCTTGATCAGATCGGAGGCGTTCTGGACAAAGGCCAGGTTAAGAGCACCTTGAACCGACGGGCGTGTATGAGGAATGTGATGAAAGTGAATGAAGCCAGAGAAGTGTGTCAGGATCGTAGCAAATGGAAATCCGTAGTCTCTGCCTACCCCTCTAGGAAATAGGCGTGAATCTATGTATGTATGTATGTAAGTAATGAATAACACCAATGCGCCATCAGAGGCAACATCTAACTATTTATACATAATTATAATTTTTATAGTAACTATTTGAATATAAATGCGTCACAGCTTAGCGAATGATGTATATAATAGGAAGCGAATATAATTTATGCGACCTTTGTTATTGCAATAAGTACTTATGTACCTGCACCAATAACTACAAACGTGTATGTCTTAGGTACATATATACCTATACATGCTGGCGGTATGTACATATATACCGCTTATAGGCTTTCTAATTGTTTGGTCTACTAGAGATTTGAAATTTGACAGTAGGTCCTAGTGCTTGTTGGCCCGACCCGGTATTCGAACCCGAGACCTCATGCACAGCAATCGCATTCACTACCGCTGCGCCACGGAGGCAGTCACTAGCATATAAAGCATAGTAGTAGCACATAAAAATCTACTGTCCAAAGTCAACAGTGTTGTATCATCGTTAAATCTTTGCACTTAGTCATTATTTCTTATGTAGTCATCAGATTGCATAAGACACGTCATCTCGATACAGGATCAACAGTTACATATTCTGCTATATAAAAGCTTTGTGAGGGAAAACCAGTGGTCGCCAATAATACGGTGACGGTAAGAATGAGTAAGATCGTCCGAGAAATTATAGTCCCCTTACAAAGTAAGAGAAACTATGTAATATTTTATGTACCTTCCTTCTTTTAAAAAGACAATTCCGGTACTTGGAATAATTCCTGTATTGCAGGTGACTTTATAAATACTAGCGGTCGCCTAGTGGTCAAAATTCGACCGTAATTGATTTAAAATTTAAGTTTGATCGTAATTAAGGTTCTATTGTCTATAACTTTACCATTATAATCACATTTCATGTAGATTTCGCCAAGGCTACACAGGTTAATTTACCTATCTTTTTCAAACAAATTATTATTTCCTTAACTATACTCTTTCATTGACGATATTCCTAAGCTTGCTACTTGGTTTTCTTTTTCTTTATTACATATAAATAAGGTATAGGTAACCATAGTTACAAAGAATTGTATGACGTCAGACGAACAATGTCCAAATACTACGAACGCGATTCGACTGCGTGTGCCAAATGCATGGTTGTGTGCGTGTAGTGTTTTTTCATTAATTTAATCTATTTCTAATGCATATTTTATAAAAATATTAGGATTCGCCCCTCCTTCTCCATATAAACTTTAACTGTGCCAAATTTCATACTCCTCCGTCCGCCTAATTTTCGTAAAAAGGGGTCCAAAGTTTTTGCTTCACGTATTAATATATCGATACCCTTATATTTAAGTGCTGAATGCTGTTTGTTACATACTGTGGTTAAACCTAGGACGGTTTGTGAAGTATGTATATTATAACAATAATACCTACGTAAGAGTAGAATATATTTGCAAATAAACATTAAAAATATCTAAAGATTACAATAACCATTACTTAGAATGCCACCATACTCTTTTTTGTCGAGTAACCACCACCCTACTCTACTATATATACTCCACTTTCGTTTTCGCCTCAAACCTCCCAATTTTCCAGTCACTTGTAGAAAAGCTCTCAAAAATGCCTAGGTCAAAAGTATTAATTACATTATCATAATGCCAACCATGACCTTTACTGATAACCAAAAGCCTACTTCAAGGATTTCCACAAAAATCTAAATGTGATGTTTGCATCCAACGGCACCCCATTACTTCGATAAAGTTAGCAAAAGAGTAACGTTGATCCTAATGATAAGCAGTTCCAAAGGTTGTAGCATGAAAGGCATGACTCACACGTTGCCGGTACTTTAAATAAGGAGTCGTTGTGGATTTTTGCATTGGGCAAGGTGATTTTGGTACCTTGCTGAAGTGCTGACAACACAGCATCTCCCGGCTTGGACACCCTACTTACCATACGAACGCATCATAAGTTTGATCGGATGCGATCTTTGACCTGTGTGTTTAACCTGTGGTATTTTCCGAGTCAGGCTGTTCCAGTGGGAACGAAATCCCAGGATTATGCAAGTATACCGTTGTGGCCTACCTCTCTAACAGCAATGATGACGAGTTAATACGTTAATAAGAGCAGCGATAGCTCAGTGGGGAGACCAACAGACTGCAATGCAGAGGGTCTCGGGTTCGAACCCACGTCGCGCACCTCTAACTTTCGGAAGTTATATGACTTTTCGAAATTATGTGCGTATTGATTGACAATTATCGCCTGCTCCGTGCCTCGGAGAGCACGTTAAGCCGTCGGTCCCGGCTGCCATGAACATCTATGGCTGTCGTTATTGGGAGAGTGTCGACACAAAAGATCCCACTGGGTCGAAGTGTCGCCGGTCTGCACTGACTGGCCCCCACATAAGATAAGATAATACTTTGCAGGCCTTACCACTACTCTATTGCCATCGCTACATTTGCTTATTGTTGTTGTTACGAAGAGTACTTTGATTCACTCCAGATGTTTGCATTAGATTTTTAAGGTTGTATGAACTAAATGCTGTCTTCATTTCCTCTTAAACCTTTGCAGCTTCCATACAAGTCACAGTATCTATATCTATTCCGTACGTTTCCATCTATTTAACCAATATCATATTATTACCTCACAACATGACCTTGTCCTGAACTATATTACGAGATGCTCATTCGCTAATTTAACTTTCAAATAAGTGTCTTAGTTTCTTCAAAATTCAAATATAATAAACCTGTTTGACGTCACATGACAAGATTAGCCTACAAAAAGGTGATGATGTTATTCAATCGTGATCTGTTAAACTGATTTGGATAACATTTGGCATACAGATATATCATGCCCTGTGTTAAAACATTGGATAATATTTTATCCTAGTATGCGTTTTTATGGGGTTCGCGTGGTTTAAAATGCGAAAGTAACTGAGTGATGAAAAGAAAGTCTTGTCAATAAAAAAAACCGGTCAAGTGCGAATCGGACTGGTGCTCCAAGAGTTTTGTACTTTGGAAGAAAACGTAAAAGAACGATTTTATTACTGTGATATAAAATAAATCAAATTATATTTTTATAGTTGGCAAATGAAACCTCTTTTTTTCATTTGCTGTAAGGTTGGCAATGCATTTATAATAGTTCTATTTATTTAAAATTCTAAGGGTTGACAGCCACAATCGCACGATAAGGCTCAATAAAATGCATTGCTTAGCTTCACAGTAGCTACGGCGGGCTCAGGAATTTCCGCTACTTGGGTATAGTTTAAGTAAATACTGACACAGTTCTTTTTTTCATTGACATCAAAATAAATGTGCGAGTATTTCTTTGTTTGGTCTGAACTGAGCATATTCTATTTTTACCATTTTGGTAGGTACGGAACTTTCACAAAGTACACTCTCGTGTCACTTGACCTTGCACTCTAGCATCTATAAGTATCCAGTGAGTAGTGATCGTGATAAATATGACATTAGCTGATATTATTCGTAGATAAAGCTTGAAGTAGCATTATCACGATGAATAAACAAAATAATAATTCCATCCTCATATTTATTTTCTAATTAGCTTTTGCCCGCGGCTTTGCACGCGAACAATACTTTTTCCTGGATTAAAAGTACTCTATGTACATACTGAACCCCTGATAGCGTGTATACGAAATTTCATGATGATCGGTCGAGCAGTTAAGGCATGAAAAAGAGCAGCGATAGCTCAGTGGGGAGACCAACAGACTGCAATGCAGAGGGTCTCGGCTACGAACCCACGTCGCGCACCTCTGACTTTCGGAAGTTATATGACTTTTCGAAATTATGTGCGTATTCATTGACAATTATCGCCTGCTCCGTGCCTCGGAGAGCACGTTAAGCCGTCGGTCCCGGCTGCCATGAACATCTATGGCAGTCGTAATTGGGAGAGTGTCGACACAAAAGATCCCACTGGGTCGAAGTGTTGCCGGTCTGCACTGACTGGCCCCCACATAAGATATAAGGCATGAAAACAAAGAAACAATCAAATTCACACTGGCATTTATACCTAATATTAGTTAGGATATTATAGGTAATTGCGAACGCATAGGCTGATTGTTATGTGGTACTTAAAATATATGTTTTTATTTAACTGATGGCTGGAACTTTTCTCCTATGTTGTTTATTTAAATTTTCAATGAGTTATGTCGCTTTTTCATTAAACAATTATACATTGCAGTGTTTTCACCGTCGATAGGCATTAAAATTTTCAAGGTTCTTACAAATAAGATGTAAGTAGTTTATTATACCGTCTAGATTTTGCTTAAAAATCTTTATAATATACGACTGTGTACATAAATATATTTTGCTGCTTTTCGGTCGTGTCGGACTGGTTTACTGGTATTGGTTGCAAAATGCATATCACATGTATGAGCCAAGTTTGTGGTTGCGGGCGGGTATACTATTGCGACACGCCGATTATACCTACTTATATGCACCGGGTTTTATCAAGGGTTTAATGTTTTTAATTGTGCAACCAGCCATAAAGTCCTGCCTGTAGCTGATGCTGTATCCCCGAAGCAAAACATAAGTAGTCTCCCGAAAGAATAGGTCGAGGTGTATTAAAACCACATTTCGCAGTTATGTTTTAATTCCATACGGGACGAGACTACAGTTTTAGACTGCGTGCTGTTACCTACTGAGAAATCCTTAACAGATAAACCTAATAACGTTTAACGTTCGGTTGCCAAGCTAGGCAAAAGCCTGAGTCGGGAATCCAGCCCAAGACGTTATTCTTAGCAGACACATTCAACATTGTTACACTTGGGTGGCAATCTGAGGGCACCAACTATTAGCCCTCAGACTGAGAGCTAGATACATTGGTTTAGGTTTCACTTTGTTTTCTTAATTGCATTTAGTATCAGACTTGGAAACGACCCACCAATTGTAAATAAGTGGTAATTGCCGCTCATAGACTGTAATTAGCATTGTCAGGAGTCATCGGCTTGTCTGTATCAGAATATACAGACACGATGACTGCTATGATAAACGTCGATTCAGACAAAACCAGCCTCTGTGCTGCGGCACACATAGAGGCAAACACTCTCAATTGGTCATTATTTAAAAAATTCAAACATCCGACATAAAGAACACCCCCATTTGGAACCACTATTTATGGATCATATAGATTTTCATACTATGTGAAGATTTACACACTCCACATGGCTATATTGGCGAGGCAACCAATCAAAACTACTTCTCCATGCGGTCAACATTATTCCAAATGAACACAGGGTGCCACTAGTACATTACAAAACCCATTAGGTATTATGTAGGGACAGAAAAGAGATGATAGGCTAATATCACATTATAAAGCAAAGTCACCCACCGCATCTGTCTGTCTGTTCACAATAAACTCAAAAACAACTAAATGGATTTTCATGGTTTCCTCCAATAGTCAAAGTGATTCATGAGGAAGGTTTAGGTGTATAATTTGTTAAGGTTGTACTATCTGTGCGAAGCCAGAGTGGATCACTAGTAATAATATATAATGCAAATTAACATAATCATACACATAAATATTTAAATTCTTTATCAATATTTAAATTCATATTTAAGGCCTTCACATTTTACAAGGCAATATTAGGATATATTCTTAATTTTATCATGTGACATACTTTATGTCCTTTTCTATTTAACTTTGTCGGCTTCGGTGGCGTAGTAGTTAGTGTAACTGACTGCCACGCCTGAGGTCGCGGGTTCGATTCCCGCACAAGTCAAACATTTGTGTGCATGAACATGGATGTTTGTCTTGGTCTGGGTGTTTCTGTGTATAATATGTAACTATTTACAAAAAGAAAAGTATATATGTATGTTTATCCATTGTCTAGTACCCATAGTACAAGCTCTGCTTAGTTTGGGCTAGATGGTGTTGGGTGTATGTGGTAGACTATTATTATTATTAACTTTTTTCTCATGTCTATATGGTTTTGTATAAAAAAATATGACTTCATTTATTGAGTCCAATACCTAAAAGGACTGTAAGTGCCCACTAGGGCTAAGCTGCTTATTTGCTTTGGCCAGTTTTGAACTTACATATGTATAGTCTAACACCTAAGGGGCAAAGGTGTGTTACATAAATATTTTCCAAGCTACATATGCTTAAAGATGGTATGATATTTTAGTCTACCGGAGACAGTTTCAAACTTTCAGCTACTATTAAGAATATTTTTATTACCTTAAAGAGTATCATTATACAACAACCCTAGCCTAGGGACAGCTATAGACAATTATTATGAATATTAACATATGAAGTCACAGCAACACACAGGTTGCCAGCCGCAAATTTAATTATTGCTGGTGGTATTAAAGTATATCATAGTGTAAGTAAAAAAGTCTATGATAGTAAAACTTACAGTCTCGCCATATAGAGTTAACATCTTATGTGTGTGTTTACACTTTAGCCTGGACATTCTCAGCACTACTAAGCTTATAAAAATATATTATAATAAATGGTATTATTTTTATCCCCTGCTTATAAAAAACCTAAAAAATAATAACAGTAAATAAATACAGGTACTATTTACAACCGTATACTTAGTTAATTTCAAATGATAAATATGATTACATAATTAAATTAATATTTGTTTAAAGAATACAAACAGCTATTATTATGTATAATGAAAGATAAAACACATTACACACCATTCCACATAAAAAATAAACTTGTAACTTTAAATGGTATTAAAAAATAAAAACCTACCTCTGTGCCATCGGTTTGTTTTAGACCACACTAATTTCACTTTTTCCATCATTTTTACTTCACACACGTCTCACTTCACAAGGCAAAAAACTGAACAATAACACTTTTCCTTAGAATTACCGCCAGTTAAACCGTTATATTATTATGAGTCAGTTAATAATTTAAGGAACTAATTAGCGCAACTTTTATTACATTCACACGCCCGACTTAAATCTAACATATACGCTGTTTGTTTGATAACTAATTACGTTCAACTTATATTGCTGTTATTTTAGCATTTATCTTGAATATTCTACAGACCTACAGACGGCTTTATTGCATCTATGTTGTTTTTCACTTTAATACCGATAAGACGTTCGCACTATTTACACGACATCACTGTGCTAAATTAGCCATAGTACAAACCAACCTGAAACCAGTACAAACGACAAACAGGAAAATTGGAAAATCCAACAAGAGTGCTCACTGTTCAGAAATAAACGTTTACTTTTAAGACTACCAAATAAATTTTATAAGAAATGGATGCAAGTAGTCCATTCATGTTTGTTTGGAATTATTAATATATTTAGATAAAAATAAATACCTAAATAAA
Source organism: Catocala fraxini (assembly GCA_930367265.1). Lineage (NCBI taxonomy): Eukaryota > Metazoa > Arthropoda > Insecta > Lepidoptera > Erebidae > Catocala > Catocala fraxini. The sequence continues at coordinate 2,444,455 of OV884041.1, forward strand.
AATCAATACGTAATAGTTTATAAAATTTCTTATTGAATATTTAGTTACTGAACGTAGCTGTCATAAGTTGACAGCAGTCTTTTTATGGAATAATTACATAAGCATTCAATAGATGGCGTTCTAAAATCAAACACACTATTATATACAAGAGAAAATGATCTTTCTAAGAGGATAATTACGTTGTCGCTAGATGGCAGGAACTTAAAAGTATTGAATATAGTTATGATTTTCTTTTCACGTGTTGGATAATATCGCGTTGATATCATAATTGTGTAAGTACTTTTACAGGATTCGATTACCTGTGTAAGTACTTATATAATTCGAAACTCCCCGATCTCAATAACGTTTAAGCACACAATGGAAAGAAAAGTCGAAGATCAAGCGCGAATCTAGTGTGTCGAGGACTATGAAATCTCACTTAAGACCGTCTGCAGATGCTTACAGCTTACTCAGGTGTGCTGCTCCAATTGCTGAAACCATTGATAAAAGCCAAAGCAAATAAATGTCTTTGGATATAATTCAGACTACTTACCCAATATGTGACATAAATAAAAAAATATATTTGTTGTTTTAAAGGCTTCTGCGGTATGGTGATCTTTATTTACAAAGTGACATTTTATGCTTTTTGAAAAATTCGTTATGCAAAATCATATTCGTTATTTGAAAATACAAAATGTCATTAGATATATAGTTAGATAATTAGTTAATATTGAGTTCAATATTAACTAATTATCTAACATTGTAGTTAAATATTTTTATTTTTTTTTAACCCTTTTTTACTCGTGGTCGCTCTCGTCGTCCTAGAAAACGAAGTGAAATAACAAATTTTAACATTCGAAAATAATTTCTTTTTAACTACAACTTTTTTGGTATTCGATGTAAGAAAAAGTAGTAGTTTGGTAGTACTACGGGAAGAAACGCGTAGTCCGTAATTAGAAATAATGTTGATGTTGCAATGAATTACCACGAGATGGACCACCAAGGAGTCAACAAGCAAGCATTCTACTTATTTGTTGTCACCTCTATGGTAGACTTAGCATGACAAGACTACTTTTTTACGTGGGGGAATATATTGACGCAGACCCCCTCCGGACTACTAGCCTGCGGTAGTGACTGCGACTGCTGTGCATGAGGTCTCGGGTTCAAATCCCAGGTCGAGCCAACAAAAAGTTTTTGGGTTTTCTGTTAAGAAATCTCAATACGAGCCCGGAGTTAGGAAGTTGGCGGTGTTAGACACTCCCGTACTTTGGAAAGCGCGAAAAGCCGTTGGTCCTGCGCCCGATCTCTCTCCGGTCGTGTCGGATTCTTCGTCCCATCGGATCATGAGGTCCCTAACCCTCACACCTCACACACGCACAGAGAGTGCACTTGTGTTTGCGCACATACTTGTGCACTATAATATCTCCTGCGCAGATGTCCAGTCTCCGTTAAGATTGGCCGCCATGACCGAAATTCGGTTTGGAGGACATTATTATTATTACCTTTTTTCACTAACTAAATTTTATCCTTACTGTCCCCATGTGGGGGAAACGAAGACATCAAGACAGAGGTGCGTGGAAACAGGAACGCCGTCTCTCGGATCTGGTACTGATCGGGTGGCGGGCAGGCCTACGAAGCCCACCGCCCCCAGGTAAAACCTCATGGTGGCTGGAAGTCGTTTCGCACCCTTCGGCGCCTGGTTCTGCGGTTGCGGGGCAGGTTTAAGCGGTCCCTCTCCCGCTCCGCTGCCTCTTTAATAAAAATTACTCCCTCACAGAAGGAGGCGATGGCATTCGACGACCTCTCACACTCCGGACCATAGACTGAACCACGGCCAGAAGCGAGAGGGCAACTATTCTGACTGTGGCGAACATCTCACGGCGCTGCAAAGCCCAGACGGGGCAATCCGCCAATATGTGCAGCGCCGTGTCTACAAAAACATCGCGGCAGTCGCCGCAGTGGTGACAACCGGGCGTCTCTTGCCGGCCTATGCGACACAGGAACTGGCCAAAGCAACCGTGGCCAGTCATTTCCTGGGTCAGCCAGAAGGTACGGGAGCCAAGCCGCTTCTCCAGCCACTTCTCAAAAACGGATCTTACTGCCACGAGCGTGGTGTGCCCGGATTAGTAGGTAAACTATATTATCACCAACTAACATAGGCTAAAGTTTATTTAAAAAAAACATCTGTTACTTACATAACTTAACCTACTTTTACGCGAGCGAAGCCGCGGGCAAAAGCTAGTATAAGATACATTTCGACAGCTATTCTTAGACCTTACATACATAAGTATATAAGATCTCAAAATAGCTTTCGAAATATGAGCGAGATAATCTTTTACCTACGCTTTTGGCGATATACAGGCATAAGTAGTAGAGCCTCGCTGATTTCAGCATGAATGGGCCGGCTCGACCGGGGAATGACTACCCTCTCACAGAATATCGACGTGAAATAGCAGTATTCCTATTCATTGAAATTAAACTACTATATACGGATTTTATCGCGTTGTTTATATGACACTTTATTACATAATTTTGAAAATTGTTACGCTACTACTACTACTATTAAACTTTACTAATTTTTAAGCTAAATAAATTATTATTAAAACTATTTAGATTTAATTTAATTTTACACTTTCCCCGACGTTTCGGTTGCTTTTCAGCAGCCATGGTCACGGGGAGACTAAGATGATAGTTGTCTCAATGTTCCAGTGTAGTTATTTCAAAGTACCCGAACATAATTTAATCATTAGTGTTTCTATTTACGCAGAATGAGCTTAAAGTATCATGCAGTCTAGCTGTGGTTTGCTTCTTCTTGGGTTTGACTATTTGTATTACTGGATCCCAAGCTGGTGGTACATTCCAACCATCTTCTCTATTAAAATTAGGATGTTTTTTGATTTCAATAGCCTCGCGAAGCATCCTTGGTAGGAATCGATGTTCTTTAGCGAGAATCTGTGGTTTGTCAAATCTCAGGTAGTGGTTGGTCCCCTGTTGCACAAGTTCACAAACAGCGAACTTGTGTCTGTGAACTTGTGTTGTGTGTAATTAAAGTGTCAAACAAACAAGGCGATAAAATCCGTATATAGTAGTTTCATTTCAATGAATAATATTCGCGTAAACAGGAGACAATATTAAGTATTCCTACTGTTGTGATTCGTTCGGCAAAAAATAATTATGTCCGCGCTTAAGTGGTCCCAGACCTCAAAACGAACCTGACTTGATGAGTGACAAGGCAGGAGACATGCGTATGTGCATTAAGGTACTTTAGACCAGCGGTTTCAAAAGTGTTTTACTTCTAGTTACACTAGACGGCCTAGACTGTCCAACTTAAGTTCTTATTTAATAATAAATGATCGCTCGGTTTTACAGTGAAGGTAATTATCATGAGGAAACCTTAGACTTCTCGGCAATGTTCTCGAAGATATGTATGTGTAGTTTGCCAACTTGCTCTGGATCGGTATAGTGGACTATATGCTAACCTATACTGAGAAGAGACCCGTGCTCAGCACAGGCTGATTTTTTATTATACTATTGATCGCACAGACGGCGTAGTGTTTCAGTGGTCGCCTCGCTACTGCCACTGCGCTGAGTATTATGGGTTCGAATCCCACACGGGACAAACATTTGTTTCCAAGTCTGGGTGTTCTTTGTGTCCGTTGTTTGAATTTTTGTGAAGTCCCCCGCAATACAAGAATTATTCCTTGCGAGGGAGTGGTTTTTTAAAAGGAAAATAAAAAATATAGCAGGTAATAAACAAATAAACGGCCTAGGGTATTCGGTTGTCGTGTTCTATGGCCACTTGCTACGTGTTTTTGAGATAAAAGGGAAGGAATAGAAGAGTTAGATATGTGATATTTTCAAACTCTAGCTCACCGGGTTTTTCTGAGCCAGGGATTAATTACTGACAATAAATTGTCACTGACTGGAAATTAAAGATGGATAAAGGGAGAAATCCAATATAGTACAAGGTATATATTTTACTTCTTTTGCGTGATAAACTCACGACATTATTCCCATTTCTTACTCGAAAATGTCCTGGTCTTACCACTTTGGGAACCGCACCCCTGTTCCTAACAAACAAGGAACAACAATAGCCAACTTGCCTGAGTAAAAAACGTTAACAATGTCTTATTTCCCTTTATAAACTTTACATAATAAGTTTTATAACGAACAATGGGCGATTGTTTACAATATGTTTTACTCTCAGAACATGCATTGATGGCTGTAAACCTTACGTTCATGTTACGACTACTGGGCCAGACTACAATAGTACCAGTACTTGTGCTGTAATAGAGAATAAAAAAGCCTTAACGAACTGTTACAATACGTATAGCTGCGAAATGTTTTCATGTTTTTGTATTTGTAGGCTTTCTTTTTTGGAGATTTTAAGTAAGTGTTTTTACGTTTATCGATGGCTTAGTGGTTAGTGTAACCGACTGCCACGCTTGAGGTCGCGGGTTCGATTCCCGCACAAGTCAAACATTTGTGTGCATGAACATGGCTGTTTGTCTTGGTCTGGATGTTTCTATATATAATATGTATGTAGTTACAAAAAATAAGTATATAAGTATGTTTATCCATTGTCTAGAACCCATAGTACAAGCTCTGCTTAGTTTGGGCTAGATGGTGTTGTGTGTATGTGGTAGAATATTATTATTATTATTATTACTGCTCTGCTCTCGTGGTTTGTAGCGTGATACTATATACTTTCCTCAAGAATTGGGCTATCAAATAAAAAGAAAGACAAACCCGACTGAAACATTATTTATTTTATATTGTCGTAGGCTTGCGTTTGACCGCGATCTCACCAGGTGTTAAGTGAAGATGCAGTCGACGATGGAGCACGCTTGCCTAGAAGATACCTATTCACTCGCGACTTGAAGACACCCAGATTGTACTCATCGGGAAACACAGACTTAGGTAGTGGGTTCCACTCCTTTGCGTTCCAGTGATTAACACGTTCAAACATAAAAACGATTCAGCTTCATTATATAAGTATAGATACGGAATATTTAAAACCGTGGGGAAATTTGAGTGCGTTTTCGTGTTTATCTACCTCTTAGGAGATATTAGTAATGTCTATGATTGTATTCGAATATCAATTGAAAGCGCAACACTAATTTGACAACGTAAAAACTAACATTGATGTTTTCTAATTATTGTGTTCTATCATAAGTATAATATATATAATAATGCTTCTACTACTATCAATTTACGGGATCACGCAACTAGTTTAGTACCTGTATCCCAAAAGGGGTACTGCTACTGTGCCGAGGAAGATAGGTTAAATTTCCACGTGAGACAAAAAATTTCGTTCCACAAATAATTGTTTTAAGTCTAGGCGTACTTGTGTCCTTTGAAAAATGTTTATATAGGTTGCAAGCCTATTACCGTGCACAATATCAGACTGCTTCTACTAACAGAAAAACCCAATCATACTATGCCCGACCCGGCGATCAAACCCAATAAAATACAGAAGTCGCATTCACCACCACTGCGACCATCCAGTCATACAACCGCAAGTTTATGTATGTCAAACACCACTTATTGTTACGTCAATAGACTTTCAATTAAAAAGTCGATAGGACCGGTAGAAAACAATGCAAACACAGTTGTTTCCTGTCAAACCTTCGAAGTAAAGCTCAGCGTGGGGGCCGGACCTTTATTAGGTCTTGTTGTGTACCGGCGCCTTATCTTAATAGCTCTTTAGACCCGTAAGTGTAATCTAAATAAAAATCGTCGCGGTTCATTGTAATGAATACATTAATCCCTTGATCCTCAATTGGCTGGTTGATATTGTAGTGTAAAATTAGTTTGTGGTGAGGGTTTGATACTCGGATAGGGTGAAGTGGTGTTGGGTTTTTATGTTAAGAGAGTGATGTCTTTGAGTAGGTACGTGAAGCGACCTGAACTATTAATGAGGAACACTTGTATCATTTAATTATTCATTTATCCTCTAAGAATAAATGAATATTTTAAATATTTATATATGTATATTCGATTAAAAATTACAATTGGTTCCGTTAATAGACTATAAAATCTCTTACACATATTGTATTAATTCTTAAATCAACCATAAATAGCCATCATTATTAATCTATGTCAATAACATTCGGTTTCTGAAAAGGTTAAATTAACATTTTTTATTAATTGAAATTAAACTGCTATATACGGATTTTATCGCGTTGTTTATTTGACACTTTATTACAAAATTTTGAAAATTGTTACACTACTGCTACTATTAAACTTTACTAATTTTTAAGCTAATTAAATTATTATTAAACTATTTAGATTTAATTTATTTTTACACTTTCCCCGACGTTTCGGTTGCTTTTCAGCAGCCATGGTCACGGGGAGACTAAGATGGCAGTTGTCTCAATGTTCCAGTGTAGTTATTTCAAAGTACCCGAACATAATTTAATCATTGGTGTTTCTATTTACGCAGAATGAGCTCAAAGTATCATGAAGTCTAGCTGTGGTTTGCTTCTTCTTGGGTTTGACTATTTTTATTACTGGATCCCAAGCTGGTGGTACATTCCAACCATCTTCTCTATTAAAATTAGGATGTTTTTTGATTTCAATAGCCTCGCGAAGCATCCTTGGTAGGAATCGATGTTCTTTAGCGAGAATCTGTGGTTTGTCAAATCTCAGGTAGTGGTTGGTCCCCTGTTGCACAAGTTCACACACAGCGAACTTGTGTTGTGTGTAATTAAAGTGTCAAATAAACAACGCGATAAAATCTGTATATAGCAGTTTAATTTCAATGAATACTATTCGCGTAAATAGAAGACAATATTTTTTATTAATTTAAAAACATCTCGACTGCTGTGATTGGCTGAGTGAATTAGCGACAGCCAATCAAATCACTTGACATGAATTTCATTTTGACATGTTATTTAGCCTTTCAGAAGCCGGGTGCACGTCTAGCCCGAGAGCAACAGATGGTTAGAAAACTCTGCTTCGTTTAGCTCCCAAACTCACAAAAATAATGAAAGACCATAAAACTAAATTTTAATCTCACAGGACAAAGGAGTTCAACGATCATAGACAACACACGAAGCGTCAATAAACTTTTTTATTTCCAACACCGTGTGTGGCCACGGCAAACTTTTAAAAGGCCAAGCCGGGATGTTGGCTAACCTCAACCACTTAATTTATAACCATCACAGATAATACACTCTACTTCGGATTAGTAATAATGAAGGCGAGTTTACCGAGACTTTTAGGTGATAAGAGCAGTTTTATGGCCGTTTCGCAATGTGATAAGTCACTACTCAGTTTGAAACTATCATTGCTTCATACTGTGATTGTTTTTTTATAGTGAGATCCATGGAATAATGCACCATCGAGATGGATGTGGCTTTCAAAGTCATATATGTACGGAAGATTGCGTCGACAAAAATATATTTAGAAATGGCAAAATTGAAATCAAGTTGTTATAAATATGGAGGCAGCAATATTGTTTCATTGTTTTAATTTTTATGTTCAGCCAGCTCACAATTTTATGAATGGTTAAAATGAACTTACCCATGTAAATGCAATTTGTAATGTGAGAAATAAAGATAATCTATAAATTATAAAAACAAATAAATATCCAACAGGAACGTTTGAGCGTTGTGTGCGTTGTTTTTCTGAAGTCCTTAGCAATACAGGAATCCTAACTTCTTAAGCCTAACTTATAATGTTTATGCCAATGAGAGGTTATTTAATTTAATTTGTTTCCTTATTAGCTTCCACGCTTTAACTACTTGACCGATCGTTATGAAATTTCGCATACACGTTGTCAGGGGAACAGAAAAGGCCACAGGATCATTCAGAAAAAAGTACTGTTATTAATCTAACCTAGCGTTAATGTAAGTTAGATACGTACATTTACCAAGCCGCGGGCAAAATGTAATAATATATAGTACGGCCGTGATCTTTAAAAATAATGATTAGTATTTACAGGAACGCAGATATGATGTGCATCTATGTAATTGTATATTGACTACAGGGCAAACCCTTTGACAGCGCGTGACAACTAGTATAGTCGACGTGGGCAGTTGCTCGCTGACTTATAAAACGAATGGATATTTTGATATAAGATTAAGGGCTTGTTCTACTACCTCCAAATAGAATTTATCTATAAGATAAAATTCTCGCCATATCTCTACTTTAATCTAACAAGAGTGATGTCTAACTCTTGTTAAGTTAAAGTGATGCGATTTATCTTTCGGATAACTTTTACTTGATAGTTGTGAAACTGGCCATAAGGTACCTTTTACATAAATACTGAGCAGCGATAGCTCAGTGGGGAGACCAACAGACTGCAATGCAGAGGGTCTCGGGTTCGAACCCACGTCGTGCACCTCTGACTTTCGGAAGTTATATGACTTTTCAAAATTATGTGCGTATTGATTGACAATTATCGCCTGCTCTGTGCCTCGGAGAGCACGTTAAGCCGTCGGTTCCGGCTGCCATGAACATCTATGGCAGTCATTATTGGGAGAGTGTCGACACAAAAGATCCCACTGGGTCGAAGTGTAGCCGGTCAGCACTGACTGGCCCCCACATAACATACATAAGTTGTTTTTTTGTTACGCTTTCACGCCATGTATCATGAAATATCGCATACTGGTTATCAAGGGTACCAGGAAATATATAGGATACCTTTCATCCAAAAAAAGTACTGTTCCCGAGGGATATAAAATTTAAAAACCTATATTTACACGAGGGGAGCCGAGGAGAAAAGCTAGCCTTACACGGTAGAGTTGATTAGAGCGCGCACCAACAACTTTGGGTCCTCATACCTCTGCCGAACGATCAAGGCATGGAATTCTCTGCCAAGGCACGTGTTTCCTTCTTCCTTCAATCCTGGGTCCTTTAAGCGAGGCGTGAAAAAGCACCTTCTTAGACCTCAACATCGCCTCAGCTGTTATGAGGATGGTGTGGAGGCCACTGCTCTTAGACCACATGATCGCTTACCATCAGGCGGAGTGTGGTCATTTTGACAAGCAAAATAAAAAAGAAAAGGCACTTTTTAGCTGATATTGGTAGTTACATCATGGTCTGATTGACCTTTTTAATTTTGCAGGAGATTCAATCGAAAATCAATATTGCATCTATACAACATTTTGACCAACTTTGTGGCACACTCAGGCAAGATACATGCCAGCTCCTTCACCATTACTTTTCCATGGTGAAGACTACAGAATTAAGTGGTTTAACAGCCCGTTAAAGTATCTCGTAGTAGTGTCTAATATATTCAAACGTCAAGTGTGTGTAGGCAGAAAAGCTGTTCTAAGTGATTATCTTTGTAATGACATCCGACTGAATGGCTGCTGGTTCAAGTCCCGCTTTTGACGCCTTTCGTTTCGTCCTACACTACCTTAAAAGAGATTAGTTAATAAGATTAGTTATCTCTGATAGCGTAGTGAGTTATGTGGTCGCCATTAAATAGTATAGTTTGCAAGCTGTGTTTGCTTGTAACTGTTGCACTCGTGTGTGTATTTCGTAACACGTATTTTTAGACTTCAGTGATTTCTGCACATACTTAATATAATATTAGACAACGGGTTTTAGGGACGATTTATTATTTAAAAACTTGCATCCAAAGACAGGTAAGTCAATAGAAACATCGAGCGATAAATAGGTATTAATTACTTCTAAATAACGAATCGCGATTAAGAACCGCTGTCTATAAAATTATATTAAGAACTAGTAGTTTTCCCGCGGTTTCACCCGCGTAAGTCCCGTTCCCGTGTGAATATCGGGTTTCACCCCTTTCACTCCCTTCAGGGAGGAATTACCAAAAATCCTCTCTTAGTGCTCCCCTACACTCTCCAAGGAACATACATGCCAAATTTCAGCTTCTTGCGTTCAGTAGTTTCGGCTGTGCGTTGTCTGTCAGTCACTCAGTAACGGAAGAGTTTTATATATATAGATGTATTTTTTGTTTAAATTACATAAAGATTTGAATACCAATAAAATAAATAAATTACCAATGCGTCGAACGTTGGGTTCAAACCGCGGATGAGACAAATTTTCATTTGTTTATTAAGAAGATGAGTTAAGTAGTACTAAATAGGAATAAATCATGTACCTATCACAGCTGTCTTAACAAACATTCTAACAACGGACATAAATAACAACCTGACTCGGCACAACCCTAATGATCAGACAAATATTTGATTTGTGTGGGATGTATCTTATGTGGGGGCCAGTCAGTGCAGACCGGCGACACTTCGACCCAGTGGGATCTTTTGTGTCGACACTCTCCCAATAACGACTGCCATAGAAGTTCATAGCAGCCGGGACCGACTGCTTAATGTGCTCTCCGAGGCACGGAGCAGGCGATAATTGTCAATCAATACGCACATAATTTCGAAAAGTCATATATGTAACTTCCGAAAGTCAGAGGTGCGCGACGTGGGTTCGAACCCGAGACCCTCTGCATTGCAGTCTGTTGGTCTCCCCACGGAGCTATCGCTGCTCTTTGTGTGGGTTTCGAAACCATAAGACTCAGAGCAATGGCGAGGCGAACACGGCATCTAAACCACTACGACATCTCTATAACTAATCTAAATAACTTCTATTGCAAGTACATCGAATGTTGGGTTCGATTCACATACGAAACAAACATTAATGCGTAAATTTATCTAGAAATGTTTATAACTTATCAAACTCACTAACCTCTTTAACGTTCATAAGTGTTACTTTGTGACCTACACATATGTGATATAATTGAAATAATACTTTACTTTTTATTTAATGTCAGATATTTGTACGCCACAGCATGAGGCTAAACATGACTGGACATATTAATTCATTAAATATAACTACAACGTGTATGTCCCTATGTATATATCTTATGTGGGGGCCAGTCAGTGCAGACCGGCGACACTTCGATCCAGTGGGATCTTTTGTGTCGACACTCTCCCAATAACGACTGCCATATATGTCCATGGCAGCCGGGATCGAGTAACAACACACATCTTCTTCTCTCTTAGCCTTTATTATTCCTAAGTCACTTGGGGTCTGCTTTTCTGGTCTAACCGGATTTTGACTGAATATCAGTTTTTACACGGAGCGGCTGCCATCTGACCTCCGCAACCCGAAGGCTAACGATACCCTAATGCTAGACCAGTGTCAGGATATTAGAGGGTACTGACTTTCCCAATAACGACTGCCATAGATGTTCATGGCAGCCGGGACCAACGGCTTAACGTGCTCTCCGAGGCACGGAGCAGGCGATAATTGTCAATCAATAGGCACATAATTTTGAAAATTCATATAACTTCGAAAATCAGAGGTGCGCGACCTGGGTTCGAACCCGAGACCCTCTGCATTGCAGTCTGTTGGTCTTCCCACTGAGCTATCGCTGCTCTTAATAACTATTTACCGGGTTAAGTAATAATATAATAAAAGAGTCTAGCAATATGCTCAAATGCCGATAAACTCAATATATTTTAAAAATATGGGAGGTGGGGAGCATATTTACTTTCCACGTTATATAGAGCGAAGCTACCGGATACGGTTTCAGGTTGTTTGACAAGAAATTCTCAGAACCATCACGAATGCTGCTTGTGAGAATCGAACCCGCGACCTCATGTAAACACGGTCACATTCTCTACCGCTGTGCCGCCGAGGTGGTAAATTTACATGAGCTTACTAAATATTGGCTTACCTTTAGATGTCTATTTGCTAAATAAAAAAGGAACAAAACAGATTTCGTGCTTCCTTCCATACTTTCAATAAGAATAGGATATCACTATATAATTATTCAAAAGCTTTCGCCGCAGCTGCAGGAAACCCGTCAGTATTGAAGAAAAGAGGTGGGTCCATAGAAGACCGGCCCTTATGTTATTGCAACCTGTTCTGATCCATTGTGAACATGCCTATGATACTATAAATGTTAGTGCCGAGTATTCTTATAGAAAGCTGGCTATTCAAATTGAAAATCTTCATACGGTGTTTTTTTCGTTTTTAATTTTAATACCCTTTGTAACATAATTTTGAAACTATTACACTACTATTATTAAACTTGTACCTACTACTCTCTTCTCCCTAGCCTTTATTATACGTAAGTCACTTGGGGTCGGCTTTTCTAGTCTAACCGGATTTGACTGGATATCAGTTTTTACACGGAGCGGCTGCCACCTGACTCCGCAACCCGAAAGCTAACCATATCCTAAGGCTAGACCAGTGTCAGGATATTAGAGGGTACTGACCTTCCCAATAACGACTGCCATCGATGTTTATGGCAGCCGGGATCGCAGGCTTAATAACGTGCTTTCCGAGGCACGGAGCAGGCGATAATTGTCAATCAATACGCACATAATTTCGAAAAGTCATATAACTTTCGAAAGTCAGAGGTGCGCGACGTGGGTTCGAACCCGAGACCCACTAATATTAAAGCTATTTAAAATATTGAATCTATTTAGATTAAAGTCTACACTTTCCTTCGACGTTTCGGCTACTGTACAGCACTGTTCCGTTGAACATGGCTCCTGTAAAGCAATAGAAAAATCGGGGGAAAGTGTAAACTTAAATCTAAGTAGTTTTAATAATATTAATAACTATAAAGTTCAACATAAAATTATTTAGTTTAAATTTATAACATTCGCGTAAACGTAAGCCAATATAATAATTTTAGTAATAGTAGAAACGTAATAGTCTCTGCCTACCCCTCTGGGAAACAGGCGTGAATCTATGTATGTATGTAAACCAATATGAAGGTAGCTATTAACCGTGGCTTTACTCTTTTGGTTTTAAAGATTTAGGTACCTCACAAGAACGTTCGATCGTTACGTCAGCACTCTGCTAAGATATTTAATTAAGCACAGAAAAATAATTGTTCGTTTTTGTTGATCATAATTAAATTATTAGTTGTTAACTGTCTAAGTGCCTGTAATATGTATCAACTTTTGAAATCAACTAGTATTTCAAGATTGTTTTTAATAATGTTTTATATGTCTGCCAGGTCTGGCTTTCATAAGACTGTGAATAGAAAAATGTATTTTCACCAAAGTTAAGGGCTACTTTGCTTCACAGGCGTATGTAGAGTCCTTTTTTAATTAAAAAAACGTCTATGTCCCTAAAACGTCGATGGTCTACACACTTTCCTAGAATTTTGAGTTGAATCTTAACTTCCTCAAGTGAGCACGATCTTCCTGCCTCCTCCGTTTTATAGACCAATGCTTCGTTTTTAACTGCGTGTTATTCAAGTGAAGTTAATGTTAATTTGCTGTGTAATTCTGTAAAATGTTCTATCACTTCTTATCTCTCTAAAATCTTTCGTATCTGTAAATTTCTACCGGTTTCTGTGGTTACTATCGAAGTGACATATTATAAGTCCGAGGTGAAAACTTTTACAGAATACCATCAAAGTATTTTATTAGTTCTATTATTAATCAAATATAAATAAGTTAATAATAACTATATGCTAAAACTCTGTAAAGTATCATTATTAAAATCTTTTAAATCCGTTGAAAAATCCGAAATTATGCTTTCTATAACTATATATCACTACGACTATCACACATAAGTCAGAGGTAATAACTTAGAATACCACGAAAGACTAAATATTTTTATTAAATATTTGTAATTCTATAGTGTTTAATATTTCTTTAAATATGTGTACAAAACTTATTTGCGGCTTTACACAGCGCAAAACCAAGTCAAAAATAGCAATACTAGAAAACAGTTAACCCATCAACAATCCCTAACAGCACAACTATTCCATTATTTAGTCGTTTCATTGCTCACAATGTTCAAATATTGACAAACACACCAATCGCGGGCTACATTGACCGTCGGGAGTCTAAACATGGTGGCGAAGACTGGAGTTATTCCAACGTGTTGTTGTACAAAGATTTACCCGTTTCGTAGTTAAAACACGAATAAACGCCGCTGTTTGTATTTCCGTACTCTTTGTTTCTATGTCTAATTATATGCGTTTGTGCTGCGGGATTAGTTAGAAATGTGACTTTTGAATGATTCCCCTGTTAGGTACTTATGTCATCCCCATCTTTAATATGTACTATACTAGATGAGATAACTCAACTAGATTGCTTGTAACATGCGTTAGAGTGCATGCTCACAAATTCACTTAGCCTGCAGCTTAATAGTTAAGGCAGACTTACGAGTCAGTCGTGGGTTCGAATCCTACCCATTGGACTGCCAATACGAATACTAGTAATACAATTAAACATTGCTAGTAATCTATAAAATAATAAAATAAAAAATCTTAGCTTGTGCTTAGGTACTGCAGTATTTTGTTTTCGTGCAAAACTAATTAAGCTATACGGTAATACACATGCAGGTATAATTGAAGATTAAGTAAGTGCATGATGTAGACTATGTGAACTAAAGAGCATGCACTCAACAACACGTGTTATAAAGAATCTAGTTCGAGTTGTATTGTATAGTACGTAGAACATATTTTTTTTTTCTTTTGGACATGCTCCTGATTCGTATCCTCTCACCACAAGGGCAGGTGAGAGGGCTATGTCCGGCTCTCCCGTTCTTCGGGCCTACGGACCATAACCCCACGGTGTGCACGCTCGCTGCCTTTTATGGTGGATGGGCCACGTAGAACATACTAACTTAGCACTTAATGTATGTGAATATCTTTATGACTATTATGAAGTACGTCATTATTTGATTTGTATTTAATTTATCCACCGATAGCCTAGTGGAAAACCGTTGGACTGCCACGCACTCGAGAGAATATTATCCCAAAGCACGCATCTCTGACTTTCCGAAGTTAAGTGCGTATTAAATAGTTAATTATCGCTTGTTTTAACATTGAGAGGAAACCTGCATGTCTCCGAGTTCTCGAAGATATATGAAGTGTACGTAGCCGCAGTGGGCCAGGCGTGGTGGTCTATGGGCCTAATCCTTTCAAAACTGAGACAATCACAGACACCTAAAAGACAGGTATTATAATATACATATTTACAAAACTGCATCCCCAATATCTTGATAAAATTATGTTTATATATGCGACCGATCGTTTGGTCCCAGGTGCAATTACCGATTTGAACAAAGTTATTGAGTTAAACAACAACAGACAAGATAACAAAACACCACAAAGCCTATCTTATAGGGACGGCGACCAGTAACGTCTACCTCTTTGATCGATTGGTTATTCCACCCTTTAATCGAAAAGCCAATCTGCTTGGTGACTGAAATAAACAGGATGGTGCTGAGCCAGTAAGATAGAGAACAGAACACCAATACCGCCGACAGGACAGGGCAAAGAATTTAGGGGTCGTAAAATTGGGGTCTCGTGGAGTCTACTGACACATGTGGCGAAGTACCTACATTTGAAAGCTAAATAGGTAGGTACTGCAAGTTTGAATACGCTCGTATTCATTGAAATTAAACTATTATTTACGGATTTTATCGCGTTGTTTATTTGACACTTTATTACATAATTTTGAAATTGTTACTCTACTACTATTATTAAACTTTACTAATTTTTAAGCTAATTAAATTATTATTAAAATTAATTAGATTTAATTTAATTTTACACTTTCCCCGACGTTTCGGTTGCTTTTCAGCAGCCATGGTCACGGGGAGACTAAGATGGTAGTTGTCTCAATGTTCCAGTGTAGTTATTTCAAAGTACCCGAACATAATTTAAACATTGGTGTTTTTTTTATTGTTAATTTTAATGAATAATATTCGCGTAAACAGAAGATATATTACGCTCGTATTTCATGAAGCTGCTGTATACCAACAGGTATTTCGGTATTACCAATCTCATTTCATTGCAATGACTGAGGTCGGTTGGCTAAAGGTGTGTCCTTCTGCCTAATGATTAATTAACAATGGATTTACCGAACTAGGACTATATGAAAGAACCTTCGGTTGCTATTTATGACGACACGAAGATAGCTAGCTAAAACGGGCACTATCTGTAACTGTGGCATGATACTAATTTCTAAGTAAGGATTTCAGCTAAGTAACGCGTAATTTGATTTATTATAATATTGTCTTCTGTTTACGCGAATATTATTCATTGAAATTAAACTTCTGTATACGGATTTTATCGCGTTGTTTTTTTGACACTTTATTACATAATTTTGAAAACTGTTACAGTACTACTACTATTAAACTTTACTAATTTTTAAGCTAATTAAATTATTATTAAGACTATTTAGATTTAATTTTACTCTTTCTCTGACGTTTCGGTTGCTTTTCAGAAAGGTTTTTTCGTTTCGTTAGTTTGCCGAAACGTCAGGGAAAGTGTAAAATTAAATCTAAATAGTTTTAATAATAATTTAATTAGCTTAAAAATTAGTAAAGTTTAAAAGTAAAAGTAGTGTAACAGTTTTCAAAATTATGTAATAAAGTGTCAAATAAACAACGCGATAAAATCCGTATATAGTAGTTTAATTTCAATGAATAATATTCGCGTAAACAGAAGACAATATTATAATATAATTAGCTTAAAAATTTGTATAGTTTAATAGTAGTAGTAGTGTAACAGTTTTCAAAATTATGTAATAAAGTGTCAAATGAACAACGCAATAAAATTCGTATATAGTAGTTTGATTTATTATATTAAAATCTACTACAACTTTGACAAGACAACGGAAATAAGATCTAAAGAAAAGACTGCCTATTATTTTCTACCACTATTTTGATATATAATGCAAGCTAATATATCGTAACAGCACATATTTCGATACAATGATGCGTTGCGTCGTCTTGCCGTCATTAGCATATAATCTGCAATCTTATGCAAAATATAACAGCAATATGCGATCCATTAAGAGGCCAACACAACATATATCAAGTAGTTGACGAGATGCTTGCAACATGTGTTAACTCAACAGTTCATTCCATTATAACTTTATAGAAGATGGACAGTGGTGAATTACACCCACGATTATCTAGGTATACTTAGATGGCATGATAGTTATAGAATAATGGGAAGAGCCATGCACCCTGAATTATCCTTTTAACGTAGGGGAATGTATTGTATCCCTCCTCGGATAAGGGGAGCTGAGAGGTTATGTCGGACTCACTCGAGAAAAGATGGAAAACTCCGGGTACTACCGATTAAACCTACAACGTTGTACTAACTCGCTGCCTTGAATAATGGATGGGTTGCTAAAACTAGAACTACAACAGCGACCACCCTAGAATTACCGACCCCAACTATTGCAATAGAATAAGGATGAGAATACCGTACTCTTCTGGTAAGGGACAGTTGCGTCGTGGGATCCGGTTGTACTCCAATTTGTAGTCTTCCGCTTCGAACACAAAATATGCGTCGACACATGTTTCCCTTCAGCGCGACGTATCCTCAGGACTGTTTTTGCCAAGTAGCGCCTATTCGATTTAATATATGGCATGAAAGTTGTAATTAAATAATTGAGAAGAGAGAAACACACTAAGCACCCTTCGGATTGACCACTCCAACTATTGCAATAGAAGAAGGTTGACAGTACCGAACTCGTCTGATGATGGACAGTCGCCTCGTGGGATCGTGATGCACGATCCGACAACAAATGATGCTCAATTATTCCTATACTGGCCTAAGAAACCGTTGCGAAAAGTTGGAACGCGTGTCGATGCATATTTTGTGTTTGAATCGGAACACTATACGTTGATATGCCCGGAAAGACGACATGTTGTAATAACGTTATTTAATATTGTATTATGTGTACAAATCGCGAAACTTTGAAAACATTTATTGTTGTGTATAACGGTAACTATGAGTTGTTGTTATGTCTAGTTAACTGTATAGTTAGCTATACATACGTGCCATCGATCGTACCATGAGTATGATCAGCCAGAAAAGTACCGCTTTCTTACCGAAAACCAGCGTAAGAGTAGTTAAACGTTTAGTGTATTATGATTAGTAAATAAATGTTCCGCTGGCTTAATTATCTTACCCGTTCCTTTTTATTCATCCCATCTTTAAAACCTTTATATGTAAATATATATATTTTTTAAAGACAACAGAAATTATTTATAGTGTGGAGCACTATGAATAATTTCTGTGTCGCGGGGGACTTTACAAAAATTCAAACAACGGACAGACACAAAGAACACCCATACTCAGTACAACAATCTGTGGATCACACAAATTTTTGGAGAGGCTGTACTTGGCGGAAACGCCACGCATCCTTGAACTGCCCATCCCAAATATTGAAACAGAAAAAGGTTGTCTGAAAACTGTCCTGTGGATGCGTCGAGCTGAGGCGTAAAAGTGTTGACACATTTTGCAACCTTCGTTGAATGTAAAATATTTGACCGAAAGAATTGTATAAAATAACTTGTCCTACAGGAGGCCTGGACTAAAGATCGATGATACGTTTCAGTGATTTTTCAAAACACCCAAAATTATACTTAGCGCGTGGCATGCGTACGTTTGGAATAAAAAAAACGGAACAATACAAACAAGTTAGATTAGCGGTTTCACTCCGCGCTGTAGGTATGTCCGTCCGTGTGTTTACCCACGCCACTGTGCACGTAAGAGCTGCGCCTGCGACGATGCACAGCGTGGAACTGAAACGAGTAGTCATACTTAAGGCTCGTATAGAAGACATTTGATACATTTCGTGTATGTAATCGTTTTTTTTTAAATTTAGAATTCGATGAGTCTGTAGCGACGATTCTCGTTTAAATCGAGAATAATCGATTTTTGCTCTATCAATTCCTTAAAAATCATCATAAATAAGATCTGGTAATTATTATGCAAGTTTTTTACATTCATAGGTTGATTGAAACATATACAGATAAAATAAATAAAGGCATTAAAATTTAACAATAAGACCACTTTAGTCTCCCCGTGACCATGGCTGCTAAAAAGCAAACTAAAATGCCGGAGAAAGAGAAAAATACTCAGTTTATTTAGGTTTAATGTAATTTAAGGCATTATTTAAAACAATCGCGGTATAATCCGTTTATGGTAGTTTAATTTCAACTTGGTATGTCGATTGTCGTTATATTCCCGCACAAGTCAAACATTTGTGTGCATGAACATGGATGTTTGTCTTGGTCTGGGTGTTTCTATGTATAATATTTATGTATTTAAAAAAAATAAGTATATATGTATGTTTATCCATTATCTAATACCCATAGTACAAGCTTTGCTTAGTTTGGGCTAGATGGTGTTGTGTGTATGTGGTAGAATATTATATAATATATTATTATTAACAACAAAAATTCGATTTGTTTCGAATTAGATAATGTCGATTCTTGTTTTGTTGTTTCTTTAAATGTACTAATATCGATTTATTTTCAATCAATTCGTTAAAAGTATACCAGCTTATTAGATAGTTTAGGAATCATTAAGTGTAAGATGGAATCTTACATTCATAATATACCATACAGGTCAAATTAATACGGGCATGATAAGAAATTGCGGCAGCCTTGCTGGCGCAGCGTTAGTGTATGCTTTAAATGAGGTCTTGGCTTCGATTTCCGTGTCGGGCACGGCGTTATTACGCTTTTCTGTTAGTAAATTCTCAATAGCATAACGGTGGCTGAAAATGTGCCCTTTAGAGAGGTCTTTCTTCTTTTTCTTTTTCGTGTGGTTAGTGGCCAACCTGTTGTCAAAAGTTGTTCAAGCCGCCTGTAGGCCTCTGACATGGCTTAACGACTGCTGTCAATTTGGCAATAACCGGGACCGACTTTTTACGTACCCTCCGAAGTACGGAGACGCTCAGATGAAATACCACTAAGTGGTCACCGATCTATAGACTGATTGCACCCAACGTTGCTAATTGTTTACCGATCAGTGAGTGCAACTGGCTATGAGCGTAGACAGGTATAAGCTTGACTCCTGGGGACTTATTAACATAGCTGGCTAAATGTTGGTGTTCATTTTTATTATACAGGTTGTCCGGTAATTAACGGATAACCTTGAAATATCTTATAGTAGAACTAAAGGCCGTTCAGAAAAAAATATATAAAAAAATCCATGCTAACTACTACCCGAGATGTTTTGTTTTTAATTACTATATTTAACTTTCTTGTTCACTACGACCATAAATGAACGAATTCCATCGGCCTTTTGTCGTTTTATTATTAAACACTAATTATGCTAATAGATAGACAATCAGAAGTATGACTAGCTATTGCACTTTTTTATATATACATATATACATTTTTCTTTATTCATACTTTTTCTGAACGGTTATCAGTTCTACTATAAGACATTTCAAGATTATCCATTAATTACCGGACACCCTGTATAAGACAACTCCCGCACTAGAATTAAATCCTGTTTCACGGGAATTTACAAACATTCAAACAACGTACACAAAGAACACCCAGACTCGGAACAACCATTTGTGAGTCACACAAATTTTTGTCCCGTGTGGGGTTCAAACCCACAACACTCGGCGCAGTGGCAGCGGTGAGCCGACCACTTAAACGACTATGCCATCCAAGCAGTCAA
Source organism: Catocala fraxini (assembly GCA_930367265.1). NCBI lineage: Eukaryota > Metazoa > Arthropoda > Insecta > Lepidoptera > Erebidae > Catocala > Catocala fraxini. The sequence continues at coordinate 2,464,838 of OV884041.1, forward strand.
TATTACCTCTGCCTACCACTTCAGGAACACGTACAGATTACGACTTCTAAATATAGTCACACCTTAATATTTCTTAGTGTATATTGACACAATGCTTCGCTAAAGCGCCATGCTTGACTTCAGTTTGAGTATTTGGATACTGCTATGTCCGTATGTCTTACGGCAAAGTCACTGCAATAGATTATTTAGTTAGTGTTTGTAAAGTCTCGGGTTTGATCGGTAAGGCTTTTGTGAGTGTTCTGTTGGGATATTGGCAATGGCCACAAAGGGTGGATAATGTGGTTGGTGATATTGTTACGTGCTGGGTTCGAGGGATAAGAATGTAAACAATATTATCGACTAAAACACGTTTTATTCTGGCACACAATTAAATTTAAAACACAGCGAACACTATACTACCCTTTTCCACTGTAACTGCTTCAAACTCCGTAGTATTTCCACTTCCGTTCGCTTCGATGAATACTTCACCGCTTACGATTGTAAACTGCCTTGGCGGTGCGCGTGCGCTCTATTTGTACGCGGGTAAAGCGTTACTAGAGATTTCTAGAAAAGCCATACCCGGTATGTAACAGTACGAAGATTATAGAAAGTTCCAGTGTTCTCTCTACTATTTGCGTACCGACAAACTACGTAGTTCCGTAAGATGTCAATAGATGGCGCTGTAATAAACTATTAGACGAAACTGCCGAGTCTTCTCGACAATGCCGAGAGATGGCACTGGGTGTAACAATATTATGGATATATGCACTTTTAATTCATAACTAGCTGTTACCCGCGTTTTCATTTGCATGGAATTCTGAAATGTCCTGAAATAGTTATTAGTTGTTTATAATGACTTATGCCAGAAATTCCCACAGGTATATCGCCACTTGTGGGAATTGCCATATTTCACAAATCTCACTCGTTTAACAGACACAATTTTGTGGGGATTATTGGAAAAATATCTTTCTTTTTTTATGACAATTATCAAAATCAAAGTCAAAAATCATTTATTCATTTAGGTCACAAAGTAAAACTTATGAACGTCAAAATATAGCATAGATTAGTGATTTTATGACGTTAATGCTTCAAAAATTAACAGTTCACTTAAAAAAATGCGTTTAAATAACTTCATGCAATAAATAAACCTTAGGTATGTGTTTTATCAAATAAAAATTCTTACGTTAATAAATCTAGATAACTAAAGAACTACTTACGTGTTCAGAGAGTGGGTAGCATACTGTTGAGTGGACACGATAACCTTTCGAACCCCGGTGAGGTAACTACTTTAATACGTGTTTTCTTTAGTCTGTAGTGTGAGGGATATTACGTTGGAATGCATTCATAGTTCAGTGGATTAAATGGTCACTGCACAAGCGCAGCGTATGTTGATTACTACTCGGGACAAATTATTATTTTTGGGATAATATTTAACCTATTTTATATACTGTTCCACTGCTGGACATGGGCTTCCTCTTAGTATCAAGAGGGCAGAGGGCAAACCATTGTTGACTATAATAGACCACATCTTCCAGAATAAGACAGGGTTCCTCATTGCAAGTCTGAGGATATATCCATCCACTGACCAACAGGTGGTGACGAAAACTTTTGGAATTGAATCCGGCACCCTTGCTTTCCGTAAGGGAAAAGAACTTCTGCTATAGAACCAATAAAAAAAAACTGCCTTCTTCTTTTTTCTAAATGTGCCGCAATAGCAATAATTACTGTGTCGCGAAGGACTTTACAAATATACAAACAACAAACAGAAAGAACAACCAAACTCGGACGAACTAGTTGTCCGTCACATAATTTATTAACCCGAGTGGGGATCGAACCCGTAACACTCACCGTAGTGGTAATGACCACTTAAACCACTACGCCAAGCGTGCAATCAAAAATATCTAAAAGGTAAAGTGGGTAAAGATACAGCGAGTACAACTATAAACCAGTGATATTTAATCGTTATAAGTGTTATATCAATAGCTGTGCATCAGTGTACTATTACTTATACTATTGAAATATCTGCCGTCCATTACACCCGCGATTGAGATATGTGTACTGCCATGCACAATACTGTTATCTTTACTAAATGATAAACATTCATACATAGTCTCACGCTTATATCCGTAAAGGAGTATTCAGAGGTGTATTACACCCACATTTCGCAAGCTACTGGTTTTTAGAGTTCGAAAAAACTCTTATACAACAGCTTTATCCGTCCGTCCGTCTGTCTGTTATACAACTTTTAACTCAAGAACCGTAAGAGCTAGAGACTCTCGGTCAACGCCATTTGAATCAGCATAATCGATATACCCTCGAAATTACTATGACCTTTGACCTCTGACCTCAAGGTCACGTGATCCCATCTTTCAACTTAAGAACCGTTAAAGCTAGAGACTCGTGGTTAACACTATTCGACTCAGCATAGTCGATATACCCCCAAAATGACTATGACCTTTGACCTCTGACCTCAAAATCACGTGATACCATCTTTCAACTTAAGAACCGTAAGAGCTAGAGACTCGCCGTCAACGCCATTTGACTCAACATAGTCGATATACCACCGAAATGACTATGACCTTTGACCTCTGACCTGAAGGTCACGTGATACCATTTTTTCGAACTGTAAGATTTACGGCAATTCATGGCCGTTTCTCAATTCTGTAGAAGCAAGTCAATGATGAGCAAGCCTATTGTCAACGAAGTGCTTTTTCTGACTTCGCTGCTACTGAGAATTTGATCACAGAGAAATTCTATTGCCGATCCGGGAGTTGAATCCGAAATCTTATGAGCAACAGTTGCATTCATTAAGATTATTACCGACCAGTACAATTAAAATCTCAAAGAGTTTTAACAGGGGCCTTATCTCAGAATAAGCAATGTCATACAAATGTAACTTATTGTAACTGAGAAGTAGGAAATTGAATGGTTATCGTATTAGGAATAATTCGTGTATTATTCAGGAGTTGACCAACATTAGCACAAATAACATCCAGACACACGGCATATTAGAAATTTCCAATCGAAAAAAATATATTTTTCAACTTGGAACCCTAGCATGCAACCATGGCATGGCTTAAAATCACAGTATTAATAAACCTCCCTATAATAAAAAACAACAACACAAATACAAATTAAAAACAAACACAGACCATCACTTGAAGTCAGATAAACTCCAACCACTTTTGTGGTCGCCAGTCCATACGACCAGTTTCCAAACACTTCACTTCTCCACAGCTTATTATCATAATATAAAATGTTGCAACACAGAACTGAACCCGGCGGTGCGCGGTCGAGCCCACTGTTGGTTTAGCTGTGAGCGCACACCGTCAAATGACAACCGATGATAATTTAATGAGTCGGAAAATGTGACGCAAGAAGCACTTGTTTAAACTTGCATCAAAGAGTAGTAACTTTTACTATGTACTTGCATCGTGATATTTAAGCTATGTAACTATAAGGTATGGTCATATTGAAATTAAACTACTATATACGGATTTTATCGCATTGTTTATTTGACACTTTATTACATAGAATAGTAATATATTCAATAGAATGGATAGTGCAGTAGTTTAATTGGTCGCCTCGTCGCTGCTACTGCGCTGAGTGTTGGGGGTTCGAATCACACACGGGACAAAATATATTGTGTTATCCACAAATTGTTGTTCCGAGTCTAGACCTTATTTGTGTCCGTTGTTTGTAAAGTCTCCCGCGACACAGGAAGTACTCCCAGTGCGGAAGAAAGATATTAAAAAAAATTGTCCAAGAACCAATATCATTGATGTTGCCTACATGCTAACATGACATAAAATAAAACAACGGTTTGCTTGATGAAGACAGTATAACTGACTGAATTTAATTGTTAAAAACATAGACAATAGAAGTGTAAGAAACAGATATAGATGTCATAGATATATAATATGTTGCTAATACAATCTTTTGATTAATTACCAACATTACAAACTGAATTTGGAATTGTGTCGCTCCATGGAAAGATAACATTAGATATAGAAATTTTATAACTAACTATCCAAAAATGGTGGTTTTAAGCTCAACACTACGCCGAGTGTTGTGGGTTCGATCCCCACTTGGGATATGTTGTGTATACGTAGGCCGTCAATAAGAAAGGATTTCTAAAAGGCAACCTCCAAAACGTTGAAAAAGGAGGCAAGCTTGAAACCTGCACAAAGGTTCAAAGGTTATAAAGATCTATTTATCCACCATCATATTTTCAACAAAAGCCAATATTTGCGTTCAGGGACATATTATCTACATACGTTCAGAAGTATTAATATAATTATATATAATAAAGATATCCTATAATATAATAATAATAATATTTTACCACATACACACAACACCATCTAGCCCTAACTAAGCAGAGCTTGTACTATGGGTACCTACTAGACAATGGATAAACATACACGTACACATTTTTTTGTTGTAAATACATACATATTATACATAGAAACACCCAGACTAAGACAAACATCCATGTTCATGCACACAAAGTCATATCTTATACTATATACGAATAAATGCAATGTTCGCACGGCCATTTTAACTTTTTCAACTCATTATTCGTCTTACGACAAGTGCCGGTGGTTATCATGTCTCCATAATAGCTCGATGATGCTAATAGTGGCGAGTGGCGAGCTATTGCGTCCTCTTGATGTCTTCAGTCGTAGATCAAGTGTTGATAGGTAATTATTTCGAAGAAGCACTTATGTTGGAGGTATTAGTACATACATAGGTACGTGTTGGTCTTGTAGCTAACAGTCAGTATAATGGACAGGTAATCCCGATAGGCTGGATTGTTTTTTGTGCTAGATGGCAAATAAGCTTACGCACCGGTTGATGATAAGCAGTTTATGAGGAATTTATTGTGCTTATTGTCTGGATGATTTGAAATTTAAGAAAAGGATTGACGGGTAAGTATTATGATACCAGCCTTGTATTGAACTGTCCTACTCCTTCGCACAGGCCACTTCTCAGGCCATTGTCCACAGTAAGCAGACTTCACATACCTTCGAGAATATTATGGAGAACTCTCAGACATGCAGGTTTCCTCGCGATGTTTTCCTTCACCGTTAAATCAAGCGATAATTAACTATTAAATACGCATATTACATTCTTTCATTACATTTTTTTTCTTTTCTTTTCTGTTTGGTTAGTGGCCAACCTGTGTCAAGAGTTCAAGCCGCCCGTAGGCCTCTGACATGGCTTAACGACTGCTGTCAATTTAACAACAACCGGGACCGACTTTTTGCCTGTCCTCCGAAGCACGGAGACGCTCAGATGAAATACCACTACTGTTTTTTAATACGCACATATCTTCGAAAAGTCTGAGATCCGCCTTGAGATCGAACTGCAGATTTTTACACGGCAGTCCATCGCTCTGCTACTATGCTATCGCTGGTGTGTGCAGGCTATAAGTAATATGTCGTTATTTTAAGCGAGTTTTAAGGCACTTGGCCGTAATTACGTTTCTAAGTGTATTCATTATTAATTTATAACAATATTCTTTAAAACATACAAAAAGCAGCGATAGCTCAGTGGGGAGACCAACAGACTGCAATGCAGAGGGTCTCGGGCTCGAACCCACGTCGCGCACCTCTGACTTTCGGAAGTTATATGAATTTTCGAAATTATATGCGTATTGATTGACAATTATCGCCTGCTCCGTGCCTCGCAGAGCACGTTAAGCTGTCGGTCCCGGCTACCATGAACATCTATGGCAGTCGTTACTGGGAAAGTCAGTACCCTCTAATATCCTGACACTGGTCTAGCCTTAGGGTGTCGTTAGCCTTCGGGTTGCGGGGGTCATGTGGCAGCCGCTCCGTGTAAAAACTGATATCCCGTCAAATCCGGTTAGACTACAAAAGCCGACCCCAAGTGACTTGGGAATAATAAAGGCTAAGGGAGGATTCTTTAAGACATAAGTTAAAATCGAAAGTAATTTTCTAGATTTTAATGTAAATTTTCTTTCATACCTTTTGTACCTGATACTTCTAAATTTGCCCACGGCCCTAGCTAGCACGTATGCATACGTTCTAACTACATACTACTCATAACACTAACCTCTCCACACATTTCGTTACTCAGCAAATAAGTAAAGTCTGGCGGCCTTATACATACTCTACAACGAAGCATTTCCAAACATTTCATTTCATTTCAATGTTACGAAAGCTCAGCGGAACGTAAACGTAACATAGACAATAATATCGCATAAAGAATGGAATAAATTATTTACTAGACACGAAACGCACGCAGTATGGCGGGCAACATAAATGCCTTGCTTATAGCTTTTTAACTGGAAACTAAATCATAGAAATGATTACTATACGTACTTTTCAATATATTTTATTCTTTGACTGTGGTCTTAATTGTAAGCTGAGCGACAGACCTCGTCGTTGTTATAACTGGTTACGAAACAGACGCCTCGCCGTTGCTACTGCGCCGGGTGTTGTAGTTGTAGGTTCAATCACTACACGGGACAAAAAAATGCGTGATCTATAAATTGTTATTTCGATGTTTGAATAATATAATATGTATGTTTATCCATTGTCTAGTACCCATAGTACAAGCTCTGCTTAGTTTGGGCTAAATGGTGTTGTGTGTATGTGGTAGAATATTATTATATTATTATTATTCAAACATCGGGCACAAAGAACACAGAGACTCGAACCCGACTACTAAACCACTGCGCTATCCTGGTCGCTATATCGCTGGTCAACATAAATAAGGCATGTCGCTACATTATTGCTTAGAAAAGGCGACCTGGCTCATCATCCTGAATCATTCATAGGAATGTGGTGATACTACTACACTTGGAACCAACATAAAATGGAAAATTCTACTTATGCTAATAAAATGAAATTAAACACTATACGAATTTTGTCGTGTTGTTTATTTTAATTTAAAACACGACAATAAACAACGCGACTAAATCCGTATAAAGTGTTAATTAAGACATGTTAATAGGTCCAATTGAAAGACCATTCTAATAGGGCCTATTAGTACCAATTTTTATATTTTTGTGTCTGTTTGTTACGGCTAATTTCTGAAACGGCTGAACCAATTTTAAAATTTCCCTGGCAGATAGCCAATGTTATAAGGAAAAACTTAGACTACTTTTATTTTAGTATTATTTTTGTGCAATTACTATCTAAGCTATCTAGCAATGTTTTATAGCAACTTTAATCGCTTTAAGCTTATAACACGTGCTTTATTTAATTACAGGCAGTCCGAATGAATGGAAATAGCGACACGACCCACATTATATCTCCGAACCTATGATTCAGTTCTACGCGAATAACCACGCTGTCTGTGTGCTGTGAGTAGTGACTGCACGGGTCGTGCAGTGGTTTCAGTGGGCACTTATGCACTGAGGGTTGTGGGTTCTAATTGGGCACCGAACTGTATAAGTATATTAAGGTCTAGGTGTTAAGACCACCAGTTGGACTGAATGACACAGCTCGATATTTAAATCGGCGCGCGGCCGCCATAGTAAAATTGTATGGAGGATTTGAAGTGCTTGTTTGATGAATATGTATATTTATTGTCAACCAATAACTTAAATATTTGGGACGGACAAATTGTAATATAACTATTTATGTTTCGTTTAAGCTGTAAAATAGGATAGATGGCCAGATAGATAATAGCTTTTTAGCTCTAATAGCTTTCGTTTTTGCATTTTTCGTGCAAAATTACGTAATTTTGTAGGCGAAATTATTAATTATTTTAAGTTTTTCACACGGAGTAATTGTAAACACATTCATTGTTATGGTAAATGTATATTTTTTATTTGTATTAAACAAAAAGTGTTGATTTTATCAACTTATCTGTGACCGCCTGTTTTGGCACATTTCGCTCGGCGCAGTCTTAATCAAGATTAAGAGAAACATAACTTATAAAAAATGAGTTTTGAAAAGTGTTGTCTGTCTGTCTGTTTGTTCCGGCTTATATATAAAACGGCTGAACCAACTTTGACGGCCCTTTCTTGGTAGGTAGTAGTGATACTGTGAGTAGTGACTGGATGGCGCAGTGATTTCAGTGGTCACTAATGAAATGGCTCATAGCCAGATGCACTCATTGATCGGTAAACGATTAGCGAGGTTAAGCAACGTTGGGTGCGGTCAGTCTACAGATGGGTGACCGCTTAGTGCTATTTCATCTGAGCGTCTTCGTGCTTCGGAGGGTACGTAAAAGTCGGTCCCGGTTGTTGTCAAATTTACAGCAGTCGTTAAGCCATGTCAGAGGTCTACGGGTGGCTTGAACAACTTATGAGGATTGCGGGTTCTAATCGCAGACATGATTAAGAGAGAGAGAGAGAGAGAGAGAGATTTAAATCATACATGTACATAAATCACACAACAACATCTAGCCCAAACTAAGCAGAGCTTGTACTATGGGTACAAGATAATGGATAAACATACATATATACTTTTTTTTGTAAACACATACGTAATATACATAGAAGCACCCAGACCAAGACAAACATCCATGTTCATGCACACAAATGTTTGACCTGTGCGGGAATCGAACCCGCGACCTCAGGCGTAGCAGTCGGTTACACTAACCACTACGCCATCGAGACCGACAAGTTATAGTCCAGAAAGGTTACATCAATGATCTTTGCTACCAATAGTTGTCATTCGTATCAGTGTTACTTATATAACTACGTTGGAAAATAGGGACAGCTTACTTAACGATAAACAGGTACCATTACGTAATATAGAATATAGACTAATTCTGATTCAAATCTAGCGCATTTGCAACAGACTATCGGCTCTGAGAGACAATTCTCGCAATAATATCTATTTAAAACTAGATGACCCCGTGTACTTCGTATCACCTATCCTAACGAATTTTTCTATATTTTCTCACCGTTTAAACCTTCCCTGGACTACGACAAACATTTCAAAAACCAAAATCAGCTAAATCAGCCCAGCCGTTCTCGAGTTTTAGCGAGACAAACGAACAGCAATTGATTTATATATATATAGATAAAGCTACAATGTAAATTGCACTTCGGTTCACATTTGACGTTTCTTATACTCTTACCTAAAGGTAAACAAAAAGTAACAGAAGGTACTTTTTCTGGATGAAAGTTACTGACTCAGGGTTGCAGAAAAGTTTCGCGTAATCATGGACCTCGAAACAGAAAATTTCATAATAATCGGTCGAGTAATTTATGCGTAAAAGCGAAATAAACAAACAAACAAACTTCACATTCGCATTTATTATATTAGTTAAGATGTCGGACTCTATTTACCCAACTGCGCGATGCAAAAGAAGGTAATGTGTTTAGCATATGTAGGTAGGTATGCCTTCTAATTAATCTATAAAAAAGATTTTACAAACTTTAAAAAAATCAAAACGATGGACACCCTGAATGGAAACAATTTATGAATCACACGAATTTTTGTGCCGTTAGCGGATCGAACCTACAACCCCGACGCAGTGGCAATAGCGAGGCTACCACAAACCACTACACCATCTATGCAGTCAAAACTGATAAACATATTTTATGCTATCATTTGATATATCCCAACTTGCCTTGTACTAAAATTCCAGACACGCCTCTTATCAGGACCTATACTTATCAATTTGATATCATGAGTCTCGATTCAAATATTCGCCCGCTATTCGAATTAGTATCAAAATGTAAATCGTCATTCGAATGTGGAATTGTTATTCGATATTTTAAGAGTTACGAACCAAAATAGTACAAATAGAACCGACGGAATGGATTATTCGATATTTAAATCTGACAATTCTTAGAATACCAGACATACTTAAAAATCTATTGTATCTGTACTTGACCGTAAACCTTGACCTCAATAGGTCAAGGGTTACGTACCAAAATAGTACAAACTAGCTTTTGCTCGCGGCTTCGCTCGCGTAAAAGGTTAGGTTAAGTTATGTTAGTTACAGTACGTTTAAAAAAGAAATTAATTACTATGTTACTTGGTGACAATATAGCTTTCTAAAGATAAAAAAATTTTCAAAACGGTTATGTTGTTTTTGAGTTTAATCGTTCTTATATCTAATATTAGTATAGATTATATCTTTTAAGAATATGTATGTATACTAAAATAAGATACTAATAAAACATAGTTTCTTTCTTTACTTTCTTTCTGTTCAAAATTTTGTAAAAACAGTTGGTATTTGGTATGATTTTGTCAGTACGTTTTCGGTATCGAACAGGTACCCATGTTTCGATTGCAAACCATGTCTAAAGTGCACATTAAATGGAAAACCTATGCAATAGCAGTTGCAAATAAGGTAATTAACTAAACGGGCTATAAATTACTTGTGGTATTTAATTAAATCCGAAGCCAGATGGACAGCAGTTTAATGGGGCCAACTATTCAAATAAGCCAACCTCTTCTTGTTTTCGTCTTACATATCTGCCTTATAAGACTAGTATTCTCCTACAGGTTCCCTCGACAACACGTAACAAGTAGTCACGGTTGTAACGGCGCAGTGGTTTAAATGGCCTCGCCGCTGTCGCCGAGCCGAGCGTTGTGAGTTCGATCCCCACACGGGACAAAAACTATGATCCATAAATAGTTATTCTAAATTTGCGTGTCCTGTGTCCTTTGTGTCCGTTGTATGAATGTTTTTATAGTCCCCCAAGACACAGGAAATACTATCAGGGCGGACGCTGGCTTTTTTAAAAACAAATATTAATATAATAATAATATTCTATCACATACACACAACATCATCTAGCCCAAACTAAGTAGAGCTTGTATTATGGGTACTAGACAATGGATAAATGTACATATATACATGTTTTTTTTGTAAATACTTACGTATTATACATAGAAACACCCAGACAAAGACAAACGTCCATGTTCATGCACATAAATGTTTGACTTGTGCGGGAATCGAACCCGCGATCTCAGGCGTGGCAGTCGGTTATACTAACCACTACGCCATCGAGGCTAAAGTTGCTAGGTTCAGACCAAGGGTAGAAGCGGTGGTAGCCTAATGGATAAGATATTGAACTTGCGATCGAGATGTCGCGGGTTCGAATCCCACTCATTGCACTACCGACATGAACGCATTCCTTAACACAAAAATTCTAGTTTAGCTGGATGGATTAACAGTAATATTAGTAATTTGTAAGCCCAATGGATAGGAATCTTAAAAAATTGTCTTGAGCAGTGGCGTAGCGTCGGTGTCAGCAGCCCAAGGCGGAAGAAAATTTTGCCGTCCTGTTATTTAGGTATTCCAACTTAAAAGACTAACTTATCTTATCTTATCTTATCGTATGTGCGGGCCAGTCAGTGCAGACCGGCGACACTTCGACCCAAAGGGATCTTTTGCGTCGACACTCTCCCAATAGCGACTGCCATAGATGTTCATGGCAGCCGGGACTGATGGGTCAAATGCTCTCCGAGGCACGGAGCAGGCGATAATTGTCAATCAACACGTACATAATTTCGAAAAGTCATTTAGCTTTTGCAAGTCAGATGAGAGTGACGTGGGTTCGAAACCGAGACCCTCTGCATTGCAGTCTGTTGGTCTCCCCACTGAGCTATCGCTGCTCTTAAAAGACTAAAATATACAGTCATTTTAAAGAATGTTTGGCAAGAACAGTCATCATTATTGTGTACTGTACATCTGCCCATTCCTCTCGTCACACGAAATGAAATGAAATGGTTTAAATATTTACAAGATATTATTATTATTTACTGTGATATTTTGTCGCCCCCTAAAAGTTCCGCCCGGGGCGGGGCGCACCTGCCGCCCCCTAAAAGTGCCACCCGGGGTGGACCGCACCTGCCGCTCCCACTACGCTACGCCATTGGTCTTGAGCCTATGACAAGATAGAGTCTGATTGAGTTACGACGTACCTTGCATATAATTCTTGCTTCATCGTCAACGCAGCTCACCGTTTGAACTTTAAGATCGTTACGTAAATAGCAGGATATCGTGTAGTGGGAGATCCTCCTCACTACATGGAATAAGATTAATTATAAACGAGTGATTCACGATTAGCTGTAACAGGACATCTATTTGAGTCAGACTATACAAATATATTTTGTGCACATATTCTTGAAGATATAAGCTATATGTGAAGCGGTAGACAGAGGTGAATTACATCTACAGTTTCTATCTTATGTGGGGGCCAGTCAGCGCAGACCGGCGACACTTCGACCCAGTGGGATCTTTTGTGTCGACACTTTCTCAATAACGACTGCCATAGATGTTCATGGCAGCCGGAGCCGATGGCTTAACATGCTCTCCGAGGCACGGAGCAGGTGATAATTATAATAATAATAATAATAATAATAATTGTCAATGAATACGCACATAATTTCGAAAAGTCATATAACTTCCGAAAATCAGAGGTGCGTGACGTGAGTTCGAACCCGAGACCCTCTGCATTGCAGTCTGTTGGTCTCCCCACTTTATTGCCGTTTAAAGGATTCAGTTCCAGACTTAAAGCTGATAATAAGTAATTCTCGACAAAAAAAACAATCCTACTTTGTCCGACTTGGCAAAAGAACAAGTGAATATTACGTCATCATGATTAAGAAAAGGTTGTACATACATATATTAATATTATAAAGCTGAAGAGTTTGTTTGTTTGGTTGAACGCGCTAATCTCAGGAACTACAGGTTCGAATTGAAAAATTATTTTAGTGTTGGATAGCTTATATGTCGAGGAAGGTTAGATATAAATAACATCATGCTACGACCCACGGGGACGGCGCAGTTACTATAAAACGCGGGTGAAACTGCGGGCACAGCTAGTATAAAAACCAAATAATATGGGTAATCATAGAACTATGTCAACGCCGTAACACATTTCTTTAGTTGCTCGCGTGAGTACTTCTAGTACAAGACTATAAACCAACCGTACTGGGTTAATTATAAAATAAACTAGAATGCTCATTAACCCTCACAACTATTCTTTGTATTTTTAAATACCGTTTTGTTGTTCTTGGGTTCTGTGTCCAAAAGACCTTTTATTTTACGTCGGGGAATGCATGACGCATACCCCTCCGCGGGGGCGGGTGGATGGGTAATGTCGGACTCGCCGGAGTAAAAGAAACCGGGTAAAGATAATAATGTACCTCCCGGAATACCGACTAAACCCGACTAAACCTACCACGGTGTTCCTCGACAAAACCACTATCGACGGGGCCGCGCGAATCACTTGCACATGCGGTCGCGACTCCGCTGAGGATTCGGCCCGCCGTATGAAACGGCAGGCCACTACACGAAGAGGCCTATCTATTAGGCAAAACTCCCCCCAAACCGTACTGTCTCCCCCCTAGAGGGAAGACGGACTCGACACAGAGGCGCGCGTGGGAACACGCACGTCACCTCTCGGAACTGGTGCTGAACGGATGGCGGGCAGGCCCAGCTTGCACTGCCTGTCCTAGTTTAAAGTATTATAATTTAACCGTTATAACAGACAACCGACTAAAGTTTTCATAAAACGTGAATTATAAGTATAAAACATGTATATTTAAAGATTTGTTTATGCTTTATCAAAGCCAGAGATTTTTTTTTAATACTGTAGAAGGCTCGCGTTTTTCCGCGATCTCACTTGATCTTAAGTGAAGATGCAGTCGACGATGGAGCACGCTTGCCTAGAAGATACCTCACTCGTGACTTGAAGACACCCAGATTTGATTGTACTCATCAGGGAATAGACTTAGGTAGTGAGTTCCACTCCTTTGCGGTACGCATTATAAAAGTGGAAGCAAAGCGCTTCGTGCGTAAATGCGGTATATCCACCATGTACCTGTGCCGCTGGTCTCTTTGTCTGGTCGCCCGATGGTAAAAAGAGGAAGGTGGAATCAAATTATTTATGCACACTCTCCGAAATGTATCCGATAGAAAACCGAAAGACTGGCAACCTTACAACGATTCTCTAAGCTTTGCTCTGCTCGGATACCTTAGTCGTTTAGGCGGCTGTCTCGCCATTGCCGCCGCGCCGAGTATTGTGGGTTTGATCCCCACTCGGAACAAAACTTTGTGAGATCCACAAACGGTTGTTCTGACTCTGGGTGTTATTGTGTCCGTTGTGTGAATGTTTGTAAGGTTCCCCGGGATACAGGAATAATTCTTAGTACGGGAGTTGTCTTGTTGTTGTTGTCTTGACATACGTATAAAAAAACAATAATAAAAATCACATTATCAGTTTTGGTTTGTCCCATGGCTAGGCAAAAGCCTCTTCTTGGACTTACAAATCACTCTGACAATCAAAGGTACAAGCATTTGCCAATTTTTAACCATTACTTGAAACAGTTATAGTGTAAAGGTAATCTAAAATAAAATTCCAAGTAAAGTAGGTGCAAGCCCGTTGTATCACGATACAGAACCCTTGATGCGTAAGTTCCAATCGAACTTGACCGGTTTTCTTTAGTTATATAATATGCATTTTTATTTATACATATTATATAACAAGCAGTGATAGCTCAGTGGGGAGGTCAGGTGGCAGCCGCTAGGGAGAAGAATATGTATTTTTATTGCCTTCACGTGTTTCTTTTATAGAACGCACAAACATAACACGCACACACACACGCACACGCACACGCACACGCACACGCACAGGCACACGCATACGCACACGCACATGCACTCGCACTCGCACACGCACACGCACACGCACACGCACACGCACACGCACACGCACACGCATACGCACACGCACATGCACTCGCGCACACACACGCGCGCACACGTGCTCACGCACACGCACACACACACATGCACACACGCACGCAGAGAGTGCACTTGTGTGGGTACAGTGAGGCAGCAAAGTGACGCAAAGCAGGTAATCTAGTAGGTACAAAAGTAGTTATAAATTACGTGTTAGTGCGTCAGGCGCAACCACCCAACAAACATTTACGACGTTGAGTACACGTTTTGGTGGCAACTTAATGTTATTTAGTATAATCGTATATATGTCATAAGGACGTTTACTTGACGGCATTAGGGCCCATTTTATTCAACTTAAGGCGCTAAGAGTTTCGTGCAACAGTCATATAAATACCTACTTAGTCGCATAGTCGTCATATACACGTCGGCGATTTGACTACATGTCACGTAATGATAGCTGTCGCGGCGTGTATTCGACTTCGTTTCGAGACAATATGATTTTTATACATATAATTTAATCGTTGTGTTATTGTCATTTAAAAACTATGCAACTTATATTGAACGAATATTATGAAAGATTTTAATTCACGTTAATTTAATTTGACAGCCGAGTCAATATTGCATTTTTATCTTTGTTATTTGAGGTGATAAAACCATTTCATCAGTTGTAAACCATTGTGTGTCAAGTTTACTGATAAATGTGAGGTAAGTATGTTACAATTCTCTTATGCGCTTTTAAAATTCTAATGTTTTCACATATTTTATTTATAATTTATTATGTGATTGCGTTATATGTAAACTATATAACTTCCCGACCTATAAACTGCGTGTTCATTGTAAATGTGTACGCCATGTCAGTTGATTTAGGGATCAATAATAAAATAATAAACGCCTAACTTAGTTCAAAGAATTTATATTTTAGGAACAGAAGGATTTGCGTTACTATTTGAAATGGCCGTCGTCATTTACTCATTTTATCTTTATTTCTCGTTGTTATGGATGTGGTATCCATATCTGGTAAGTATCAAGTATTCGACGGACTATCGTTGTGGTGATCTCCATACTTCTTAGAACGAAAGCCCGCGTCATTTCTTAGTGGGCAATCAGTCTTTGCAAAGATGACTGTGTGCGATTTATAACTATACTCGCCGACCAACTGTACATTTCAAGCAACCATGTTTAGCATTAAGTGACCAATAGTTTACGTATAATTGACTTTTATTTAAATTACTTACTACTACTAAACGAAAACCTTTCACTTCATTCCGATAGGTTATCCAACTCTAGAATCGTTTTTATGTAATAGACAGCGCTTGCTGCCACTCGACCATCAAAGCCGGTACAATATTGCACTTAAGTCTGCGCCGAGCGAAACGTGCCAAAACAGGCGGTCACAGTAAAGTGAATAAAATCAACACTTTTTGTTTAATACGAATATAAAATATACATTTACCATATCAATGAATGTGTTTACAATTACTCCGTGTAAAAAACTTAAAATAATTAATATTCCGTGTTAAGTGATTTTTAGATTATAACAGTAGAAATCTATTCAATTTTACAGCTTAAAAGAAACATAAATAGTTATATTACAATTTGTCTGTCCCAAATATTTAAGTTATTGGTTGACAATAAAGATATATTTATTAAAAAAGCACTTCAAATCTTCCATACAATTTTACTATGGCGGCCGCGCGCCGATTTGAACATGCGCCGCACGAGCTCTGTCATTATCTGTCTTACGCTCAGCGCAGTCTTAATTTCCTTGCCGATTTTGACCGGGATGACTGTTTCAGTTTCGAATAAAACATTACTTAAAAAGTTAACAAGAATATCATTTGACAAAAAAATTAAATTACATAATTGGGATAGTATACCCCCTTTAACCAAGGCTCCCGCAGGCGAGTCGCATATGAAGGCTCTGAGTTTAACTTCGATCAATGTATCGACCCCGTCTTGCGATGTACCTAATTGTCAAATTATTAGACATTAATTCTTGTACCTAATTCACTTACAAAAGGATGAAAATATGCAGATAAATTTGATGGTTTACTTGTACCTTCATAAATACCCACAACAAAAAGGTGGCACATTTGGTCTTTCGTGGATGTTTCATAATATAAGCCACACTTGATGCTTAGAGCTGTTGAAAAATGGTAGTCTGTCAGTATTCACATTAAGCGAAACGCATTTCGGATTATCATATAAGTTTTGTAAAATCGTTTTTAAAGATTCAATGAGACCGTTATGCCAGTAATAACCATCATCGATAAGAATTATATGTTTATCTTTTTTACTTTTTAAAAGCGCCCTTGTGTCTAAAGGGACTATGCAGGGCATTATTTTGTTCAGGATTACATTTAAATGCTTTAATGCATTGAAATGAAACTGCTATATACGGATTTTATCGCGTTGTTTATTTGACACTTTATTACATAATTTTGAAAATTGTTACACTACTACTACTATTAAACTTTACTAATTTTTAAGCTAATTAAATTATTATTAAACTATTTAGATTTAATTTATTTTTACACTTAATTTATATATATCTATGATAAATTTGATTTCAAAATGGTGGTAGTTATATACAAGGTTATTATAAACCTTTAATATAAGTATTAATTAAATAGCGGTCGTATTATCATATTTGTGATACTTTAGGATGTATAAAGGTTGCACTCGTAATACTTACTCGACTTATATGTATAATGGTTACAAATACTACGTGTAAACAATTATTATCCGTTTAGCAGATGTTTAAAAGGTAATTTATATGACAAAATTGACAGTATTATGATGTTTATACTACGAAAATGTTAACACAACGAAAAGTTGTATAAGTAAGTTTTATAGACGTAGACGCTATTATATGACGGTTGTAAAAAAATGTCGAAAGAACGTCTATATGACATTAATATACGACAAAAAAATGTATATGACTATTCGGACACATAATGCACCAGTACATGACGAAGTTCCAAAGATATTGTATTGAATCAGTTCAATAATATTAAGTTTTATATTTGCATCGCGTGTGTTTTTGTCTACGATAAGAAGGCAAGTTAGTGTGTTCAGTGTTGTGTTGTAAGTGGACTACTCTACCTTATCAATATTAGAAGTAAACGGTGCTAACCACCTTAAGGAATATAAAGGGGTTGCTTTCAATTTGATTACAAATACGTACTTTTTGAGTAATGTCACAGTATTATAAAATACAAGAGAAAATTAGGATATTTTTACGGAGCATCGCCGAAGGCGCGAGGAATTTTTAATACATATTATTTTTTTTAATACAATGCTCTAGGAATTATTCTTGTGTTGCGAGGAACTACAAACATCCAAACAAAATAAAAGACATCCAGATTCAATACAATTATTTTGGACCACATACATTTTTATCCGGTGTGGAGATCGAACCCACAACACTCAGCGCGGCGCGCGGCGTTAGTGGCAAGGCAGTCTTCTCTCTTAGCCTTTATTATTCCCAAGTCACTTGGGGTCGGCTTTTCTGGTCTAACCGGATTTGACTGGATATCAGTTTTTACACGGAGCGGCTGCCACCTGACCTCCGCAACCCGAAGGCTAACGATACCCTAAGGCAAGACTAGTGTCAGGATATTAGAGGGTACTGACTTTCCCAATAACGACAGCCATAGATGTTCATGGCAGCCGGGACCAACGGCTTAACGTGCTCTCCGAGGCACGGAACAGGCGATAATTGTTAATCAATACGCACATAATTTGGAAAAGTCACATTACTTCCGAAAGTCAGAGGTGCGCGACGTGGGTTCGAACCCGAGACCCTCTGCGTTGCAGTCTGTTGGTCTCCCCACTGAGCTATCGCTGCTGATGATGGCAAGGCAGTCATTTAAACTATTATTTATATAGGAAAATAAATATAGAAACAGAATCGCTTATATTGAACGCTTGTCTTCGTTGTGCCTCAACAATATGCTAAGCTATGCAATCAATGCATTTGTCCTTTTTAATAAAGAAAGATAAGAGTAAGTAACCGACCTTGCACTCTAAAGTCTCTTAGAAACGAAATAGTTGAGGGGTCTACTATGGTACGTATATACATAAAAATAATATATCAGTCCTGTATTAAACGGTCCCACTGCTGGGCACGGGCCTCTTCTCAATATGAAAGAGTTAGGCCATAGACCAAAACGGTGGCCAAGTGCGGGTTGGCAGATTGCACTTGCCTTCGAAAACATTATGGAGAACTCTCAGATGTACAGGTTTCCTCGCGATGTTTACCTTCACCGTTAAAGCATTTAACTATTTAATAGGCATATAATTTCGAAAAGTCATAATTGCGTGCCTTGGCATCGAACTCGAGACCTCTGCGTGGCAGTCCAATAGTCTTTCACTCGTACCACTGTAGTATGTAGTATATATTAACTCAATTATTGTGACTCTATAACTTCTTCGTACTTTAGAAAGCACGTAAAGTATCGCCTGATGTCTCTTCGGTCGTTTCTGATTGCCGAATTTCAGTTTAGAAGAGATTATTACAATATCTTGCGGTACTGTACAAAGTTAGACTATGGCACTTTCAATACTGTTTATCAATCGATCTTACTAGGGGTGAAACAACCCCTCATGGTTCTTTATAAGCAAGTACAGAAGATATTTAAACAGGTTAAAGTACTGTGGGGATGTCATTTGACCCTTTTGAAACAATAAAATGCGACATCTGATATCGTGAAATGATTCTTATGGGTCCAATGCACGCAGGCTAACTTTGTGACTCTATTTCAAAGAAATATCAAACCTATTGTAATTGTAATAAGGTGTATAACAGCTTAAATATAAATAGACATAGTTGTCATGTTATGGTCCTGTGATTTTGAGCTTTCTTACTTAGTAGAAAGGTTGAAATTTGTTTGTTAAAAGTATGGTCAGTCGTTATTGTTTTGTTAATAAACACAGTTGTCATGGCAACTCGATTGTTAATTGATAACAATCTGAGATCGTTGACGATATCATATCGATCACAAATGGATTTATTGGCGTCGTTTATAAAATGGAGGGTTCTTAATATATTACACAAGAGAGCTTTTTGTTCGCAACTATGCAACACAACTTTGTGTGTATTTGTTTTGATAATTATTAATTACGAATATTATTTAAAATGGACTCGCAGGACATAAGAAGAAAGTGATTTGAAGGACTAATGCCCGTTTTCACCAACAGATAAGTATCCCTTAGCAGATTTTAGGGAATCTCTAACAAAAAAATCGTTTTTACCAACGTTTAGGTGTCACTTAAGTCTCTAAAGCAGCTCTTATATTTAAGGGCCCGATTGTTGGCTCCTTAAACTACTGTTATGCTTAGGTAACAGAATATTGTTTATTCATACGCGACACACGAGTGTTTTCTATCATGGAAAATTATTTAGGGCACTTTATAGAGAGTCTAGAAGCTATTGAGACTCTAGAGTACATTCAGCAAATAGTAAAAACACCACGCATTGACCGTGAAAGAGTCAACCACTTCGATAAATACGACGATGTCGACTTTTTCATAAGATATAGGTTATCTAAACAGAGTATTCTATAATTATTAGAAAAAATTTAGCATCTTTTAGAATTTAAAGATCTAACACTATCTACAAAAGATGTAAGCTTTAATTAACACGAATCGGAGTTCCAAACAATCACACGACAACGTATGTTAAGAAATGACATAAGGTTTCTCGTTCATTTGCCAAAAAAAGCAAAGGAACACGGGTCTTACAGCCTATACGCATGCACCAAAAATATTATATTTTTAAACTATTTGAATAAAGTTGAAGATATATAAAAAAAAATATTTTTCAATATAATATTAATAATACTACTGTTAATACCATTCATTTGAAAATATATATAGAAATCTTCATCTTATCGATAAAACATCGATGTCAGAAGCGTGACTTTAGAAAAAGTTAACTGTCACTTAGGGAATTCTTTCGTAGGTGATACCTAGTATCGTGAAATTGAATTTAGGTAAGTATTCGATTAAAGGATGCTCCTAGCTTAAAAGACACCTACTTAGGTGGAGCTTAGGGGCCTGTTGGTGAAAACGAGCATAAGAACAGCAGGGAAAACGGCAAAAAAATAATAATAATATTGTCTTCTGTTTACGCGAATATTATTCATTGAAATTAAACTACTATATACGGATTTTATCACGTTGCTATGACCATGGCTGCAGAAAAGCAACCGGAATGTCGGGGAAAGTGTAAAATTAAATTAAATCTAAATATTTTTAATAATAATTTAATTAGCTTAAAAATTAGTAAAGTTTAATAGTAATAGTAGTGTAATAATTTTCAAAATTATGTTATAAAGTGTCAAATAAACAACGCGATAAAATCAGTTTATAGCAGGTTAATATAAAAAAAAAATTACAATTCATAACTAATACCTATTTATATTGCATACTGTGCAGCTGATTATGCAAATACTCGATATTAATATCTTATGTACCCGATAGTAATATGTGTATATATTTCGCAAATTTAATACATAGATATAGTTGGCGAAATGTTGGTGACACTGCTTACCCTTTCTGGACTAACCAAGCGTCAGTTTACGTACGTATGTATATATTATAATCCCGCTCTACCACGAATTAGTAGTCAACAGTTAGATACTTAGCATTTTCCTATAACACCTGCCTACACCTTTATCGAAAGGGTGACATACTTTCCAACAAAAATCGTAAGTGATAATTACATAAAAGTAATTACGAAAGCTATCGTAATTAAACACGCACTACGCGATAGGAAAATGCAATTAATATCAATTACGTATTGTAGATTTATTCAATTATTCTGTTTAAGAACAAGCGCAAATATTGGCCCTTGCGATGTTCGTGTGTGAGTAGATTTTCGTCAATATCTTGGCAAAGCTTTCAAATATGTTGTAACTGCAGTTTCTGTTTAGTCTGCCTTCAAGAACAGTCCTTCGAGCTTCCAGAGCTCATTAAACGAGTTTTGCGCTCTAAGGGCGCATCAGTCTGTGTATGTATAGGGGTGGACATATAATTAGAAACACTTGCGACGTATTTCACATTATACAAGGCACATTGCCGTAAAACTTTTGTTTTTTAAATAAAACAACAAAAGGCATAGAATACGTTCAACAACTTATAATTCATTAAAGAACAAATAAATATCCGAGTTCACAACTACCATTTAGATATTTAGTTACGTACAAACAACTAAACGACATTTGCAGTACCATCCGTCATGGACAAGTAATTAGAAACAATAAAGAAAGGTAAAAATCAAAGTTATTAACTTGGTAACGTCATCAATTTCAAATTATTTATGTAAAATAATGTTTGGTTAAAATTCTTAAAAATTAATATTTTGTTGCATAGCCTTTGTTATTAATGACGGCTCTGCAACGACGTGGCATTGATTCAAGTAATTTCATACATTTATCGAGTGGGGTCGAGTTCCATGCTACAACAAAGGCTTCGTAAGTTCATTTTGACTGGAATTACGTTTAACGCAGACTTTTTTTAAGAACGTACCACAAATTTTCAATAGGATTTAAATAGGGACTATTTGCAGGCCAGTCTAACATGGTAGCACGTTGCTCACTAAGAAAGGATTTAACACTGCAGGCCGTGTGTTTTGGGTTGTTATCGTGCTGAAAGATCCAGGTCACAGGCAAATGGTCGTCGGTGTAGGGAATCATTGTCTCTTCTAAGATGTTTTTGTATTGAAATTGATCCATTATACCTTCAATCTCACGGACGGGTCCAACTCCGCAACCAGAAAAACATCCCCATACTTTAATGTTACCACCGCCGTGTTTGACTATGCTCCTCGTGTATTTATAATCAAAAGCATGGTTTATTTGACGTCTAACGTAGCGTTTGCCGTCTGAATTCACCATATTTATTTTTGTTTCATCCGAGAATAACACTACTAGAAGCGGTACTTTTCGAGAAACTCTCCCGAACAATTAAGCTTCCACTAATCTGCGGCGTAACAGTTTCGAAGAAATATTCCTTGGGTCATCAGGTGAAAAACTTCATTTCTAATCTCGTTGGAGCCTTTAAACGGGTTTTGTTTAGCTACACGTATTATTTGCAAATCTTCCCGGGGAGACGTTTTCCTTGGACGAGTCTTTCTAACAACACTTTTAGTAGTTCCGTTTCTTTTATAATGAGCAATAGCGTTGAAAACTTTCTTCACAGAACATTCTAGATGATTAGTAATTCTTCTATAAGTCCACTTTCGATCTAAATGTAATTTAACAATTCATTGCCTAGTTGACTCGTCACAACTCTTATTTTTACCCATTTTTGACAAAACTTATTATTCACGTAATTCCAAATTGACGTTTAATTGTTTAATTGCCGCGCGAAACTATGGAAAAACGTAGAAAGAGTATTTTTTTAAATTTCAAAAATGGAACGTTCCATGGATCCTCTTTTTAATTAGTTGTCCAAGCGGCCAGTGATAGAAATTCAATTATCATTCATATTTAAACTCTTTTAATAATTAATTAAAGATAGAACAGGTTTTCTTTAAATATTTTATGAGTTTTTAACTCATTGGCTATATTCTGGCATAGTTAATAGTGATTTAATCTATATATTTTTTACTCATAACGATAGTTCATTCTGTGTTTACCTAAGTTTTATGTACTGTTTTTAATTATATGTCCACCACTGTATATTGCTTCTTTTAGGTATCTAATAATATAGCAGATATTTATAATATTTGTGAGTTAGGCTATTTTATAGAGTAAGTAGTTTAATGATAAGTTAGACTTGCGAACATTATCGATTAAAATTCGAATTATTTTAATTATTAAATCGAAATATTCTATTGAAATTAAACTGCTATATACGGATTTTATCGCGTTGTTTATTTGACACTTTATTACAAAATTTTGAAAATTGTTTCACTACTACTACTATTAAACTTTACTAATTTTTAAGCTAATTAAATTATTATTAAACTATTTAGATTTAATTTATTTTTACTTTTACACTTTCCCCGACGTTTCGGTTGCTTTTCAGCAGCCATGGTCACGGGGAGACTAAGATGGCAGTTGTCTCAATGTTCCAGTGTAGTTATTTCAAAGTACCCGAACATAATTTAATCATTGGTGTTTCTATTTACGCAGAATGCGTTTCTGCGTATATAGCAGTTTAATTTCAATGAATAATATTCGCGTAAATAGAAGACAATATTATCGAAATATTCTAATCTTAGACAAATATTCGAATGCATTAAACTTTGATATTAATTGACGATAAGCAGGACGTGGGGTATTGAGACTTAGAGCAATTATGCGGTTGTCCCAGAAACAGAATCCTTTTTGACGGCCAGGGCATGTACAAGTACATCGTAATATGGGCCTCGAGATTTCATAAATATTACGAAGTGCTGTAGAAATGTATCATCGCTAACCATTGTAAAACAATCGAACGACTCATCATCAAATCAAGTTTCGAATACTTAATTGTTATTCGAATTATAACGGTTACAATAGCAAGTCTAAGGGCTTGTCCCACCACCTTCAAATAGCGTTTATCTATAAGATAAAAGTCTCACCTTCTCTCTTCTTTAACCTAACAAGAGTGAGACAGCATGCGATTTATCTTCCGGATAACTTTTACTTGTTAGTTGTGGGACTGACCATAATACTTCGTAAATATATCTGGTAGGCCAAATATAATAATATAAGTTATTAATATTATAATAATAGCAGCACTTTATTAAACTGTCCCACTGCTGGGCAAGGGCCTGTTTACAGTGTAAGGAGGGTTGGGCCATTATTAATATGACATTTAAATTAAACTGCTTCAGACAGATTTTATCGCGATGTTTATTAACACTTTTATACATAATTATGAACATTTTGATTCCACCACCATCTTAGTCTCCCCGTGAACATAGCTGCTGAAATGCAACCAAAACGTCGTAGAAAGTGTAAATTTAATTTTAAATAATGTTAATGATTTTAAATAGATAAAATAGTATCATGTATATATTCAGTAGTCTTCTCCCTAGCCTTTATTATTCCCAAGTTACTTGGGGTCGGCTTTTCTAGTCTAACCGGATTTGACTGGATATCAGTTTTTACATGGAGCGGCTGCCACCTGACCTCCACAACCCGAAGACGATACCCTAAGGCTAGACCAGTGTCAGGATATTAGAGGGTACTGACTTGCCCAATAACGACTGCCATAGATGTTCATGGCAGCCGGGACCGACGGCTTAACGTGCTCTCCGAGGCACGGAGCAGGCGATAATTGTCAATCAATACGCACATAATTTCAGAGGTGCGCGACGGGGGTTCGAACCCGAGACTCTCTGCATTGCAGTCTGTTGGTCTCCCCACTGAGCTATCGCTGCTTATTATATGTATATATTCAGTAGTAGTGTAATATATTCAAAATTATGTGTGTGCGATAAAATCCGTATAACGCAGATTAATTTCAATTTATAACATTCGCGCAAACGTAAGACTTTAAATTAATAAACTTCATACAATATTTGTATAATACAAGAATATAAAAGCACAGAACTGCGTGTACCCGCGCGGTACGTCGCGTCTTCGCAATGAAGACAGGTTACCGGGGGACACGGCACGATGTTATCAATGGATCATACACACACTTCTTATTAGCCATCTGACAGAGGTTCTAAACATTTACTTTGTATTTACAGATGTTGTTCTGTACCGTTTTATTCTTACATATTTATAGACTCACGTCCAATTATATTATATACTATACTAGCTTTTGCTCGTGGCATCGCTCGTTTAAATGTAGTTTAGCTATCTAACATAAACTACTTGGTGTTACAGTACTTTTTTAATATAATATAGTCTATGTTACTCAGTAATAATACAGCCTTCTAATGAAAAATAATTTTTAAAATCGGTTGAGTAGATCTTGAGTTATATCATTACAAACGTCGGCCTCAATGGCGTAGTGGTAAGTGTAACCGACTGCCACGCCTGAGGTCGCGCGTTCGATTCCCGCACAAGTCAAACATTTGTGTGCATGAACATGGAAGTTTGTCTTGGTCTAGGTGTTTCTATGTATAATATGTATGTATTTACAAAAAAAAAGTATATAAGTATGTTTAGCCATTGTCTAGTACTCATAGTACAAGCTCTGCTTAGTTTGGGGTAGATGGTGTTGTGTGTATGTGGTAGAATATTATATTAAACAAACAAACAAACAAAAAAGCTAACCTTTCCTCTTTATAATATTAATATATGTAGATGTTACTCGGTGATAATATAGTTTACTAACAGTGAAAGAATTTTTAAAATCAGTTGTTTCGCTTTTGCGTTAAATCCTTAAAAATAAACAAAGAAACATCAAATCTTTCCTCTTTATACCTAATATTAGTATAGATATATCACATTCATAGTAATACATACATAGATTTACGCCTGTTTCCCAGAGGGGTAGGCAGAGACTACGGATTTCCATTTGCTACGATCCTGCCACACTTCTCTGGCTTCATTCACTTTCATCACATTCCTCATACACGCCCGTCGGTTCAAGGTGCTCTTAACCTGGCCTTTGTCCAGAACGCCTCCGATCTGATCGAGAAACGTTCGTTCTTCCTCTTGCGACTGTTCCATTCATACTAGCCTTATAGACTTTCTTAGTCAGTCTTTCCTCGTCCATTCTTTCTACATACCCAAACCAGCTTAACATACACTTTTCTATTCTTGTCACTATATCCACTTTCATGCCGTATCTCTCTCTAATCACACTATTCCTTATTCTATCTTTCAGAGTCACACCACATATGCTTCTCAGCGCTCTCATTTCTACAGCATTTATTCTGCTCTCATGCTTCTTTTGCCATACCCAACTTTCACTTCCACACATAAGTGTGGGCACTAATAGTCCTCTATGAACAGCCAAACGTGCTTTTTCGAATACATTTCGACTGTTCATAAAAGTAGATTCATAGTAATGGACGTTGAAAATGTGACATATACTATTTTGTTATTAATAACTGCACTTATGTTGTCAATTTTATAAATAAGTAGCATAATAGATAATATTACGTGAAACACTTACGTGAAAGAAATAGTTATCATTCGAATAATTGTGCATTGAATGTTTCACAAGAGGTTTTATTGAACCGATTTTGTTTTGAGAACACATATTATCTGCTTCTTTTCTTTATATAGGTAATAGATCATCATATCATTGCTCACGTCAGTATCAGCCAATGTGAAAATAAAGATGTACATAATATATACTCATTTAATCTGTTATAAGTCCAAATGTGATTTTGTGTTATTTAATTACACGGTTTAACCTCTGGTATGCCGGAACGTGGATCTGCGCGAGACACAATGCTTTTTCTATTATGTCTGGTATTCTGGCATACAACAGGTTAATAATAATTATTTGTTTGTAATGTCCGCTGCGATACTAAGATAATTATAATAATAAGTTGGCGAGTCACCGTCTACCCATTGCATTGATGCTATTAGAGTATTCAGGGCAGACGTCGTTTTTCATCCATAGTTAGCAATATACCGGTCCACCAAACACCCATACCCATAGCCCATACCATACATTAGAATCCATACGTAGCAATAGTCCTATGCCTGCTGCGGCTAGTGTCGCTGTAGGTGGTCCATCCCACCTTTGATTAAAACTCTTGAAGGGCCTCTTCACGTTGGGTCGATCCCTTCCCTTCAATATGGCGATGGGGACGATGGCTGGCCCATGCGTCTTACTTGTGAACGGGTGCTACTTGTGGTGACTGGTCGACCTTGGTATCGTGGAATTCGATGATTTACTAACTACATTTTTATTTAAACAGTTAGATTAAACTATGGACTACAATCATGTCTTGTCTTGATTATTAATGTACATGTAAGTGGATGCTCCTATTTACCATTCTGCTGCTTTAGAGGCTACCATCAAATTTTATTAAATGCTTGTGTATGTTCAGTAATAGTTCATGGAGAAATAGTTGCAGCACCTTACAGCTCTTATGATTTGTAAACAAAAACTTGACGATTGAAAAGAGTGACCATGACTTTCTTGCCCGTTCTTCTCATGAGCCCTACATCCTTGCTTTACTGAACGTGGCAGTAAATGTAAATTCGCAGAAAAAATAGTGTAAATTTGACATTCATAAGTGTTAGGTACCTTGTAACCTAATCTGAATAAATTTATTTTGATTTTGATTTTTTATTTTGGACCCATGTCTTCGTGTAAGCCTCCCAAAGGGCCAGGTATTTGTCTAATATAATATATTAAAAAATACCTGTGATAGGAGAAACATAATAATAATATTGTATCACATACACACAACACCATCTAGCCCAAACTAAGCAGAGCTTGTACTATGGGTAGGTACTAGACAATTAATAAACATACATGAATTGTTTTTTCTTGTAAATATATACATATTATACATAAAAACACCCAGACCTAGACAAACATTCATATTCATGCACACAAATGTTTGACTTGTGCGGGAATCGAAACCGCGGCGTTGCAGTCGGTTACATTACCCATTACCCCATCGAGGCCGTCATAAAGGATAAATCCTTACTGCACGAAATATCTTTAAAAAGCAATGTACAATAATTAAATATTTTTTTATCAAGAAACTTAAAGCAATGGAAGGAAAGAAGAGATTCTGAGACTTGCTTTAAAGTAAGGTCCTCCACAAAGTTTATCTATTTTGTGCAAACTAACCAGTTTTATAATTAGCGAAAGGCGATGCGTAACCAACACAAAAACTAAGAAACTGTTGAACAGATTTGGATGATCCTTTTTTTAATGGTTAACGAGGGGAAAATGCTCTTTATGCATATTCTCTCGCCGCAAGGGGAAGCGAGAGGGTTATAACTAAAACCACCACGGTGTGCCAACTAGCTGTTTTGTGTGGTAGGTGGGTCGCTGGAACTGAAACTACATCAGCGAGCCACCCAGCAGGCAGGGAACGCTCAATGCAAGTAGGGAAGGTCTGCATGCGACGCCCTGGCACGACAGAGAGATAGAACAAGCCCTACACTAACACATAAAAAATTTTAGAGTAGTAGAGCCTCGCTGATTTCAGCATGAATGGGCCGGCTCGACCGGGGAAGGACTACCCTCTCACAGAATATCGACGTGAAATACCAGTATTCCTACTGTTGTTTCGTTCGGTGAGTGAGAGTGCCGAAGCGCCAATCAACCCCTTTCCCCCTTCCCGCTCCTTCTCCTTCCCAGTTCCTTTCCTAGAGGGTTGGCAACGCGCAAATGATGCCTCTGCGTCAGAGCGTCTATATGCTACGGTGACCACTTACCATCAGGTGGGTCATGTGCTCGTTTGCCAAAGTAGTTGTATAAAAAAAAATACTTCTATTAACTTTTTATACCGGTATGCCTTCCTGTATGATTCAGCCAAGGCAAGTCGTAGGCAGGGCAGAAACTAGTTATATTTTTTTTTAGACAAGCACTATTCTTATTTCATCGGTCGCAACCGACTTAACTAACAGCTAAACAACAGACACAAACACACAGACTGGGAACAACACAACTGTTTGAGTATCACAAAAATTTTAATCCAAAAAATTTTGAGAACCCACAATACGCGCCGCAAAGGCTATAGACTTTTAGAGTTCGAAAAAACTTATACAACAGTTTTGTCCGTCCGTCCGTCCGTCTGTTCGTCTGTTATACAACTTTCAACTCAAGAACCGTAAGAGCTAGAGACTCGCGGTCAACGTCATGCGACTCAGCATAGTCGATATACCCCCGAAATGACTATGACCTTTGACCTCAAAATCACGTGATACCATCTTTCAACTCAAGAACGGTAAGAGCTAGAGAGTCGCGGTCAACGCCATGCGACTCAGCATAGTCGATATACCCCCGAAATTACTATGACCTTTGACCTCTGACCTCAAGGTCACGTGATATCACGTGACCTTTGTATATTACTTGAACCATTTTTTCGAACTCTTAGATTTGCGGCAATTCATTGGCGTTTCTCACTCGTTTTATCTTAGTTTTCATTATCACAGTATACTCGCAGGTGAAACCGCTGGATAAAGCATATAGCTAAATTAGACAGATACTCGGGATCCGCAGGGCGCGGTACGTGGTTCCGTAGGCGTGTTTAGTCACGACTGGATTTATGTCGCGCCGCGCTCGTGATTATTGTCATTTGCTTTATTTTTATTTACTATTTTATGTTGCATGGTTGAGACGATAGTTGCTTGTTGCTCGGCTCGTAACTGGCTAGGGTTGTTAGCGGGATAACAGAATTTAGTCGTATGTCAAAAACAGTATGAAAAATGAGTATAAATGGCTTGTTCAGGGGCAAAACAAACTTAACTTCAAAACAAACTTTAGACTTGACGAAAATATTGGTGCCTGGTGGTACCGACAGCCTGCCTCGATAAATAGGCTATCCAACACTTAAAGAATATTTCAATTCAAACCAGTAGTTCCTGAGATTAGCGCGTTCAAACAAACAAACTCTTCAGCTTTATAATTTTATATATAAAATTCTCGTGTCACAATGTTAGTTACCATACTCCTCCGAAACGACTTGACCGATTTTTATGAAATATTATATGCATATTTAGTAGGTCTGAGAATCGGCTACTATCTATTTTTCATACCCCTTAGTGATAAAGTAAACATAAAAAAATAAAAATTACTTTTGACAGAACGAAGTCGGTCCGGGCAGCTAGTATTAGTATAGATATTATAATATACTTCGGTAGACGTCTTTGAAAATTATAGAATAAGGTAACTATCATTACTTATCCATGGAATAGTAAACGAAAACTGATGAATATAATTGTAGGGCATACAGTTAGTCTCAATCAACTAGAGCATAAGATAAAGTATTGGGGGCTTAGCCCTACCGAAAGTGCCATTATGCATAGGGCACCACCAGGCCCTATGGAGTCGGCGCCATAGTACGACTATTGAAACTGAAAATTTATGTACTCAATGCAACTGAAATGTGGGCGAAAATATAAATAAAATAAAAGTAGTGTGTTAATTATATCATAAAAACCATTTATGAAACAAGACTTGAACTTGCGACCTTGACAAATCGTACCTTCGCTTGGCAAACTAAGCTTTACAAAGAACGACTTAAGGTACATGGATAACTCATATAAACTGAATCTTAAATCTTAAATATAATAAAAGTATTTATTGGTTTTATAGCAGCGATAGCTCAGTGGGGAGACCAACAGACTGTAATGCAGAGGGTCTCGGGTTCGAACCCACGTCGCGCACCTCTGGCTTTCGGAAGTTATATGACTTTTCAAAATTATGTGCGTATTGATTGACAATTATCGCCTGCTCCGTGCCTCGGAGAGCACGTTAAGCCGTCGGTCCCGGCTGCCGTGAACATCTATGGCAGTCGTTATTGGGAGAGTGTCGACACAAAAGATCCCACTGGGTCGAAGTGTCGCCGGTCTGCACTGACTGGCCCCCACATAAGATACATACATCTATTACTTTTTATACAAACTGCAATGCCATCCGCATAAAGAAGTTTTTTTCAAGTATATATATTTTATTAGATAGCGTTATTTTATTTGTTACTTTTATTTATTAGAGAGTATTACTTTTACGAATTTATTAATTTTTATTAATATATTTATTTCTGTTTTATTTTATGTAAAGGTTATTTATATTATTATTAGTAGTAGTTTAGTTATATACATATATTTTATGATACAGTGTTAAGACTGCGCCGAGCGAAATGTGCCAAAACAGGCGGTCACAGTTAAGTGAAAAAAATCAACACTTTTTGTTTAATACAAATATAAAATATACATTTACCATAAAACTGTATGTGTTTACAATTACTCTGTGTAAACAACTTAAAATAATTAATATTTTCGCCTACAAAATTACGTAAATTTGTATGATTTTTATATTATAACAATAGAAATCTATCCTATTTTACAGCTTAAACGAAATATAAATAGTTATATTACAATTTGTCCCTCCCAAATATTTAAGTTATTGGTTGACAATAAAGATACATATTTATCAAAAAAGCACTTCAAATCCTCCATACAATTTTACTATGGCGGCCGCGCGCCGATTTGAATATGCGACGTACGAGCTCAGTTCATTGTTCATTATCTGTCGTACGCTCGGCGCAGTCTAATCTATATTTTAAGTTGAATCCAAGCAACCAGTTACCAAATCGTATTAAAATCCCTTCCTGGAATAAAAATACTTTAGCTTCATAACTTCTGTGAGCCAGCCCTATCATATGCAAAGTTAACAATTCACTAATTTATCGTCCTCGGTGGTACACACATCACCTGTGAATACCGAGCGCCATCTTGTGGACTTGTAGCACTGAGTTTTTATTAGCGCCGGTACCTACACATGCAAATATACCTAGATAATTCAGCCTAAAATATAGGCTTCATAGGAAATATTTACTATTAATTAACCCTTGCAAAAACTGCACTGTGCACGAGGTCTCGGGTTCAAATCCCGAGTCGGGCAACAAAAGTTATTGGAATTTTCTGTTAAGAAATCTCAATAGCAGCCTAGAGTTAGGAAGTCGGTGGTGTTAGACACTCCCGTGCCTCGGAAAGCACGTAAAACCGTTGGTCCGGCGCCTGATCTCTCTCCGGTCATGTCAGATTACCGTCCCATCGAATCATGAGAGTTAAGGAACAGAGAGTGCACTTGTGTTTGCGCACACACTTGTGCACTATAACTACGCAGATGGCCAGTCTCCGTTAAGATTGGCCGTTGTGACCGAAATTCGGTCTGGAAGACATTATTAACTTTTGTAGAAAAACTTTTAGTGTAAAGGTTTTTATAAATCCTAAGTAATGTGATAAATGCGAATGTGAATTTGTTATTAATAGTCCGCATACTCTAGTGCACTCTATTCCCTTACAATTGTTACATTATGTATTTAAAATACTGTGCTAAAATTAAATCATATGGTATAACATTCGCGTAAACGTAAGACAATATTATGGGTATCTAGGTAGTATGTTTATAAGGTTCAATAGCACTCTCTTACATAATATGTAATGTCGATGTACATTTAAATAGTTTCAAAACCGTCGCAGTGAGGTGTAAGTTTATTATCTACATCGTATCATTGCTACAACACGTAATATTTAGTACCCATATAATCACCACCAACGATATTTTGAAATAGATTTCGTTATACAGTGTGTGACTGAAGGCGATAGCGGTGTTCACATAATAATATTATAGAAATATGAGTCCTTTATTACCTATATAGTTCCACTTTTGGGCGCAGGCCTCTTAAGCTAAGTGCGAGAAGGGTGTTAACTGTGTTAAAAATTGCAAGAAATCTTAAAGTTAGGCAGAAGTACGTTATGAGGTTCGGGGTTCGATTCGCGCGATTGCACTTTATTAGTTCGCTTAGGTATAGTCCAAGGAAAAATATAGGATATTGATAATGTGTCTTTTTCAATTGGTTAATTTGAACACTGACTGACTGCCTCGATGATGCAACGGTAGTGAATACAACTGCTGTATCTCCAGTTTTGATTCCTGGGTCGGATATAGTGATGTTGGGTTTTCCGGCCATGAAATGCTTTGTAGCGGCACGGATTCTGCGACTGTGTCCCGTAAAGGGCAGTGATTACTAAGGATCTAAGATTAGCTGGCGAAATGTGAATGTAGCCTTTTTACGCTTTTGGGGATATAGGCGTGAGGTTACGTATGTAAATCGTAATCAAACTCACGACACTCGGTACACTGGTGGTTCCGACTTCTTAAGCATACTGTATAACCACGTTTTTAAATCCACAGTTTGAATCTCCAGGAGGTGCCTTCCGGGGCGTCAAAGCTGTAACTTTTTCTATCACTTCTATTTTAATTAATTATTTTATTTAAAGGCTTATTCATAAAAAAGTGATGGCGCAAGCGCATGCGTTATAATATAACTAATCACGAGGCCCAAGGGTTCATTTCTAGTAAAAGTATTAAAGCGTACACTTTAAATTGTTTTTATTGTAAAGGCTTTTCTTGGTGAATATTGAATTGTAAGTTTGGTCAGTGGATACGAAACGGGGCACTATGAAAAAAAGGCTTAGAATTTTTTTACAATAAATATCGCCTAATCAAGCCTTCGGGACCCGGTGAGAAGTGGAAGTAGTAGGGTGGGGAACACCCAAGGTCAGTGATAGAGGTCAGTGACCTTGACCTCAAAGTCACAGACATTGACTCCAAGCTCAGTGAACTTGATCTTAAGGTCAGTGACCTTAACTTCAAGTTTAGTATCGTCTCTTGTAATGTGTCGACGGAGCCCTGCTACACGGGGTGGTCACAAAAGAAGTAACCACGAAGGCTACGGCGTCTCCGACTTCTAACCTAACCTATCCAAGTCAGAGTCCTAAGACTCGGGACAGTCGAGACTGCGAGTGTTTACCTTCCGTAAGACATTCTGACCTTGAGCTCAAGTTCGATAACCTTGACCTCAAGTTATGTTAACTTGATTACAAGTTCAGGGTTAGAGTGTAGCAAAGAGTGTGCAACTTATTGGGAATTGTCCTGTAGAGTCACCCGGGTATTGCAAAAAGAACTGAAAATATTTTCATCAGTGCTTCAAAAATTGGGTAAATTTAGTTTTTTGAGTATTCTATTGTATTGAGGGGTTAGAAATAACCATATTTCTCCCTTGTAAATTGTTCGCTATTTCTAACAGTTCCACGGCAAAAGCGATTCAAAGTTTTATCGTCGTACTAAAAACGCCGATTATCTCACAAACCACTCATTACAGACAAAAAGTTCCAAGATGACTTCTGGTTTATTTTTAGTCGTTCTTTAGGATAGAAAAAAATTCTAAGTTCTTTTTCCTCAGTGACCCGTTTCGTACACTCCAACCCTAAGTTTAGTCTTGTTACGTTAATTGTTGACTAATATAGTTTGGCGTCAGAATAAAAGTAAGCAGCTTAATATTTTCTCAACAGAGTTGTCTTACCTGTGTCGCGGTGCCTTTGTGTCTGCATAACTTTACACACGGATGGATTAGTGGTTGAACTGGTGCTTCCGCCACTGCACGTATTTTTCTGATTTCGAACCCCACACGAGACAAAAAATGTGTTTATCCAAAAATATAGGTGTTTTGGTTAGTTGTTTGAATATTTGTACATTCCCTTGCGACACAGGAATATTCCTGGCACTGGAGTTGTATTTTTGAACAAAGATAGAAAATAAAGGTACCTTAAAATATACGCAGATCTCTCTTAAAGTCTCAGTCTCTAAACAATTTCTTGTGTATTATTGTAAACTCAACGATACCTCTTCACATTTTTTTTTAAATCTTTGTTTATTTAAAGGACTTGGTTCACAATAAAGAAGAGACCATGTCGTCCTCGTAAGACAACTTACAATAATTACTTAAGACTGCGCCGAGCGAAATGTGCCAAAACAGGCGGTCACAGTTAAGTGAATAAAATCAACACTTTTTGTTTAATACAAATATAAAATACACATTTACCATAACAATGAATGTGTTTACAATTAATCTGTGTAAAAACATAAAATAATTAATATTTTCGCCTACAAAATTACGTAAATTTGCACAAAAATGCAAAAACGTAAGCTCGTGTTACGTGATTTTTAGATAATAACAGTAGAAATATATCCTATTTTACAGCTTAAACGAAACATAAATAGTTATATTACAATTTGTCCCTCCCAAATATTTAAGTTATTGGTTGACAATAAAGATACATATTTATTAAAAAAGCACTTCAAATCATCCATACAATTTTACTATGGCGGCCGCGCGCTGATTTGAATATGCGCTGCACGAGCTGTCATTATCTGTCTTACGCTCGGCGCAGTCTTAACATCTAGATTACACGCACTCTACATTGACGTACCACCGTTCAAAAACTTAATACATTTATCAAATATTATTATTCAAGCAGTAACTATTAATAACAATTTCTAATGAACCAAACAACATGTCATTAAAACTGTCATTTTTCATAGGCATTTAGAGCCGTGTGCCTTGGCCCCTCGGGGATAGTTAATTAAAAAAGAAACGTTAACACAAGCTGCAATGCGGGCGTCGTCCTTCGAAAATCGAAATAATATTGTAACTTTATTTATGGATAATCTAATACTTACATGTTTTAAAACTTTCTCTTTGTTAATTTAAATATGAAGTTTAATTAATAATTCATATTTTATAGAATTATTCAATGTTATGTTAATACAATTACTTATTAAAGCCGCTTAACGGTGTACATAATTACAAAGAACATAATTGAATTGAAAGAACATCTCTCTGTAGGATCGAATTCTAACCTTATTCAGCTTAGACATTACTGAGATAACTTAGTGATATTATATATAGATTCATACATAGATTCACGCCTGTTTCCCAGAGGGGTAGGCAGAGACTACGGATTTCCATGTGCTACGATCCTGACACACTTCTCTGGCTTCATTCAATTTCATCACATTCTATTCATACACGCCCGTCGGTTCAGGGTGCTCTTAACCTGGCCTTTGTCCAGAACGCCTCCGATCTGATCAAGAAACGTTCGCCTAGGTCTTCCTCTTGCGACTGTTTCATTCACACTAGCCTTATAAACTTTCTTAGTCAGTCTTTCCTCGTCCATTCTTTCTACATGCCCAAACCAGCTTAACATACCCTTTTCTATTCTTGTCACTATATCCACTTTCATGCCGCATCTCTCTCTAATCACACTATTCTTTATTCTATCTTTCAGAGTCACACCACATATATTTTTCTCAGCGCTCTCATTTCTACAGCATTTATTCTGCTCTCATGCTTCTTTTGCCATACCCAACTTTCACTTCCATACATAAGTGTGGGCACTAATAGTGCTCTATGAACAGCCAAACGTGCCTTTTCGGAAATATTTTAATAATTCATAAAAGCGCGTAGAGCTCCATTCATTTTGTTTCCCGCAAATGATATTATTAGATTACAAATTATAAAAAACAAACACTAGAACAAAGAAATATGTACTTACGTGTGAAAAGATAAGTGTCACTAACAAACTGTCACTAACAGACAGACACACAGACCCACAAAGTGTTTTCATTAACCTCTTCAAGAAGGCTCAGAGTTTCATAAAATACTAAAATTACGTAGGTCTGAAGGCTCTGAGATCTCAGCACATATATCATAAAAGGAATCCAAGTATATGAAACATAATAAATGGAAATTTAAATAATTACTTGTAATAATATACCTAATAATAACATAAATACAAATAAATACATAATATATAAACAAACATGACATACATTTATAATAATGATAATCTACAATAATATATAATTAATAAAAATATTAAAACATATAAATAAAATAATATAATAATAATTATATAATAGAATACCATATAATAAAAATAATTATAGTAATATATCTATCTAACTATAGTAAGCGCACCTTAATAAAATTACCTATATATTATAATAGTCAATAAATATCAATCATAAGTAAAATATGTAAATAATTAAATATGTAAAACTTCCTCCTCTGTCCTACATCTTGCCGTGCCCACAAGGCCCGCACATGTTTCTTATATTATACCATTGTAACATCTATTTAACTTGTGGAGTGCAATAAATGTATTGAGTATTGAGTATACCTATCAGTCTTAGCATAAGCTATCCCTCTTTTGGTGCCCGTAACCAGCGGAGGGAGTATGAGAATGGCTCGACTATACCTACTCGAGCTCGATATAGTCCACCAATTTGGCCTGTGGTAGATTTACTTAGTCCATCTTTACAAATTTTATGAGGAGCTCGCAGATGTACATAAAACACAATATTTTTTTTACTGTTTTATTGAATGATAATGGACTATTATGGATATACGAGAAATGATAGAATTAAATGAAATATATGTGATGCCGAACGCAAAGCTTATGAAAAGGAACGCACGCATAATATATTCTCATTGAAATTAAACTATTATATACGGATTTTATCGCGTTGTTTATTTGACACTTTATTACATAATTTTGAAAACTATTACAATACTTTTACTATATACTTTACAAATTTTTAAGCTAATTAAATTACTATTAAAACTATTTAGATTTTATTTAATTTTACACTTTCCCAGACGTTTCGGTTGCTTTTCAGCAGCCATGGTCACGGGGAGACTAAGATGGTAGTTGTCTCAATGTTCCAGTGTCGTTATTTCAAAGTACCCGAACATAATTTAATCATTGGTGTTTCTATTTCCGCAGAATGAGCTCAAGGTATCATGAAGTCTAGCTGTGGTTTGCTTCTTCTTGGGTTTGACTATATGTATTACTGGATCCCAAGCTGGTGGTTCAAAATTATGTAATAAAGTGTCAAATAAACAACGCGATAAAATCCGTATATAGTAGTTTAATTTCAATGAATAATATTCGCGTAAACAGAAGACAATATTATACTTTCTCATATTAAAGTTTCCAATACTGCATTTATTGTGTGCGTCATGGGTGCGCACTATTATTTATGAATAGACTTTCGCCTGAATATCATCAATGGGGTACATATAAGAACAATATGTACTGCATTACATCTACATGTCGCAAGCCATGTTTTAACTCTTAAAACTGATATACTTGTATCACTTTAGGAGTGCTAAGGACCAAAAAGCTGGAAAATAATTAATCTGTTTTCCGTCCGCAGGATCAAACTTGAATCGAGCTGATGTCGTTCTAGGAATCGAATCCGATACCTCACGTTTGATAATCTTGAGGTACGGAGCCAATGAGGCAGGCAGAGTATTTTTTAATATGAAGGGATTATTATCTTATAATAGTTTGATAGTTATTAAGGTTTTATTACCTAGAACTATACCCATATAATCACATATAATTAAGATTTCGATCTATACAGGGCCTATCTATATATATCTATCTATATATACCTATATTTTTCAAACAAATTTTTATTTATGACGGCCGCGATAGCGTAGTGGTTAGTGTAACCGACTGCCACGCCTGAGGTTGCGGGTTCGATTCCCGCACCAGTCAAACATTTGTGTGCATGAACATGGATGTTTGTCTTGGTCTGGGTGTTTCTATGTATAATATGTATGCATTTACAAAAAAAGTATATATGTAGGTATGTTTATCCATTGTCTAGTACCCATAGTACAAGCTCTGCTTAGTTTGGGCTAGATGGTGTTGTGTGTATGTGGTAGAATATATATTATATATTATTATTTACTTAAATATACTCCTTAATTGACGATATTTCTGAGCTTGCTACTTTGTTTTGTTTTTCTTTATCACATATAAATACGTAAATATATTATAATATAAATATTATATATCATTCCAATCCGCCCAAAGTTTGCTTGTAGGATATTGCTGATATATGTCATTATATTATATTGATATATGTAACCATAGTTATGAAGAATAGTACTACATCAGATGAACAATGCTGAAATACTACGAACGCGATTCAACTGCATGTGTCAAATGCATGGATGTGTGCGTGTAGTGTTTTTTCATTAATATAATGTATTTCTAATGCATATTTTATGTAAATATTAGGATTCGCCCCTCCTTCTCCATATAAACTTTAACTAAAAGGGGTACAAAGTTTTTACTTCACGTATTAATATATAGATACTTTAGCTGTCAGAATGCATTCTGTAATTCTTAAATATGTCATAAAATATTAACTTTAGTATTCGTCATAGCTGAAGAATTTGGTTTCGTTGGAATTTATTTTAATTTTATTTTAAGTCAGAGTTATAAGCGGTTTTAAAATAAACATGTTTATTAATCTTCTGTAAATAGTTTTGTTTGTGTTAATTAAATGGAGAATAATCGTTGACATTCTTTGCATTTCTGATTAGTTCAAATGTTTCTCTGTTAGACAAATAGCTAATATAATAATAACTTCAGCCTGTTTACAACACCACTTTCTATTCCTATTACTTTCTGAGTTAGAAATAGGTTAACAGTCCAGGATGCTGGTACATTGGGAGTTGGCAGACTTCACATATCTTTGAGAATATTATGGAACAGTCTCTGACATACAGGTTTTCTCACGATAGTCGCCTTCACCGTTACACACCGCCAGTTACAGCCATCGATAATTAAATATTTAGCACGCGCATAACTTTGAAAAATCAGAGTTGCGTGCCGTGGGCTCGAACTCAAGACTACGTGGCACTCCTATAGTATTCCTAACAAGCTACAAATGATCTATTAAAAAAATATATTCTTATTAAATAGAACATAAACAAGTGAGAATCAGCAATGAATCGCCGTAAAAATGGGCCGTAAAAAGTTCGAAAAAATGGTTCAAGTAATGTGCAAAGGTCACGTGATACCACGTGACCAAAGGTCATAGTTATTTCGGGTTATATCGGCTATGCTGAGTCGAATGGCGTTGACCGCGAGTCTCTAGCTCTTACGTTTCTTGAGTTGAAAGTTGTATAACAGACAGACGGACGGACGGACAAAGCTGTTGTATAAGAGTTTATACGAACTCTAAAACAATGAGAGACGTTCGAGTTCCATATGTAATTATTGGTTAAAGTGGTAAGCGCTTTACACACATTTCACTAACTCCGACTTTAGGTCCTAGGTCGTAGGTCCTATAAGTAACGAGCTTATTGACGTCTGCCGGAAATAGTTTCAGACTTCAAGCTGCAACTGATCATTGCTTGACGGAAAATCTAATGACATCTAAACCGACCCCAAAGTCTTTTTAAGGTTTTCTGTCGAATCAAACTTCAGATATGCACAAGTATTTAGTTACTATATTTTTACAATCAAATGTTTATTTTTTTCACATTGCTGCACTATCGAATAACTAAATCTTCTCCCTTAGCCTTTATTATTCCCAAGTCACTTGGGGTCGGCTTTTCTGGTCTAACCGGATTTGACTGGATATCAGTTTTTACACGGAGCGGCTGCCACCTGACTTTCGCAACCCGAAGGCTAACGATACCCTAAGGCTAGACCAGTGTCAGGATATTAGAGGGTACTGACTTTCCAAATAACGACTGCCATAGATGTTCATGGCAGCCGAGGCTTAACGTGCTCTCCGAGGCACGGAGCTGGCGATAATTGTCAACCAATACGCAAATAATTTCGAAAAGTCATATAACGTCCGAAAGTCAGAGGTGCGCGACGTTGGTTCGAACCTCGACCCTCTGCATTGCAGTCTGTTGGTCTCCCCACTGAGCTATCGCTGCTCGCATAGCTAAGTATCCTTAGTATATAAATGCCTTTACCTACTCTGTAATCAAACTGAGCTTAGTAGCGATTTGATTCAACTATTTATCCTGCACACAACAGACGCTACTACCTTTTTTACCTACGAACAAAAGAAGGCAAGACTCAGTTTGTGAAAGTTTCCAAACTAAGCAAGCTTACATGAAGAGATTTTTCTTATTCTTAGGGCTTTTTTGTATAGTAAACTAAATCAGTTATTATATAATAATAATAATATTATATCACATACACACAACACCATCTAGCCCAAACTAAGCAGAGCTTGTACTATAGGTACTAGACAATGGATAAACATACATACATACTTTTTTTTTTGTAAATATATACATATTATACATAGAAACACCCAGACCAAGACAAACATCCATGTTCATGCACACAAATGTTTGACTTGTGCGGGAATCGAACCCACGACCTCAGGCGTGGCAGTCGGTTACACTAACCACTACGCCATCGAGTCGTCAATTCATTCGATATATAGCACTAGTAGTTTTCCCGCGGTTTCACCCGCGTAAGTCTCGTTCCCGTGTAAATATCAGGTTTCACCCCTTTCACCCCCTTCAGGGTGGAATTTCCAAAAATCCTCTCTTAGTGCTCCCCTACACTCTCCAAGGAACATACATGCCAAATTTAAGCTTCTTGCGTTCAGTAGTTTCGGCTGTGCGTTGTCTGTCAGTCACTCAGTAACGGAAGAGTTTTATATATATAGATTACCAAACTTGTCAAAATCAACAATTATGAAAACAATGATAGACCATTCTGACACTATTGTAATAGCAGACTTGGGCCCCTGTGCGCATGACATTAATATTACATATTTCCATACATAAGGAAGTCAATACAGGCACTAAATTCTAATAATGTTCCAAATTGTCATCTATCTTCAAGTGTTCATATTAAAATGTATGTAAACGCATAACATTTTATAACCGCTATTAATTTATTAACATAATATATTTACGAGCTTCTGAAATAGTTTTATGTGGATTAGTTGATGTTACGAGCAATCGGGAATGTCTTTGTTCGCTCCACGCAGTTCGTTTCTTTTTATACTTACGAATTCTATTCTCTTACGCTTAGGATCTAACTAAAATAATATATTCGGATGAATAAAAATCTACAAACAAAATTCTATCCATCAGCTTTTGAAAAGCAGGCGATGGATTGGGTTGAAATTTTTGCACGGCGTTGGATTTCTACTTGACATTGTTTTATATAATTTTTGTTATTTCAAAGTGTCTACAGGAACAGATATTTATAAAATACTAGATGTGTCCGCGGTTTTACTCGCGTTTATGGTTACTGCACTGCTCCCGTGGGTTATATAGCCTATATAATTTTTCAATTCGAACCAGTAGTTCATGAGATTAGCGCGTTCAACCAAACAAACAAACTCTTCAGCTTTATAATATAGTATATTTATGGTATATGGGGCAAACGAGCCGACGGATCGCCTGATGGTAAGCGATTACCGCCGCACATGGACACCTGCAACACTAGAGGACACCAGTACGTTGCCGGTAGTATAGATAAGACTGAGCAACAGCGAAGCGTGGCCAGGTTCCACTATTTTAAAATGAAAAAGACAACTTCTGCATTCGGGATAAATTTTATATCGTGGCAGATTTTAATGTTTTTAAGATAACTGACGAAAATAACACTCATATGCTGAACAACTGTTGCCAGATCACACATTTTTATCCTATGTTGAGCTCGAACCAATAGCACTCGACGCGACAGTGACCACTTCAGTAACTGCGCCACCCATGTACTCAAATATAAAAATATGCTCTTTGCAATTAAATAGAAATACTTTCGTATTTATAATGATATTATGAAAGCTTTACTCCTCGAACAAGCTTTAAGAGTTCGAAAAAGCTCTTATACAACAGTTTTGTCCATCTATCTGTTATACAACTTTCAACTCAAGAACCGTAAGAGCTAGAGACTCGCGGTCAACGCCATTCGACTCAGCATAGTCGATATACTCCCGAAATGACTATGACCTTTGACCTCTGACCTCAAGGTCACGTGGTATCACGTGACCTTTGCATATATTGTTTTTCGAACTCTAACATTTACGGCATTTCATTGCCGTTTCTCACTTGTTTTCAATGATGCGTTTTTATATCCTATTATATTTTTATTTTATTAGTTCGTTAGTTACTTGACGTGTTCAAGAATTGTTACAAATTTTATAGTGGGAAAGATTTTTGACTTTGACATTAAGACTGCGCCGAGCGTAAGACAGATAATGACAGAGTTCGTGCGGCGCATATCCAAATCGGCGCGCGGCCGCCATAGTCAAATTGTATGGAGGATTAGAAGTGCTTTTTTGATAAATATGTATCTTTATTGTCAACCAATAACTTTAATATTTGGGACGGACAAATTGTAATATAACTATTTATGTTTCGTTTAAGCTGTAAAATAGGATAGATTTCAACTGTTATAAACTAAAAATCACTTAACACGAGCTTACGTTACGAAATAACTACACTGGAATATTGAGACAACTGCCATCTTAGTCTCCCCGTGACCATGGCTGCTGAAAAGCAACCGAAACGTCGGGGAAAGTGTAAAAATAAATTAAATCTAAATAGTTTTAATAATAATTTAATTAGCTTAAAAATTAGTAAAGTTTAATAGTAGTACTAGTGTAACAAATTTCAAAATTTTGTAATAAAGTGTCAAATAAACAACGCGATAAAATCCGTATATAACAGTTTAATTTCAATGAATAATACTCGCGTAAATAGAAGACAATATTGATGTTTCTTGTTTGACTGCCATAGTTTAGCTACTGTTGAAGAGTTAAAAATACTCGAACAGTTCCATAATTATTACACAAATATTTCATTGTAAATAATTAACACTTTAAACGCCATCTGGGTCACCGGTGACCCCGAACAATGGGTTCTCAATTGTTCGCTCACGGTATTCAAAGTGTTAAGCAATGTTTTTAACTCTTAAACGAGTGCTACATATGTAGAATCACGTTTCTAATGAAGAGATAGGTGTAGAGTTTTAAGTGGTCGGCTCGCCACTGACACTGCGATGAGTGTTCTAAGTTCGATTC
The DNA here is from genome assembly GCA_930367265.1 of Catocala fraxini. Classification (NCBI taxonomy): domain Eukaryota; kingdom Metazoa; phylum Arthropoda; class Insecta; order Lepidoptera; family Erebidae; genus Catocala; species Catocala fraxini. The sequence continues at coordinate 2,508,767 of OV884041.1, forward strand.
CCACTCGTTACAATTCCACATATAGTGTTCCGATTCTGGGTATTCTTTATTGTTTAAATGTTTTTAAAGTTCCTAGCGCCACATTAATCATTCCTAGTGCGAGTTTTCTTTGTGAGTGTCCACAATGAAAAAAGTGAATTCACACATTTCATCAACAAACGTTACTCATTACTTTACATTAATTTAAATGTGAGTGAGCTATGAGTGAGCGCGATAATACTTACTATATTTATAATTGATATTTCATGTTGGGATTGTGCGAGAAACAAACAGACTGACAAAAATGTGTGTGTTCCACAAATCGCACCCTAAATAAAACAGAGACTTATCTCAGTATTTTGGATTAAACAAATTTGAACTCTATTGCAAAGATTTAACACAAATATAATATTAGAATTTAACATATACAATTAGAGTTCAAATTGCCTTACTTTCAAATTTCGAGTTAAGTCGCTGTTTTATTAAGACTGCGAAATGTTTGTTCCAAGTCTGGGTATTCTTTGTGTCCGTTTTTTAATGTTTGAAAGGTCCCAGCGACACAGGAATTATACCTAGAGCGGGAGTCATCTATTTTAAACCAAACGTAAAGATAGGTGACCGTATCTAAGCATAGTATGACATAAATCTTTGGGTTGAGACTATAAGAAAACACATAATTAAAATTGTTTAATTTATTTACTATACAAGAGACATACATACAGACAAACAGCCACGCACATCTACACCTTAAACAAAGTATTTACAAATTCTGAAAAAAAACGTTTCAAGTAATTCTAATAGTATACTAAATGAAGGAATGTCAAATTCTTATAAAGAAAACGATATAGAAAATACTAATTTTGATATGTGTTACCCGACATTGGTGTAAAAGAGCGTAAAGTGTTATTGTTATAAATAAAGGTGGGCGTGTTAACATTTGTTATGAAGAAATAAATATTTTTAATAAACTTACGACTAGACAGGTACTATGCAATGAATACTGTCAAAATGTTGTTATTATTGTAATTAATAATTATAATTAATCAATAAATTAATAAGTAGTGTTACGCCGTGAGTCCGTGTTATTGCGTCATAGTATAAAAAAATGTAAAACGCCAATTCGGGCTGGACATTCTTACTAAGCGTTTTTAATCAACAATCTAATAAAGTCATATAATGTACTAGAAATAATATGTGGACATTTTAAATTAATTTAAAAGGCTGACATGTCTGTAGTTTTAAATTATAAATTGATCATGATCGAATTAATATAAATGTAATTATTTTCTAAGATTACCACTTCATTTATATAAAGTTTAAATTTAACAAAATGTCCACAAGTTATTTTTATAAATTGTTTTAAAGGTATCACTGGTCTCATTTATAATTAACTTAAATTTAATTAAAATGAAATATACAACTAGTGAATGACTCAAATATTGTTTTAAATACTCTAAGTTATTATTAAAGAGTATTTCGTTCATGTTGTTGTAGCAGTAATTCAAATAAAAATAATTTAAACTTTCTTGCTAATAAGAGAAAATAAATTATTTTATTTACCGGTTATTTTATAGATTATTGTTATATAAAACAATATGAACATGTATAAAAGAAAAAACAATTTCACAAATTAATTGAAATAGAAAGAACAATATTTAGAACAGAACCATCAATATAAGTTCAAAAGACATTATAATCATTTCAAACTGTCAAACTTTCCATATCTCCCCTAACGTAAGGGGCATTGAACAAATTGATTAACTCCATTTGTCAATGTAAACAAAGTTACTTAAACAAATGCCCCAACATAATTTTGTATTGTTTACAAAAACATTTTCAAACATCCCTTTTTTAGTTTAGAAGGGGATTCAAGATAAAAGAACGTATAGGAATTGTTTATTTTAATATGAATTTATTTGTTTTTAAACTTGAAGTTGAAAAGATATTATGTTACATGTGTGTAAGCACTGCATTTAAAGAAGATGAGTGTCTCATTGCCATCGCTACTTTAACGGTATACTTGTATCATATGTGGGAGCCAGTCAGTGCAGACCAGCGACACTTCGACCCAGTGGGATCTTTTGTGTCGACACTCTCCCAATAACGACTGCCATAGATGTAACGTGCTCTCTGAGGCACGGAGCAGGCGATAATTGTCAATCAATACGCACATAATTTCGAAAAGTCATATAACTTCCAAAAGTCAGAGGTTCGCGACGTGGGTTCGAACCCGAAACCCTCTGCATTGCAGTCTGTTGGTCTCCCCACGGAGCTATCGCTGCTCTTTTTTTTTAACGGTAACTAAAGTACAGCAAAGACAGCTATGGATTTCTTTGAGGTAGGCTTATATTCAGCAATACATCCAGTTGCTTGTTTTTAATGCTCAATAAACTAGTAAAAATTGTTTAAGCAGAACATTAACGATCTAAGTATCTTTACAAACTTTTAATACTACTTAAAATTTCTAATGAAAGCTCATATTTAAATAAATGTTACACTAGACCTAAGATTCATTTCTATTTACATTTAAAACCATTCTTTACCGCCACACTGTTCGACATAACTACTTCATTGAGAATATTAATCTCGAACTATTTTGACATCTACTGAAGATTTCTACTCTATTCTACGCCAATTTTCATCATTACCATCACACGTCGTGTCAATCACACATAGCACATCTAAATTCCTTTATTTAAGAATTCTTCATTAAAAGATGGCAGTGCTTCTGACATTTCTATCTAAGTCTCAGTTCTTATACATGCTTAACGATGAATATTCTAATGCGAAGAAAACACAAGAGTTATATTCATTGATGGATAATTGTAAACTTTATGAAGACTTTTATTTGATTCATGTACTCTAAAGTTTAAATTTGAGTTTCTTCAATACCAAAAATATATACAACAAAGTCACGTTGATAGTTTTCTTCTATAATATAATGAGAAGCTGCCTTAATGATAGTGCATTTTAAACAGCCTGAAAACATTCTACTTGGCTCACTTAGACAGTTATAGATTGCTATTGAAAATAGTGTCCTAAGATATAAAGCAGAAGATCGCTTTTAGAATGATTACATTACTTGTTCAATGCAACACTTGGTCTAATATTTATGGAAACTTTTCCAGAGTTCTATAAGTGACTAAAGTCATATACCCATTAGCAATAGCAACATTCCATCGATAGTGACCAAAATGTGTTCTTAAGGTGTGAATGATGTTCGATCAAAAGCGACCTACTGTCTTACCTATATCTAAATTTATTGAATCGACAAAACACATACAGAAGATCAGCTGTAAACTACACGTCAAAACAAACCTACTTACATAAAGACGAGTGGGTAGTATGAATCACATCGGTCAAAAGCAATGAACGATTTATAGTAAATTTAAGTTATGCCTGTCTTCGCGTATTGTATCCAGCCAAGCTTCTATAGGAATATGTGTATAATAGAAAAATCTAAGTCACTCAAGTAAAACGTCATATCATTGCCATATGTTACTTTTGCATTCTATTGCAGTTTTAGTACAAGCTCATTGCAATTATATCCAAGTATTACTAACCTACAAAGGATCTATATTCTTGTAATGAGAAATCTGTTACAAATTCTTTACAAGTTCTATTTGTTCTTATAGCATCACGATCGCACCAAATTCTAATCGTTTATAAAACCACTAAGAACTAAAGTTCGACCAAATTTCTCTGTTAACAATTTTAAAGTTTGCTTTAACTAGACCGGTTACCGCTCCTAATACCCAAAATATTTTCTTATTACCAAAACCTCGTGTCCCAGAAAGTCTAAACAACCTAGTACTTCAAACGTAACTAAGTTTCCTGGCATCCCTTTATACAATAGCTGCCTACGCCCAAAATTCTACTCTAAAGTCTATTTAAAAATCTCAAACTTTATAATTGGGAAAATCCAATCCAATTTTGTACAAAGCGAGCGTTTCAAGGCACAGCCTTCTACCGTCGCTTCACCGTCAAAATTCAACTAAAGAAGCTACCTTAGAAAGTTCGCGAAAGTTCGAGAAATGATTGTTCTTCAACACTTCACTTATAGTCCGAGGTGTGAGTAAGCGTTCGCTTACACCGCTTGCGGCTAGGGCACTACCACTCGCGGCTCTCTGTCGGACAGTAGTCGTCTCACCGACTGATGGTTGTTGCCGTCACTGCTTGAGATGTCGCTGGTGCTCACAACAGTGGGTTGTGAGAAGTTCTTGCATAGCACTAGTACCTGGAAAAGAATGGAGAGTTTAGTTTGTAAGTTAGACAGAACAGTCACAATTATTGTTAGTTTCATTGTCATTTGTAGTGGTCGCCTTTTCTCCAAACACACGAGTTCACCGTCCTTCTTTTGTATTTAAAAAAGGCAGCCTCTGCGCTTTTATTTCTACCAGTGGCACGGCAGAATTTAGCAATAATTTGAAAAATAAAGAAAGAAAGAAATATTTTATTTTAATGAAGCATTGCAACACACCATCAAAACAATTATAATGCAAAATTTGTGTGTAACAGTAACAAATATATTTATAAATTGATAATAATAAAAATAAAACTTATATACTATTATTTCATATATTATTATATATAATATAGAATACACATTTATACATGGAGCCCTTGCTGTTCAATGTGCGTCGCAGTGTTCATTAAAAAGAGATGTTGCTCAGCATAATGCTGTACCGCTTGCGATACAGCACTGATTTTCAGCAACACCTCAATAGTGATTATGAGCGTCTGATACAATCCAAATTAATACCATTAAACTACAAAAAAAGTACAGACTTTTTAATTATTACAGATAACAAGAAACACAGATTACAGATCAATTAAATAAATATACATGTCAATTTTTTATAGCTTCCGATACGAATTATAAATTAAATATTTTTATTATTGTAGATAAAACACACATAAAACAAATATGAGTATGATGTCAATAAGGAGTTAAATACTTTGTGAGTCAAACAAATTTTTGTCCCGTATGGGATTCGAACCCACAACACTGCGCGCAGTAGCAAATGCGTCACACCACACGAAAACCACTACGCCATCCGTTTAGTTTTTTACTTTGTCCTCTTGATTTAGGTAGTCATATTCAATTTCTACAGAGCTTCTACTTTATGCCACTCGGAAACATAAAATCATGATTGGTATGAGATAGGCAGAGAGAAACATTACATTTGAGGCTAAATTATAGTTATTTGTATAAAGCCCATTTACTAGTCGGTGTATAATTTCATACAGTATAATTATTTTAAACTACGTAGCGGTAAGTTGGTATAAACAGTTTTATAAAACTGTCGTATTACGTCTCTTCTTCTCCTTAGCCTTTATTATTCCCAAGTCACTTGGGGTCGGCTTTTCTAGTCTAACCGGGTTTGACTGGATATCAGTTTTTACACGGAGCGGCTGCCACCTGACCTCCGCAACCCGAAGGCTAACGGTACCCTAAGGCTAGACCAGTGGCAGGTACTGACTTTCCAAATAACGACTGCCATAGATGTTCATGGCAGCCGGGACCAACGGCTTAACGTGCTCTCCAAGGCACGGAGCAGGCGATAATTGTCAATCAATACGCACATAATTTCGAAAAGTCATATGACTTCCAAAAGTCAGAGGTGCGCAACGTGGGTTCGAACCCGAGACCGTCTGCATTGCAGTCTGTTGGTCTCCCCACTGAGCTATCGCTGCTATAAACTGTTGTATTACGTATCATTAAGTATATTATACGTGTGCTAGAAATTCGTAGTTATATGAATATTTTAGGATTGTAAGATAGAATTCTTTAAATTAATTTCTAAAAATATAATATATTTCATATATTCGCAGCCTGGCATGATTGACTCTTCATTACCAGGATCTCTATTATTGTGTTTGAAGAAGTTGAAGTTTAACTGTTTTATTATTATTATTGTAGAAGTGTAAAAACATTTGTAATGATTAAATTTTCTGCCTGTTTAAACAGGCAGAAAAGAAAAAGACGAGATTGATTAAAAAAAATGGATCTCTTATAAATTAAATAATGTCAAATGAGAATTAAATTTACAAAGACAATCATTCTACCTATTGAAAGAAAGAAAGAAAGAAATCATTCTTTATTGCCACAAAGAATTATGACTACATATTTTTCTTACAAAATATCACAATAATATAATATATAATAAAAAAGACAATTAAATAAAGAGTTCGTAAGTAAAAAATAGACACATTATGCTATTGTGGCAACAAATGCTCTCCATTCAGCATTGATGTTGCGATAAAACTGACGTGATATCGCAACGCTGATTTTCAATGGAGACCACCGCTACGCACGGACGTCAAGCCAGCTGCATACAATTTTACAACTAACAAAAAAGCAGCATTGCCGTCGACAAGCAGGATAGTGTTTCAAATAAAAGGCAAAATAACGGTTTTACCTACAATTTAGGTAGGTAGGCTGCACTTTAGTTACGTTGCATTAGTATTGCTTTTGCAGTACTAAGGGTACATAGACACGTCCACGAGCTAAGATTACATTTATCATCAGGAGCCTGGTAAGTCACCAAGCTGAATAAGTAGAACTTTTTCTGGCCAGATCCAGACATCCTGAAGAAAGGTCAGATTAAGAGTACTCTAAATCGATGACAGTGCAAAAGATATGCCAGGGTCGTACCAAGTGGTAGATTATTCTCTGCCCATTTTCTTAAAAAGCATAAATGTGTATGGAAATTAGACTTACCGTATACAAAACTGTGAAGACACCCATAGAAGCGCCGACCAGGACGTCCCACCAGTGATGCCGATGGTCCGTTATCCTGCTGAGACTGCACACCGCCGCGTACACTATGCAGAGGACTTGCAGCAGCGGCACTATCAGCACTGAGCGGTTGTGCCAGCTGAAGGCTCTCCTCTGGAGGTACCACTGGAAAGAAAGACAAGATTAGTTGATTGTTAAACGTACAAGATTTATTTCAGAATTTGGCAATATATACAAATAAATAAAATTGAAGTTTCTATTTGTAATATCAAAATAACAGCTTTTTACTAAATACATATGAAAGTATATACGGTAATTTATTATAACAAATATTATAAAACATTTGAGGCGCTCATAGCCAGTTGCGCTCACTGGTCGGTAAACGATTAGCGAGGTTAAGCAACGTTGGGTGCGGTCAGTCTATAGATGGGTGATCGTGGCGGTAAGTCCCGTGTTTGAGGAGTGGCTGGAGAGGCGCCATGGCGCCCTCACCTTCCAGCTGACACAGGTAATGACTGGCCACGGTTGTTTTGGCCAGTTCCTGTGTCGTATACGCCGGCAAGAGACGCCCGGTTGTCACCACTGCGGCGACTGCCGCGACGTTGTTGAGGACACGGCGCTGCACACTTTGGCGGTTTGCCCCGCCTGGGCATCGCAGCGCTGTGAGTTGATCGCGGCAGTCGGATTGGTTGCTCTCTCGCTCCCGGCCGTAGTTCAGTCTATGGTCCGGAGTGAGAGGTTGTGGAACGCCGTCGCCTCCTTTTGTGAGGAAGTCATTTCCATCAAGGAGGCGGCGGAGCGGGAGAGGGAGCGTTTGAACCCTCTCCCAACCACAGAGCCGGGGGCCGGAGGGCGCGAGACGACCTCCAGCCACCCTGAGGTTTGACCTGGGGGTGGCGGGCTTTGTGGGCCTGCCCGCCATCCGTTCAGCACCAGGTCCGAGAGGCGGCGTGCGTGTTCCCACGCGCGCCTCTGTGTCGAGTCCGTCTCCCCTCTAGGAAGGACAGTAGGGATATTATTGTGAGAAGTGCCTTTGGGTAGGTCTTTTGCGTAGTGGCCTGCCGTTTCATACGGCGGGCCGAAACCTCGGCGGGGTCGCGACCGCATGCGAAAGTGATTCGCGCGGCCCCGTCGATAGTGGTTTTGTCGAGGAACACCGTGGTAGGTTTAGTCGGTATTCCGGGAGGTCCTTTATCTTTTCAACATCTTATTTTACCCCGGCGAGTCCGACATAACCCCTCCGCCCGCCCCCGCGGAGGGGTATGCGTCATGCATTCCCTCACGTAAAAAAAAAAAATTGATGGGTGATCGCTTTGTGGTATTTCATCTGAGCGTCGTAAAAAGTCTATCCCGGTTGTTGCCAAATTGACAGCAGTCGTTAAGCCATGTCAGAGGACGGGCGGTTTGAACAACTCTTGACAACAGGTTGACCACTAACCACACGAAAAGAAAGAAGAAAGAGGATTATAACAAACATAATTTTAAAATGTTTCTCTGTCTGTTTGAACCGGCTAATATCTGAAACGGCTGGACTGATTTAGACGCTTTTACGACATTTAGCTGGTTGATTGCTGATGTTATAATAAGTACCGCGTATTACCGCGATAAAGAAATTAAAACGTTTTTTAAATTCCACGCGGACGTAAATGCGGGTGACAGCTAGTTCTATAATAAGTGTCCGTTTTACTGCCCTTTGATGGTAATCAAAGGGCAGTAATAATAATAATAATATTCTACCACATACACACAACACCATCTAGCCCAAACTAAGCAGAGCTTGTATTATGGGTACTAGACAATGGATAAACATAGGTACATATATTCATTTGTTTTTGTAAGTACATGCATATTATACATAGAAACACCCAGACCAAGACAAACATCCATGTTCATGCACACAAATGTTTGACTTGTGCGGGAATCGAACCGCGCGAGGCGTGGCAATCGGTTACACTAACCACTATGCCATCGAGGCCGACAACGGACACGGTTGGTCCACTGGTTTAAAAGTTAATGTTGCACCTGCTTATGCCTCATATCTGGTAAGTTCGATTTTTAGAGACAAGAACATTTGTGATCCATATTTCGGAGTCTGTGTCCTCATTAGAGTCGATCTTTCAATGTTTTTATAGTTCTACGCGACTACAAAATGAGTCATGTGCTGCCGTTATTACACGTACTTCGGCTCCGGCTTCGTCATCCAGGAATTATACTTATTTTGTTCTGTTTGCTTGGTTTATAATATGGTGGTATTACTCGACTAACTTTAAAATAGAATCACTTCTGAAATCGCAGCAAAATTTTACATACGCTGGCTTCTACGGCCTTAGATAATTAAATATACTTTGACAGCGCGACTAAAACGAAGAATATAAAATCCACTTACTGCTAAAAACAATCCACAGTATATGGAGAGTGACGCATGCGCAGATGGGAAGCTGCGACTGGAGTCAATCTGCAGGTACCGCGAGTACTTCGTCGAAGTACATCTGTAGCTGCTCACGTACTCAGAGCTATAGGAACAAGTCATACTGGTTAAAATTTGTAACAATACTGATCCAAAATACTAGGCATAGCATATGCAATGATTGGCTATTGACTCGGCCAATGTTTGCTCGAAGGTAGGACGACATTGAGATGTATTTGGTCCAAGACACACATTTCATCAAATATTTGACGGTAAAATAAGAATTCCATGATAAGCAGATGAAAATTCATCAAGATCGGGACAAATGGAATACGCCTCTAAAGGCTGCAAGTTACAACCCTTTTGATATTATATTCTATTTGTGGAAATATGAAAGGCAAGATGGAAAGAATATGTTGCCTCAAGGAATCTTAGCATGAGTGACCATGAACAAAGAGTTTCTGGTACTTATTGAACGAGTAAGTTTTGGTTTTAGTCTCTAGCCAGATACCAGATAACTATTTATATTACCGTAACCAGATTACTATAGGCAGATCACTGTATCCAGGTCACTATATCCAGATCATTGTATCCAGGTCTCTGTATTTAAAGCACTTTACCCATATCACTACAACCAGATTAGTGTAGCCAAATCACTGCAGTTAGATCACCGTAAGCAAATCACTTTAACCAGATGTTAAAAGTAAAAACTACCCTCAAAACTCCCTAAATTATAAAATAAATTTAACAACTGCGTTGATGGTGCAGCGGTAGAGAATGTGACTGCAAATACTGTGCATGAGGTCTTGGGTTCCATTCACGACCCGGATATAGTGTTATTGGGTTATTCTGCCAAGAAATTCTTAGCAGAAGCACCGGGTCTGGAACTGTGCCCGGTAGCCGGCAATTGGCCCACCTCCTGTCAATGCCTCACCCATGGAGGATTTACATAGAATTGAGACTATGTATGTTTGGATCTACAAAATCTGCGCACGGACACCAGTGTCCCAAGACGACGCTTCTATCAATAATTCTCATTATGGTTAAGATGAGAGATTAAAATACTTACTCATTACAAGTACTGGCTTTATCCGGCTGACATAAGTCGAAGAAGGTGGGTCTCGGAGACCCCACCACGCACTTGACGACCTCCAATATAGTGAAATTGACGATGGACCCGTAGATGTAGTCTCTGTATATGAGCGCTGCGGACTTGGCGCTGCTGATGTACTTGCTCTTCTTTAGACTGTACTCATCTGCTTGCTGGAGGGTTGTTTCCACTGCCCATAACTGAAAGAAGAATTTTTGTTAGTGGCAATCATATAATACTTTAGCATGTCATAGGGAACGACCAGGGATCATACCCTAGACACACACGACGGTAAGCGCAACCTAATGCCATTGGACTAACCGAGGTAGTCCTGCCTGAAATTGTGCTGAGTATATAGGGACAAGTTCATCAATTTTCAATGAGACTAAAATAAAACTGTTGAAATGTGGGTTATTCATATCCAAATTAACTTAATTTAATCGTATTTACGAACAGGCAAAAATGGCACAAGTCCATACGACCATCCTGATATTTACATTACGGCTTGACTTAACACTCACCAATGTCATAAATAAAACATCAATCTTAAGTTAAACAAAACGCACCTGTGCACACCATTGATTGGGGCCACCATACTTCCAAGCGATTCAAAGAGATCTGTCATTACCATAACATCCGTTTTAAGTACTCACTACCGTGCTTCTGCACCTAACCTATATCGCTCATTTCAGTAAGTTAGCTTATAATATTAAGCTTTGAATGCTTGCAACTTTAGAGGAAAGACTCGCCCGTTGATCATAATAATAAGTATATAATAATATCAGCCCTTAAAAGGCCCGTGCCCAGCAGTAGGACAGCTTATATACAAGCTGTCCTACTTCTGGGCACGGGCCTTTTCTGATTATGAGAAGCGTAAGGCGCATACATTCTATAACATCTATATATATATAAAACTCTTCCGTTACTGACAGACAACGCACAGCCGAAACTACTGAACGCAAGAAGCTGAAATTTGGCATGTATGTTCCTTGGAGAGTGTAGGGGAGCACTACGAGAGGATTTTTGGAAATTCCACCCTGAAGTGGGTGAAAGGAGTGAAACCCGATATTCACACGGGAACGGGACTTACGCGGGTGAAACCGCGGTAAAACTACTAGTTATGTATAATTTCCACACATGCAGGTTGCCTCACGATGTTTTCCTTTATTTTATTTTATTTATATTTTACAATTTTAGGAAAACTTGCAGATAAATAAGTATCATAGACAGATTTGATACGAAAAAAGAAAGCCAATTAAAAGTTTTTACGGATAGACTATACAGATAGATTTACCGTTAAAAGAAGCGATAATTAGCTATTTCATACGCACATAACTTCAAAAGTCAAAGGTGCCTTAAGATCGAACTCGAGACCTCTGCGTGGCTGTCCAGCGTTGTCCCACTATCGCTGTTATAAAGATATTAGAATTATATCAGTCCTTTATTAAACTTTCCTACTACTGGGCATGGGCCTCTTCTCAGTGTGGGAAGTTTTAGGCCAAAGTCCACCACGCTGGCCCAGTCCGTCTTGGCAGATTACACATGTGTTCAAGAACATTATGGAGAAATCTCAGACATGCAGGTTTCCTTTACCGTTAAAGCGAATGATAATTAAATATTTAATTTAGTATTTAAATATATGTATATTAGAATAGGAATATAATAGAAAGTATCCTCCTCCTCAGCCTATTTAAGTCCACTGCTGGACATAGGCCTCTTAAAAAAGGAGGTATTGGTCTACTATGCCACGCTGGCCAGACGAATTGGGGCCGACTAAGGGAGTATTCCAAGTAGAGAATACCACTGCTAAGAGTGAGACTACTTAAAAACTACGACACCCACGGGATGAAATGGAATGGTGAGGTCTGTATTCTAATCCGTCACCAAACGGAAAGTGGAAAGTATACTTACAAGTAAATAAGGCATGATGACAGTGATGGCTGCCACCAGCGATATGGAGAAGGTGTCTCCAGTGTGAGGGTACGAGAGAGCTGGGTCGTTGCACATGAAGCCGCCGCGTCGGCTTGGCAGCGCACCCACTTCCAACAGTATACATACTGCACCAACTGTTGACAAAAGATAAATATATTATTATGTTAGTATTTTAATACCGAATGCTGGCTGGATATGCCTAACTGAAATGGTAAACTTGGGTCAAGTGGAAAGTGACATGAGATTTACAAAGAGATGCTCTTAAATCTGTGAGCCTCTCGGACATCTCTGGAATTTGTGTTTTGGTTTAACCTTTGTTCAGTCTTCGGCAACAGAGGGATTACCGCCGTCTTTACTTACATCTACACTGAAAGTGCTAATCTATATATATAAAATAATTAGCTTAAAAATTAGTAAAGTTTAATAGTAGTCGTTTCTAAATTATGTAAAAATGTGTCAAATCTCCTCCCTAGCCTTTATTATTCCCAAGTCACTTGGGGTCGGCTTTTCTAGTCGAACCGGATTTGACTGGATATCAGTTTTTACACGGAGCGGCTGCCACCTGACCTCCGCAACCCGAAGGCTAACGATACCCTAAGGCTAGACCAGTGTCAGGATATTAGAGGGTACTGACTTTCCCAATAACGACTGCCATAGATGTTCATAGCAGCCGGGACCGACGGCTTAACGTGCTCTCCGAGGCACGGAGCAGGCGATAATTGTCAATCAATACGCACATAATTTTGAAAAGTCATATAACTTCCGAAAGTCAGAGGTGCGCGACGTGGGTTCAAACCCGAGACCCTCTGCATTGCAGTCTGTTGGTCTCCCCACTGAGCTATCGCTGCTACTTAAAAATGTAGTAGTGTAACAATTTTCAAAATTTTGTAATAAAGTGTCAAATAAACAACGCGATAAAATCCGTATATAGCAGTTTAATTTCAATGAATACTATTCGCGTAAAAAGAAGACAATATTACTTAAAAATGTGTCAAATAAACAACGCGATAAAATCCGTATATAGTAGTTTAATTTCAATGAATAATATTTGCGTAAACAGAAGACAATACGATGTTTATCGTCAACAAACAAATATGAATAAGCATCTCGATGCATATTTAACTATTCCGTTCAAGAGTTATTTAGAAACATCTAGAATGAGTGATAACGTCGAATACTGCAATGTTGATAACCTTATCAGGTACATAGCATGGTTGTATTTTACCTTCTTTGTAGGTACCCGGAAAGCTTACCTTAAAGCACCTATGTAAATTATGTACATAATTATATTGCCTTCGTTAAAATATTTTCAATTACGTTATCTTTATGATCGTAGATTAATAGCAGTGATAGCTTTAAGTGAACTCTTAGGTTCTAGCTCGAGGCGAACAGTTCTTACTAGTTATAACCATAAGTATATTATTATAAAATCAGTTACCTCTTGCTTTAATGCTTAAGGGTTATACGCGCTACTATTAGCAGTGGCGATTGGCGATATTGCGATTGCATCGCGTCGCGATTTTGCGAATACATCGCGACTTGTTTGCGCGATTCCGCATTCGATACTATGGTACGAAAGACGCGGCTTTTAGTGATTCTATGACGCATTTCTTAGCGTATCTTAGTAGTATTATTCTGGCTTATTCTCGTTGAGTATTTACTTGCACTGCACATATTATGTAGATAGTAGGTACACTTGGAATTAATTTTTAAGATTACTAGCGTAATGGATTGCAAGCTTAGCTTAGCAAGAATACTAGCAAAGTATTCTTGTAAAGATAAGCCAAGCTAATATGATTGTGTTAAAAATAGATTGACGTCCGTGCTGCAATCGCAGGCCTGATGCATAAGCAATGAGCAAATTTCGTTTTACTGAGTAAGTATATTAATAAAATAAAATAACGAAGTCTGGACAGAATAAATTATAAATTTTAAACCTATTGTTATGCTACGACTGACATTCTAGATTGTGCGGAATGACATGAGAGTCATGACATTGAGCATCTCAAGAGCGAGTAAATCGCTGCTTGTTCACACTGAAAGTAGCATGCTTTCCTAAAGAAAGTTTGTAGTAAAACTTTCTACATCTAAAAGATATTAATAATTTTCTTAAAGATATGAATCTCATATCTCGCACTGAGCCAGGGTATAAGACTCTGGACTCTGTCACTCAAATGAATTGAGGACCAGTTAAGCAAAATACGTAGAAGATAAGTCTTGTGTGGCAGATCATAATTTTTAACATATAAATTATTGGTCGTAGAGACGGTAATGACTTTAATGATGAATTGATTGACAATTTAAGTTATAGACGGTAAGTTAAGCCGTCGGTCCCGGCAGCCATGAACATCTATGGCAGTCGTAATTGGGAAAGTCAGTGCCCTCTAATATCCTGACACTGGTCTAGCCTTAGGGTACCGTTAGCCTTCGGGTTGCGGAGGTCAGGTGGCAGCCGCTCCGTGTAAAAACTGATATCCAGTCAAATCCGGTTAGACCAGAAAAAAAGCTGACCGCAAGTGACTTGGGAATAATAAAGGCTAAGAGAGTAATGACTTCATATGTTTTCCGCTACAGCTGTTTGTCTACGGCTTTAGTTTTTAATTTCCCATCAAATATGACTCGAAGCAAAATTGCGGAACATCAGTCTCAAACACTTTCTATGCACACAGAGCGGATAAACAACTGTAATTATCTTCACAATCTAATCTCTTAGGTCCGACTCAAAACGTTTGTTGCCCAGATAACTGTAGTAATTATCTTAAAGGCGAGTTTTCTTTTGCGCGTATACATACAAGGTAGAGCGTTTCAGCCAAATAAACTTGTATGGTGATACTACGGGCATTTTCTGTTAGTAGGGAGAACTGAAGATATATCTACCATGCATTTCTTGAAAACTTGTTATTTCGTTCACGTGAAGTTAAAGAAGCCATTTTGTCTTGTTCATGCATATGCCATAACAACGCAACGCTATATGCTAAAGCGGTAGGTCCTCTGTAAACTTTGTACGCCCTGGCATTGCAAAACGGCACATTGCCAAGCTTGGCAAAGAACAACCTCTTATGTAGCAAGCAGCTATAGGTAACAGATACCTTTTACCATCAAGTCAACCATTTTATTAACGTTATAAAGAAACAGGCAAACGGTGCTCGACAGACAATATTGACTGATGTCAACAACATAGAGGAACTCCACATCAATCTATGACAACATGCCTTAAGATGTATTTTATTTAAAAGTTTGAAAAATGGCGGTTGAATGGTGTCATGTCATCCGTATTTTGTTTCTGCTTGTTTAAGTCTCCGATTCTCTATTTCTATTATATCTATTGATATATTTGATATATTTGATATATCCATAGATAAATCTACTATATTTTTCGCTTTAAAATGTTCTTATGTGGTTATATTTACCACCCTCATTCCTTTCTTTATATTCCATCTTTACTTGATTCCTAGTACTGTAAGTGTTCATGGTCTGCAGAAACCCCTTACCATCAGACAGATATATGTTTGTTTTCTAGCTCGGTTGTGTAAAACAGAGGGTTTTTTCTTATTTATAAAAAACAACTCCCGCACTAGGAATAATTCCTGTGTCGCGGGGGACTTTACAAACGTTGAAATAACGGACACAAAGAACATCCAGACTCGGCCCAACCATTTTTGGATCACACAAAGTTTTGTCCCGTGTAGGGATCGTATCCACAACACTCGGCGCGGCGGCAGTTTTTCTTCTTCTTTTCGAGTCAATGCTCTTGTTCCCTTTTGCGGTCAAATGGTCTCGGCCAGAAGTGGCGATGTTGAGGTCGGCTCTTGTGCAGGATCTAGGACATGCTGGACAGGTCAGTAGGTGCATCATTGTTTAACTCGGTGCACCACGGTCGCAGTGAGTTTGGGACTGACCCAATATTCCCCATCTACATAATTATGTTTGCACCGTCCCACTTGCGCTCGCAGTCTATTTAGACACTTCCACACATGCCAGGGTTGGTCGTTTCTCGGTGGGAGAGTTTCTTTGGGGTCCAGGAGGTCAGGCGGTGGTGGATGCCTGGATTTCCAGAGCTCTATCCTTTTTTTCGGTGGGTCGGTCTGTAGAGGCTGCGTACAACAAACAAAGCTCTTGCGGCTCCTGAGTCGGGCCTCAGCCATCCTGTAGTCGTGTAGGGGATGTCGAGAGTGAGCTTCTTGTTTAGATTTTTAAGGCGGCGGCGGCAGCAGTGGAGATGCTATTACTTAAACCAATACGCCATCCGTGCAGGTTTGTTTGTATTCTTAGAAGGAAATATTTTTGACAAAATTAATAAACTTTCTTGAATAGCAATTGGTTTTATTCTATTCACGGACAGTTCCAAAATACGTTTATGCTAAGCGAAAACAATAGGCTAACCTATTCAAATGAAATGCAATATGATAACCTAGGATGAAACATATTTTATGACATCGACAGTTAATCTATTTACAACTATAAAACTTGAATCAACAATCATTCAAAAGCCATCACAGATTGTTTACAGAAATCAATAGACATCTTCTATGAGTAGTAGATGACATTAAAATTTACGATCAGCAATTACGTTTGATTAATTGCATATTCAACGCTAATGCTTAACCCTGAACCGTTACAAGCGTGATAATAAAACCTTTACAAAAGATGTGTATTGTCAACGCTTGCATCGCGTCGCGTCTTGAGAATGCAGGTGAGGAATTAGGACAAGTTATAAATGCTAGACGGCGCCAGTTCTTGTTTGTTTGTATTCATAATACGAATGATTTAACACATATGAATGTTTAAATTTACATCGTTATGTTGACAACGGGTCAATCGGGAAGTCTTGCTTTTTTACGCGCTGAAAGGAAAGGAATTGGCGAGGTTATTATGTGAGACTCTGGTATACTTGTATACTCACTTATCGAGCGAAACGCTGTAATGGTTTAAGTACGCTTACGCCGATTTATATAAGGTGTTACTGCCTTCACCAAGTATTTGGCAAAGGAGGGTTCACATTCTGAGAACAAGCCCGTGCATATCAGAGTGTCAGTTTATATACAGACATTTAATATTATTATATTAAATCACATTTATTATTTTTGACATCGTATGGTCATGGCGATAGCAGAAAGATTAAGAAGCAAAATTTTATAATAAGTGACTGAAAACCAGCCAGTTATTAAAAAAGCGGCAAATCAGATCTACTAGTAAGGTAATTACATTACTTGCCGATTTGATAACATAAAAACCAAGGGATTTTGTACTCTCTAGTAAAACAAAAAAAAAAGAACGCTTATTAGAGTCATCTCTTTAAGAATGAGCCTAAAATATTACAGACAGTTTAAAGCTCTAAGGAAAAGCCTGTGATGTGTACGGTTAGCTAAAAACATAACATTTGTTACACGTAAAACAACAGCTACCTTAAATCTAGTCTTTGTACGTGCCTTCATTTACGCAGACGCAGATTATAAGCAACGGGTTCTACAGTATTTGACCTAGATAACGCACTAAAAGCACCATATTGAGAATGAGAGTGAGAGTGGAAGTTTGTTGACGGCTATCAGCTATTAGCCTCACCCATATGGCTGTCAAGATATATACCCATGTAGCTGGCTGGCTAAATGGCAAATTCGATAATACTGGGCTAATTGATTAAATCATTCAATCGTGGGGAGAAAGTGCTATCTATTTTGGTTTTGACATTTAACCTTATTAACTCATCTATCAATGCCTGCCTCTGTGGCGCAACCGTAGTGTATACTGCTGTACATCAAGGTCTTAGTGTCGATTCAGGCAAAGTGTTCAGTAGCAGAACAGTGTCCGAAATTATGGTAAACGGCAATAAAATTGCCCCTATTAGGTGGGATCTAAAAGTGGCAGATTGTGGTAGTATATTAATTTATTTATTGTTAATTACAACGGATAAAGAAACCAATTACAATAATTAACATAGATTACATACTGATTACGAATATTACATGAATTAAATACAAAAACATCGCTAATAAAAATAATTTACATAAAAATTTAAAATAATAACTATACGGCGTCGTGGATTCTTATACACCTCTGCCTACCCTTTCGGGTGTATAGGCTCTCGCCTATACTACTATACTACTGGCGATATATTATGTTTAGAATGATTGTATAGAGAACTGTTTTTAAAAGATTTTCTTGACTCCCCCGTGGGTCACGGACGCGCAACGACGTCAACGTCCATGACTCCACCGTAGAAGACATGGGCGTTTCAGAGGTTAAGTGATCACGTCTGCCAACATGCCAATTGCTGATTCGATACTCATACGAGATTAAAACTTGTATGTGTCTGAGTATTGTCTTGTCTGAGTGTCCTGTATGTCCGTTGTGTAAATGTTTGTAAAGTCCCTCACGAGGCCACACAGGAATTATTCCTAGTGCAGACCCGTGTCCTACAGTGGGATAGTTTGTAAGGCAAGAATTAAATGTATTATTGGTAAATCTAAGTCAAATATTTCGCAAACTTAGCAACTTAACATATAATGTAAACCGTCCGGATGCAATTTATTAATGTCAGCTTTAGTGTTTCCACGTTCGCTGACAACCGGTCTTGTCTAACATTTAGTCGGTACATTACGAGCTCAACTATTTACAATGACATAACGCAATAATTTGTAACTAACATGACACTGTCTCGGTGGCGCAGCGGTAGTGAGTGCGACTACTGTGCATGATGTTTCGGGTTTGATGCCCAGGCCGCGCAGTATTATCAAGCTTTTCTGTCAAGAAATTCTCGGCGGTTTGGCGTCTATGACTATGAATGGTAGAATGCGATAAGCTCGCTACCTATAACGTGGGACCTAAAATCGATAGCTGGCAAAATGCGTGTAGCTCTTCGGGAATATAGTCGTGAGACAATGTATGTATGTAATGCATCTTTGTTTGCATAGCCGTAACAGTATTTAAAGACAGATGCCAAATTCAAAGAAATATGTTTTGCCAAAATTTAATAATTTGTCATGTCGTCCTCTTGCCCTGGTCCCAATTTATTTGGGGTCGGAGCAGTATGTCCTTCGCTTCCATACTTCTCTGTCACCCGTCATCTGATCATTAACCCCTTTCCCTTTCATATCCATCCTCACACAGTCCATCCATCTTTTCCTTGGCCTTCCTCTCCCTTTTCGTCCCTCTACCCTCATATCCATCACTTGCTTACCTACATACGTATCATATCTTCGCATAACATGTCCAAAAATTTAATAATTTGTATGGAACTAAAATATGCCGATACATACTTTCTAAGATCTTAAATGGTTTACCAGAAGATATAGTTAATAAATATGTAACAAAGCAGCCGTATAAAACCTCGCTAAAAAGATATTTGTTAAATAACATTGATATATTCCTACTGTCATTGTGATTTATTAATAAGTACGAATTGTAATTTTTTAATTATATAACATATGAATTCTCACTGGCATAAAAATCCTAGTGGTTGAAGCGTGTGGTCTGAGCCATGATATTATCACTGTAAATTTTCAGGCAATAAAAAAAAACAATAATTTGTACCAAACATGACAGTAGCGCATTGGTAATGAATGCGACTTCTGTATAGTCTCGGATCGTTCTCGGAAATTTTCTATTAGAAAATACTTCGTAGCAGTACAGAGATGGCGTTAATATCTTTAGCGTGCTTAAATCCATAACTGGCGAAATCTGGGTGTAAAGCACCTCTGCCTACCTCTAACGAGATAATAAGGCGTGATACTATGTATGAAATACGCAGAGCTTAAACGACTAATCGACTTTTAATGATATGGTAATGACAATGTGTTTGAAATTCTTGTTTATTTATTTACTTGTTGCGTTGTCTATGGTATGATTTTGTTTGTTTACTAATTGTGAAGATTCTATTAGTATTTATAGCCTGCCAGACTGTTGGACGCCTAAGTTTTAATGTCTGCATAGATTACGAAATGATTGGTCGTCTCGCCGCTATCTTTTTGTTGATCTCATACATACTTATTATATGCAGTTCCTTTTAATATGATAATACTTTACTTTGTAGCCCAATAACAGCTATTATAAAAAAAACAGCTCGCATAAATGCATATCTTGAAAAAAAAAATCTTATAATTTATAAATACTTTCAAAAGAGGTAATAAATTTTAAAAAGACAGTTCAAAAGTAGATATTATTTATTTAAAAAAGCTGTTTATTAGTAGTTCCAAATTTAAAAAAGTAAGCTCGTATCTGTTCGAATTTCAAAAAAGCAGGTCGAATTATACTTATGTAAGTACTAGATGTGCCCGCGGTTTCACCGGCGTTTATAATTACTGCGCCGCCCCCGTGGGTCGTGACGTGATGATGTATAGCCTATAGCCTTCCTTGATAAATGAGCTATCCAACAGTAAAATATTTTTTCAATTCAGCCCAGTACTTCCTGAGATTAGCGCGTTAAAACTACCAAAAAACCTCTTCAGCTTTATAATATAAGTAAGTATAGATTATACGTTTTATTGTCATGTCATTAAATATAATTTAAGATAGAACTTTGAAAGAATTTGAAAGAAAAAAAGAAAGAATTTTGACTTTTAATTGAAAATTAGCTCTAGTAGATGACTGTTCTGATGGCGTAGTAGTTAAAATGGTCGCCTCGTCACTGTCACTACGCCGGTTGTGGGTTCGAATCCCACACAGGACAAATCTTTGTGTGATCCACAAATGGTGGTACCGAGTCTGGTTGTTCTTTGTGTCTGTTGTTTGAATGTTTGTAAAGTCCCCCCTTTATTTATTCCCAAATTTATTTCTAGTGCGGGAGTTGTACTTAAAAAAACAAAAGAGTTCATTTTCTCGAAGGCCCTTTATGTGTTGGCCTCATAAAAATATAAGGCTTATAACATCAATAAAAACATAAGATGTAAAAAAACTGACTTCCAAAAAGTACTCTGGGTATTTTATCCCATTATCATATACATATTTAAATTACGAGTACTGATTCACAGAATCTTGAATCATTCATTTTAAAATCATAAACAGTCAGTAAATATAATTTTTAATATACCTTCCGACCGTAAAACTACAAAAATATTTAAACTTAATAATGTGCTTGTCATGGACAATATACGTTATGGTTTTATAGAGCATAAACTTGTCAATGGTAACAATGCGATAATGAGTGTGTATGTGGAAAAAGGTTTAATGTTTTAACGGGACCCGCTGCGCGTTGCTTCATTATTTATAATGACAATAAATTATTTTGATGATTGTGAATGATTATGAAGTTCATACTTAATAATAAATTTAAACAGTTAAGGTGCCTCAATAAGGCAGCTTTAGAAAATGCATCTGGCACGCATAAGGTCCCTAGTTCGATTGCCGGACAAAGTATTTTTAGAGATTTTTGACAAGAAATCCTAGCAGCATGGCATCTGTAATTGTGATAAACCAACCGCTATTACCTGGTACTGAAAAACCGAATAACGCTGACTGATCCGGGAGCCGAACTTGCTACCTTACATAACACGCAAACATATGCCACGCGTTCAACGACACAAAATACTGTCATAAAAACATTTCAAATTAAATTTATTATTTAATTCGTTTCTCATTTTACAATAATAATTTGCATAATTAATCACGTACATTCCGTTCCCAGGTATCGAACCCACAACACCTCATTTACCACCACATCTCAAACGACTTGATTGATCGTACCTACGATCGACCCTAAGACCGTATTTATCGTAGGCCGCCATGACTCATAACCAGGTGGTAAATTCATTATCTACTAACGATCACCGATACAAATCTCTAATTTGACAGCTGCTGAGACGGTCTGATGATGTATTGCCTTATGTTACATTAGACTGGACCACACTACATCACTGTAATGGTGTAGTGTGTTTAAGGTGTCGAATGGCTACTGCCTCTGCACTAAGTGTTGTGGGTTCGATACCCACACGGGACAAAAATGGTGTGTTCCACAAATAGTTGCGCCGACCTAAGTATTTTTGTGTTGAAATTAAACTGCTATATATATGCTATGCTATACTGCTATGCTATATATATATGCTATGCTATAATGCTGCTTATTAAATTATTAGTAAACTATTTAGATTTAATTTATTTTTACACTTTCCCCGACGTTTCGGTTGCTTTTCAGCAGCCATGGTCACGGGGAGACTAAGATGGCAGTTGTCTCAATGTTCCAGTGTAGTTATTTCAAAGTACCCGAACATAATTTAATCATTGGTGTTTCTATTTACGCAGAATGAGCTCAAAGTATCATGAAGTCTAGCTGTGGTTTGCTTCTTCTTGGGTTTGACTATTTGTATTACTGGATCCCAAGCTGGTGGTACATTTCAGCATGAATGGGCCGGCTCGACCGGGGAAGGACTACCCTCTCACAGAATATCGACGTGAAATAGCAGTATTCCTACTGTTGTGTTTCGTTCTGTGAGTGAGAGTGCCGGAGGCCCAATTACTCTCTTGCCCCCCTTCCCGCTCCTTCTCCTTCCCACTTCCTTTCCTAAAGGATCGGCAACGCGCAAGTGATGCCTCTGGTGTTGCAGGCGTCCATAGACTACGGTGACCACTTACTATCAAGTGGGCCGTATGCTTGTTTGCCACATAAGTTATATGAAAAAAATAAAGCTAATTAATTTGTATATTTTTGTTTGAACGCGTTAATATCTTGATGAAATCTTAAATGCATTTATTTTGCTCAAGTATTGGTTTTCCAATTTGAAAGGTACCTATATAGGTACATAACATCAAGCTAAGAGCCATGGTAGTCCGAGGAGTAGTACTTAACAAAAAACGTAGGAAAAACTCCAGAAAACAGCTAGTTTTTAAATAAAGTAACCTTTTATATTCTGCTGTACGATTCTCTAATGATGGACCGATACTACACATGTAATGTGTAGGAACATAAATTAACTTTCCAAGACCTTTGTTATGGTTTATTGAAAGCCGTTAAACTCTAGAGATGCTAGCACAATAATAATAATTTATTATAATAATAAAGAATTATTATTGTGTTAGTGTGTCGGTGCCTTAACCGGGTCGAGCATTTCCTTTCGTTCTACTTAGAAGAAGTATCTTCACGTCTTATATCAAAGTGGGGTAGACAGATACCTGCATTACTCTTATGAGAAACAGAATATAGAACAATAAACTATTTTTGTAAATATTTAGTATTATATTTATTAGTATTTTATAATTACGTAATCTTTTTAATACAATAATATTGTCTTCTGTTTACGCGAATGTTACTCATTGAAATTAAACTAATATATACGGATTTTATCGTATTGTTTATTTTACACTTTATTACATAATTTAGAAACTGTTACACTACTACTAGATACTATTAAATTTTATTTTATTTTATTAAAACTATTTATATTTAAGTTTACACTTTCCCCAACGTTACGGTTGCTTTTTTCACGAGGAGACTAATATAGCAGTTGTTTCAATGTTCCAGTGTAGTTATTTCAAAGTACCCGAACATAATTTAATCATTGGTGTTTCTATTTACGTAGAATGAGCTCAGAGTATCATGAAGTCTACACATCTATTAACATTTATTTATTTATTTATTTATAACATACTCACATATACCATTACAGATTTACCAATACGATATACGCAGACAATAATTTTATGCTTAAATGTACTAAACTAATTATTATAACTATTACTACCTATAACTAAGCACATGACAAGTAACCTTAGAGAGTTCGCTCAATGAACATGTAAATATGTCGACAACATCAGACACCGCGTTGAGCGCGCGCAACGCACGCGTGAGCGGCGCCCTTTGAAGCAGGTTGGTGCGCGCGCGAGGCACAGCAAGGAGCTCGGGCCTCCGTCGTCGTCGCACGTAATCATTCGGAACACATAGGTTAATCTGAGATAAAATAGGTGGATATTGTATCCCACCACGTAATACCTTAAACAAATAAATGACTAGTGCAGCTTCACGCCTTAATTCTAATTTATGATATCCTACCATACCGAGGACAAATAATTATATGATGATATAATGAATGATGATAATACATACATAGTCCACGGCTAGAAATGTTTACAAAATCCGTATATAGTAGTTTAATTTCAATGACTTTTTTAATACGTTTGTAAATATATATAAGAATGATTAGTTTTAAAATGTATAATGTAAATATATAGTAAATGTTATATTATTGAAATAAATAATATTTTGTATAGATGTATCATAATACATAACATAATTCACTAGTAAGTTGATCTGTGTTCTCGCCATATTTACAGAGATAATTACATTACTTATTCTAAACAGGACTTAATAATAAATATTTTCAAGAAAATATTTTATTTAAGATATTGAATAAAGCACATCCTTACACAAATAAACTTGTATGCAACGATTCTTTGATGCTATTTAGCAAACGTCACCAAACTACAATAGAAAGGTTATATAAATATTCAATTTGTTACACAATTACGCGTGAAAATTTATGTAACAATCGCCAAAAAAATATATTTTTTTATCTGATGTACTTTACAGACATACATACGATTAATGGATACAAAACAGTATTTGTTAATCACACAGAATGAAATCGCGTTTATGGTTACTGCGCTGCCCCCGTGGGTCGTAGCGTGATGTTATATCGCCTATAACCTTCATCGATAAATAGGCTACCCAACACTAAAATAATTTGCAATTCGGACCAGTAGTTCCTGAGATTAAGCGTTCAACCAAACAAACTCTTCAGCTTTATAATATTAGTATAGATGGTGAATTAATTATTATAAAATAATGAATTCAAGTGAACATAGATATTTATTACAATTGATCTATTTGCGGTTTTACAATTACCAACACAGGTGTTAAACCGCGCGTAACACAATATCACAATTATTGTATTTAATTACGATAGTAATTAGGTCAAATTGCACACATATTGCATGTCTTCGTTGTTCAATGCGTGTGTGGCGCAGCGGCTGTGAATACGACTTATGTGTATCATCGGATTGGGCTGTATTTAACTTTATACTAGAAGACCCACGCAACTTCGTCTGCTTCACATAAGAAAATTTGCCCGTTTTGCAACATTCTTCATTGATGCTCCGCCTTAATCGACCGTAGCGTGATGTTATAAGCCTATAGCCTTCCTCAATAAATGAACTATCCAACACTAAAATAATTTTTCAATTCGAACCAGTAGTTCCTGATATTAGCGCGTTCAACCAAACAAACAAACTCTTCAATTTTATAATATTAGTATAGATTTATTGCAAATATCAGCCTTGTGTATAAACTATCCCACTATTGGGCATGGGACTCTTCTCGCTGTGAGCAGGGCCATAGTCCACTGTGCTGGCCTGGTGCGGGTGGGCAGACTTGACTTATTATTGAGAGCATTATGGAGAATTCTTAAATAACTCTTTTGAGTAGTAGAACCTAGCTGATTTCAGCATGAATGGGCCAGCTCGACGTAGAAGGACTACCCTTTCACAGAATATCGACGTGAAATAGCAGTATTCCTACTGTTGTATTTCGTTCGATGAGTGAGAGTGCCGGAGGCCCAATCACCCTCTTTATCCCTTCCCGCTCCTTCTCCTTCCATTTCCTTTCCTAAAGAGTCGGCAACGCGCAAGTGGTGCCTCTGGTGTTGCAGGCGTCCATAGGCTACGGTAACCACTTACCATCAGGCGGGCCTTACCTATAATTGTTTGCCACCTTAGTTACATAAAAAAGCACGTATCCTCACAAGGATTTTTCTAGCCCTTCTCACCCTGAGAAAAGGCCTATGCTTATATGTATATGCGTCAGTTTATAAACAATGCTGATAATTATATTAAAGAAAATAGAAACCTAATTAAAAACCGCCTTAGTTTAGATTTCCTTAGAAGTTACATGAACAAGTAATAATAATTAAGAGCAGCGATAGCTCAGTGGGTAGACCAACAGACTGCAATGCAGAGGGTCTCGGGTTCGAACCCACGTCGCGCACATCTGACTTTCGGGAGTTATATGACCTTTCGAAATTATGTGCGTATTGATTGACAATTATCGGCTGCTTCGTGCCTCGGAGAGCACGTTAAGCCGTCGGTCCCGGCTGCCATGAACATCTATGGCAGTTGTTATTGGAAGAGTGTCGACACAAAAGATCCCACTGGGTCGAAATGTCGCCGGTCTGCACTGACTGGCCCCCACATAAGATAATAATAATTAAACCCAGTAAAGGTCTTTAGTTCAAACCGATGGCACGCACTCCTGATGTTTGGAAGTTATGCGCGTATTAAATTGTTATTTATAGCTCACTTAACGGTAAAACGTCGTCATCGGCTTGCATAACTGAAAGCTGTCTATACTCTTGTAGATATTACGTGTCTCATACATGACATAAGTACATTTGATTGCGTAGTGATAAAAGTTCGATGGTCGCCTCGCGGCTGTCACTGGAATGTTGTGGGTTCGAATTCTTTTCTTTTTTATGTTGCTCGTCTACATGACCACACTCCGCCTGATGGTAAGCAGTCATGTGATCTAATGGTCTAAGAGCAGTGGCTTCCACACCGTCCTCATAGCAGCTGAGGCGATGTTGAGGTATCTACTTTGACGGCCTGAGAAAGTGCCTTTTCACGCCACGATTAAAGGACCCAGGACTGAAGGAAGAAGGAAACACGTGCCTTGATTGTTGCAGACGTATGAGGACCCAAAGTTGTTGGTGTGCGCTCTAATCGACTCTACCGTGTAAGGATGGCATCTGAGCCCAGCACGCGTTGTTCTGGATAAGAAAGGGGAGAGCGGGATAAGGTGGAATAATTCTTCAGAAATTTGTGTGATCCAAGTCTGGTTTTTTCAAGTCTGGGTTTTATTTGTGTTCGCTGCTTGAATGTTTGCAAATTTCCCAGCGACACAGAAATGATTCCTAAAGCGGGGTAGGCTTCAAATATATATAGTATCACATCTATATCCCCGAAAGGGGCAGGCAGAGTTGTATATACATTTTTCTAATTAAATTGCTATGTTGCATGTAATAGGAGCCACGCGTTGTTATCTATACTAATATTATAAAGCTAAAGAGTTTGTTTGTTTGAACGCGCTAATTTCAGGAACTACTGGACCGAATTGAAAAATTATTTTGGTGTTGGATAGCTCATTTATTGAGGAAGGCTATAGGCTATATAACATCACGCTACGACCCACGGGGGCAGCGCAATTATCATAAACGCGGGTGAAACCGCAGGCAGATCTAGTTAAGAATATCTAGACAGAAAAAATGTATATAACTTTTTCCGACCCAGCAATCGAAACAGAGAACTTCATGCACAGCAGTCATATACACTAACGCTGTATCATGTAATAACATAAGTTCGGTCTAGGTCCCAGATTCAACTCCCGGCTAAAAGTATTTTGAGCAGAAGCACGGAGTCTAGAAATATGCTCGGTAAATGGCAATATGGTTGTAGTATTGGCTAAAACATAAATGGCAATATGCGAGTGTAAGATACCTATATCTGACCCTAAGATGTAAATTAAATCAATCGATTAGATTAAGAGAGCGCTACGCACTTCACTTCTCTTTAACAAGCTCATGCTATGCAAATATTTATCCAAAACAGGAATCAAATCGGTGATACTGTCGTAGAAGGCGGTGTACCATTTACGCTGACAGCCCGCTTGCCAAGTGATAAAGGCGTTGACCCCAAAGATTTTTGTTGTAACGATCTATGGAGCCGTATTTGGCGGATGACATTTACGGTCTGTTATGATGTAAGGGGTTAAAAATAACTATAAATTGTAACACATTGTTGATATTAAGACGCATTTTCTTGCATCAAGTTTCATTTGGATTCAATCGAGCTGATTTTTGTATGTGATAGGTCAATGAACTTTCTCAATGCTGACACTGGCCTGATCTCATAAATACAATGAATCCACTGTGATTTCTGCAAGTGCTGGTTAGCAGTCAGACCTATCAACATTTTAAGAAATATAAATAAACACATAGCTTTTTTTTATAAATTTGAAATGTATGCGCTCACGGTCGTGGAACCACCGGCGCGGCGGCGGCTGCTATAAAATCAGCGAGACGAAAAAATACTTTCTCTCTATCATGAAAGTAATATATTTTTACTATTAAGAATTTAATTTTTTTGTAATGTTTGGGAAATAATAATAATAATAATAATAATATTCTATCACAATTTTTGTAAATACATACATATTATACATAGAAACACCCAGACCAAGACAAACATCCATGTTCATGCACACAAATGTTTGACTTGTGCGGGAATCGAACCCGCGACCTCAGTGTGGTGTGGCAGTCAGTTACACTAACCACTACGTGACTACGCCATCGAGGCCGACAAAATACATACATATATATAGTCTCACGCCTATATACTCCAAAAGCACAGGTATACTACACCCACATTTCAGTAAGTATACCTATTAGTCAGTACCACCAGAAAACCCAATTACATTTTGGCTTATAAGAGAATCGAACGCTTATCAAAGCTGTTGTGCCACTGAAGTAGTTTGATAAATATGGCTAAGCTAAATGACTGTTTGTCAATCCTTCTCTACGTCTCTTTTAGAATATGTGCTTGTGGCGACTCCGCACAGACGAAGAAGTTCCGCCTACATCTAACAGATGGCGTTAAATACGGTCAAATGACGTCACAATCCTCCATCGCGCAAGCGGAGTTTACACAGCGACTAATTATATATACAAACTCCCGACATCAACCGTCTGGCCGTGGTCCGTCAGGCACGATCAACCAGCCTGGTCGGAGTATCCTCCCTTTGTGTTGGAGGGACATCACACCCTGTTCCTTCACAAGCTTATAAAGGCTTATGTCAAATGTTTTAAGATAATTTGTCAAAGGTGTCACCGCATTGGAAATCTATTATTGAACAACTACAAATAACTCGTTAGTGTGTGACCTATAGCCGACACGTAACTATACTGGTCGGTACATATTCGGTGTCCTTTTGATACCATAAATTTTAATATAAATAATGCATACATAGCTTTTCTTAAACTTTGTTACCATTAACTAAAGTACCATATACTTTGATTTATAAATAGTAATTGTATTTTGGGTCGTTAGACACCATATTGGTAAGCTTTATCAATCATATAATATTTTTACAACTCGCTTGATAGATTGATGCCGAGGTACAATTGATATCAATTCGTCACATATGTTAAAATGTTTTGACATGACTGAGTCACTTGCCTGTTTCATTACACATAGGTATAGCAGGTATAGCTACATGTTTCAGGGTTAAAAACTCACAGCTGCACCAAATAGAAAAGCTTATACGATATTTCTTTATTCGCTACAACGAGAACAGCGACTGGTCTTGTCCCCAAATCTACGGATTCCGTAGGTTTGAGGACAAGACCAGTCTTTTAGTTGATTCTTGAGGTGCTGTTAAGCTCCGGTTCTCTCTTTTATAACAGCAAAGCTGATACTAAAACTTGCATAATTATGTTTATTCCTGCTGCTGCACTATAAGAGAGAACAAGATGCAGCTATGAAATGAAATGACGCTCGTCTGTTCCATTTCTCATCTATAGTTTATTTTCTTTGCATGTAAATATTGCAACAATTTCCACCCTAGAGGCAATAACAACTAAATAATCTTCAATTGCAATCCTAACGTCAGCCACATTCCAGAACTTCTTAAATAGCAAAGAAGTTATATTTGTTACCTGAAGATGTGACATCTGAAATGATCTGCCTGCTCTGTTTCTAAAAGGTTATTCAACGACGTTTCAAAGTCAAACTCATGTTAAGTGATTCGATTGGCTGTCGTATTGAGTCAGCCAATTACAGCAGTTGATTTTCGTTAGTGCTGATCTGCGTTTCAGAAACTTTGAAATCTCCATACACGTGCAGAAGGCTTTTTGTATTTTTCTTTTGCAAAGTCTGCAGAGTATTTTGTCGTAGACTAATTATTGTGACGAATTATGTCACGATTGCCATATTCTTAAATTGCTTTTGTCATTTGTGCGCCTGACAACAATAGTTATACCACATAAGAAGCATGTCCATATGTATTTTTAAATATAAGCTTATATGCACCTTTTCAACATAAAGATAAATACTAAAATTGCTTGTTTAATATATTTTGTGTAATAACTTTAATATAAATAAAGCATTTGCACGGGTTTCAGTATTGAATTTCATACGTCTGTATCGTATTTGTTATTTGTATTGGTTCATAACTGAATGCATTTTTACTAAGTATATCTAAACACCTAGCTATGTAAAAATACATATATTGACATATTAGTTATGAGTTATGACTCTTGTATTTGAATAACAAGGATACCTGAGTATTTCTAATGTATTTTGTTTATATACTACTGATATAATAAAACTAGAAAAATTGTTCTTTCTTATTGTATTTGCTAGCCCAATTTCTGAGGAATATTAGGATAACATTATGGTATGAACCACGGGAGCGGGCAGTAATCATGAACGTCTATAGTTCCAAAATCAAATCAAATCAAAAATAAATTTATTCAGATTAGGTTACAAAGTAACACTTATGAATGTCAAATTTACACTATTTTTTTCTGCAAATTTACATTTACTGCCACGTTCAGCAAAGCAAGGGTGTAGGGCTCATGAGAAGAATGGGCAAGAAACTCATGGTCACTCTTTTTAATCGTCAAGATTTGTTTACAAATCATAAGAGCTGTAAGGTGCTGCAACCATTTCTCCATGAACTATTACTGAACATACTCAAGCATTTAATAAAATTTGATGGTAGCCTCTAAAGCAGCAGTATGGTAAATAGGAGCATCCACTTACATGTACATTAATAATCAAGACAAGGCGTGATTGTAGTCCGTAGTTTAATCTAACTGTTCCATTCATAAACGTGGATCGTGCAAATCATTCGCGAACATAGCTCACTTAGGGATACCCCAAAGTTCTAACATAGCCTTTCAATAGCTTTTTATTTTTAATTGCAACAGCGTCAATCTGTCTGCCGCAATAGCGCAGTGGTTCCCGAGTCAGAGATATTATTGAGTTTTCCTGTATAGTAATTCCCAGTAGTATCACGGCGTTTGCAACTGCGTCCGTAAACGGAAATAGGCTTGCCGCTTCATGAATTACTAGTTTCTTCCCGCGGCTTCGTTCGCGTAAAGTTAGGTTAGGTTATGTTAATAAAAGTACTTTGTTTTTAAACAAAATATAACCTATTATATGTGATAATATAGCATTCTAATGAGGAAAGAATTTTCAAAATCGGTTCTGTACTTTTTGAATTAAATCCTTACAAACAAACAAACGAAAAATTCAATCCTTCATCTTTATAATATTAGTATAAATCTAAGATGTGCCTAATGCTGGCGAAATGTTGGTGTGATATAGAGGTACTGCCATTCTTCCATTCCGTTTCCATTCCTTCCATCATCATCTCGGAGTTCTATTTACCAAGGAACTAATGTTTCGTACTCACATACAACAAATTTGTGTAAAGTCTTTTAAAAACCTAGGCTTTATCATTCGAGAAACTCGAGACTTGAATAACACATCTGCGGTAAAGTTTTTATATAATGCGCTAGTTAGAAGTAGGTTGGAAACTAGTGCTATCATCTGGAATCCCTATGAAACTAAATATAGTCTCATGGTGGAGAAGATTCAGAATAAGTTTACCCGTTACCTGTATATGAAACAATATGGAGTCTACCCTTATTACCCTTTGATGTATCCTGCTCTTTTTGTGATAGGAATGGTGGGGTACAATAAGTTGGAAGCTAGGAGAGACTTGGCACTAGCCAAATACATGTTTTTAGTGTTTCGTGGAAAACTAAATAACCCTCAAATATTAGATTCAATTAAATTAGTGGTTCCTAAAACGAGGCTGCGGCAGGCGCCGCGAGGAAAATTGTTCGATGTTCCAGTGGCTCGCACTAACTTGTTAAAATACTCACCAGTCGGGCGCGCACTTAATATTTTAAATAACGTCTCTCAGCGTATCGATATATTTAATTGTACATTGGCGGAATTCATAAGAGTAACTCTAATGTATTTGTCACTTATGTAGCTACATTGTCGTATTGGGTAGATACCTGTAAAGGCAATTGTATGATGATATAAATAAATAAATAAATAAATCATGAACCTTGTATACCTATTAATAGATGTACATATTTCCTATTTGTTATATCTGTATAAGAGCAGAGCCACTTCCGCGGGGACATTTCAAGGAATGTCAATTACGTCGATTGTCGACAAGTAGTGCTCGGTCCAGTTTAGCGGACAGTTCGTTATCTACACGCATAATAAGCTGATAAGGGCTGCTATAGACTGTGCTACTTTAAATAGAAATGGCGTATGTATATGACTTGACTGTTAGAATTTTTTTTTTCTTCTATTCGAAACATAAAGTCCGCATGTAGTGATTGCCATCTTGAGGCGGCTTACAATGGATACGTATAACGCTGTGCCGTGGTACATAATGTCCTCCAGACTGAATTTCATCCATGGCGGCCAATGTTAACGGAGACTAATCATTTTTGCGGCAGATATTATAGTCCACAAGGTTGCACTCTCTGTTCTCTAACTCTCATAACCGTTTGGACGGCAATCCGACAAAAAAAGATAAAATCCTAATTTAATAAGATTATAAATACGAATGTGAGTTTGTTTGTTTGTTACGCTTGCACACCCGACAGGTCATTATGAATTTCTTTTTTATTGCCTTTGGTGGCGGACGAGCAAGTGGTCCACCTGATGGAAAGTGGTAATCGCTGCTCATGGACTTCAGTAATGTCAGGACACAGTAAAGCCGTTGCCTACCGTGAAAGAAGAACTCTCTTTAAACCTCGTTTGAAGAAGGACATATCATAGCGCTCGGGAAACACCGAAGCAGGCAGTTCATTCCAGAGCTTGCACGTACGTGAGAGAAATGATCGCTGAAAGCGTACCGTCTTGGATTTGAATGCTTCCAGGTGATATGGATAAACCCTGCTTCGTTGTTGAATGGTTCGATGACAGAAAGGGTTTCGCTGTTTCGCATACACGTCGTCAGGGTCACAGAATAGGGCATAGGGTAGCTTTTACCCAAAAAAAAGTACTGTGTACAAGCGAGCGAAGCCACTGGCAATAGCTAATAGTTTAATTGCCGTGACGAAACGATCTCGTCTATATCCACTTTGTTTAAAATGCAGCACGAAGTTTGTATCAGTTTTGATAATACGTGTGCCTATTAATAGTGTCCAGTGTTATCACGAACCAGCAGTGATCTGGACCACTCACATTTGACCGGTTTCCAATCGATTTCGAATAGAGATGGACCAATTTATCTTGTAATCGATTAACGACTACATTATGCGTCGACTTGTAAGCCGGATTAGAATATTCAGCGAAAGGAAAGAAAGCTTGTGTTCCCATGATATAGAGAAGTTTGTTATGTTGGTAGAGAAGGCGGTGGAGAAATGTGGGTGGTGTTGGAGAAAAAGAAAAGTCTTTATTCAGAGTAAAACATCAAAAGTATAATCAGTTTGTTGGCAGACGTAGTTGCATCATCCTTGCTAATATTATAAATGGGAATGTTAGTTTGTTTGTAACGCTTTTCCGCATTAACTACTCGACCGATCATATTGCAATTTCACATAGCTAGATGTTATCAGGAGTACAGAAAAATACATAGAGGGTCCCTTATTAAAATTATGAAAACGTAAACGTCATTTCATCCAGAAAAAGTACCTACAGTTTCCGAGCAGCGTAGCCGTGGGCTGTCAGTTAATTTATAAAGTTTGACAATATAACACTTCCGCACTTAAATATACTACGCTAAGCCAATCCCAATTGAGACATGGGATAAAATATAACGACATGTTTGTCTTCACTAAGCAATAGCATAAAAAAGTTAATATAGATTATATGCATTCGTTATAAAAAACATTTACTTAAGACTGCGCCGAGCGAAATATCCCAAAACAGGCGGTCACAGTTAAGTTGATAAAATCAACACTTTTTGTTTAATACAAATATAAAATATACATTTACCATAACAATGAATGTGTTTACAATTACTTCGTGTAAAAAACTTAAAATAATTAATATTTTCGCCTATAAAATTACGTAAACTTGCACGAAAAATGCAAAAACGTAAGCTCTTGTTACGTGATTTTTAGATTATAACAGTAGAAATCTATCCTATTTTACAGCTTAAACGAAACATAAATAGTTATATTACAATTTGTCCGTCCCAAATATTTAAGTTATTGGTTGACAGTAAAGATACATTTTTTAAAAAAAGCTCTTCAAATCCTTCATACAATTTTACTATGGTGGCCGCGCGCTGATTTGAATTTCGAGATCTGTCATTCAGTCCAACCGCGTCTTACGCTCGGCGCAGTCTTAAACAACACGTCCATACGTGACTATACGTCACTAGGTAGAACCTAGAGTATATGAATTGAACATTGTTTTATTTATTGTAATTGCTGTAATATTGTGGTGAGAAAAATAAATAAATATTATTATTATTACTCGTACGGCGACGAAAAACATCGTGAGGAAACCTACATGTCTGAGAGTTCTTTATAATGTTCTTGAAGATGCGTGAAGTCTGCCAAGCCGCACTTTTCCAGCATCGTGGTCTAAGGATATTTCAATATGAGAAGAGCCCAGCAATTAATTTTCATAAATAACTCAAAATGTTCTTGAAGATGGCATGGTGAACTATAGCCTAAACTTTCTCACACTGAGAAGAAGCATATACCCAGCAATGGACATTTTATAAAAAAGGAGCTGATATTATTATATTATATGTACACAGACCACCTAATAGTAACGATTGCTAATTTAATCTATGAATTAAAAAACCTAATTGTTATTCAATGTATTTTTTACATTCACGCCTGTTTCCCAGTGGGGTAGGCAGAGACTAAGGATTTCCATTTGCTACGATCCTGTCACATTTTTCTGGCTTCATTCACTTTCATCACATTCCTCATGCACGCCCGTCGGTTCAAGGTGCTCTTAACCTGGCCTTTGTCCAGAACGCCTGCGATCTGATCGAGAAACGTTCGCCTAGGTCTACCTCTTGAGACTGTTCCATTAGCCTTATAAACTTTTTTAGTCAGTCTTTCCTCGTCCATTCAAGTATTTTTAACTATAGTAAAAATCAAAGTCAAAATAACTTAATCATTAGGTCACAAAGTAACACTTGTGAATGTCAAAGGTTATCGGTTAGTAAGTTTACTAATTTTACTGAATGTAAAAACTAACATGTGTTATAATTATGAAAGATAGATGCTATCGAAATATTGGTGGCATATAAATCTATAGTTATTATTATTGCAAGTGTGTAGACTTATGTAATTGGTATACACCGAGCGAGCCGGTTCATTCGAATCCACCAAATGTTTGGCAAATGGAGCTTTTCCACTAAAACTCAAAAAAGAACCTACGAGGTCCAAATGTCGGATGGCATCTAATCCCTGGCGCTTGTTGTGCAACGAATATAGATATTAAGCAATGGACGTCACACGGCTGACTGACATATCCTGATAGTAACATGCTTGCTTGCCAATCGGTGTTTCGGCTTTGCTATCCCTGTTTCCCAAGTTATCGATGCTCCACTTGCTATCCCAGTAACGGTGCCTTCAAAAAGCCTGGCTAACCTTACTAAAATGCCAAACGGAATCTTTATATATATACATCTTCGATCATCGATCGATCGATCATCGATCATATAGACCGATTTTGATGAAATTTATTGTGTGTGTTGTAGTGGATTCGAGAATGGTATTTTTACTTGTTTTTTTTTTTCGTGTGTGCAGGATAGCGTCTGTCGGGACAGCTAGTATATAATTGTATAATAGTTAATTTTATTAAATCTACCACTCGTACCTTCAGTTACTTTGTGAGTTTATTCACGACTTGCAAAAGAAATTTCGCTATATTTACTATTGCCTCAGCACAATGGTAGACTTTGCGACTTGTCTCGAATTCGATTACCTGGTTAGACTTTTTACCAAAAGCATTATTGAATCATTTAGTTTTTTTACCAAACGCATTATTGAGTCTTTCGGCCTAGAAATTCTAAGTAGCAGTACGGACTTTGGATCGTTTTTTTTATACCACTAAGGTGGCAAATAAACATACGGCCCACCTGATGGTAAGTGGTCACCGTAGCCTATGGACGCCTGCAACACCAGAGGCATCACTTGCGCGTTACCGACCCTTTAGGGAAGGAAGTGGGAAGGAGAAGGAGCAGGAATGAGGCAAAGGGGGTGATAGGGCCTCCGGCACTCTCACCCACCGAACGAAACACAACAGCAGGAATAATGTAAACGGCGACACTCGTCCCTTGATACGCAGTTACCGAACCTAAAATCATAGCTGGCAATATAGGCTTTAGTCTATGTATGTACTATTAAAAAGCATATTTTAGGCTTGCCATGTTCCGAAACCTGTTTCGAAACTGCCAGATCTCCGGTATAGATGTCCTACTTCTTCTCCCAAAAGATTTATTAATATAACTTTATATAATTAAGTAATAAATGTAGCACATCCCTATTCGTCAAGATTACCATGTTAATTGACACACGGAAAGCGTCCGTCAATAACGAAAGTGTCGAGGCGTCTCTAAATTAATTAGGACTAGTAGCGACGTAATTATTATGAAAGTTATTGGGCAACTGGTCGGTTTAGCCCACGGGCATCGCCGTGGGACTGCGTCGGTGGGTTTACGTAAACGTTAGATAATCTACGTCTCGTTTTGTATAAGGTTCCGGCCCTTAAACAGTTAAGTACTAACAGTGATTGTTATCATTATTAGATAATTATATTGTGTCCGGTAAGCTCTGTCGCGTGGGATCTAGAAAAGTTGCTGATATGTAGGTGTAATCATAGACCTCTTACAAGAAACCTACGTTACAGTAGTAACCCGAAGGCCATGAAATATATGCTCAATTTGTATACGCTGAACGTATATGCTCGGAAAACACTGTAACTGCATTGGAATCGGTGAATTATAGTTCTTGAGGCTCACATATCTTATTTTCCCCTTCGGTTTTATACAGATGTCAGTATAATAGGTGTGTGTAAGTTTCGTTTCTGTTGTTAGTGTAGTGGGCTTACATATAAAGACTGTAATACGTTAAAGATAACATTTTAAGGATACTTTTTACGTTTGTCTTTTAGTTACCGACCCACTGAAATGTTAAAATGTTGTCTTTTTAAATATGTTATTCGTAATTATTACGTATTATAATGTGTTAATTTATGTGAAACATAAATAAAAATTTACATGCCAATGACATGGCTAAACATGTTGAACTGTTCGTCATTTGACGACTCGATGGCGTAGTGGTTAGTGTAACTGACTGCCACGCCTGAGGTCGCGGGTTCGATTCCCGCACAAGTCAAACATTTGTGTGCATGAACATGGATGTTTGTCTTGGTCTGGGTGTTTCTATGTATAATATGTATGTACTTACAAAAAAAACGGTATATATGTATGTTTATCCATTGTCTAGTACCCATAGTACAAGCTCTGCTTAGTTTGGGCTAGATGGTGTTGTGTGTATGTGATAGAATATTATTATTATAATTATTATTATTTAAGACCTTCACCAGTTACCATGTTTAAAAGTAAATATTCTTATAAACGAATAAGAATATTTATTATTTTTGAATATGCGGAGTTAATTTGAGGAATAGGAATATTCCAATTCTTCAAATAGGCTCCCCACTGCTCGGTAGAAAGCTGAATAGCCCTTTGAATAACTAATGGTTAATAATTACTCTTCCCACAACATTTCTTACCCTATTTCTTCTAAAGATATCCATTAATATAATTGTTATATCCTCAATTAACTTAAAGAGTTCAAGTAAGAAAGTACTTCATTATTCAAATGACCGAAAGCCTATAACGAAAGTTTCTATCGCATTAGCCTTGATGAAGTGTAATGGCCCTGAAAACTCGAGGTCCTTGACTTGGCGTGTGTTTCAGGAACCTTGAAACGTTCCAAGGCTAGACAGGAAGTGTTGAAGGACAGCCTTGGAGGCTTGAAGGGTGAAGTTCGGTGTAATAATAGAGATTAGGCAACTTAGAGGTTTAGTGGTCTTTCTTTGTTTTGGATACGCGTGTAAGGTTATTTTTATTTTGATTATATGTTACAACTTATTCTAATTAAGACTTGGGCAAAGGTACGACAAGTTGGAATGTTTGGTAATTTTAATAGACAGTTGTTTTGCAAATTGCTAACATTCTTGTTAAGCGCTCCAGCTAAGCTATTAATTAATGGTAAATCTGAATATAAAAACTAAGACAAGACAGGTCCAGGAAGAAATTTTTTTTTACCTGCTTTCCGTGGAAAGTTTGTGTCTAACACCGCCAACTTCCTAGCTCCGGGCTGCTATTGAGAATTCTTAACAGAAAAACCAATGACTTTTTGTAGGCCCGATCCGGGATTCGCAGCAGTCGCAATCACTACCGCTGTGCACGGCCATTCACAAACATATTTACAACCACTACACCGGCGAAAAAACCTACTAAAACAAACAAGGCAATTAATAAAGCCGTCCATTTTGTGATAATTAATTTCCAAGTTAATTAAAGGTATCAGCTAAAAAGAAATCTGTGTGTGACGTAAGCAAAAGTAATCAGTGTGGATTCCGTCCACTTTCGATTTCCGTGCGTAGCCGAACATTGAGGACACAATGACAAATTAGTTGTTCGCGTTATTGTATACGGATGTATCGGCCTAATTGCATGCAAACTGTCCTACTACAAAACAAAGTCGGTGACAGTCCGAGGCTATAGTTCTAGGCAAAGCTGGCTTGGTGGAGCTTGGTAGATATTAGATACTATATCGACGACTATACGACTGACGTGCATAGGGTTTCAGTTTAGATGTTTTTTAAAGACATTTTTATACAAGGTCGCTATGTTATAAACAAGGATATGTAATCCATTTTGACTAATCTCGACGCTAAGCATAGCATTCAGATTGGCATGGGTTAGCATTCTTTATTACAATAAACTGACGAGCGTGCAAGACGGTCATGAAAATAATGAAGATGTACTTAATGCAAGTGAGATGTCGGGATCGTAGCAAATAGAAATCCTTTAGTAAGAAACTAAAGGATTTTCCCTCCAGAAACAGACATATAAATAGAAAGCAAATACTTTTGATTTGGTAATGCTTGTTATTTATTTATTTATGGCACTTCAACGACGTATGCCCTAATACACTGCTGTAGAAATGAGAGCGCTGAGAAATATATGTGGTGTGATTCTGAAAGATAGAATAAGGAATAGTGTGATTAGAGAGAGATGCGGCATGAAAGTTGATATAGTGACAAGAATAGAAAAGGGTATGTTAAGCTGGTTTGGGCATGTAGAAAGAATGGACGAGGAAAGACTGACTAAGAAAGTTTATTAGGCTAGTGTGAATGGAACAGTCGCAAGAGGAAGTCCTAGGCGAACGTTTCTTGATCAGATCGGAGGCGTTCTGGACAAAGGCCAGGTTAAGAGCACCTTGAACCGACGGGCGTGTATGAGGAATGTGATGAAAGTGAATGAAGCCAGAGAAGTGTGTCAGGATCGTAGCAAATGGAAATCCGTAGTCTCTGCCTACCCCTCTGGGAAACAGGCGTGAATCTATGAATGAATGAATGATAAATACTGATGATAATTAATAGCTTGGAAATGTTACTAAACAAAGGTAAATTTGTCACTTATAGGTGTGCATAGCATTGATGAAAAAGAAAAATTACTTAGTAAGAATTAATGATATGTGCCTGTTGCCTGTGCTTAGCCTAGTGTGGGAGGTTTTTGGAAACAGATGCAAGTTCTCGTATTATATTATGAGTTAATAGAAATTATATTATGTTATTGTGCGCACCGGAACACGCAGCAGGGGTAGGCTCCCACAAGGTGGACCGACGACCTGGTAAGGATCGCGGGAAGCGGTTGGATGCAGGTGGCCCAAGACCGGTATGTGTGGAAAACCTTGGGGAGGCCTATGTCCAGCAGTGGACGTCTTTCGGCTAAGATGATGATGATGATTGTGTAAGGAACTGTAATTGGTTATTGGAAACAAATTACTATTATTATTATTATTATACCTATCTATTTCATTTATAAAGTATGTGACTTTTTCTTTAAATTTATTATGTTTTATCGGTTCTATTTGTGTTATTCGGGAGTTTTGGTACATTAAAATAATGTAGTACCGATAGTTGAATGGCAAGATTACTGGTATTCCAAGACAGAAAATCTAGGTGTGAACCTACGATTAAGTATTTGAATTAATGTTGGTACATAAATTAATTAATAATCCCAAGATCTAGGTAAACGTTAACAATCCAGACAAAAGTTGTTTATTTGGTCGCCTAGCCAAACAGTTAGCTGAGTTTTGTTGTTGGGTTCGAGTCCCACACGGGACAAACTTTGTGACCCACAAATGGTTGTACCGTGTTTTGGTGCTTTTTGTGTGTGTCGATTGTAAAGTCCGCCGCCATACAAAAAAAAGCCCAGAGCGGATATTTTAAATAAAAACTGACAAAAGAAGAGATACAGTAAACAAAAATCCAAAGATACTCTCTCTCCCAATATCACAAGGTATGCTGTGTCCAACAGTCAACAATTGACACATATCTTTAAGTCTATCTATACTTCATTGTGGAAAGCAATAAAGATTTCAATTTGAAATAAGCAACATCGGGATCTTTTGTGCGTTAAACCGAACAGCAAAATGTCCACATCCAGTATTCGAACTCCACACCCAATTTCCTCACTACAAGTAGGTTAACATAACATTTCCTCGGCCGGCACAAGTAGATAAGTAATAACAGAGGTTATTAATAGCTTTAGTTGACGCGCCGTTAGCATTCCATCGTACTAATATAGTCAGCGCGAGCGCACCCACGTGCGCAGCCTAGCGATAACAGATATACCTTGTACTTGTTTAGTACTGGTTTGATTAAGCGCCGTGGTTAAGTGGTCATGTCGTTGGAAGTGTTGCGGGTTTGATTATAGGATATAGGATGCTGATTTTCATCTTATTATTATTATTAAACGGCTGAGTAATAATTTCTAGTGCAGGGAGCATTAGAAATAATTCCTGTGTCACTTAATTAACATTTAAACAAGTGACATAAACAATACCTTGACCCGGATACAAAAATTTTTGTCCCGAGTGGGGATCATACCCAAAATTAGTGTAAGGCAGAGGCAACCACTTAAACCACAACTCCAACCATGCAGTAGCAGTTTTTATGTTTAAAAAGTCAGGCATCAGTAGCCTAGTCATCATCAGGGCAAAGATACCCCGGTAATAGCGACTAAACCTACCACGGTGTTCCTCGACAAAACCATAGACGGCGAGGCCGCGCGAATCGCTTTCACATGCAATCGCGACCACGCCGTGGTTTCGGCCCGCCGTGTGAAACGGCAGGCCACTACACTAAAAATATTTCCTCCACAAACCACCCTTGACAAAGACACGACACAGAGGCGCACGTGGGAACACGCACGCCGCCTCTCGGACCTGGTGCTGATCGAGTGGTCACGCAGGTCAAACCTCAGGGTGGCTGGAGGTTATCTCGCGCCCTGCGGCGCCCGGTTCTGCGATTGGGGAGAGGGTTTAAGCGCTCCCTCTCCCGCTCCCGCTCCGCCGAGTTTGTATAATGGCTGTACAACTTATGTGTTGTTAAATTCTGACATTTTTTATTCAACTGTACAAGCAATTTGGGATACAAATAACTATTACTTATATTCAATGTCTTTGTTCATAAACTTAAAAAAGAAGGTATGTGTAATAATAAATTTACTAAATACGAAGTATTTATGAGTCGATTATTTAATCACCAGAGAAATAATCATAAATAATCATTAAGAATTACTTCAGTAGTAAACTCAATCACTTACATATGTACATACCAGGGATGTTGCTAATATTCGCATCCGCATCCGTAATTGTGGAGCTTCCGCGTCGATTTGGACAACTGCATCCACATCCGTAATTACGGAGCTTCCGCATAGGTTTGGACAACTGAATCCGCATCCGCATCCGCAATAATCAACGCGGATGTTAATGCGGATCCTGACACAGCGCAGGTTGCGACAAGAAAGAAAATGGGTGGGCCGATAAATGGCGTGATGATTCTTCAAGTGAAGATAAGAATTAAGAAACACCAAAAAATGGTATAGCTGCATTTATGAACCTTTGCAAAACAGGCTTGAACCTGCATAGGTGATATTAGATACTTTTTATTAAATAAGATGCACAATTTTCATCAACATCCGCAATTGCGGAGCTTCCGCATCGATTTGGACATCCGCATCCGCATTTAGGGATGTGAGCCTTTAAATATCCGTCTCCGCATCCGCAACCGCTGATGTCAAAAAATCTGCATCTGCAGCATCCCTGATACATACACTTACATATATAAATAATTTGTGTATAGTTGTAGTTGCTTCACACTAAATAAGTTCTCGCCTAATAAACATTAACTTCGCTTTGAATTTATTATGTGTACTAATTAGCTGATACGAGATACATAGGACCTAGGGTTGTTAACGTACTCATATAAAATATTAGATGACGTAAAGGAAAAGTAATCACTTAGCTGACATCGGAGCGCTAAGGATTGTAGGTGCGATCCTCACGTAGGACAAATAATTTATGTAATACGCAAATAGTATCTTCAAGCTTGTTATTTCTACGGATCCGCTTTTGAATAATTATAATGCCTTTTTTTTTAAATTAAATTACTATATACGGATTTTATCGCGTTGTTTATTTGACACTTTTTACATAATTTTGAAAAACTGTTACATTACTACTACTATTAAACTTTTGTAGTATTTAAGCTAATTGAATTATTATTAAAACTATTTAGATTTAATTTAATTTTACACTTTCCCCGACGTTTCGGTTGCTTTTCAGCAGCCATGGTCACGGGGAGACTTGATGGTAGTTGTCTCAATGTTCCAGTGTAGAACATAATTTAATCATTGGTGTTTCTATTTACGCAGAATGAGCTCAAAGTATCATGAAGTCTAGCTGTGGTTTGCTTCTTCTTGGGTTTGACGATAAAATCCGTATATAGTAGTTTAATTTCAATGAATAATATTCGCGTAAGCAGAAGACAATATTATATAATGTATTTTGTTAAAAAGATAATGATAAAAGCTGGAATAGATAGTTTAAATACTGCATGTTATTTAAAGCAGTTAGTGCCGCTAATTATGTTTGTTTTGCTGTTGCCTTAGAATTGCAGGAGTAATACCAAAACACAGATAAGTCGAAGCCCCTAAACGAAACGGATCGTTCTGCGCCGAGAATGTGGCATATCTACAAGCAGCAATAGACTAATCTGCAGATCATTGAACTGTTCTTCAAATGGTTCAAACCCACGGCACGTACGTTTGACTTTTCAAAATGATGTGCGTATTAAATAAGTTGTTAATTATCTTAGTCTCCTCGTGACCATGACCGCTGAAAAGCAACCGAAACGTCGAGGAAAGTGTGAACTTAAATATAAATAGTTTTGATAATTTAATTAACTTAAAAATTTGTAAAGTTTAATAGTATCTAGTAGTAGTGTAACAGTTTCAAAATTTTGTAATAAATTGTAAAATAAATAACGCGATAAAATCCGTATATAGTAGTTCAATTTCAATGAATAGCATTCGCGTAAACAGAAGACAATATTATTGTTAATTATCCTTCGCTTTAACGGTAAAAGA
Organism: Catocala fraxini; assembly: GCA_930367265.1. Lineage (NCBI taxonomy): Eukaryota > Metazoa > Arthropoda > Insecta > Lepidoptera > Erebidae > Catocala > Catocala fraxini. Next base: position 2,552,628 of record OV884041.1, read on the forward strand.
AAGGATCATACGGTAACCAATCTATCTGAGTACTCCATGATGTTCTCGTAGGTCTAACAGATAGCAAAGGGCTAGAGGGAAAGATTATGGCTATACCATGTTTTGGATATGCCTATCTCATATTGACTAGAGGCTCCAGGTCCAGTATTAGGGTTTTTTTTATACAACTCAGTTGGCAAACAAGCATACGGCCCACCTGATGGTAAGTGGTCACCGTAGCCGATGGACGCCTGTAACACCAGAGGCATCACTTGCGTGTTGCCGACCCTTTAGGAAAGGAAGTGGGTAGGAGAAGGAGCGGGAAGGGGGTTGGGGCTAAGAGGGTGATTGGGCCTCCGGCACTCTCACTCACCGGACAAAACACAACAGTAGGAATACTGCTATTTCACGTCGATATTCTGTGAGAGGGTAGTCCTTCCCCGGTCGAGCCGGCCCATTCAAGCTGAAATCAGCGAGTCTCTATGAAAAAATGTTTTAACCAGGTTTGCTGATTTAGTTTAGGACAATAGTAATCACCGTACAAATTTTAATAGCTCTCTATAGTTCGGTAGGGTAGGCAACCCTACATAGGTTCTCTCAAGGGCAAAGGCATTATAAACTGTTCGTATCAAAACAGTAGGTGGTCCTTCCACTCGTTGCTATCATATGCGACATTAAACCGTGTTACATACCCATGTTTTACTTGAAACAATCAACAAAAGATGTAAAATGAATATATGCAGCATGGCATGCATAAGAATTGAACTGCAATAATACAAACATTTTTGTAAGTCACCAATTGCCCGATAACGCCGACGTTTGAATATATTATTAAAAAAAAATTCATGTGAATTTAAATTTCTCTGTTGTTATGTAGTTGCAAGGGCGTAACACCAATAACAAGGACTGGCAAGAAACCATTCCTTCAAGTCTCGGTAATACATTTATTATTTCTTAACAGACTGAGTAAATAGTCTTATAAATAATATGTAACCGCAGTTACATAATATTGTCTTCTGTTTACGCGAATGTTATTCATTGAAATTAAACTACTATATATACGGATTTTATCGCGTTATTTATTTTACACTTTATTACAAAATTTTGAAACTGTCACACTACTACTAGATACTATTGAACTTTACTAATTTTTAAGCTAATAATTTTTTAAATCTATTTATATTTAAGTTTACACTTCCCCTGACGTTTCGGTTGGTTTTCAATATTGTAATAAAGTGTAAAATAAATAACGCGATAAAATCCGTATATAGTAGTTTAATTTCAATCACCGCAGTTATTTTTTGATTCTGTTAGTTAAGTTAAAAGTCATCCATACTTTTAGATCAGAAACTAACTTATGATCATCATAGTTTATTGCTTAATGAGTTTCCTGAAGTAACTCAATTTGTGTTGAACCTGTGGGAAGATTGCCGCAAGAAACTCACAGCTACTGTATTAATAATAATATTCTATCACATACACACAACACCATCTAGCCCAAACTAAGCAGAGCTTGTACTATGGGTACTAGACAAAGGATAAACACACATATATATATTTTTTTTTTAGTAAATACTTACTTATTATACATAGAAACACTCAGACCAAGACAAACATCCATGTTCATGCACACAAATGTTTGACTTGTGCGGGAATCGAACCCGCGACCTCAGGCGTGGCAGTCAGTTACACTAACCACTACGCCATCGAGTCGTATTTGAATTCATATTCGCGGGATTTTGGTGGTGGGTCGTGAATGTTTTGATCGAAACATATGTTGATGGTTTGTTTTCCACACATGTGTGTTGTTTATAAACAAATCATAAATCTAGTGGTTGCATCTGACGACAACAAAGGTCCGTAATGAACAGACCTCAACGGTGAATTAATATAAAACATTGGTCAGCTACTAATTCGGCAAGAGAAAGCACTATGCGTGGGCTCGCATTTAAGGGACTGTGTACCACTGTGACCGAAGCAATTTGATATATTTTATAGCTTTAAGGATGCTATGTTACAGAGTTTATGATTAAATTATTAAAGATATATCTCATCACAAAACAAAGGGTTTTCTAAAAAACTTCACATCGCATTCAGTTGTAATCTTTATAGATCGGCCTAGATTGATTTATGATTATGATTGCTAATATGTTTCACTTTAATAATGCCCCTTTTGTTTCAGATCTCATATAATAAGTGGCGGGCGAACCCATTGTCTTCTTTCGTCTTGATTTTCAGATTTTGTGTTGGTATTGTAACAATTGTCCGAAAATCAGATTAAAATTTTACATTTACCGAAAACTGGAATTTTTCTTTTTACTAATATAGTCAGCCTTTGGACCGTTACAGTATTGAGAATTTTCTAACAGATAAACAGACTTTGCACGAACTGGAATCGTATTTAAAACCCTCCGCAATCCGTTGCATACGAACAAACTTATGCTGAAGAACTAACGAAGAACGTCCTAGTAATGCGTGATTCTCGTACGACAATATTGTCTCTCTGATACAATCTCGTTCAAGGTAACACGGCGGTTTTCAACTGACTGGAGTTAGACAATGTGGTCGCAAGTTACTCAAGTAGTAATAAACCTTGTGTATATAGGATGAAATTGAATGTGTGCAATTCTATATCTACCTTATCGTCAGTTGATTTAAAATAAACATGACCAATATCCCAAAAATTACTCGTAAAGCTTACATATTTTTTTCCTTATGTTCCCAGGCGAGATCCCAGATTCGATTTCCGAGAAGGCCAAAGTTAGGCTGGCAAAATATTAGCGGTGCTAAGGAGTCTGGAAATATGTTCCGACAATGGCAAAATGATGCGCATTTTGCCCTCCCTTAATACGCAGGCAAACATAGATTTGTGTATGTAGGTATAATATATATATTTTAACTGCAAACACCAACAAAACTAACTGTCTAATCTGCAAATATAGTAATTTAACGCTCAAAAATAATAATTTAATTAATTTAATCGAAAATATTTAGATATAGAATTTAAAAGATATATTGACCTTTTTTAAGTTAACAATCTAGTTTTTGTCAGATTTTTTGTTAATTGATATCGTAAAAGAATTGGTCGAAATCAATACACTCTGTATGTCTGTGTGTGTGGTTAACCGTTTCACAATATCACAGACATAAAGTGCTGAACAATAATTAAACTTTACAGATACTTTACCATAGAGCTCATTGTTTAATGCGTATTGTAAATTTAAATCAATTGAATGGTCACCGGTTTTAGTATGAAATAAAACTTGTAACTTATAATTATAATAACTTTTAACCTACTTTTACAATTTACATATATTGTTTCTTAAGAGCAGGTCAAAACAGCTTTGTATTCATATTTAGAAATACCTTAATAAGATATAATTTTGGTACGAAAGTGTTTTTGATTGCACAAAATAGCGTATCGTGCTTGATATCAGCTGTCTTTGTTTTTTAAATAGCTTTTATTTACGTAAAATTAAGTTTTATTTCAAAAATATTGTTTTATTTTTATTTTTAATTACATTATTTTTAGTTTTTGTATAATATTACATTGTGAGTTCGCAGCAATTTCTCTACAAACATTCTACTTGTAGCTTTGTACAATCATCGGTCCTTAATACCTATGCACATTCTAGATTATTCTGAAGTCTGGAAGTAAGCGAAAATTTGATATCGTATACATTTGTCGGCCTCGATGGCATAGTGGTTAGTGTAACCGACTGCCACGCCTGAGGTCGCGGTTTCGATTCCCGCACAAGTCAAACATTTGTGTGCATGAACATGGATGTTTGTCTTGGTCTGGGTATTTCTATGTATAATATGTATGTATTTACACAAAATTTATGCATTATCTAGTACCCATAGTACAAGCTCTGCTTAGTTTGGGCTAGATGGTGTTGTGTGTATGTGGTAGAATATTATTATAATTATTATTATATAGGTCAAGGTTATAAAATCGAATTAAAAAGAATCAAGATAACAGACAGATTTTACGAAGACTTATCCTTATATTTAATAATACCTAACACTAAAATAAAAAACTATAAACGAAATGTGGTACGTAAATTATAACATTATTTAAAAAAATATAGCTGCGTATATTATACTGTCATCAGCATCATCATCATCATTCTCTTGCCCTGGTACCATTTTATTTGGGGTCGGCGCAGTATGTCCTTCGGTTCCATACTTCTCTGTCACCCGTCATCTGATCATTTACCACTTTCCCTTTCATATCCATCCTCACACAGTCCATCCATCTTTTCCTTGGCCTTCCTCTCCCTTTTCGTCCCTCTACCCTCATATCCATCACTTGCTTACCTACATACGTATCATCTCTTCGCATAACATCTGTACTGTCATCAGCATATATTACGCATATATCTTGGCTATGTGACATCGCCTTTACGTTCCCAATTGCGTACAATACAATCGTAACATATAGAGTCTATTAACATTTTTCAGATTAAAAATGGCGCGTAGGAGTAATCAATATCAGATGTTATAACTATTGACTCTTCGTCTACGTACCGTTATGGTAATATATGGTTCTGGGCCACACTGATACACCCGTAGAAAGAATAAGTGACAGACATTTCTAATATAGAGCTCCTCTTAGACGAGTTTCCGCTTATATTTGTGGATGAATGTATGTTCCTAGATTATGATCCCGGGTCATGTAAACTCTGTTCGAAAATAAGATGGTATGAAAGGCATAAAATGGGTAAAGTTGGTATGTGTTAGTAGAGAATACAATTATTGCTCTACGGGAGGTTTTGGGTTTCCCTGTTTCAGCAGTGTTTTTATTTGTCGGCCTCGATGGCGTAGTGGTTAGTGTAACCGACTGCCACGCCTGAGGTCTCGGATTATCCATTATTATTATATTATTATTGTATTTTTCTATCTAGCAATTCTCAGTTGCAGCGCGTGGCTGGCGTATCTTGTCCGGTAGACGTGGGGTCCTAAAACCAAAGGTGGCGTAATATGATTATTGTACGCCTCTGCCTACCTCTTCGAAGATAAAGTCGAGAGACTATATTCGTACGCATTTAAAAATAAAATTTTTTTTTTCTTATCTTTCGCTTCAATCACTTTTTTATTTTCTCTTTTTTTCATGTTTTCTTCCTTACTTCGAAACCTCCTAACCTTGTCGTGGTGGCCTTTACAAACATTTAAACAACACAAGTCTCGGAACAATTATTTGTGTATCAAACCTACAACACTCGCACAGAGACAGTCGACACTTAAGCCACTAAACAATCCGTGTACCTACTCCATTTTTCAAGCACACTCGTTGGTTTATTGCACTCTTAACCTGACCTTTCTTCAGTTCGGTGTCTGCCCCTTCCAATTGTCATTCACAATTCCGATCTTTAGACGTTTAACCTATATTGTCTTTATTATGATAAACAGCTTCCGTTATAGCGTGATACATGTTAAGCCGCTTAGGTGACAGATACGCGACTTACGATCGCGAAGAACTTAGAGGAATATCTTGAGATTTGTCAGCTAATCCACCTTAATGTTATGTGAAAACTGTCGTCGACTTTTCCTATGAGGTGTTGTTATTTATAAGGTCTTATAATAGATCTTGTTATTAACACCAACTTCTTAACATTTATATAATCGGATTAGGCGTTACACGTTACATTGCACTCACTGAACGGTAAACGATTAGCGAGGTTAAGCAACGGTTGGTGCGCTCAGTCTATAGAAGGGTGACCGCTTAGTGGTATTTCATCTGAGTGTCTCCGTGCTTCGGAGGGCACGTAAAAAGTCGGTCTCGGTTGTTGCCAAATTGACAGCAATCGTCAACTCATGTCAGAGGCCTACGGGCGGCTTGAACAACTCTTGACAACAGTTGGCCACTAACCACACGAAAAGAAGAAGAATACTTGCAATAGAAGAAGCTTGACAATACCAAAATTCTCTGATAAAGGATAATCACGTTGTGAGATTTGGGCTTAGCCCAAATTGCAATATTTCGCTTCAAGCACAACGTACGCGGCAACACGTATTTCGCCTAAGCACAAGGCATCCTCAGGACAGTTAGGCACCGAATGAGCCAAACTTTTACAGCTCAATAATGTATATTACGAAATAGATTTTTAATACATCGAAAATATTTTGATAGTCAGAATGCGGACTGGACTGTCAATTATTAAAAAAAAAATGATACAGTTAATTTCTTATCAGATATACAAGCTGTTTGGAATACTCTAAACAGCGTGGAGGACTCCATTTTTTTTTTTTTTTTTTTTACGTGGGGGAATGCTTTGACGCATACCTCTCCGTGGGGCGACGGAGAGGTTATGTCGGGCTCACTGGGGAGAGATACCCCGGTAATACCGACTAAACCTACCACGGTGTTCCTCGACATAACCATAGACGGCGGGGTCGCGCGAATCGCTTTCACATGCAATCGCGACCCCGCCGAGGTTTCGGCCCGCCGTGTGAAACGGCAGGCCACTACTTAAAAGACCCTCTACTGTCCCCTTGTAGGGGGACAAAAACACGACTCAGAGGCGCGCGTGGGAACACGCACGCCGCCTCTCGGACATGGTGCTGATCGGGTGGCAGGCAGGCCCACGCAGCCCACCACCCCCAACGTGGTGGACTCCATAGTCTAACCTAACCTAACTTAGGGTTTCCCAAACTGTGGGTCGCGACGCCCTAGGGCACCGTGGCATTACTCCAGAGGAGTTGCAAGGCCATCTACATAGATTGGCTGTCTGTGTTGATGCGCAGCTCAGAAAAGCAAACACATTAGTCTCATTAGTAGCCAGACAACAAAGTAAAATATCTCTTTTCATTTTCGTTCTTATGTTTTAATATATTTTCATATTTACAATAGGTTATTAATACATTTTATTTAGAGAGTTTTTTTGTTAACTTGTTATTAGGCTAGAACTACAACAGTTAGGTTGTTTATGGCAGAGGGCAGAGGCAGGGGTATGAGGGGCGTCGCAGTAGATATTTTTTTTGGTTTGGGAAACTCTGGCCTAACCCATACACTGAGAAGAAGCCCGTGACCAGCAATGGGACAGCAGTTTATAAACAGGGCTGATATTATAATATATGTCATGTCCAAATTACTCCTGATAATATGTCCTAAAGAATAAATTACTGACCTTGACATGTAGACATAATGATTTTGTTCTATCTTTACGAATATTTTAAAATTGGTTTACTACCCATTTTAACGGTGAATCAAAACATCATGACGAAACCCACATGTCTGGAAGTTCTCCATTGTGTTTCTGAAAATTTTTGAAGTCTACCATATGGGTAGTGTGTAATGTGTGAGTGTGTGTGTGTGTAGTGTGTGTAGTAGTGGATTTATAGCATAACCCTTTTTAATACTCTGAAGAGACGCGTGCAATACAGGGAGATAGTTTATATGCAAGATTGATATTATTATAAGTAAATAAATGATTTATGTAAGTACAAACGTTACTAGACGCAGTTTACGTAGGAACTAATCTTGGCTACTGATAAACGGTTGTCACTCGCTTTATTGACATTTGGCTATAAATCATTGTAATTGTTTACGTCGCAACTAAATTTAATTAACAGCTCATAATGCATATAGCGAGTAACAGAAAAGTATGGTCATATTATGTGGACGAGGTCGCCATTGCAAATTATATTGTGAAGATATAAATGAGCTCGTTTGATGTACTATATAACCATCTTAGGAAACCGGCATAGCTAAGACATAGCTATGTCTAGCACTTCATTTTATCGCAACTTTGATACCATTTCCTTAGAATGAGCGATGCGTGATCTAACTAGGCTTAACATCGGATGGTTTCTTGCACCTTTGTTGGTTTATAAACGGATAAAATTATTTATCTTACTCATGAAACCTACTTTCAAGCTCTGCCCGTTGTCTCATCTTACAGTCAAGGAAGCAACGCATATTTAAACGTATAGTATTTTTTTCTTACTTATTTAGTAAACAAACAAATATCGCTTCTTGGTAGCTCAACAGTACATAGAGACATGTCTATCACTATTTAATTTTTTCTCTGTTTATTAGAAAAAGTATATAGTAGTCTAAAAAAAGTAGCTGAACGGTTTTATAATAATAATGTCCTCCAGACCGAATTTCGGTCACGGCCGCCAATCTTAACGGAGACTGGCCATCTGCGCAGGAGATATTATAGTGCACAAGCGTGTGCGCGAACTCAAGTGCACTCTCTGTTCCCTAACTCTCATGATCCGATGGGACGGATAATCCGACACGACCGGAGAGAGATCAGCCGTAGGACCAACGGCTTCACGTGCTTTCCTAGGCTAACTCTGGGCTGCTATTCAGATTTCTTAACAGAAAAACCCAATAACGTTTTGTTGGCTCGACCCGGGATTCGAACCTGAGACCTCATGCACAGCAGTCGCATACACTACCGCTGTACCGCCACGGAGGCAGTAAACGGTTTTATAAAGAGTCAGTAGATTACCAAACAAATCGAGTAGCTAGAAAAAAAAATTCCTCTACTTATGCATAGTGCTGTCAATTCATTCGAATATAATTCGATACCTATGACGCACTTCGCTAACGCACAGCGGTCAGATTCACTTCTGCGCCACCGAGGAAGCGTATTACATTCCTACTGCATACGCAAACATAGATAGCCCAGCTGCAAATAAAGCTACTACGATATTATTTTAGAGTTCCACTCTAAAACAGCTACTCATAAACTGTTAAATTTCATTAATACCAAATAAACGGTGCGTTATTAAGATAACACATTAGAAAAAGCAGACGCTATACGAAAAGCTCCTTCTATCTCATTTCACATTGACTTCTGACTCCGTTGTAAATTATGTTAATTGTCATTAAATTTTATAGTCAATTGATAGTATCGGTGTATCTATTAAATGTAGAGATTTCACTAGATTTGCATAGAAGTAGACAATTATCGTTGTATGCGCATCGAGTCAAGGGTTCGCTGTGGAATGCGGAGAAAGGTTATACTGCTATCTTACAGTAGTTGTGTTATCAAATAACCGGTGTGAAAATGTTATTTAGATATCGTTGTAGCTTAATTTATCTGTTGATAACGTTGTTTAGATATAATATGCTACTATAGAAATATTGACGCTTTCATTAGATAAAAATAAGGTGGAGCCAGAGAGCCAGAGAATGAGCAATGAGAAATATTCTGTTCTCATTAAGTGTTAGAAAACCAGACATAATTAAAATCTGTTGTGCCTGGCCACAGGTGTGCCGCTGCGACTTAAAAGGTTATACTTATATGGGTCATGGCCGCTTGCAACCTTAGAGCATAGAGACATAGACATTGCATATTACACGCAGACTATTGCCCCGAGTGTGAGTAATCATTGTACCTTTGTATCAAAACATATGATTTTCTTTATTTAGATACTAGTTTTTGCACGCGGCTTCGCTCGCGTAAATTAAGGTAAGGTTAGTAAAAAATATACTATGTCCTTTTCCTATAACAGACGTGTATGCGAAATTTCATGATGATCGGTCCAGTAATTAAGGCGTGAAAGCGTAACAAGCAAACTGACGCTCGCATTTATAATATTAGTTTAGATTATCATGCCTCTATCTTTAAAAGGGCTTAGACAGAAATGTAATACACCCACATTTCATCCAATATGAAAGAAAGAAAGAAAGAAAATAATTTTATTTGTTCCACGCTCATTATATAAGGTAACAGAAAACACAACCAAAAGTACATATAGAACAAATAAGGTCCTGCGTCAGCAATGTTGCAATATATCCACAACGCTGGTATTCTCGCAGACCCTGAATGATTTCGGTGCATGTAGGCAGTAACATACATACATACAACTCAATTAAAAACAAAATATAAAAAAACAAAAAAAAGAGTAACTTAAATAAATTAGGCAGAAGGTGGATGGTAGAAAGTAATTTCATACTAAATAATAATATTGGTATCTATATAATATAATACTTATATGTATACATACATATAGAATTAAAAGTACCTTGAAAATAATAAAAAACAGATAATATAAGATAAATAATACCTAATAAAGACATTGTATCAATAAAAACGTTATATTACAACGCAGCATATAATGTTGTGTTACATTTCCGAACGACCCCCGGCTCTTGTCAATATGATTTAAGTAGTTTTGGTTTTTTAGAAGTACTTGTCACAAAAACCCATGCAGTCGTCGGAATCACTACTGTTACGCCACCGAACCCTATAAGGCAGCTGCCACAAAATGGGCCAGAATATCGGATTACGTTTTTCTATTTCCTCATAATATAATTTATTGCAACTGCAATCGCGCTTGATCCATGATTGTTTTGTCCCCATTCGGAGCTCATTTCCACGTCAGCCTGCGGCTCAGGGCGTTTACATCTCGATGCGTAGGCGCAGCTACAAAGAGCAAAGGTTTCAAGTATAAAATAAATTTCAATTTACGTAGATATTGTCTCGCTGGATGATGGAACAGGATGTGTAAATACAATTTATGGTCATGTGATGTAACCATGTTCGAAAAAGGAATGGATTGTTGTCGCTGGAGGTTTTATTCCTTATTGAGAATCGCTTTTGTTTTAACAACTGCACGCCTAGTGTTCAGAAAGAGAAAGGGTTTACTGGAATGTCTTTCTATTAACGAAGAAGGTATAACTATGGTATCTGACTACTACACTGCTAATCAGAATTAAGGTAGCGGTGAAAGCAGCGATAGCTCAGTGGGGAGACCAACAGACTGCAATGCAGAGGGTCTCGGGTTCGAACCCATGCCGCGCACCTCTGACTTTCAGAAGTTATATGACTTTTCGAAATTATGTGCGTATTGATTGACAATTATCGCCAGCTCCGTGCCTCGGAGAGCACGTTAAGCCATCGGTCCCGGCTGCCATGAACATCTATGGCAGTCGTTATTGGGAGATTGTCGACACAAATATCCCACTGGGTTGAAGTGTCGCCGGTCTGCACTGAGTGACCCTAAGATAAGATAAGGTAGCGTTGCCTAGTAACAAAGCATATTTATGTTTTGACCTAGTATATACTAAAGGGAATTAAGAGGGTTTAAGAATAAGAAAGTACAGGTATTAAACTTTTTGGCATCAAAGAGATGGTGAATTGTCTCGTGCAATATCCTCCAAGGCCTTGTCTGATCAGACTTATATTTGACTTTAATTGATATTGTAATATTGCATCATTATTGAGGGGTATGGATAACGATAAGGATATGGATATTTAGAAGAAAACACATGCTGATGCTAATTGAATTGGGATCAGGTCAAGAGAAAATGCATCGTTGTATCTATGTTCTGTTGTCGACCTATTTGTCAGATTACTGTAGCATACGCTTGCTGCAATACCATGTATCATTTCCTTGCTGACTTAAGAAAGAGGAATTAAAGATGAAAAGAAAGGAATGGGTGAGGTATATAAACGTGAGGATATGTATATAACCACATTGCTTTTTAAATTGCATTTTTATTCCATTGTCAGTCAAAGGTTTCTACCAAGCTGTACCACTGATATAGATGAATACCATTTTAATCTTCGAACAATATCTAACTCATTAAGATATTTATGTAGAAACTAAATTTATGAGCCTGTTATATTATTCGAAAGTTATCATTTTAGGCTTTTCATAAACATTTATTAGATATTTGCTAGAACATTTCCCCACAGTAGCCTAATCTTGTAAAACTAGGCCAACGCATTGCAACTGCAATTGTATTTGACTGTGGGCAATTGACGTTGGCATGCAGAAACATAAGGGCCACGTAATTGGGACGCCACCGCAACACGAAACCTAGCTTTTACCCGCGACTTCATCCACGTGGCATTTTACAAACAATTTAACATTTTTTATTTCATTTTTATTTAAAATTATAGTAGCCAATGTTACTCCCGTCCAGTAAGTATCTGCCAGTGAAAATTGGTCGAGCCGTTTCAGAGATTACCCGGCACAAACAAAATGACAGAAAAAAAAATTTTTGATGTACCTATGTACCGTTACTTTTATATGCATTTAGTAAAAAGCTGTTATTTTGACATTACAAACTGACACTCCAATTTTATTTATTTGTATAGATTTTACAATTTACATTACACTACGACTGGAATAGATTTTACCATTTATATTACACTACGACCGAAAAAGACGAAATAAGTATATGAATATTTTATGAGCAACGCTGTTATAATATCTTATTATCGAAAATTTGAAGCGGTTCAAGAATATATCTATGAGGACAAGATAATATAAAGATGCTCCATCGGTCTATAGCAGCCCGAAGTCTTGAAATGCGATCGGTAACAGCAATAGGTTCGCCGTCCATTTCGTGGCATCTATAACATAGCTGACAAAACGTGGATGTTATTCTCTACCGATACCGATACCGAATTGACGATAAAATACATAAGGCGCTGTGTCCTTGACCATAAACTCGAAGTCAAAAATCATTTATACATTTAGGTCACAAAGTAACACTTATGAACGTCAAAATATATAATTATACAAAGTAAGTATTACTAGGTGCACAAATACATTCAAATTTTATTCGAATGCTGTCACTATGTCATACATCTCTGCTTTTGTAAATATACAAGAGTTTAGTCTCGAGTCTAGATGATTAGCATCCTATTTAGACAAATTAAATGACTAAAAGGTTTTCAGAAATCAAATAATATGCCGCTCATCGAACTATCAATCAATCATCCAATTGTTGTCCATAGCTCAGTATAGGTTTTTCGTCGGTCTTCGATGTACCTTGTACGAGTATAATCCATCAAAGCCACGGTGGGATAGCTTGGCCTTCGGATCGGTCTACCAATCAATAGTTAGCTAACATGAAAATATCATATTATCTCACGTTTACGCGAATACATTGAAATTAAACTACTATATTACGGATTGAGGAATGTGATGAAAGTGAATGAAGCCAGAGAAGTGTGTCAGGATCGTAGCAAATGAAAATCCGTAGTCTCTGCCTACCCCTCTGGGAAATAGGCGTGAATGTATGTATGTATTACGGATTTCAGAGCAGTATAATTTGAAAAGATTACTTTTAGATATGTTTAATTAGTATAAAACATATCTAAAAGTAATCTTAGTTTGATAGTTCAAACAACATGAGGCGCTCATAGCCAGTCGCACTCACTGATCGGTAAACGATTAGCGAGGTTAAGCATCGTTGGGTGCGGTCAGTCTATAGATGGACTATGTGACCGCTTAGTGGTATTTCATCTGAGCGTCTCCGTGCTTCGGAGGGCACGTAAAAAGTCGGTCTCGGTTGTCGTCAAATTGACAGCAGTCGTTAAGCCATGTCAGAGGCCTACGGGCGCCTTGAACAACTCTTGACAACAGGTTGGCCACTAACCACACGAAAAGAAGAAGAATTTCAAACAATTTAAATTTACTCTTCAATCCGTCGCTTCAATTGCTTTAGAGCAGTTGTGGTCACGGGGGCTCTAAGACGGTGGTCTTCACATTGTGTAAAAGTTAGACTTTAAATAAGATGGCGTTTTTAAAATAAGCCGCTATAAAATCCGTATATAGTAGTTTCAGTTTAACATGGAAATAGCCAATTTATATTCAATTGTCAAGTTTACTTATTGCTTTTTTTACGCAGTCAGCTCACATGGAGTTATTAATTCTACACTGTTATAGGATCAATAAATAAACGGACGCGAGACCGTCGCCATTTTACCATACAGTTTACATATAAAACCGGTCACAAACTCCCATATTTTAAAACCTTCCGTTCCATTAACAGCAAAAAATGTAAATAATCTGTTACACATAGTATATTTACTATCCGGCACCATAAAGTTGCCATAAGAAAAAAAGCAAGCTGCGTTTTTGGACATAGGTAGTGATGAATGTGTTTATTAACTAATTATGCAAATAAACTGTCAAATTAAGTGACATTTGATATAAATCAGGTGAAAGTTTATATAAATAGTCATATCTTCTAATCTACTGAGTTACTTTGATATACAATTCAATTTATATTAGACCGTTGCAGTATAAAATTGTTTAGAATTTGGAAAATTTTGTCGACGTAAATTATTATAATCCTACTAATACTATGAATGTGAAAGTTTGTGAAGATGTTTGGATGTTTGTCACTCAATCAAGGGTAAACCTTTAAACGGATTTGGATGAAACTTGATGCACTGATAGACTATGTCCTGGATAGGACATAGGGTATTTTTATCTCAGTATGTATTGAATCTCATACAAGCGAAAACGAAGAGACGAATTGTAGGTCAATATAGTTTGTTGCAACTAATGATATTACAAACTAGATGAGAGACTTTTATAGTAATGGACGTCAAAAATCTACTACTCATAATATACCGTTATTTATAACTGCACTGGTGTTGATATCTTTAATTTATAAGTAGCGCAATAGATAAAGAAACAGCTTGTATAATAGAGACAACTATTATTTGAACAATAAGCATGATGACAGGGTTAAAAATAAGTGATTCTAAATAGACCACCTTTTAGATAAACAAATATATTGGACACCTATTTCTTGATTTACCAAAACAATAAAAATTTCTAAGATATAACGCAATTAAGTTCAGAAATGGGGGCTCTTGACGTCACTCTTTTGTAGAATTTGTACCTACATGTGACGTAACATGAAATTTAAGGGTAGTATTTAACTGTACCTCAATTTTTTGCCTTTTTCCACTTAAAATACTAATTGCACAGCAAAATATTTTATTTTATTTTTATTTTAACATTTTTTGGAAAACTTACAGCTAAAAATACATTATTAACATAATACTATTAAGGTGAAGGCCAATTACAAGTTTTCACTGATAAAATATATAACCGTGAATATAAAATGGTTATACGTAAAAGCAGACATGTTGTGATATCACTCCTTAGATCTAATTAAAGAACTCGGTACACAATGTATTTTTTAATTTATTTATTTTTTAATATGCTCACCAAAAATACTAATTGCACCGCAAAATATATAATAATAGATAAAGAGATCAAACTAATTCGACGGCGCTCCTATTTTTGGGTAGGTTTAAGAAGGAACCTAAATTTTTTTTTTATCTGGAGGAATGCATTGACGCTTACCTCTCCGCGGGGCGACGGAGAGGTTATGTCGGGCTCACCGGGGGAAAGATATCCTGGTAATACCGACTAAACCTACCACAGTGTTCCTCGACATAACCATAGACGGTGGGGCCGCGCGAATCGCTTTCACATGCGATCGCGACCCCGCCGAGGTTTCGGCCCGCCGTGTAAAACGGCAGGCCACTACATAAGATACTTCCTCTACTGTCCCCTTATAGGGGGACAAAAACACGACTCAGAGGTGCGCGTCGGAACACGCACGCCGCCTCTCGGACCTGGTGCTGACCGGATGGCGAGCAGGCCAACGCAGCTCACCACTCCCAGGTCAAATCTCAGGGTGGCTGGAGGTAATCCTGCGCCCGAAATTTAAACGCGTTGTATCTTTGTTGTTATTAGCTTATGGGACAAAAGGAATAATAGGCACGTGTCCAACATTTCTTGCTAATCTAAAAGACGGGCATAGATCATTATTTTAGCCATCATGCATATAGCGCTTTGAATGGTTTGCAAGCAATTTTCTTTTAAGATCAATACAAAAACGTCTTAATGGGGCTGTTTTTAAGTCTTTATTTTGTGTGCGCAGGTGATATATCTGCTTCTTTTCTGTATATAATGTCACTGGTTGAAACATTTCCCGTTACTTTTGGGTTGTTTTGTTTTTATGGTACATGTTACGTGGGTGGATAACATGATGAAGAATTACTGTTTTGTGTTGTGCGAACGTCAGGCCTACGCACAATATCACAGTGGGTTTCTATACATCAGTAATGGTCATTGAATATTCATATGATATCTGATAAATTATTTGAAGCAGTTATTTTTAAGGTTTATTTGTTTGTTAAGTTTGTATTGGTTTTCAGCTGTGTGTGTCACTATAATTAAGTATTGTGACAACTTTTAAAGCACGTAATTTATTTAATCATCAACCATATATGTGGTTTTGAGCGAAGCACATAAAGGGCTTCTTAGTTTTGTCCTGCAGTGTGACAATATAGGCTGAAAATCTATTTATATTCATACGTGGAGCAAAATCTTTGTACGCCTTATTACGAAAATTGCGTGAACGGAGGAGTATGAAATTTGGCACAGTTAAAGTTTATATGGAGAAGGAGTGGCGAATCCTAATATTTATATAAAATATGCATTAGAAATACATTAAATTTATGAAAAAAACACTACACGCACAGAAACATGCATTTGACAAACGCAGTCAAATGGCGTTTGTAGCATTTCGGCATTGTTCGGCTGATGTAGTACTATTCTTCGTAACTATGGTTACATATAACAATATATGTATAATAATAACATATATCAGCAATATCTTACAGGCAGCCTTTGGGTGGATTGGAATGATATATATTATTTATATAATAATATATTTACGTATTTATATGTAATAAAGAAAACAAAGTAGCAAGGTTAGGAATATCGTCAATTAAAGAGTATAGTTAAGGAAATAATAATTTCTTTGAAAAAGATAGGTAAATTAACCGCTATAGATCGAAATCTAAATGAAACGTGATTATAAGGGTATAGATCTTATATATTCTAGATAGTAAAACCTTAATAACTATCAAACTTAAAATTTAAATCAATTATGGTAGAATTTCGACCATTAGGCGACCGCTAGTTATGATACACAAACATACAACATATTATAGCATCGTATCTGGCGTGAGGAGCAAGCGGGCGCTGTCGCTGCACCGAGTGTTTGGGTTCAGATCCCATACAGGACAATAATTTGTGTGAACCACGAATAATTGTACGGAGTCTGGGTGTACTTTGTATCCATTAATAGTAAATTTGCGAAGTTCCCCGCGACACAGGGCTCAATGGATAACGAGGCAGTACTCACTTAAAATAAATAAAGAAAATCACATTCTGCACTTATAGATTTCACTGGCAGTGGTCACAAACTATCAGCTTAACCGCGGCTAATGTAACATAGTCGAAACGTCAAACACCAGGTTAATAAAATGCATGAATGCGTTAATTCCCGTTACAAATTATATATATCACATCAACATACCTCAGCCTTAAACGAAAATTGCTACACTGTAAAGAAATGTGCGTTCTGATGATTTGTGGGTGTCATCAAATAACGGCAATCAATTTTATTTCTTTTAAACAGGGCAGCGTTGGCGTTGTCATCCATAATCATATAAATAACGCAACTTACAAGATATGTTTTCACACATTTTCCAAAGCTTGTGGTCGAGTGGTCGCCTCGCCACTGGCCGCTGCGCCGAGTGTTATTCAATCCCGAAACGGGACAAAAATTTGTGGAGTCCATAAAATAGTTCTTCCGAGTCTGGGTGTTCTTTGTGTCCATTGTTTAAATGTTTGTAAAGTCCCCCATGACACAGGAATTATTCCTAGTGTAGGAGTCGTCTTTTTTAAATAAAATAAGGATTCTCGATAGGCATCTACGTCAATCGATCTACGCCTAATTGTCTTTGAACGGCAAATCAGTCAAGTAGTGCTGTTCAATGGATAATTGCGGTCAGTTTTGATTGATTGATTGATAGCTCGTGATGAACGATTTATCAATTAAACAGTTTTGTTGTGACCACGTCGTGCCCACGTTTCAGATCACGAGATAAGATCTAACGATAACGATCACGTTTGTCTTACGGTGAAACTACACGAAGTAATTTGTCCCTTAGTTTGCTGTGGAGTTCGATGCTGTTGGCAATATGTATGATATATATTTTTATAGAATATAGTAGAGCCCATTGTAAATCCTAACTAATATTATAAATGCGAATGTGAGTTTGTTAGCTACGCTTTCACGCCTTAAGACTGCGCCGAGCGTAAGACAGATAATGACAGAACTCGTGCAGCGCATATCCAAATCGGCGCGCGGCCGCCATAGTCAAATTGTATGGAGGATTTGAAGTGCTTTTTTGATAAATATGTATCTTTATTGTCAACCAATAACTTAAATAGTTGGGACGAACAAATTGTAATATAACTATTTATGTTTTGTTTAAGCTGTAAAATAGGATAGATTTCTACTGTTATAATTTAAAAATCACGAAACACGAGCTTACGTTTTGCATTTTACGTGCAAATTTACGTAATTTTGCAGGCGAAAATATTAATTATTTTAAGTTTTTTACACGGAGTAATTCTAAACACCTGCATTATTATGGTAAATGTATATTTTATATATGTATTAAACAAAAAGTGTTGATTTTATTCACTTAACTGTGACCGCCTGTTTTGGCACATTTCGCTCGGCGCAGTCTTAACTAACTACTTAACAGATCAGCATATCTGCGTGGCAGTCCATCGGTCAGACAGCGAAAGCCTGGTGGGGACCAGGCTTTCGCTGTCTTTATCTTATTAAAAATGCTTAAAATAAAATGTGATCCTTAATTCAACTGTAACTGTAACTGTGTTTTTTAAAGTAAGTTAACTTTTTTCACGCGAGTAATGCCTCTTGTATTGCAACTGTAAGACATGCTGTATTTTTGTCTGCCATCTTGGTAGCATGAAAAAGGTAAACGATCGAAAATACATACCACAAATTGAGTTTAAAAATCGTCTCGTTCGCTTAATCTTGGTTATTTGCATAATATTGTCTTCTGTTTACGCGATTATTATTCATTGTAATTAAACTACTATATACGGATTTTATCGCGTTGTTTGTTTGACACTTTATTACATAATTTTGAAAACTGTTACACTACTACTACTATTAAAACTTTACTAATTTTTAAGCTAATTAAATTATTATTAAAACTATTAAAACTATTTGGATTTAATTTAATTTTACACTTTCCCCGACGTTTCGGCTGCTTGGTTATTTGTTTACACAAGCTTGTCTGGAATATACATACTTGTTCGACAAATAATTTACAGTCAAACCCTTGTTTGACTGTAAATTATTTGTAAAGGGTTTTATAGTACCTTCTAAGGCACTATAAAAGAGGAAGTTAAGATGTCGAACTGGCTTGAATTATTTATTTAGGAGGACAATCGGATGTTAATAAATTAACTTTAATGTTACATTTAGAGATACTATCAAAATAAAATGCATTTTAATCGAGGTCGGATCTAAAGTAATTGAATATATAGGTATTATTAAATTTATTTATAAATGCCTTAGTAAATCAGATGGTTAGGCCTTTTTTTTAAAGGATAGTGGCACATAAGAGTAGATAGGACCTACTAAATAATATAATAATATATTCTATCACATACACACAATACCATCTAGCCCAAACTAAGCAGAGCTTGTACTATGGGTATTAGACAATGGATAAACATTCATATACTTTTTATTGGTAAATACATACATATTATACATAGAAACATCCAGACTAAGACAAACAGCCATGTCCATGCACACAAATGTTTGTCTTGTGCGGGAATCGAACCCGCGACCTCAGTCGTGGCAGTCGGTTACACTAACCACTACGCCATAGAAATTAAACTACTATATACGGATTTTATCGCGTCGCTAGTTAAATTATTAAAACTATTAAACCATAGCTAGACTTCATGATACTCTGAGCTCATTCTGCGTAAATAGAAACACCAATGATTAAAATATGTTTTTTTTTTTTTTTTATTGTACTTTGAAATAACTACACTGGAACATTGAGACAACTACCATCTTAGTCTCCCCGTGACCATGGCTGCTGAAAAGCAACCGAAACGTCGGCGAAAGTGTAAACTTAAATATAAATAGTTTTAATAATTTAATTAGCTTACAAATTTGTAAAGTTTAATAGTATCTAGTAGTAGTGTACACAACGCGATAAAAGCCGTACATAGTAGTTTTATTTCAATGAATAACATTCGCGTAAACAGAAGACAATATTATGTAAATCACTACACCATAACTAGTTATCTCTACTTGACGTATAAATGTCGCGTTGTTAACGCTTGGAAACATCAATCAAAGAAAGGAAAAGATGGAGATAGTGTGAGCTAACGAAACACAAAGTCACTGGTTGATACGAAGGTTGAAGGATGGCGTGGCGGTGAACCCGATTGGTGTGCATGAAGGCACGGGTCTAAGTCCCGAGTGAGGCCGATTTAATGGCTTTTTGTCAATATCTTCTCAGTAGCAGAACGGAATCTGGAATTGTGGCGACTAGAAAGCGATTGTTCATTATGTGTGGCCGAAAAACATAGCTACATATAACATTTATTTGGTAATACTATGAATATACTACTACACTCGGCGTGTTTTAATCTTGCGGTTAGCGGTACCGTTCGCAGTGCATACCCGTATGTTTTCTTATTAGGAAATTGATGGTTATCTTGCGTCGCAGATAATGTTTTGACCTCTAGGTTGTTTGATAACGGCTATCGTTTATATGATAGGCTATTAATGGCAGGGAATAAAGGTACGTTTTGTAATAATAGATGGTTAAGCTGATAAATAGTTGTACGTCAATAACTGCACGGATGGTAAACTGGTTTAAGTGGTCACCTCGCCATTGTGACTCCGCCGAGTGTTGCGGGTTCAAAAATTACAAGTGACAAAAAAATGTGGGTCCGTAAATAATATTTATAAGATTTATTTTATTTTACACTTACGGCGGCTAACTTATCGCTAGCTTGATAAATGGTAAATAACAATTATACAAAAAATAACTATTTATTTTATTAGCATTAAGATTAGTTCTCGTATGAACGACATTGCAAACATTTATATGACGTACACAAAGAACACACAGACCCGTAACAATCACTTTTTAATGAGTATTTTTTTTTAATAATAATTGTTATAAATCTTTCAAAATGCCTGTTCACGTTGCACCCATGGCTCTGTGTAAGCTTAAAAAAGGGCCGGGTATTTTTCTACTGTCCTCTGACAAGAGAAACTTAATAATAAGAGGATCACACAATTGTTTGTCCCGTGTAGGTTCTGAATCTACAAGACTCAGCATAGAGGCGTAGCGATCACATAAGACTGCGCCGAGCGTAAGACAGATAATGACAGAGCTCGTGCGGCGCATATTCAAATTGGCGCGCGGCCGCCATAGTAAAATTGTATGGAGGATTTGAAGTGCTTTTTTGATAAATATGTATCTTTATTGTTAACCAAAAACTTAAATATTTGGGGAGAACAAATTGTAATATAACTATTTATGTTTCGTTTAAGCTGTAAAATAGGATAGATTTCAACTGATATAATCTAAAAATCACGTAACACGAGTTTACGTTTTTGCATTTTTCGTGCAAAACGTAATTTTGTGGGCGAAAATATTAATTATTTTAAGTTTTTTACACGGAGTAATTGTAACCACATTCATTGTTATGGTAAATGTATATTTTATATTGGTTTTAAACAAAAAGTGTTGATTTTATTCACTTAACTGTGACTGTATTGGCACATTTCGCTCGGCGCAGTCTTAAATCACAACGCAATTCGTTTAGTCAAAATACATACTAGATGAACTATCATTTAACATTTCGATCTTATCTTATCTTATGTGTGGGGGCCAGTCAGTGCAGACAGGCGACACTTTGACCCAGTGGGATCTTTTGTGTCGACCCTCTCCCAATAACGACTTCCATAGATGTTCATGGCAGCCGGGACCGACGGCTTAACGTGCTCTCCGAGGCACGGAGCAGGCGATAATTGTCAATCAATACGCACATAATTTCGAAAAGTCATATAACTTCCTAAAGTCAGAGGTGCGCGACGTGGTTTCGAACCCGAGACTGTCTGCATTGCAGTCTGTTGGTCTCCCCACTGATACATCTCAGCCGAAGCCTAAATTAATGCTATAAATGTGAAAGCAGCTATGATAAACCAGCACTTACCTATTTGTCACAAACTTTATTTGTCATAAACTAAACCTATGTTCGACAATATTTCAATATTGTCATTTATTGGTAGCATTGCGGCTGTTGAAGCAGAGCCTTGATTGTAAACGAGAAAGTTTGAAATCACTGCGCTGTCATAGATTATGGCTATTTATATATCCTATATTGTGAAGGATGTAGGTCGAAATCCTAACTCATTATTATAAGTGCGAATGTGACGTTGTTTGTTTGTTACGCATTAACTTTACATTTTTTTACAACGTTCTTATCTGATTAATGATCACGTGGAAATAATTTATATTCTAGTAATATCTTTCAGCCACACGATCCTTCCCCGCTCGCCCTAAATTTATCGATGTAGACCAAAGTAATATAAAATTGAAGATTTTTTATCTTTTATCTTATTGAGTGGCAGCGGCACACCGGCAGCTAAACACAATAGGTTTTCAATTATATCTAGTAATCCAATAATTGACTTCGTCTTCTTCTTTTCGAGTCAATGCTCTTGTCTGTCTGGCCTCCCCTTTTGCGGTCAAATGGTCTCGGCCAGCAGTGGCGATGTTGAGGTCGGCTCTTGTGCCGGATGTAGGACATGCTGGACAGGTCAGTAGGTGCATCATTGTATGACTGGGTGCACCACAGTCACAGTAAGTTTGGGACTGATCCAGTATTCCCAGTATATCCAATAATTGACAGGTTAATAATATGTCCGATCCGGAAATCTAAACCATGCATCTGACGATCGGAGCAGGCAAAAAAGACTGCCTTGATTGCGTCAGCAGTGATCATACGACTGCTCAGCATGTGGACTTGATGTCGACTCTCGGATCAGGCCAAGTGAAATTAACCGGTATAGATCGCGCACTGTATGATTGCCGGCCTGAACATTGCGCGAGTGGCGTCGCAGTTGTAAGTTTTAGATCTCTTTTGTGACAGGGGGCGGGGGCGGGATGCAATGCGTACTGACTGACAGACTGTACATGCGCAACAATTCGGAGACGCTATTTTCAGTCCGGCCATCATAGATTGCGCGATCTGTAGATAGGCTCAAAACCATAGCTGATTAAAAGATGTCTAATACACGTCTGCCTACCCTTTCAAGGATATAATAATTATGTAAGTAAGTACGTATTTCTTTTTCAAAACATAGGTACACGTTCTTATACAAATATTATAACACAGAAACCAAAAAAAGTACATATATAATGAAAAATGAGGTTACCACTCAGGTTTGTTGTTGGTTTGCGGTTGATACCTCAAAACCTCATAAACCAACCCTGATAATATTTGGTAACCCCAAGTGACGCCCGAACGTACATCAGCTACTCTTGTAATATTTTACAAACACAAAACTACATAGGTTTGTATGTATATGCATGAAACTATGTAGGTATGTATATTATGCTACGAAACCACCGCGGCATTTTATTGCTTTTGAACATTACTTATTTTTAATAACTTCAATAATACAATGCACCATCGCGTGTTGCCTACATGCAGGCACAACCCAGACACGTAATATTGCAATAAGTTTTTATTGTAAATGTTACCCCAGTGAAAAACTACCCACCATTAGCGTTTCCTACGAACGTACGGTGGAATTAATGACGTCATTTGTTAGTTAGGAATAACGGTGAGTCGGATAGGTTATTACAGCTGTTTTGATTACACAGCGCAGTGTTAAGATAGGTTTGTGAAGTGATCAATGGGCAGCCAGCGATGTAAGTTGAATAACATTGTGGAAATTATAAATCGTTCTTCCATAAAATATATGATAGATCAATTTTATTTGACTTTGCTTTTACCTGTTTTGTATTTTTAGTTAAAGGGTAATTGAATATGTGCCTTGTTATTCTTTGGTATATATTTGCGTGCAATCGTGAGATTTCCGGTTCGATTCCCGGCGTGCGCAAAGAATTATGGGATTTTAGATTTCATAACGACGACGACTCGATGGCGTAGTGGTTAGTGTAACCGACTGCCACGCCTAAGGTCGCGGGTTCGATTCCCGCACAAGTCAAACATTTGTGTACGTGAACATGGATGTTTGTCTTGGTCTGGGTGTTTCTATGTATAATACGTATGTATTTACAACAAAAAAAAGTATATATGTATGTTTATTTATTGTGTAGTACCCATAGTATAAGCACTGCTTAGTTTGGGCTAGATGGTGCTGTGTGTATGTGATAGAATATTATTATTATTATAACAGCTGTCAGCTGCTCGACATAATCATGTATATGACTGATTTTAGACTGCACAGATGGCTTAGTGGTTTAAGAGGTGACTCCGCCACTGCCATTACGCCCAGTAATGTCGGTTCGAATCTGACACAAAATTGTCTGGTAGTTTTACCAAATCTGAGTGCTTTTCGTTTGTTGTTTAAATGTCGATAAAGTCGTCGCAAGACGGGCATTATTCCAAATACTTTTGTCATCTCTTTTAATCTGTCAATTGTTGGCGTCCCTGATATAATTAAAAACATATTGTTTCGGGCCGCCGGTGTGCCGCTGCGACTAAACGAGATAAAAAAAAATCTTCAGCCTACTAATGCTTTGGTCTACATCGATAAATTGAGTGCAAATCAGAACTGATATTCACTAAAAGTCTAGAAATAAGACCAGAGCATTATACTTCAATCCATATACTTATGTTTCGTGGCCAAATGTATTTGACTGTGTTTAAAGTAGCGTGTATTCGACGATTTCATGAAATAATCGGCCACATCAATTCTAAAATCAGGCCACGACATATGCATATTGCATATGAATGTAATGATTCAGTATTTCAGCTACGTTAAAAAAGTATACCACAACATCCTATATACCGAATCATAAAAAACAATATAATTCATTCATTACAACATTTCTTATAGCGCACATATATTTCGTTGTGCACCTACATACAAACATTACAACTACACAACGCCGTTTTTATTGAATTAGCATACTGCATCCACTGACCCTATTCGTACTTTACACTGTTACATTTGCGGGTCTATACTTCTTATTGTAAGGGGCATAAGGTTGATTATAGAGTGTCTGTTTACTAGATCTGTTTGCTAACGCCGTAGTGTATGGAGCAATTAGCGGGGTATGGGGTCATTGCACATAGACACCGGTGGTTTAAAGCCAGAATTAGATTTGGAGAAGACCGAGGTGTTATTTGCTGGAAGTTTCGATGACACGCTGGATTTTTGACGGTGTTTTTTAATCTAGATAGTGTTTTGTTTTTATTTTTCCGTGACGTTGCGATATTGAATGCGACTCGTGTTTAGGTATAAGGCCGAGCAAAATACTATTGTTCTTTATCTGTCAATAAATGCTGACAGCACGACATCTGAAACTGTGCCCCCTATTACGTGGGACCTACAATTTCAGTTGCCGAAATTTGGGTATAGTAGGTAGATATACCTCTGACACTGGGCGACGGATGAGTCTATGTAGATATCATAAACACCTATAACATTTGAAGGGTACAGGGAAAGAAAGATCAAAGTCACTTGAGGATTATCTTCTTTTTAAATACGAGAGTGGGGAATATGAATATGGAGGAGACCAACAGACTGCAATGCAGAGGGTCTCGGGTTCGAACCTACGTCGCGCACCTCTGACTTTCGGAAATAATATGACTTTTCGAAATTATGTGCGTATTGATTGACAATTATCGCCTGCTCCGTGCCTCGGAGAGCACGTTAAGCCGTCGGTCCCGGCTGCCATGAACATCTATGGCAGTCGTTATTGGTAAGTCATTGCCCTATAATATCCTGACACTGGTCTAGCCTTAGGGTATCGCTACCCTTCGGGTTGCGGAGGTCAGGTGGCAGCCGCTCCGTGTAAAAACTGATATCTAGTCAAATCCGGTTAGAACAGAAAAGTCGACCCCAAGTGACTTGAGAATAATTAAGGCTAGGGAGAAGATGCATACAGTCATACTGCATGTCGCATGTTCAATAATATTTTATATATTTTTTTTTCTTTTTATAACCAAACAGCTTAATGACTTTTGTACTAGATGGCAGTGTTAACTCATAATCGGCAAAAATTAACAATGATCTTTCTTTCCCTGTACCCTTCATTTGATATGTATATGAATTATAATCAACCTATTAAGTCGCGGCCACACACCGACGCTCAGACACAATTGATTTTAAATTATGTCTGGTATTCTAAGACTGGACAGATTAACATTGTATATTATGGCCGTAAAAGTATGTAGGTATAAATCTGCAGCAAAACAAATTTCTTTTTTGAAGGCTTCCTGGCGTAGCCGTAACCTCTTGAGACTTTAGGCACACTGACACAATATACCCTTTATTACATAGCCTGTACCACGTGGGGTTCAAACTCCCAGCACTTGACAACATCAATGACTTAAAAATCATGTGTTTATAAACTGTTCGTAGTAAAGAACACAACGTGCTGTTGCGGAAGGTAAACGGTCCAATTTGTGCCAGTAGCGTCAGTTGAGCAGGCACGAGACAAGGCATGCGCAGGCGCACCCTACTTGATTAATCACGTTGCTAGATGCACAGATGACGTTGACGTTTAAGTGGTCACAACGCCGAGTTCTGCGGTTTCAATACCTGGCAAAATTATTGTAATAAAAGGTGTAAAAGTGTGAAACAGGTATGTTAAACTTACTGCGTTTTGCCAGGTGAATAAGGGTGCCGGTAGCTTACAACCTCTCTCATTCCTTTCCATTCACTACGCCTAGTAAAGCGATTTCGGTGTCTGGCAAAATTATGAAATTAGGTGTTAGAGCTGTTATACTAACTGCGTTTCGCCTGATGAAGAAGACTGCCCGTACCTCTGCCATTATTTTCCCTTCAGCCTAACTTTAATCCCTTTTTTAAACGCATGATACCGTTCATAGCCTATGGTAACCGATCACCGTCAAACAGGCTATCCTATGTGCTGCCTCGAATTCCAAGCCAGGCTTAAACAGCTAAGTATGGTTGTCCTCTGTTTTTATTGCGATATTACATAACACATATGGCCGAAATCCAGGTCATATTCCATTCGTAACAGCTTTTCCCATATCAAATATTATTAATTAAGCTTTTAATATTTATAGTTTCGGCCATAATTATACCCCTTGAATAACAAACTATCTATATGTACATAACATTCAATTTGCGAAAGAATTTTGATATATGAGCATCCAATTAAAAATATCTCTGAGGTGGCCGGACTAATAAATTTTAATAGTAGTGACATTATATCAATTTAACAGACCATTTCAAAAACTGGTTCTAATGACACCGATGGCATAAATCTTCATTTACACTTCCTTATAACGCGAATAACTTATATATTTTTGGACACTCTCATTTCTTTAAGAAAGAGGATGTTGGTTTCATGGATATTATCGATGAAATTGACATCCTCTGTCTTGTATTTTTACGGATGTTTTAGAAGTAGTGTGATACGATTGATTTACACGTTTTAAACGGATGGATGCTTCTTGCTTATATTGAGGGTCAACAAAAAAGAATTTTTTTTATGCAACTGAGTTGGCAAACAAGCATACGGCCCACCTGATGGTATGTGGTCACCGTAGCCTATGGACGCTTGCAACACCAGAGGCATCACTTGCGCGTTGCCGACCCTTTAAGAAAGGAAGTGGGAAGGAGAAGGAGCGGGAAAGGGGGAAGGGAAGGGGATGATTGGGCCTCCGGCACTCTCGCTCATTAAACGAAACACAACAGTAGTAATACTGGTATTTCACGTCGATATTCTGTGAGTGGGTAGTCCTTCCCCGGTCGAGCCGGCCCATTCATGCTGGAATCAGCGAGGCTCTACTACTCTAATATAGTTTTAAGTTTAAACGTTAAAGTGATTTAGTTATGTGCATAACTGTATTCGCACGATAGACGTCATCACATCAATAACATCGGAGAGGCAGTCGAAGATGTATTGCACCCTTATTTGCCAGTAATAGTTTTTAGTCATATATTGTAATAGAGAGGGCAAGCCTGTTGCTTTGTACCGGGCACATATTACCTTCTGTTATTTAGAATTTCTTGACAGAAAAACCTAATAAAACTTTGCCCGAGTCGAGAATCGAACCAAGACTTGGCTTAGATAGATGCTGGTAAATTGTATATAAATGAGCAAAAATACTAGAAGAAATACAAAAAATTGGCCGTATTTTCATCCCTCTGGAAAAATTATAAATATTGGTCCTACAATTCCGGGCGTTAAGACTTTTCCAGGAAATTTCCTCCTCATCTTGAATCTTTTTTTAACTTTGAAAAATATTAATTAGTTTTTGAGATATTTGCAAAAAACTAAATTCCCTTTTTTTTAGTTAATTGTTTATAACTTTTGCAATTCAAAATCAAAAATCATCTACATGCCATTCCGAATCGAATGACACCTCGTTCATGTCTTTCCGAGACTGCTAAAAAAAGTTGACCAAAAAAGCACTTGTTGACTAGACTAATAAAAACACTTTTCGATCCAAGAAACGGACCTCACATCGATAATTGCGCATACACTCGCGCACTTACTTCAATAGACCACCGGCGCTGTCTGAGCCAATAGCAAGAGTTAATAGTATTATATTATTTATCAGGATACTAACATGTTGTTCAGAACATTAAACCTTTTCGTAACCACCGTACAGCACTATAATCTATCTGTTAAGCAACAGATCAGCAATACTAACTTTGCCTCAAGCCCTTTTCAACATAGACTGCTCTTTATCAGATGTAACAGCGAATATTAAGATTATGTTATATGTGCCATAAAGTTTGCAATTTATTTTACTACTAACTGCGCCTCGTAGTTTCTTCCGGTCCTAAGAGACGTAGCTTGATGTCAAATAGACTATAACTTTCCTTAATTCATCATAAGTCATAAATAATAATATAAATGCAAATGTGAATTTGTCCAGAACGCCTCCGATCTGATCAAGAACACCTTGAACCGACGGGCGTGTATGAGGAATGTGATGAAAGTGAATGAAGCCAGAGAAGTGTGTCAGGATCGTAGCAAATGGAAATCCGTAGTCTCTGCCTACCCCTCTGGGAAACAGGCGTGAATCTATGTATGTATGTATGTAAATTTGTTTGTTAGTTACGCATTCTCGCCTTAACTTCTCGACCGATCATCATGAAATTTCGCATACACGTTATCAGGGGAACAGAAAAGGATATAGTTTTCCATCCAGAAAAAGTGCTGTGTTCTCGAGCGAAGCCGCGGGAAAAATCTAGTAGGCTTTAATATACGCAAACATTTTTTAAATATGATTGGTAGTTCCAAAGATTTACGCGTTCAAACAAAGCAAGAGTCGCAGTTCGGGGAGTTAATTGTCACGAAACTGACATTTGTATAATATACCTATGGCGACTTAAAACGGCGGATGTCATTTATCATCGAACGATTTCGAAACATACACCATTTAATTTTAAACAAGTCTATTAGACAAACATATTTACAACGAGAAAATTAGCCCTTTAAATATGAATGCCAGAAGATATTATAGAGAAAGGTTAGGTTAAGAATATCTTAAACCGACAAGTGTGCATGAGATATATAATGAGAGCGAATGAAGAAAGTAAGATATGAAGGTTCGTAGCAAGTAAAAACCCGAAGTCTCTGCTTACCCCTTTGGGGAATAGGCGTGTGTTTATCTAAGCTCTATTTAATATTATAATGTTAAAGCTTGTGAAGATGTTAGTTACTCTTATAACGCATAAACTGTCAAACGGGTTCTGATGAAACTTGGCTGACTGATAGACAATATGCAGGAGTAACACATATGATACTTTTGATCCCGCTATACGTTTTCATGGGATTTAAGCGGGCGAAGCCGCAGGCAATAAATAGTATCAGCTATAAACTAGTAATGCTATTTATTAAGAGATATATTATTTTGTGTTTTATTGTTTTGGGAACAATTTGAATAATGTGGTTATTTCTGCCGCGTATTCATAGTAAGTATTACTTACCTGTTTTGTGATAGTGGAATGCATTTTGTATAAGGCTTTTATTGTTTATACTGTAGGTGAGGAAATGTTTGACAAGTTAATATCATACTGCAACTACCTCGTTTAGGGCTTAGGCTAGCTTGTATCTTGTATCTTATGTGGAGGCCGTCAGTGCAGACCGTCGACACTTCGACCCAGTGGGATCTTTTGTGTCGATACTCTCCCAATAACGACTGCCATAGATGTTCATGGCAGCCGGGACCGACGACTTAACGTGCTCTCCGAGGCACGGAGCAGGCGATAATTGTCAATCAATACGCACATAATTTCGAAAAGTCATATAAAATATAATGGGTTCGAACCCGAGACTGTCTGCATTGCAGTCTGTTGATCTCCCCACTGAGCTTTCGCTGCTCAGTGGTTTAGGGAAGCTTACTACATATGGGATTGCATTGGAATATATTTTTAAATAAAATGGTAGCTCCATAGGGTTTGATCGCAGAGTACTTTACAAACATGTGCCTTTGCAACGGACACACAAAACAATCAGCCTCGGTACTACTATTTGTGGATCACATATTACTGGACCTGTAGCACGACCGTCACTGACAACGAGGTAATATTTAAACAAAACCATCCATACACACTGACAGACGGTGACACTGCCTCCCATACAATTGCTTAACATCTACAAATATACATAGAATAATGCCTGTTGCCGGAGGAGTACAAACTATGCATTTTTCCTTTCTAGCAAGTGGAAATGCTCAAAATATATCTCTCTACCTCTCTTTTTCTTTCCCTTTGCAAACTTCTCTTATAATTTAGTGACATTAAATTCTTATAACACTCATCGGTTTAGATTATCTGGCTTTTGCCCAAAATGTCATCAATCTGATCAAAGAACGCACGCTTATTCCTCGTCCGACTGTCTCATACCAGGCCTTTGCCAAAAATATCATCGATTTGGTCAAAGAAAGTACGCCTATTCCTCTTTCGAATATCTCATTAGACTTATATACCTGATCAATCGACTTTAGCTATTCTTCCAATACGTCGAAACTTGCATCTACTCGTTTACCAACAAATTAATTGACAGTTATACCACACAGCATGTACACATTAACACAGTAACATGCAAATTAATACACAAAAACGCACATAACAATAAAATTTATGGGAGTCATCCTCATTTCCAGCATGATTATTATAACGGAATGCTTTTGTGAAGACGGTTAAATATTTTGATAACAAGCGATTCTTGTATGGACGGAAAAATGGAGGAAAGAGTGCGTGATACGTTACACAATATGGAGTTACTGTCTATCGTATTATGGCAGTAATAAGAAGCGAAACTACTTCTTTTTAAATATTCATGGTAGTAAGTAAGTATTTGGACCACCTGGGTCGTCAATGGTTGTCATAGCCTATAGACGCATTTAATATCAGAGGGATCTCAGTCAGACAGTTAAGAAAAAAGGTAAGGATTGTACACCGGTAATCCTTTTCTTATTTTTATGGTGAACAAAATTATCAAATGATCGCCTTTGCTCTGGGGAGAATGGGTTAGACTTTTACAGACTAAAATCACACTTTTTTCCTTCGACTAAAGAGCATATATACACACGTTGTCTCTCGACATACATTACACCTACACTTTACTGGTTTCGGTATCAGATCCCGAATCATAGGAGACGAGCTCATTGCCGGCTGCCGGGCACAGTTCCGTACCCCGTGCTGCTACATGAAGATTTAGATTTGCTGGACAATAAAGCACTTTATTCAGCCAATTTTGCCTCGCCTGGACATTAAACCTGAGACCTGATTCTTCCACAACCGCACCGCCAAAACAGTCGATAAAACCATCCAAAATTTCAAAACCACCAGCTATTGACGCCAAAGATATCACCAATAAACACCATCGATTGCTCATTCAAATCACGTACATATTCCAGTAGATTCACAGGTATAAACATAAAATTTCATAGCTACCTCTGATTATCTAGGTGAGGCTATTAAATTAGGCAAGGGCCACACAAACCGACAGTTCTGTCGCAACGACTGGTGCTATAAAATCGGAATTCCTTGTTCCGTCGCACTCGTAGTCGTTTACGTGAATGTACCCTACTCTAGGTTTACAAATGGGTTACGATGTTTTAACTTGTAAACATCGGGTTTCTTGTTGCATATATGTTTAAAACATTTGAAAATAGAACTGCATTGTAACACAGATTTGTCAAGCAGAGTTAACCTAGTTATATTTTGAACTACTAAGTGTGCAGATGAGCATTCAAACGGTAGAATGGTAACAGAGGTATTAGAGGTATTATTGACTTGCTTAATCTGCAATTATGAGATGAGATAAAAGTTAAAAATGGAAAAGACAGGTATGCACCTATCTTCCCCGTTTCTTAACTTTTGGATTTGGAAGAACGCATGTTCTTCCATAATTCACATGTTTACTACTTTTACATAATTATGTTTCTTGTAAGAGGGAAATTTAACACATCCAACGCAATGCTGGTTACAAATTACCACTAACAATACATTTTCTATTGTGTGTTTTAGATGGCATTTTTATTTTATTTTATTTTTATTTTATTTTATTTATTTGGGAAAATAAACAGTAACATAATATTGTGTTTTACAAAATAAATATAACTATAGATGTAATAAATATGTTACCAACTACATTCTCCACATATAAACAGAAGACAAAGACAGTTAATTTAGTTTTACAAATAAAAAGAAAAGAAAAGATAAAGAAATAATAATAATAACATCATATACGTCCACAGCCACACTTACAAAAGTAATACATATATATTTTGAGTAGTTACATAGGTATGAGGTAGATATGGAGATAGATAATACTTAATACTTAATCAAACAGATTAGCACATAGGGTGCAGAGTAGGGTTTTAAATTTGCCAACAGATAAGAAAAATATGTCCAGACTACTGAATTTCTTATTAAAGTTATTTGTCATGCGACGAAGTGGGGCTCTCATTCCAGCATTTGTTCGAGCTTTAGTGACAGCAAACAGTGGACGCCCTCGAACCTCTCGTCCCTGTACAGTTCTAGGTATTATATAGCTTAGCTTGTTACAAATATCCAAACAATCATAAGAGTGGTTACATAATTTATATAAAAACATTGTTTCGAGAAAAGTACGTCTTGACATCAAAGATAGGAGGTTATATTTAGTAAGTAAATCATTATAAGACATTGAATAATTTCTACAGCAGCGATAGTGCATTGATCTTAAAAACTTACGCTGCACACTTTCTATAAAATGCGTGTATTTATTATAGTAGGGATTCCACACTGGAACTGCATATTCCAGTTGACATCTGATTAAAGAACGATAGAGACGTACAAATGTTGATGGGTGTTTAAATTCGGTAGTCGCTCTCATAACAAAACCATACATTCGATAAGAATTACTAACTATTTTATTTATATGTTCATCTAAGTGTAATTTATCATCTAGTAGAATTCCCAGGTCACGAATCAAGCATGACCTTGCCAATGTTACATTATTCAATGTGTATGAGTATTGAAAGACGTTTTTATTTTTAGTGAAACTGATACAGTAACATTTAGATATGCTCAGCTTCAGTTTATTTCTAGCACAGTATTCTGTTAGGCGATTTAAGTCTTCTTGAAGCAAGTTACAGTCCAGAAGAGTTTTAATTGGTCTAAATATTTTCAGGTCATCTGCGTATAGTAAAAATTTTGAGTTTTGGAAACAAGTGTGTATATCATTAATAAATATTAGAAACAGGAGAGGTCCAAGGATAGATCCTTGTGGCACTCCTGATGTGACAGTTATAGCTTCCGATTTAAAACCATTTATAACAACCTTTTGAGTTCTGTTATAAACATAAGACGAAAACCAGCGCAGCAGGTTACCACGTATGCCGTTGTAGGCAATTTTGTCTAATAACAGCTTATGGTCTACCTTGTCAAATGCCTTCATGAAATCGGTATAGACTGAATCTACCTGTACGCGAGAGTCTATACTGTTAAATAGGTAATCAACGTATCCAATTAAATTAGTTGTGGTAGATCTCCCTTTGACAAATCCATGCTGCTGTTGTAGTATGTTGTTGTGCAATGCAGGATATAATTTATCGTGTACGAGTCGTTCAAAGACCTTTGACAGGGCTGACAGTATCGATATAGGACGGTAATTCTCTACATCATGTTTAGATCCGTTTTTATGAACTGGTGTGATGTTGGCATGCTTCCAGATCTCAGGAAAAGTTCCTTCCCGAATACACAAGTTAAAAATAATATTCAATGGTATCGATAGAGTATTTGCAGTGTATCTAAGAAAATAAGCAGGAATACCGTCAGGCCCCGACCCTTTACTGCAGTCAACAGTTTTTAGGATGTGGAGTACATCGTGGACACTAAACTCGATATTATTAATCAAAGAGCAATTCTGAGTATAGTAAGAATGTTCGTTATTATATTGAGTGAGAGTTAAGGAAGATGGCTCGTAAACAGAGTAAAAGAAATTCGAAAAAAGATTACAAATGTCATCTGGCAAATTTGTGGAGCAATTTTTATAGTGCATAGCGGCCGGCACAGTTGACACAGATTTACGGTTTGCGATAAAAGTCCAAAAACACTTGATATTATCCTTCAGGCTAGTTTCAACAGACTGTATGTATTTTTTATAGCTAATTTTACATTCATTTTTAAATCTAGTCCTATATAGTGCAAATTGTTCATAATCACTTATGTTCTGATACGTTTTCCATTTATTCCAAGCTCTTGCTTTATTTTTAAAAATATGTATTAATCCTATTGAAAACCATACCGGATATTTAGATGATTTAATTCGAGTTAGAGGAACTAGTGATTTGATAACCTTATATAATATATCATAAAACCTATGTACCGATTCTTCCGCAGTAAGATTATGCAATTCATACGTCCAGTTTATTTCTGATAGATCACGATTAATGTCTTCATAGTTGGCTTTGCGATAATTATATCTTTGTACTAATTTCCGTGCCATTACGTTAATCTGAGATGGGAATGGTATGATAATGCACAATGGGGGATGATACTGATCAGGTTGTATTAAAATATCAATCGGCGACTGAACAGAGCAGTCACTATTACTAATGACTAAGTCCAGAACTTTACCACTCGAATTTGTAGTTGTGTTGTACTGGTAGGCATTTTGTAAAGACATAAAAACATTTAATATCCCTACACACACTTGTACATTTAAGATCACTTCTTTAATCAAGCCTGCTTTTTCGTATACAGATGGTTGGTCATCGGTCATCATCATTTATGTCACGGTACCGACAAGGCAGTTTCCATTATTATGTAAAATCTAAAACCATAACTAACAAATTGTGGTCTAAATACAACTTTCCCATCGGAGATACTGTGACGTGAGAACATCCGTATCATAAACAAAATTGTTATCTACGCATAATCGACAAATAACAACATAGCCCGACACTCGTCTCCAAACATTTTTTCCCAAACGAACGTGCCGTTGTCATTGACATTGTAAGTTCAAGAAAGAAAAAGGTCGAGTACAGATCGGCTATCGGCCTGTTGCGTGTCCGATAAACTCGGCTGATAACATTGTGTACAGTGTACACTGAGCCTTACATGAAAAGTGTAGTTATCGTCAACAGTTGAGCCTGACTTAGTTTTAAGAAGGTTAAATAACAATTTAATAAGCTTAAAAATTTGTAAAGTTTAATAGTAGTAGTAGTGTAACAGTTTTCAAAATTATGTAATAAAGTGTCAAATAAACAACGCGATAAAATCCGTATATAGTAGTTTAATTTCAACATATTATATACATATTATAACAACATATTATATTATAAAAAGTTAATGTATAACCAACATCGTTGTCCGTTACAGTCATGACAATATTATAGAAATCAAGAAAGATATTTCAGCTGAGATGACTGAGATGCAAAGAAAAACCGAAGATAAAAAATTTTGATTAGCCACGAAGGTAACGACAAGTCATTAACCTAATCATTACCCACTCCTAATCCAGTCATATTATGTAAACAAAGGTACTTCAACAAAAACAAATAATTTATTCTATAAATGGGCAAAGCAGTCCTTGGACGAATTTCAAACGATGTTGTATTCTCATAAGAACACATATATCTCATTAGTTGGACACTTTATAGTTTGGGTTTAAAGTTTTTCACGTTATTTATACGAGGATTAAATTAATTTCATAGTTGTTTTGTTAATTAGTGCGGTATTAAAACTATTTGGTTAACTGGGGCAGTATGTGGTTGATTTATGATGTTGTTTAAGATCTGTTTGGAATGTCTCGTTGGCTCAGTGGCGTAAGCGCCAGTACATCTATCATAGTGCCACATCCCTTCTCTTTTCTTTGTTATTTAAAAATACGACTGCCAAGCCGTACGAAGGATAATTCTTGAGTCGCGTGGAACTTTACATTCAAAGAACGGACACAAAGAATACCTAGACTTAAAACAACAATTAGTGAATTACACAAATTATGTAGAGCAGCGATAGCTCAGTGGGGAGACCAACAGACTGCAATGCAGAGGGTCTCGGGTTCGAACCCACGTCGCGCACCTCTGACTTTCGGAAGTTATATGACTTTTCGAAATTATGTGCGTATTGATTGACAATTATCGCCTGCTCCGTGCCTCGGAGAGCACGTTAAGCCGTCGGTCCCGGCTGCCATGAACATCTATGGCAGTCGTTATTGGGAGAGTGTCGACACAAAAGATCCCACTGGGTCGAAGTGTCGCCGGTCTGCACTGATTGGTCCCCACATAAGATACATACATACATGTATGTTTTAATAGCATACACATCCATGATCACTGTCTCCATGATCCATAACTCTCAACCGGGTATCGTTAGCCTTCGGGTTGCGGAGGTCAGGTGGCAGCCGCTCCGTGTAAAAACTGATATCCAGTCAAATCCGGTTAGACCAGAAAAGCCGACCCCAAGTGACTTGGGAATAATAAAGGCTAAGAGAGAAGATGTATCGTGTCGAACCCACAACACCCGGTGCAGTATCAATAGCGCGGCGACCATTTGAACCGCTACGTCATCAGTGCAGTCAAAAAGTCTTTCTCTTATAAAAGAGATTTTTCACACTAGGGATTAAGGCCTGTGTCGCAGTGGATTTCTACGTCTAATTTAACTGAACAATGCACTGTGCATGATTTTTATTTTAGTAAATAGTCCATCATCTAATATTAGGCCTCGACATAGTTGAACTGCGAGGTATGACTGACATTTCGTAACATGTGATCATCATGTCATGCAGACCTAGTTTAATTTATGTCTTAAATAAACAAAATATACGGCATAATATTCTGATTGGAGTGTACGGATGGTGAAGTGATTTAGGTGATCATCTCGTCACTGCAACTGCGCTTTGTGGGTTCGATCCCCACACGGGACAAAAATTGTGTAATCCACTACAAGTTATTTTGAATTTGGGCGTTTTATGTCTATTATTTAAATGTTAATAAAGACCGCCGCGACACATTATTGTTATAAACTAGTGCGGGTGTTGTCTTTTTTAAAAGAAAAGATATACGAAAGCTCTGGATTGTTCTAAATTTACGTTAAAACATGCGCAGGTGCACGTGCATTGTTTAATTAAACAGATTCATTTATCATCACTGTTTAACTGTCAGTTTCAATTAGCTGTAAATATTTACATTTCAGTCATAATAACAACGTGATTATAACGATTTTACGTAACTCTTGTTGTTAAATTAAAAATTGCAATTTCGTAATTATGTATTAACAGTGGTCGTTCAGTGATCGAAATTCGACGGTAAAGAATTAAATTACCTATTTAAAATATTTACAACGTATTTTTTTAATTTTCTCTTTTTGCATTATGCCATATAAACTTTACTAATACCAAATATCACACTCATCCGTGTGCGCAATGTGCAAAAAAAGGGGTACAATGTTATCTCTCTGCGTATTAATAGTTACTAGCGGTCGCCTAGTGGTCAAAATTCGACCAAAATTCCTAAGCTTGCTACTTTGTTTTCTGTTTTTCTCTATTACATATAAATAAGGTATAGGTAACCATAGTTACAACGAATTGTACGACGTCGGACGAACAATGCCGAAATACTATGAACGCGATTCGACTGCGTGTGTCAAATGCATGGTTGTGTGCGTGTAGTGTTTTTTCATTAATTTAATGTATTTCTGATGCATATTTTATAAAAGTATTAGAATTCGCCCCTCCTCCATATTATAAACTTTAACCGTGCCAAATTTCATTCTCCTCCGTCCGCGCAATTTTCGTAAAAACGGGTACAAAGTTTTTTCTTCACGTATTAATATATAGATATATATACTGTCTGTGTATAAGTTTCCGTTTATGTTTTCGCCATTTCGATCTAGAATTCGGTTCCACGGTTCAGTAGCCTTGTTGGAGTTATCTATTACAACATTTTTGGTAGCAGAACGGGCAAAAATAGCCCAATAGACAAAAACAGGCTCGCTGACTACGTGAACTTTAAACACAGCTGACGATATTGAATGTGTTTTACATCTCTGCCTTTCCCTTCGGGGATACATAGACAGA
Source organism: Catocala fraxini (assembly GCA_930367265.1). Classification (NCBI taxonomy): domain Eukaryota; kingdom Metazoa; phylum Arthropoda; class Insecta; order Lepidoptera; family Erebidae; genus Catocala; species Catocala fraxini. The sequence continues at coordinate 2,591,021 of OV884041.1, forward strand.
AGTCCAGTTACTTATATAGCAACTAAATACATACATGCACAATACGTATATCAAGATCACACATAGCACTTGAGACCTCTGTACCAACCAAACAGTTATCTCAGTAATCATTACATAATGTTCGTAAATATTATTAATTAGATATTTATACTAAAAGGAACTTAAATAAACCGTTATATGTATTTATGCATATTCTAAGTAATAATATAAATGTTAATGTAAGTTTGTTTGTTGTACGTTACATGTTCATGCATTAATAACTAGACTGCTCATTATGAAATTTCGCATTCACGTTGTCAGGGGTAGTCGTAGTAGGTACATACTGATTCAATGTGGTATACCATTCCTCCGATATTATTTTGTACTGGATTTTGCCCGTGGCGTCGCTCACATAAATGTAGGTTAGATTAGATTCGTAACAGTACTCATTCCTAAATGAAAGGTACCCTACGTCTTTTTCTGTTCTCCTGACTACGTGTTGAACGAAGTTTCATGATGATCGGTCGAGTAGTAAAGACGTGAAAGCGTAACAAACAAACAAACGAACATTCGCATTTATAATATTAGTTAGAATTAAACCTGTATTTCTACCCCGTTACAGAAGATATAAGCTTAAAAATAAATAAATGCATTTCCATTTATTTTCTACTAGATATTCCCGCGGTTTCACCCGCGTTTATCGTTACTGCGCCGCCTCCGTGAGTCGTAGCGTGATGTTATATAGTCTATAGCCTTCCTCGATAAATAGGCTATCCAACACGAAAATAATTTTTCAACTCGAATTAGTAGGTTCTGAGATTAGCGCGTTCAAACAAACAAACTCTTCAGCTTTATAATACTAGAATAGATTTTAATTTCTATATACTGTAAATCTTTAGTAACAGCAGTTACTAACAGCAGTTTCTCATCATTACACTATCGTAAATGTAATAGCAAATTATAGGTAATAACTAGTAACTCAGACATCTATGGTTTAATAACCTGCGCTAAAACCATTTTAACACAGTAACGTGGTGCAACTTACGGACTCGACGACACGAATGGCTCATAGTGGTTTAAATGCACTTTGTTGCTAATAGTGCACCGAATGTTATTCATTTAGGTATATTTCCGGATAAACACAGACATTTACATATAATTGACAATAATCAAAGTGCATGTGTTACCACAATTACAAATATCGGTCCGATCTAAAAATAAATTACGGTACAAAAATTTTATAAATTACCGCGGTAAAGGAATTTTGTCCTAATGCGGCAAATATCCTGCAAGAGACAGAAGTGTAGTACCCCTACAATTCGGTTACTACGATTTCAGGTTTCACATGATAGGGAGCGAGCCTAAGTATTTCTTGACAGAAAACACAATAACACTGCCCGAATCAAGAATTGTACCCGAGTCTTGAGTAAGCCTATGCGCCGAAATCCTTGGCTACGAGCCGGTGTACGGGATTGACTTGACTTTCGCCCCTTTCATAGAAATGGGTGGATTTTAAGAAGAAACCTAAAAAATACCTATTATGGGGAGAACCTTGAGGGGCGAACAGGCTCGTAACTAAATTCTTTAGTGTTTGTAAAAGAACATAATCATGTATGAAAAAGTTTAGGTAATAAATCATTATTATTTTACCCTATTTAAATATTTGAAAATATCTTAAATATATCGGTATCTATATAAAGAAAATACATGTAAAAATACAGAAGTAATGATAATAATTATTATATTACAAAAGTAAAACATTATTATCCATAATATTTCACAATTTATACTAACATTATTAATTTTCTTTCTTGTTTCAGGTAGTTTTTTTATAATTGTTCTTTTAAAAGTAAATAATATAAGATACCTAATGTTTTGCGAAATTTCATAACGATCGGTAAGGTGTGAAAGCATAAAAAACATAAAAACAAAACCACATTCACATTTATAATATTATAGTTACGATGATAAGGATTTACTGTTTCCAGTGGTGACATCTACACTTAACATCGCGTACTATCCTATCGCATTACACGAACGCTTGTGTGGGCGAGAATCGTCACGTCAGGATGTCGTGACCGGTGTCAAGGCGGTGTCAGCAGTGTCAACAGTGTCAGGTATCGCGTGTCAGCGTTGACCACCCATATGGAAGGCACAAAAACCTTACGCCATGAATGTACTCATTAGAAAATAGATATCTGTTACGAATACCAACGTTTTGGAGTTGGGATGAAGTGTGGTTTTTGTGGTTGATAGAAATGTTTTGATTTGAATGCCGTCATTAATACTATAAATAAAAATTCATTGTTCAGATCCTGTCTTAACATTAGAATGGAAAATACATGTCTATGTCCAACAGTGGACGTCTTTCGGGCGAGATAATGACATATACAAAGCTGTAAGTAGTATACTCAATTTGGCAAACATATGAGTGGTTTTTTATAAACGGTTGATATAAACGTTTCAACGTTTTGAAATTAATGCAGTTATTTCAGCTATTAAGAACAATTAATTTTCACATCCTGTCTGAATATTATCTTCTATATATAATTAGGTAATATTTGCGTCATCGACGGAAGAGTTGCAGGCGATGGTAACTATTATGCATAGTGCTTTTGAGAGTAAAGGAATGAAAATAAATGTAAGCAAGACGAAAGTAATGGTATATCAAAAGGAGGAGTGCATGACGATGTGTAATATTATAATTGATAGAGAACAAGTGGAGCAAGTGAAAGAGTTTGTATATTTGGGTACTTTGTTTACAAGGGATGGTATACATGAGGGAGATATTGAAAGGAGAACGATTGCTGGCAATAAAGTGAATGGCGCTCTACACGCTTTTATGAACAGTCGAAATGTATCCGAAAAGGCACGTTTGGCTGTTCATAGAGGACTACTAGTGTTTCCACTTATGTATGGAAGTGAAAGTTGGGTACGGCAAAAGAAGCATGAGAGCAGAATAAATCCTTTAAAAATGAGAGCGCTGTGAAGCATATGTGGTGTGACTCTGAAAAATAGAATAAGGAATAGTGTGATTAGAGAGAGATGCGGCATGAAAGTGGATATAGTGACAAGAATAGAAAAGAGTATGTTAAGCTGGTTTGGGCATGTAGAAAGAATGGACGAGAAAAGACTGACTAAGAAAGTTTATAAGGCTAGTGAGAATCAAACAGTCGCAAGGGGAAGGCGAACGTTTGTTGATCAGATTGGAGGCCAGGTTAAGAGCACCTTTAACCGGCGAGCGTGTATGAGGAATGTGATGAAAGTGAATGAAGCCAGTGAAGTGTGGCAGGATCATAGCAAATGAAAATCCGTAGTCTCTGCCTGCCCCTCTGGGAAACAGGCGTGAATCTATGTATGTATGTATAATCAGGTATATAAAAATTAATCTCTGTTTCCGTTGATCACACTTGAGAAAGACTTTACCGAATACATTCATTTTCTAAATATCATTTTTTAGATTTTGTTTTGTTGATGGTTCATATGGCAAGAAAAGTTAAAATAATTGCGCAGGAAATTTAATATTTTCAGAAAATCTTATGACTATTTTAATATCGCGAGTTTGCCAGTTTCGTCTAAGACAGAATAACGTCTGTCGGATCAGCTAGTATTAAAGATAAAAATTGAAGGTGTAACAGTTAAGTGCGGCCATACTTTGGTAAATGTTAAGCTAAAAAAGAAGCAGCGGTGGCGTAGTGGAAGACCATGACACTACTACGCATAGCTCTCGAGCTCGATCCCAAGGCAAGCACTTCTTAGTGCTATTAAGAATTACCTATACAAACACATGTATTTTATTTTTTCATTGTATGTATTATAAATATAATATAATTCATACACATATCGCACCTTTGGGAACAAAGGGTATGTTTGTAAAAACTTGCAGAAGTGACCCTTTGTTCCCAAAGGTGCGATATATGTATAGGTCGTGTGCTTGACCTCATCAGAAACGTAAATTGACAATCAAATTCACATTAATGTTTTAAAAATAAAATATTTACTTTTATCTATAATAACTTATTTATTCTTATTGCATTGTTCTTGAATTCGTCATTTCCGCGGCAGTTTGCGCTTATATTTGGATTCGATTCCCCATTACGTGGGACAAGCATTGTCTCACGTGTATATCCCAGACAGAGTTGTATTAAACCCACATCTTGCCTGCTATGGCTTTAGTCGTACTGCCTACGCCTTCAGGCAAATCCAGCCAAGTATGTATCTATAAGTCAATCCGAAGACCGATACCGTTTGTCAAACGTACTCTGACAATAAGCATAAGCAAATGAATCCTCCATTCGTGCAAAGGATCACAATAGAAGTGGATCACGACGCGGCCGCTTCACAATACTGTTTACATTCTTTCCGTACAAACAATACTCTCGGATTACATACACATACATACAGACAAACGTAACGGTATATATTCGTATGAAACTGTAATACTATAGTGTTGATTCCCACGGGCGTGTTGACCAAAACACTTCGAGTAATTTGATTTTTCGATGTATGATGCTCGTATTATGCAATGCTTTAAAAAATAGGGCGTAGTTTCTTGTGGGACACAGAAAAGTTGTGGTTTTGAGGTTTTGGATTAATCTCACACGCACGGCTACACCTGTGCAGCCAGGTTCAGCAGTGTAGAACTTAGAAAACTCTCTTCGAACCTTGAAAGTTTACAAAAGAGACGAGCTCATAATTTACAAATTGGCTATAAATTGGCTAAAGTAGTGAATCTAAAACGATGTACTTCACGAAACCTGTATGATTAACTCGTGCATTTAGCACGCACGGGTGGCTTACAAATATATGTGTAAGTAGTAATAAATCTTAGCTTGAAAAACACAAATATCAGTCTATATATAAGACATTTTGATTTAATTTATATATGAAAACATTGCGAAATAAGGAAATCTTGTGTAAGCAATATTGTCCTCATTTTAAATGCTACGAAACACAAGAAATACTGCAAATACCTTTAAAAAAACCAGACCGCGCACATTAATCTAACATTTTTAAAACATATACCCGCAGTAATTATTGTGCGTTGCAATAAACTAAATTCCCAACCACTTATGGTCTCCAACACTGTCATAGAAAAAACTAAACGGCAAACTACTCACAATTGACCCGTTAATCCGGCTGACCGTTCGTGAGAACTGGGCTTCATAAATCGAAGTATACTTGACATGAAAGTTGAAAGCAATGAGAGGCATGAGATCAGACGCGTAGGCGCCTGTTATGTTCATTGCATGCCTTAATATTGTGGTGCGGTAAGGTAACAAGCATCGGTAGGAATAGGACCGGGTTTCACTTTTGCATGTAATGTCTTTATGTTAAAATAGAGCGGCAATTGCAGCAACTGTGTTGTAATATACCAGTATTGTAACCTGGCAGTCGTTTACGCATAATTATGCTACGCTTTTTATTATTTAATATAGATAGCTTCCGCGTCTACTAATTAATTTGTTGCATCACGGTATTATTTTGCATCGTAAACAATGGAATAAATAGTCCATCGCCTCATCTATCACATCAACATACCTATGCACCTATGCGATTAAGAGCCGATCTTTAGGAGAATTTGTAACTTTCATAAATATATTTTGATAATCCTTATACTAAAAGTAAATCCTACTCCTAATAATATTATAAATGTGAAAGAGTGGAAATTTTTTGGTTGCTTGTTGCTAAATCAAACGTTAACCGTTGAACGGATTTGGACGAAACTTGGTACAAAGTTAAACTATATATATGCGGGATTAACCTTTTGAATCGCAGCAGCTCATCGGCGCGGCGGCGGCGGGGCACAATAGATTTCCAACAATTGATAAGTTAATACAAATTATATTTGATATCCTGTTACGCGCTGCCCAGCAGATCCATGCAAGCAAAACCATGGGTAGAGTAGTCGGTAGTAATATCAACACTCGATCAAAAGTACTATTACAAATATAAAGGCTAGTAAAAGTTTCAGGTAAATTGTCACTAGGCGGCGCTAGTGTGGTACGACCGTTAAACATAACGTCCTCGGACGTAAATCTTCACTGTGAACTATAAATCCTTCTAATGGTTCGTGTTGTTGCTCTTGGGGGCTAATGCATTCTAGATAATGTTTTTATCAACAAACTTTAAAAGAAAGTTTAAAATTTAAAAGTATTTTAGAAAGACGCCGACAAAAATACGAAATACAAAACCATAAACACCTCATATCTATGTATGCCCGACAGGGTAGCTAGACAATTATTCCATAAAAATACCCATTATTTTATGACTATACGTATTATGGTCTACAGATTTCAGGATCTAGAATGATGCTCAAAGATTACATAATTAAAAAAATACATTATATGCAAAGGCTCCACATACTAACTATTCGAAAAATATCAACTATTACAAACTCGTGAATTGCGCGTTCGCCAGTAACTTAGTGCACACTTCTTTCTTCTTCTTCACAACGGTCAACAAGGCACTAAAAATGCTATAAAATATCAATCAACGAGCATAAATAATCTCACTACATAAATATAAAATTAATATGTAAATGAGAAAGGTATACGAGGATTAGGTTTCATTTGACGACCTATTGTCGAATCGTTTGGCGATTGGTTCTATTCCCTTCACGCATAAAACATGACACTGCAATAAACATTGAAAGAACAATGTGACTTACTTGGAAGTTTATATAACATAACGCCAGTGTGTTGTACGATGTCTAGTACTGACAGATTTTTAAAATATGACTGTATAGATAGCATGGTGAAATAAATGGTCACTCTGCTGCCAATATGCCAAGATTTATGGGTTCGATTTCCACACAGGACTAAAATGTGTGATTCGCAAATCGCTTTTTGACATTGCTGGTATACAAGTTTGTTTTATTTATACTAATATTATAAAGAGGTGTAATTCGATTTTTCGTTTCTTTGTTTGTTTGTAACGATTTAAATCAAAAACAAAGCAGCTGAATAAAAAAAATTTCACCTTTAGCATTAGGTGTATTTTCACCGAGTAACAAAGGATATATTTTATTTAAAACAAAGTACTGATTCCAAGATAACATTTTTTTTTTCTTGCGGGTATGCTTTGACGCATACCTACTTCTCCCCGCGGGGCGACGGAGAGGTTATGTCGGGCTCACCGGGGGAAAGACATCTTACCTAACCTCTTTTTACACGAGCGAATCCGCGGGCAAAAGCCAATAAACAGTAAATCTTCTAAAATACCTAAAGAAATTGTAATTACAGCGTAAGTACAAAAAGGCCACAATAGCGCTTACTCCCAATTACGTAATTCCAAAAACAACTGGTGTAATGTAAGTGTATACCTTAATCTCTGGCTATCCCTTCCGATATACCGGTGTGAGATATGTACATATCTTTGATTGGATGTGTATACCGATATGAGATTGTATATATCTTTGATTGGGTACAGATGTATAAATACCACAGCCGTGTTCCCAACGGTGTGTAACTTTTTAATAGGTTAATACGCGCAATAAAGGTTAATTAAAAATATAATGACGGAGCTCACGCTCCACTGAACACAATTACAGTGCATCAGTCGCGGCATTAGAGATTACAATATTACGTTTTATTTTGTGTATTGTGTAATACATGTAGAATTTGCTTAAATAGCTTCGAAGCTGATATTCGGTAAATTATACTTGGCTTTTCTTGTCGGTTTTGTGAACGAATAAGGATCTTAGTGGACGAAGGGCTGCGAGCGCTTACGTATACATTGTCGTGCAATTAAGTATTTATTCGCAAATACTAAAGACTGCGCCGAGTGAAATGTGCCAAATCAGGCGGTCACAGTTAAGTGAATAAAATCAACACTTTTTGTTTTATACAAATATAAAATATACATTTACCATAACAATGAATGTGTTCACAATTACTCCGTGTAAAATACTTAAAATAATTAATATTTTCGCCTACAAAATTACGTAAATTTGCACGAAAAATGCAAAAACGTAAGCTCGTATTACGTGATTTTTAGATTATAATAGTAGAAATCTATCCTATTTTACAGATTAAACGAAACATAAATAGTTACATTACACTTTGTCCGTCCCAAATATTTAAGTTATTGGTTGACAATAAAGATACATATATATCAAAAAAGCACTTCAAATCCTCCATACAATTTTACTATGGCGGCCGCGCGCCGATTTAAATATGCGCCACACGAGCTCTGTCATTACTTATTATCTGTCTTACGCTCGGCGCAGTCTTAAATCTTAGATGTGCTTTATTATATATATATATACGTTTAAATATCATCCTTCTCGACGTAAAGTTGCCATCACACAATGCTACCATGACATCCGTATTATAAATATAGTATTATCATGTTAACGCATATTGAGAATAATTGTACACTATCGTTCTCTATCATTTAATGTAATAAGTGAGCTCACACCTAACTGTGGATATTTTCTCGTGCGATCTAAATGAGATTTAAGCTTATGGAAAAATAATGATGTAGGTATGTTTGTGCAGTGTAAGTGCAGTCGAAAAATTATCACTAGACATTTAATTATTTAAATTAATATTATATATAATTTTATTAATATCAAAGTTTGTAAAGATGCTTGCATGTTTTTCACTCAGTCGTACACCTACTCGTATAAATAGATTTTTGTGAAACTTAGCACACACATAGACCATGCTCTGCATTAACATAAGCAGGCTACTTATTATCCCGGATGCACGTACGATAGACCATATCTTTGAATATATACTAATTTTATCCCGGATTCACATAGTAAATTGACCATATCCTTTTTAGATTACATTTTATCCAGGATTCACACATGTCCGGGGCAGTAACTAGCTTATATTATACTAGCTTTTGCTCGCGACTTCATCCACGAGGAAAAGTTACTGAGGGGAGCACTTTTTGTACAGTTAAATATACGTCTATTAAACATAGACAGATTTGTTAGTACTTCCATACGAACTAGCATCTTCTAAATTATCCTGATGTAAAAAAAACAAAAAACGCTCGTACACATGTTTATTTACTTCTTATTAAGTGCCTAAAATACAAAGTCTTATACCCTTTTTTTACAACAAAAGGTAACTTATGTCATTTCCCAAGGTCTATCTCCGTACCAAATTTAATCAAAATCGTTTCAGTGAATTAGGCTTGAAAGCGTAACAGACAGTATTATATTAGTAAGGATATACATACATCGATAGTATTTTCTTATATCAGTATATTATATAGCACTTACCTAATAAGAGGATCGGTAGATCGATGAGCAGATGCCACCAGAGGCTGTGTCGCGCCTGCATCTCAGGGACCGGGGCGCGTTGCTCTGAAGCTGTCTGTAACGAACATAACATATAATTAACGTTTTAATATAAATATTATGAAGAAACGCCAGATTAGGAGGTTAAGAGTACGTAGGTACTCTTAACCTGGCCTTTCGCCAGAATGTCTTAAAAGGCGACGAGTTTGTATGAAGATCATTAAAATTTTACTACTTAATATATAAAAGAGCAGCGATAGCTCAGTGGGGAGACCAACAGACTGCAATGCAGAGGGTCTCGGGTTCGAACCCACGTCGCGCACCTCTGACTTTCGGAAGTTATATGACTCTTCGAAATTATGTGCGTATTGATTGACAATTATCGCCTGCTCCGTGCCTCGGAGAGCACGTTAAGCCGTCGGTCCCGGCTTCCATGAACATCTATGGCAGTCGTTATTGGGAGAGTGTCGACACAAAAGATCCCACTGGGTCGAAGTTTCGCCGGTCAGCTTTGACTGGCCCCTACATAAGATACATACGTAATAGATTAAAAGATGTTATCACGGTTTATGTAAATAAATTCAAATTTTAACCTGTTTTAAATAAAGACAAAATTCAATGCCTGACCCTTGATTAGTAGATGGTAGAGCAACGACACGATTTGTTGACGTCGCAGATTGAAATCCTGCTTCATGGATTGTATCCGCGTAGATATATGTTTTACCTCAGCGCGGGTAAATTTACAGCATGGGTAAATTTACAGAATGAGTAAATTTACAGCATGGGTAAATTTACAGCATGGGTAAATTTACAGCATGAGCGGTTTATGTGGTCGTCTCACCATTGCCTCTGTGCCGAGTGTTGTGGTTTCGATCCCCTCACAAACAAAAAATGTGTGATCCACTAATAGTCGATACAGGATTACTTGCAGAGCAAGAGATGTCGAGAAATAAATATAGTAGAAAAGACTGCATGCAATATTGCTTGCATTATGATCAGTCACCCGCGCCCGGGCAATCCCTTGAGATCGCACTCAAGGGATTGCCCTTGAGTGGGATCTTATATACCGAGACGATTTTAAAGAGTTAAGTTGGCACCTAGTGTTGTATTAGATAGGAGGAAAAACATTCTTTCTAAAATATCACTGAATACTATACCACCTGAACCGTACTTGGTTGGGTTGCACTATACCGAACAGATTAGTCGCGGCCCATCGTAAACCCAGTTTAACGGTGCACACGTTAACTCCGGCGTTAACACAAATAACTAGAGTTTAAACTAACGTTGGGAAAGGTGTCCTAAAATAATTTGTTTGTTGGTTTATGAGCCACGCTAAATGTGGAGTACTTCATTAGTTTGTACGAGTTTGTAAATGGTTTAGTACCATACGTAACGAAGCACCTGAGACTGATGACGCCTAGCAAAACTTTATAGTATGCAAAGTTAGTTAAAAGATACTAATTATTTACGTATAACCAGATTTTTTTAATTAAACTTAACAATTTTTGTTCACATCTTTTTATAAAACTCAATACTTTTCCAAAAAACAAAGTGTGTCAGTATCATAGCAAATGGAAAGCAGTCTCTGCCTACCCCTCTGGGAAACATGCGTGAATCTATGTATGTATGTACAATGCAAACCAGCCTATCGCACAACACCTCTCCCGCCGTGGTGTGTAGTTTGTCTACACTGCGGCTTTCTTTTGCGACAATGTGGAGTCATAACGTGATTAGAGCAATCAATTTAAATATTTCTATGAAAAATCAAATAATGAGTTATGATCAGTGGTAGTCAAAAGTTACAAAGTACAAATAAGTCACGGGTAGTTTAAAATGTTAATAATTTTAGATTAAACCTATAACATATCACATTGAAATTGAACAACTTTATGCGGATTTTATCGCGTTATTTATTTTTATAAAACACTATTATTACATTATTTTAAGTCATATTACATTCACCGCTTGAATCACAATAAAAATTGTTCTATGTTAAACCAGGACTTGATTTATCTGTGTGTGATTGAGCAACAAACAAAACTTCTTCACATTTAACATTTATAATCTTCTCTCTTAGCCTTTATTATTCCCAAGTCACTTGTGGTCGGCTTTTCTGGTCTAACCGGATTTGACTGGATATCAGTTTTTAAACGGAGCGGCTGCCACCTGACCTCCGCAACCCGAAGGCTAACGATACCCTAAGGCTAGACCAGTGTCAGGATATTAGAGGGTACTGACTTTCCCAGTAACGACTGCCATAGATGTTCATGGCAGCCGGGACCGACGGCTTAACGTGCTCTCCGAGGCACGGAGCAGCCGATAATTGTCAATCAATACGCACATAATTTCTAAATATCCTATAACTTCCGAAAGTAAGAGGTGCGCGACGTGGGTTCGAACCCGAGACCCTCTGCATTGCAGTCTGTTGGTCTCCCCACTGAGCTATCGCTGCTAGCTTAACATTTATAATATTAGTAGCAAAAAATAGTAAAGTATTACAGATTTCTACTTACTATGTTTATAGTTATTACTGCACTCTCTCGGGTCATAGCGTAGTGTTATATAAACTCTATCCTTCCTTTATATACTGATATTAGCCTCTTAGCCTCTGAGATTAGCGTGTATGAATATGATCAACTTGTCTGAAGAACTGGTCACGAAAGCCTGCACGCTATTGAGAAGATTTTATATCACTTCATCTTTTTTATGAGCTGTATCCAAACTCTCATACACAGTGCCATTTCTTGGCCACAACATACCTATATTGTGTGAGTTCAATAAATCCTGAGCACAAAAGGTACAGAGGCAGCATAGAAAATCCATATTTACGTATTGTCACTAGTCTTAAACATTCACAACTTATACGTAAGTAAAATAATACAATATTAAATATCCGAATAAATACTATTATTTATTCGGAAGACTATTCTTAAGACTACTTTTAGTAATGTATAATTTTGTCACTCCTAGTTTGATCCAATTTTATTTGTTTATGATTACTGCAGCATGGCTCGTAGCGTGATTTATCCTATAACCGTACATAAGATTTGGGTTACCGAATGCAAAAAGGAAGTTTTTAAATTCGACTGTTAGTATCTATACATTAGCGCGTTCAAACTAACTCTTTAATTATTTTAGTGTAGATTTCTGTAGATAATAAAAGTTGCGGTTTCTGAAACTCGCTCTTCCTGATGATAAACCGGTAAATACACATTGACCGTAATGTTTACTAATCAACATCTTTATACAAAAACTTAACACGAGATTGAGGCCCGTCTTCTAGTCTGTAACCAAAAGGAGTGGTTGTATTCTCAAGTCATGTAATTCAATGAATAATGCTTAGAAACGTACTGAAAATTAATAGCTTTTATCGAAGCTAAAGCATTTTCAAAGCATTTCTTAATTGAAAATATTGTGCTACAAATATGTCTTTACAAAGAATAGTTGACATGAATTAATCATAAGTAATAAACTATTAAGATATGAATCGCACTCGAGCTTTGTCTTTTTAAAACGTTTTGAAATTAAACTTCTTTATACTTATTCTTTATACGGATATAAGAAATCATATATTGTGATATGCCTGCCTGTCCCCAGAGGGGTAGGCAAAGATGTATTACACCCCTCCAAATATGATTTAAGGTCTGACGTGCATAATAAGGGCGAGCACAATTCGAGACATGCTGCTAGTGAGAATTTCTTAACAGAAAAATAACTATTTGGCTGACCCGGGAGTCGTACCGAGAAGTCATGCGCAGCACTACTAGCATTCGTTACCGCAGTGCCACCGAGGTAGAGTTATTTTAATTATCACTTCTTTTAAACTATTACATTTACACGATTACACTTTCGCTGACGTTTGCTTTCAGCAGCCGTTGTCACGCATCGCACGAGAAATATATTAGAAACTATTTATTTTCACGTAATATAAAATAACTAGTTAATAAAAAAATATTAATTATTAATTAGTATCTCCACGCTTTTCTATTATATTACATTTATTGATATATAATTAATTAGATACACGCCGTCCGATTGCTTCAATTTTTATATGACTACTATACAACACGAAGCTCAATACCTTTGACTAACATAGGACAACTCTACTCCTCTATTAGTTGTCTTACAAACTGCCAAAATCAAACAACGTGACATGGTTTTAATAAGTTATCTTTATTATTGTCTATCGATCGATTACAAATGCCACAGCTTAAGTATTAACATTCATAGGAAGTCGGCTATTTACTGTGACACTGTATATACCAAAAAGTTAAGGCCCTCACCAAAATGGTCACCCATCTTTCTATAAACGTGACTGACAGAATGATTAGCCTCTTTTTGGATACTGTTTAAGTGAGTCAACGTCCTGTATAAAAATGCAAAAAATAGAAATTGGGTACATAGGCCTATCGCAATTATAACGTGGCCAATTTTGCTATGTATGGCCAAAGTAGCCCTCTAATTGGTGTTGTAAGACATTGTCCATCGTGGTGGACAACATGATTAACGGCAGTTTGAACTACGTGCCATGAATCTGTCCATTATAACGTACATGTACTATTATAACGGGGTTAAAGGATTAAAGAATAAGAAGTTATATTTGTTACAAGCTATTGTTTTAATAGGTATTACAATATGCTAGATATAATATTTATTCTGTGCTCGTCAGTGTGAAGTCATACAGAATAACAATTGGCCAGGTGTATCTACGATTTGCGAGTCGCCTGTCAGTTATGGGTTACAGCCCTAATGGTAGGGTTGCCTCATTTAAAATCGAGAACCTTATTTTTATGAAAGTGTGTGGTATACTTGTTTGCAAAAAGTCGCGGGTTCGATTCAATTAGAAAAGAAAGTATATCACTAATATCAGTGATATGCTACTTTCTTTTTCGTGTTGAAATTGTGTACAGCATATTGTTTATGGAACACAGTATGTGATATGCAGGGCTCTGTAAATAATTTTTGTTTGTTAGATCAGAATGCATGGAATATCTCATTGGGCTTCTGAATCGATGCAATCGTTATACATACCATATAACAGACTGGTATGTCGTTACTCATATCATATCCTTAATATAGTAATCATATGATAATTATTGTCTATTGGTGATAATAATAAATTCACATACACAATTGAACCAATTATTATTACTACCACTATCGAATAATATCCATTTACATAATCCTGCTAATATTATAAATGTGAAAACTTATGATGTATGGATTTTTGTTGTTCATCAGTAATCTTTTGAATCGATCGGTATGAAAATGAGCAGTACTGTACTTGTTATCCCACTATACGATACCGTGGAAATCACGCGGGTTAATCCGCGGAACATTAGTTTACTTATAATAATGACAAAAATAAATTATTTGTTTAAACATTCTACAGTCTCAGAACTGTTAGGACTTCGCAGCCAGTGCAGCAGTACGGTAAATAAATGCATAATACTACTATTATAGTTTCAAGAGCACAATAAACCGGGAATTCAATCAAAATTACTTGTAAGGGAAAACCGCATTTATTATAAATAAGAGCATTAAGGAAGTTACCTAAGCTACTAAAATCTAAATGTGTTTAATTACTTCTGCCTCCCTATTTTAAAAGGGACAGAATGTTGTATAAAGCTATCCGTTATTGTAACAGGTGTTACTCCGCATCACAGTATTTATATCGGTTCAAATAACGTATACAATAAACCATTAATCATTCAAAATAAAGCAGCGAGAATTGAAAAGTCGATGGTCCTGCTCACTCAACCCATAGTTTACATCGCTTACTTTCAACTTTTTAATGTACTATCGACTTGAGCGACGGATGACCACTCCCAAGGTTAAACTCGCATAGCAGGCCAACACTTGGTCGGGAGGAGGGCGGAGTCACTTAAAGTCAACATGTGCAAGCGAAAATTTTTCTGAAATGGTCAACCGTCGCTCAAGTCGATAGTACGCATGTGTACAAAATTTAGATCTATGGAAAACTATAAGCCTGACAGTTGTCCATTATGCTCTCGAAAGTATATCAAAACTTTATAGAGAGGCACAATTTATAAATATGACTAATATTTTTACCTTACAGACTATACGATTCAATCACCCTCAATGTCCTACTATTGTCTATATAAGAGTACAATGAAACATTAATGTCAAGTATATTATAGACCAAGGAATACATAACACTTTACTCAGCAGTCACAAACCTTTCAGAAATTTAAAAAAAGACTCTCAAACGCAACCAAAACAAATTAACTTAGTTTTGGTCTTCCATTTTCTTGACATCAAAACTCCATAACAGAAACACAATTTTTCTTTAACGTCATCCATCTTGTCATTCCGACACATAAATACATTTTTTTCTCTGACAACCCTACAGCCGGGATCGGTTGACAGTGGCTGTCGGGCCATATTTGGCGCGCTGTCAAACTGTCATTGACTTTGAGTGCGCAAGCGCCGAGTTCCTTAATTACGTATGTTACATGAATAATAAAGAATATTGTAACTGTTTGCGCTCGTTTTTTTTGAACAATTATGATTGTAATTAAGTTGTAAACCTGACGTTACTATTTGATTGGTTATTGATTCGGTTTGTATTTGAAGTTCAATCAGAACTCCGCAATTATATTTGAGGAATGTAGAACCATGTTTGAAAAGAAAGCATATGATTGTATATGAAAAAAATTGAGTGAAAATTTTAATAGTTATTGGCTTTGTAGTTTTATTATGAAGATAGACCTTCGAGTAATTGTAATTGATACTTTTATTATTATGTTATTGCTGTAATGCTTGTAATATTATAGAGATCTTGAACACATAACTATTCCTTGATATTGTGTTTGTAAGATTGATTGAAATAACTTAAATTGATTCAAATCATCAGTTATATCAAAAGACTTATCATGCACCGTCATATTGTCAATATCGTAAGACAATCTGTTACATTTTAACAGATTGTCTAGCTGTCAAACTATGAAGTCATATGTTATGTATGGGTTCAAAAGGCACAGAAATGGATGGCAGCATAAATCTGCTTCATCATTTTAAAAAAAGGTCCTTGTATCATGTATCTTACATATGTTCCTAAGGTAGCCAATCATACAGTCTGCTAGGTTATTAACGGTTATTAAAGCATGTGGCCGGTGGGAATACTGTGGATTCGGATTCGTAATTTGTGGGCACTGCAAAAAAGAGTAGCGGCGATGATTAAGATATATAGGAAAGAGTATAAGTGCCTACCCCTTTTTTTTAAACTATGGATTGCAAATTTATATATATTGGACATAAATAAGCTCAGCTATCGGATACAGTTTCAGACGCCGAGCAGCAACTGAGAATTTCTTGTCAAAAAACCCAATAACACTGCCGGACCCGAGAATCAAAACCGAGACCTCACACACAGCAGTTGCATTCACTACTACTGTGATACCAAGGTAGACAATAGACTCCAAGCACGGAAAACATAATATAGAGGCTCAGTCTCATGCTGCACCGTAGCTATTCGAAAGACTATTCCATCATAATGTCAGCATAACTTTGCATAGCCCTACCTTTAAAGATTACAATGCAAAGGATGCGGTTTCGTAATTTTCCCAGAGCAGAACAGGTGTTTTATTACAATTGATATCGAGCCAATACGCCAACAAGCCTTTAATATTAATACAGAAAAGATTAACGGGTTGACTGTTTGAACAAACGTTGGTAATGTGGCAACATTTGCTATTTCAAAGGAATGCGCGTGTGATTTAATGGTGTGTACAAATTGGATGCATTTCGCTGCCAAGTCTAAGGATTCCAAGGAAACAAACCGCAAAACCGCAGAAATTTGTCGTCTGCGATGATTTTCCGTGTGATATGTTCACAAATATAAATTGCACCTTAAAGCTATGCTTACCTATGCAAAAGTCTAAAGGGAGCATTTTGGACTGCTACGCAGTGATCTAGAGATCAATAGGTACGTATCAAATGGGTAATTTTATCACTTGCTTTAGGTAACAGTGAAAGATATCATGGTGAGAAAACCTGCAAGTATGATAGTTCTCTATAATGTTCTTAAAGATATATCTTTGCTGGCCCTGTGCGGATTAGTACACTTTACATATAAACTGTACTGATCCAGATCTAGAATAGCCACCTATCTTCTCCCTAAGCCTTTATTATTCCCAAGTCACTTGGGGTCGGCTTTTCTAGTCTAACTGGATTTGACTGGATATCAGTTTTTACACGGAGCGGCTGCCACCTGACCTCCGCAACCCAAAGGCTAACAATACACTAAGGCTAGACCAGTGTCAGGATATTAGAGGGTACTGACTTGCCCAATAACGACTGCCATAGATGTTCATGGCAGCCGGGACCGACGGCTTAACGTGCTCTCCGAGGCACGGAGCAGGCGATAATTGTCAATCAATACGCACATAATTTCAAAAAGTCATATAACTTCCGAAAGTCAGAGTTGCGTGACGTGGGTTGAACGCGAGACCCTCTGTATTGCAGTCTGTTGGTCTCCCCACTGAGCTATCGCTGCTGCTAGAATAGCCAACCTATACAAAATATAATTAAATTGTGTAAGGAAGGGTATATTATATATATAGTCCATCACGCTGGCTCTGTGCGGATTAGTACACTTTTGAGTGTATACTCAAGAGAGTTATTTCAACGTTATAAAAACCATGCTATTATTATTAAGAATGTTTTAGTAGTCCGGTAATGGATATTATCTTTTAGACTTTATTTTTTAAATGTGAAAGTGCTTATATTTAATCTACCAAACCAAAGAAACTATAATTAAGAACGTCTATAATGTATATATGCTAATATGTGTACAAGTCAAGAAACTTGTTCTATTAGCTACACATTAATCACATACACCTATTTTGTAGTTCTGATTTGTCTACGATCATTTCTATATATTCAAATACAACATCTTGTCGACATCCACGATAAATAAACCACTAAGTGACATAGACAGCGATGTAAATCAAACGCTACTTAAAATCCAATAAGCATAGCTAAAGAATTTGCAAGCTTTCCTATGCAAATATGTATCGTCAATTTGGTTTAAAGATTCTGGCATTGATTCAAACGTTTGGCCAAGCTGCCAATGTTGTACCCAAGATAGGTTACAACATTCCGATGTTAATATCTGATATTAGTTGCTATTTACATGGCAATTGAGGTTCTGCACCTATGGCAGTTTTGGCCTACATAGTTTCCAAGGATTACTGGAAGGCCTACGCAATATAGTTGGTTTAAATTGTCGTGACTGTAAAGGGATTGTTTATATCTCGCTGCAATGTACTGCCGATTACGAATAAATAAAATAATTTATTGCTATGATAACACATGTTTACTATTGCTAATGGGTCGAGTATTGCAGGATCGGTCCATATATGCAGTATGTATGTATCTTATGTGGGGGCCAGTCAGCGCAGACCAGCGACACTGCGATCCAGTGGGATCTATTGTGTCGACATTCTCCCAATAACGACTGCCATAGATGTTCATGGCAGCCGGGACCGACGGCTTAACGTGCTCTCCGAGGCACGGAGCAGGCGATAATTGTCAATCAATACGCACATAATTTCGAAAAGTCATATAACTTCTGAAAGTCAGAGGTGCGCGACGTGGGTTCGAACCAGAGACCCTCGGCATTGCAGTCTGTTGGTCTCCCCACTGAGCTATCGCTGCTCATATGTAACCATATATGCAGTAAAAGGTTGTATGATTATTTCGCTTAGTCAAATTTGTACATTACTTTTAGCTAGTTATTTTATGTAACGGTGAAATACTTTCATGACTTGAGAACTGAATCCGAGACATTACGACGGCCCAACGAGGCAGAAATGAATTAATAAAATGACACATCTACTTACTCAAATAATTGTATTGAGTTTGAGTATTGTGCCCGTGTTTTCATTTTCTTCTAAAAAGACAACTGCCGCACTATGGTTTAATGCTGTGTCGCGGGGACTGTACGACGGGGGACAGTTACAAATTTCTGTAGCGGGAGATACTTAAACAAAAATATTAAATACGTCGAGATAACAGACTTTTTACGTGAGCAGAGTAACCCTTCTAACCACAAACCCACCCGTGTCATCAACCATTTAATACATTATTATGTATAATAGATAAATCTGGGTTACATATTTGCTAGTAGGTAGACATTCGTGTTATTCGGTTACCGTTAACTAAAGCGCTTGCAAAAAGCACAAGGACTGTATTAACATAGAATACACGAACTAGCGGTACAAGAAGTAACATTTACTAATCGCTCGAAGTTATGGCTGCGACGAGGAACACTTGTGATTTCACACACACTCATAGAGCTGAGTGAAACGTACCATGTCATGATTTCTTGTCAGGCCATTTCGTATAATTTACACATTTGTTAAAATAGACAACTACAAGACTAATTCCTGTGACGCGGATGTCTTTATAAACATTCAAATAACGGACACAACTTTTTGCGGATCTCACAAATGTTTGTCCCGTGTGGAGATCGAATCCATGACATTCGTGCATGGCAGTGGCATTTGCGAAACCACCTAAACCACTTCACTGTAGGTATGTTTGACCAGCGATGCAATTTGCTGTAAGACCATTTACGTAAAGTAATTTATAAGTTGGATACAAAATCCTGTCAAATCCTGAAGATCCAAAACCCTGTGAAACATATGGAAAGCTCAGCATAATGGCGAAGCACAAAAGAGTGCGAGAAAGAGAAAGAGTGAGACGATTGAAGACCAAAAAAGATATCAACGGGATGAACGAAAAGTAGTTGAATAACTTATTCCTCTCTATGAAAGAGGAATAAATGTAAGTGTAAGTAATCCATGAAATTATTATTCGATACTTTATTGAATACTACTTTATTCGAATACTATTTTACCATGTGTACACACATGATAAAATATAAGAGACGTATTATGAATATTCTAATAACACCTTTATTGTAACTGTGTAAATGATTCTTTCTCCTTTGATTTATCGAACGCGCCACGCATCCTCGGATTGCTCACCCTGTTTCAACAAAAAAGGGTGTTTTATTACAATGGATTTTCGCCAAGTATTGCCTAGTTAGATTCAATACTATTAATAATAATCAAAAACAACTATCACCATTAGAATACTTGAATCATTCGATATTTTTGCGCATCTTTAACCTTTCAAGAAAGTACCGGTATGATGTTTGCTACATTTCAATTTACTTACTTTATGACGGCTAAACATTGAAATCACGGTACTTCGCCGAGTGTTAATAACCGTCTGTGTATTAAGAAGCTTAGTGATCTAAGACAAAGCCTCTAACTGCAAATATCAACTATATCCTCTATCAATAAGGTACATTATTCTATTTTATAAGGTTTAAAAGGCACGGCCGCCGACCACGATGTATAGCTTCTTCTTTAACTGTAACGTTTCAGTATTAAAGTTCATAATCTTCTTTTTGGCGGGCATTACTTTGATCTGTCGTATGATCATAACATATTATCGTTCTTATTATTACTTATACTCTAATAGAACAGGTCTGTTTTCAGGATAAAGAGTGTAACATCGTATAATAGTCCACCATGCTGACTTGTGTGTTGCGTTTTTTTTCATGTTCAACTTTATAAATGTGCTTTTGGACATGTTTTAATGATTTTATCCTTCACTTTACTGCGTATTTGCTATAATGAGTCAATTAGCCGAATCCTGACACAATGAGTTGAGCTGAATGGTGAATTTGAATGGGTAGAATATAATGCGTGTTTACTTTATTACTTAAGTTACCCTAAATAATATTATAAATGCGAATGTAAGTTTGTTTGTTTGTTACGCTTTCACGCCTTTACTACTCGACCGATCACCATGAAATTTTGCACTTGCTTAACGTTGTCAGCGGTACCTTTTATCCAGAAAAAAGTACTGTAGCTAAGGGTTAGAAATTTATTGACAAATTCTAGATTAACGTCTGTGAAGCCGCGGGCAATTTTGGAATTTTTCAAATTGGAATTTGACCTCATCAAAATGAATGGAAAAGGTGTTTTTTTTCGCGATTTCGGCTACGACCCAGAACAAAAGTTGTTCATAATAATACGCATAATCACCTCCTGCGAGGTTTTCACTATACAGAATAACCTTGTATATATAGTATGTATAGTACTGACAGTAGCAAAGCACCATATTTAAACCACTGCTCTATCCATGTCACGGATAGATTTTTACTGCAGATTAAGAAATGAGTTTAATGATGAAATCCTGCAGAATCGCACTGCAAAAACGAGTTCTCAAGCCGTATCTCGCTACACAAAGGCATAATCTCTTTATCCATTCGATAATCATAACGTTGGAGTTATGGTGGAAAGTGCAAATGCAATGGCACCGGCGCGTGCGCACGTGGCAAATGCCCTAATGCTGCAGAAAAACGATCGAAAGCTACAGACACGTTCGTTACATTTATTGCAATTTCTCTTCCACAATGTTACTGCGTAGAAAGTTCCCTTGCCACGGTATTAAATTTGATTGTAGTTTCTTGCTTTTGTAGTACCGAAATGTACGGCAATTATTCAAGCTGTGCGAAAATATTAGTTGGAAGTCTGTAGACTTGTATGAATAACGGCTGAGCGAAACGAATATTTAGTCTTTGAAGCCTCTGCTAAATATAAGTACATACAACACAGTATATACTTAAGAAACGTAAATTGAATATTTGTACACAGTAACAAGTCTTATAATATCTATAAAAAAATGTCTTTGGTGTTTCTTAAAATGGTTAAAGAGATTTCAATTTTGAGCAATTTTGACTAATGTATCTCGTGGATAATATATAAAATATTACATAATCTTTAAAAATTAATGGGTGCTCGAGATAATAACATGTTTATTCGAGATACCAACAGCATATTAGTAATTTTAATTGTTTAATTTAAAAGACAATCTTCCAAGCCCTTTGGAATCGGCATCAGTCGTAACACAAATCTATGATCAATTAAAAAGTCCAATAATGTATGAAGTCTTCATCAAGGTGTCTAAGCATCAAGAAAATGCGTTTCGAACATGCCAACAATTTATAGTACGCAATGATTTATAACTGATTGCACATTCAACACTGTGCTTACCCCCAGACCGTTACAAGCGCGATAACTCATCACCAACCAGCTATACGAAGGTTTGCGACATGCATTGTCTATTCATGTGTCAATCTTTACCATTCAGTATTCTGTTCGAAATTCTGGTTAGAAAATGCAGTCGACTTGGTGCGTTGTTGGCGCCACACAAATGGAACGAAAGTCGCGTCTTCAAGTCTACTTATAGGTTCTGCGTGCTAAGTTAGGATAAGTAGTACTTGTCAAACGATTTGTAACATAATGGATGTTACATATTTAAAACATTGTATTATAATAACACAGCACGGAAGCAATAATGGTTGCTTCCTGCCGGCGTTAAGAAATGCGTTGAGTAGAAGTTTCTTGTTCTGGGATTGCAATACGCTGCACATCTGTATCTTTTACTCCTAAAAATTTGCATCTAAACAAATAGTCTTGTGTGTGTTTGCAGGTTGTCACTTTGACTCAGCGGTAGTTAACTATTAGCGATTGACATGCTATGCATGAGGTCTTGAGCTTCGGTTCCCAAGTCAGCCAAAGCTTTTCTGTCAAGATAGTTTTAGCAGCAACAATGAAACTAGAACTGTGCCCGATAGACGACAGAAGGTTTGCTCTTACTACATGAAACCTAAAAGCGTATTTGCAAGATATGTGTGATTTTCAACCACATCTGTTGCAATCACACCTACATAATGATGTTAATTATTAAGTTTCCTATAACAAAAATCATATTAGTGGCATCGAGAAATGTGTCCGGTAGACGATAATACACTTACTTATTATGCCGGTCGGCAGGGTGAGTTACATTCAGATTTCGCTAAACTGTAGTTAGCGAAATGTGAATGTAACTCGCCCTGCCTACTCCTTTTTCAGTCAAAGTATGTATGTTTCAGTTTAGAGCAGCGATAGCTCAGTGGGGAGACCAACAGACTGTAATGCAGAGGGTCTCGGGTTCGAACCCACGTCGCGCACCTCTGACTTTCGGAAGTTATATGACTTTTCGAAATTATGTGCTTATTGATTGACAATTATCGCCTGCTCCGTGCCTCAGAGAGCACGTTAAGCCGTCGGTCCCGGCTGCCATGAACATCTATGGCAGTCATTATTGGGAGAGTGTCGACACAAAAGATCCCACTGGGTCGAAGTGTCGCCGGTCTGCACTGATTGGTCCCCACATAAGATACATACATACATGTATGTTTTAATAGCATACACATCCATGATCACTGTCTCCATGATCCATAACTCTCAACCAGCCAAACAGCTGTAGTAACTCATACAATACAAAATTGAACTTGCACAAGATCGAAGTCTATTCACCTCGTAACCCCTGTTATTTATGCGCAGTACGATAACAGGCGCTTTGAAGTGATCGTCCTTAATGACCGCTATTACTAGTTATTGGACAATTATGCAATGTAATGATTATTAGGGCTTGTGTATTCCAAGTTTATAAATGCGTCTGTGGCACGAAGTATTCCGAAGGACTGAATGCTTTTGTTTATCTCGTTGAAGTTTATTTGAATCTGCTATTTCCAAGATGGTGGCACTCCTATTCCAAATGTATGAGGGACTAAATTTTGCCCGCGGCTTCGCTCGCCTCGTTAATCAGCTGTTATCCCTCGAGCTAAGTAGGTACTTTATTTATTTAATAAAAAGCAACCTATGCCCTTTTTTGTGTCCCTGACAACATGTATGCGAAATTTCATGATGATCGGTCTAGTAGTTAACGCGTTAAAGCGTAACAAACAAATAAATAGTCACATTCTTATTTATAATACTAGTTAGGATGTGGCTTTTTGTAATTGCTTATTCAATTACTTTTTAAAGATAGTTAAATAATTCATTATTATCACATTTAATAATCCCAATATGGCTTTACAAATTTTAAAAGCAGTGGCTTGAAATAATAATATCTTCAGCCGTGTTTATAAACTGTTTCAATACTAGGTGACTTCTCACTTTTTAACACGCTTATATTAGCTTGGTATGTATCTATGTATCCATGAATCTATGTATCTATGAATCTATGTAACGGAATCTTTGAACGTGATTTTCACCCCTTTCAAACCGACGGATTGATTTGATGTGACATAATAATAATAGTGTAAAAAAACGAAAAAAACACGTTCTAAAAAATAGAAAATAATATAAAAATCATAATTTTTAAAAACGTGAGGTGTGTTATCTAAATATCTTAGAAAGCACCCCACGCTTTTTCATATTAAAATTATTAAATTATTTTCTAAATTCTTTATTATTTTTATAAAAAATATTTATTTATCTCATACAGGATTAGACTTACCAACATTGGCTCAGAGCGGGTAGGCAGACTTCACACATCTCCAAAAACATAAGTAGAACTCTCAGACTACGATTTCCTTTACTGTTAAACTGAATGATAGTAGACTACTTAAAGTAAGTAATGTATGGCTGTGACACCAAGGTACTCATGTTTATGATATCTATTTATTAATACGTGAAGCAAAAACTTTGTACCCCTTTTTACGAAAATAGCGCGGACGGAGAAGTATGAAATTTGGAACAGTTAAAGTTTATATGGAGAAGGAGGGGCAAATTCTAATACATATATAAAATATGCATTAGAAATACATTAAATTAATGAAAAAATGCTACACGCACACAACCATGCATTTGACACACGCTGTCGAACGCGTAACTATGGTTACATATATCAATATCTAATGACATGTATCAGCAATACCTTACAGGCAAACTTTGGTCGAATTTCGAGCACTTGGCGACCGCTAGTTCTAATAAAAGTGGAATTGCCAATTTAAGAGACAGGGCGCACTGATTATTTTGATAGGATAGTACCATTATTTTTTTGTTTGCTAAAGACCTGTATGCTCATATTATAGTGGAAATTTATTGTATTTTTTTGCTGAACACAGAGTTCTGCCATATATACTGTATATTCTTTATAAACTTACGGAACAGTGAGAGCGGGTTCCTTTTATCTTCTGTATCAGTGTCGCAGATCACATATATTTTCGTTCCGTCAATTGGTCGCAAGCACTCCACGCTAACAGCCATGCAGTATCCACTTAAACTAATGCGACTTCAATCAATTTACACAAAACGTAAGTAATTTAAGTGCTGCTTGACCGAATGTCCAAAAAAAGCATCTTCTGTAGTATGTTTAATTCTGTGTTAAGAATAAGACTCAACTTGCACCTATAGTTATAAATATTGACGACTCGATGGCGTAGTGGTTAGTGTAACCGACTGCCACGCCTGAGGTCGCGGGTTCGATTCCCGCACAAGTCAAACATTTGTGTGCATGAACATGGATGTTTGTCTTGGTCTGGGTGATTCTATGTAAAATATGTATGTATTTACCAAAAAAGAAGTATATATGTGTGTTTATCCATTGTCTAGTACCCATAGTACAAGCTCTGCTTACTTTGGGCTAGGTGGTGTTGTGTGTATGTGATAGAATATTATTATATAATATTATTATAGTTGCCTTATTTTTTATAAACATAATCCAAAGCCCAAATTTTACTAGTTATGCTTTAAGTATTTAATAGGAGTGGAGTTTTTTGCCATTTTTCGAGCATACTTGTAGACTCCATGCTGATATAAAGAATTAAAAATCATAACTAAAACCAAACTTTTTTCAATACAAAGAACAGGCTTTAAGCATTCAAATATATTTTTTTAAATATATCAATTAATTGTGTTGTCCAATATATCAGTTAATTGTTATTTTAAGGAAATAAAATAATTTGATTTTTACTTTAATAATAATATAATATTCTATCACATCCACACAACACCATCTAGCCCAAACTAAGCAGAGCTTGTACTATGGGTACTAGACAATGGATACACATACATATATACTTTTTTTTTGTGAATACATACATATTATACATAGTAATACCCAGACCAAGACAAACATCCATGTTCATGCACACAAATGTTTGACTTGTGCGGGAATCGAACCCGCGACCTCAGGCGTGGCAGTCGGTTACACTAACCACTACGCCATCGAGTCGTCATTGTTCAGACTTCGAAAACAAACATTTAATAAAAGGAATGCAAATTAGGCAGGTTACAATTTCATTTCCGTGTCATGTATCCATTTTAATATCGTTACCTATTGAAACTTTATACGCTAGCTTTAAGCTGGCTTGAAGCTTGTTCACAAGTAATACTATTCTTAATAGCTATGTAATACGAAGTCCCCTTCTGACACCGATCCATTCTAAGTTCACTAAGCTGAGTACTTAACACTCTGTAAGGCTTCAATACTACACACCAAATTCAATAACAGACATCCTGTACAATAAAATGAATGAGGATTTGAAGTGCTTTTTTGATAAATATGTATCTTTATTGTCAACCAATAACTTAAATATTTGGGACGGACAAATTGTAATATAACTATTTATGTTTCGTTTAAGCTGTAAAGTAGGATAGATTTCTACTGTTATAATCTAAAAATCACGTAACACGAGCGTACGTTTCTGCATTTTTTGAAAATTTACTTAATTTTGTAGGCGAATATATTAATTATTTTAAGTTTTTTACACGGAGTAATTGTAAACACATTCATTGCTATGGTAAATGTATATTTTATATCTGTATTAAACAACAAGTGTTGATTTTATTCACTTAACTGTGACCGCCTGTTTTGGCACATTTCGCTCGGCGCAGTCATAAGGATTAATTGTATTTCATTAGTTACGATCTTAACACTTTCCTCAAACATACATACAAACCAACTTCTCACCGAGAATTGTACCCACACAATTCGACACGATATGACTATTAAAACCACAGCCATATCCGTCAATCAATACAAATAAACAAGACCTTGCCGTGGCCAATAGACTTCAAGGAGAAGTGAGACTATTACGACAAGTGCATTGGCACACGCCACGTGTGTGGACCGTTCGGTCAAAGATCACAGCTGTGTAGTGACACTGATAACTCTGTACTGTTCTAAAGCGTACTACGGTCGTATCGGTTTGGATTTATAACCTTAATTGGAGAGCGCAGTGATTCAAGAGGTCACGCGTTAAGTGGGCTCAGTAGATGGCACAAAAAATTGTGTGATGCATAAATAGCTGATAGGTAAATTAAAGAAAATTATATAAAGGTACAATTGAATTGATGTGTCTAAGAAATGTTTATAAATTCATTGAAATTAAACTACTATATACGGGTTTATCGCGTTGTTTATTTGACACTATATTACATAATTTTGAAAATTTGTTACACTACTATTACTATTAAACTTTACTAATTTTTAAGCTTATTATATTGTTATTAAAACTATTTAGATTTGATTTAATTTTACACTTTCCCCGACGTTTCGGTTGCTTTTCAGCAGCCATGGTCACGGGGAGACTGATTCAATTAAAATTTTAGTTTAATTTCAATGAATAATATTCGCGTAAACAGAAGACAATATTATGTTTATAAATTGTTAAGTAAATAAACATTTCGAGTTTTAAAATAGTTTTTACTAGCGCAGGGGTCAGAGAATTCTAAATTAATGTAGTATGTCAATAAAATAATAAAGAAAAGAAAGCATAAAGTTTAATTGCAGCCAATTGTTTACGTTACTGCAATTTGGATCATTAGAAAATTACTGTTCTGAACACAGACTGCACTAAGAATTCATTACTTCTTTACCTTATGAAATTTTACATGGCCTGGGCATCGAGTCTGAACCTCACGCACAGCAGTCGTATTTAACTGCTGTGCCACAGAGACAATCTCAGTGATATCACGGGCTAATTATTATTTTTAATTCTTGTGTTCAATTTTATGTCGCACATTGCCTGTTTAAATATTACTTAGTAATAATTATGTACCGCATTATGTAAGTAAAGGAAAATGCAAACCAAAAACGTATGCGATTTATTCTTAATCCTTTTTTTTTTGCCTCAAAGACGTAATAACACTCGTAACTAAGGTTTTTATTATAAAACTAGTAGTTTTCTTGCGGTTTCACCCGCGTAAGTCCCGTTCCCGTGTGAATATCGGGTTTCACCCCTTTCACCCCCTTCAGGGTGGAATTTCCAAAAATCCTCTCTTAGTACTACCCTACACTCTTCAAGGAACATACATGCCGAATTTCAGCTTGCGTTCAGTAGTTTCGGCTGTGCGTTGTCTGTCAGTCACTCAGTAACGGAAGAGTTTTATATCTATACTAATATTATAAAGCTGAAGAGTTTGTTTGTTTGCTTTAACGCGCTAATCTCAGGAACTACTGGTCCGAAATGAAAAATCTTTTTAGTGTTGGATAGCCCATTTATCAAGGAAGGCTATAGGCTATATAAAATCACGCTACGACCAATAGGAGCGGAGCAGCAATGAAAAATGTGGCAAAAACGGGGAAAATTCTCTTATGTGAAGCAGACAAAGTTGTGCGGGTCAGCTAGTATATAGATAAAATTACAAACACAATTACATAAGTAGTTTACAAAGACTACATTAATAAATGACATACAAGAATTAATAATACCTGCATAACTGTTGTGACATAACATTAATAGTTGCCTACGTAAGCAACACGAAAAAGACGGGAAAAGAAATGTCTGCCGTGTCTCTTTCATAAAGTTATATGAATAGAATCATTTGAAGCAGGCAGTGTATTAGCATATCCATTCATATTGATATTATACCGTTATGCATAGTATTACGCACAACTCTTACTCAATAAAGACTCCTGCATACCTCGGTAACGCGCAAAGGAAGTTGCCGTCACTGAATTGCATATAAGCTAATTTTTATGCTAACGGTACGAGGTTCATATCCCCGTTGATGTAGGACTGCTGCAATTTGAATATTTCAAGAGCCATTTACAAGCAAAGCTCATTTCCGTCAAACTATTACTGTTGTATCTTAACTAATATTATAAACGCGAATGTGAGTTTGTTTGTTTGTTACGCTTTCACGCCTTAACTACTCAACCGATCATCATGAAATTTTGCATTCACGTTGTGTGGGAAACAGACACCTTTCATTCAGAAGAAATACTGTTACTCACCTAACCTAACCTACATTTACGCGAACGAAGCCGAGGGCAAGATCTAGTATCTTAATATACGCAAATAGTTTTTGTGTTTTCTCTTGAAATGCCAACGGTACTCGTCCATATTCAAATATATGTAAAAAAGATGGTGGTTTATTTTATGCTATGTAGTTACTCTTGTTTGACCCTAAAGCACTAGGTAGGAGTTTATTAATGATCAGCATAATAATGATTTCAAGTAAAATGTAGGTTCTCAGATTAGGAACTATCCTACATCTAAACCAATATTATAAAGGCTATATAACATCACGCTACGAAGCATTAATGTAAAATGATGCAAAAGCGGGGAAAATTCTCTTATGTCAAGTAGACAAAGTTGCGCGGGTCAGCTAATCCCATATAATAATCCCATATAATAAAATACATATAAATAAGGCTAGGGTGTCGCCTGTATGGCACAGTTCTAGAAACTGTTGCCACTGAGAATTCCCTGATAAAAGCTAATAACTAACATGTGAATTGAAACATCAAACTTGGAATAGTAAGTTATCTAATGAAAATGTGTATCATCTAATACACATTTTTGTCTTATGGAAATCATAAATGGGCTCACGCCCATATCTCAAGAAGGGGTACGCACAATCTGCGTCCCCTTCTGGATACACAACTATCGCGCACAGTTCCAGACGCCGTACTAGTACTGAGAGTTTCTTTACATAATAACCTAATAGAATTTTGTTCGGGATTAGAATCCATGCACAGTAGTCGCATTTTACTGTTGCAACGAACGCCGTATTGTATAAAAATCAAAATTATTTCCCTTAATCGAGAACGGAACATGCTTCATTGATACTGAAACAACTGATAGACATTAGTCACCGACTAATTGCAACGAGTGCTGAAATGTATGACATTCCTGCGGCGGCTTTTAATAGCCCGTCTCCCTTAATAGCACTGAGGAAATGCCAAATTAAAGCACGAATTAGTTACGTCTTGCAGGCGCCGCTGCAGACACGCAATTAAGGTTCGGTTCCACTTAGGCGAGCGCGTTGTCAATCAGCTGCGCAATTCTGTTAAAGGAGTCTGCCCACTACACCGTCTCATACCATGACCGTGATAGGAACGTTTACACGATGCGCCCTGTTATAGGAACTGCTGGTCGGTGACGGAACGGTCTAGTTATACATTTCCTTACAAAGAATATTTTTTTGCCTGACACGTTCCTAGCACGGTCATGGTATGAGACGGGGTAGTGGGCAGACTCCCTTAACCTCTCTACCAAATTCACATTTGTGTCGTCGTTACAATATCAGATTTTTTATAGTAATCTTGCTATGGTTATTATGGTTACGGCGAGATGTCATTTTTAGCAGAATGCCATAGTTGATCAGTTATATTCCTTTTGCCTGCGCCTTCCCTCGCTCAGGAATATTACTGTACTTTTTATTTAGATGAAAGATACCCTATGTCCTTTTCTGTAACACTGACAATGTGAATGCGAAATTTCATGATGATCGGTCGAGTATTTAAGGCGTGAAAATGTAACATATTCACAATCGCATTCATAATATCAGTTAGGATATGCCATATCTAGTCGCTGCGTAGTCCTTT
This sequence comes from Catocala fraxini, assembly GCA_930367265.1. Lineage (NCBI taxonomy): Eukaryota > Metazoa > Arthropoda > Insecta > Lepidoptera > Erebidae > Catocala > Catocala fraxini. Next base: position 2,621,967 of record OV884041.1, read on the forward strand.
TTTCCGACCTCTAGTGTCTTAAGGAATAATAACTAAATAAATATATAACATTTCATAAAAGAATCCGGAACTTGATAATCAACGTAATTAATAAGTTTCAACTGTATCTATAAGATATCTATTTTAACAACATTTATTGCCAGTCCCACAACTAACGAGTAAAAGTTACCCGAAAGATTAATCACATGCTGTCTGACTCTTGTTAGTTTAAAGAAGAGAGATGGCGAAATTTCTTATTAGGTAAAAAGGTGAGATCTGTTTTAATATGTTTCATTCTTTTTCATTTGTAATGTTTTTGTCGGCCTCGATGACGTAGTGGTTAGTGTAACCGACTGCCACGCCTGAGGTGGCGGGTCCGATTCCCGCACAAGTCAAACATTTGTGTGCATGAACATGGATGTTTGTCTTGGTCTGGGTGTTTCTATGTATAATATGTACGTATTTACAAAAAAAAGTATATATTTATTATAATATAATGCCCAAGTGAAGATTATTTGACCATTTAAGTGAGATCGCACCTTTATTTGCATGTCGAATGGGCAGATGTGCGTGCACTTCAAGGACGATTTAAAAAGGCAAGCTGGAACTCTATGGCAACTTGATTGCGTGTGAAGAAAACAGTATTATTATAAAGTGTGATTATAAGACTCTTTGCGTGGCGCAGCGGTAGTGAATACGACTGCTGAGTCTCGGGTTCAATTACCAGCTCGGTTATTTATATTAGATTTTTTACCTCGCTACATAGAGACTGTTGTGAGCAGCGATAGCTCAGTGGGGAGACGAACAGACTGCAATGCAAAGGGTTTCGGGTTCGAACCCACGTGGCGCACCTCTGACTTTCGGCAGTTATATGACTTTTCGAAATTATGTGCGTATTGATTGACAATTATCGCCTGCTCCGTGCCTCGGAGAGCACGTTAAGCCGTCGGTCGCAGCTGCCATGAACATCTATGGCAGTCGTTATTGGGAGAGTGTCGACACAAAAGATCCCACTGGGTCGAAGTGTCGCCGGTCTGCACTGACTGGCCCCCACATAAGATAAGATAAGGACTGATGTGAACAGCAAAGGCTAGAGGACGAGTCTACATGTAGTTCCGTACGTTGTATCAAAATCCATAAATGGCAATATGTGTCTTACAATCCTCTGCCTGTGTTTCACTATGTCTATGTGATTTAAAGACTTGAAGATTTCCTTTTACGGTCTTAAGCTCACGCTGCATTACCTAAGCTATCGGTATATAGCAAAACTTATCAAATGTGGGCGTGAAACACCAAACACTTGTGTTTTTTTACAACCTTTAAGCACATACAAGTGGTTTCTGTGTGCCTGTATGTAAAATGTAGGCTAACGTTTTGTAGATAAAATGCATTTTAAAGTCGTTAGTTGACATCTTATCGACAAATGTAGATTGTGTGTAGGTAAGTGGTTAGGTATATGGTAATGGATAAGAATTTAGATCAAAGAAACAAGCATGGGCTTTAATCATGTATGATAAACTCATTTTGGATCTAAAGTGACGCACGAGTGAACTGGTTACGGCAACCGCTTATTATAAGCGCCAGCAAACAAATGGGAGCTGACAGAGCCAAAAATAAAAAAAAATAAAACTAGACCTGTCTCTATTTGAGATTTATTCATACCAACATAGTCTTGTCTAAATCTGCGAAAGTATAACTGAATTGCAACCACATAGCCAGTTGCACTCACTGGTCGGTAAACGATTAGCGAGGTTAATCAACGTTGAGTGCGGTCAGTCTATAGATGGGTGGCCGCTTAGTGGTATTTCATCTGAGCGTCTCCGTGCTTCGGAGGGCACGTAAAAAGTCGGTCCCGGTTGTTGTCAAATTGACAGCAGTCGTTAAGCCATGTCAGAGGTCTACGGGCTTGAACAACTCTTGACAATAGGTTGGCCACTAACCACACGAAAAGAAAGAAGAAGAACCACATTTTGTTGGAGTTTTGAGATACCACGTTATAGCAGGCGAGCCTATTGTTATGGTTACTGGGTCTTTTAATATAATTTTTTATTTATACGCCTGAAAAATCAATCTTAAAATTTTTGTATGTGCATTACTAAGTTGTCATTTATGAAGTTACATCAGAAAAATCAGAAATCAAGTCACATGTATGAGTTTTAGAACAGGAAATATATTTTACTAACTTACTTATATTTAAGCAGATGTATCAAAATATCAAGTTTTGTGAATTGGAATACCGCACGAGACAAAAATTTGTGTCACATTGCGTGTCATGGTAGTGGCGTAGCGTAGTGGGGGCGGCAGGGGCTGCCCGCCCCGGGCGGCACTTTTAGGGGGGCGGCAAAATTTCACAATATATAACAATAATAATAACATATTTTAAATATTTGAACCATTTCATAACGAACGAGAGGAATGGGTTACAATATACAATAATGATGACTGTTCCTGCCGAAGTTCTTTAGAATGACTGTATTTTGATTGTAGTATTTAAATTGAAATACTTAAATAAGAGGGTGGCTAATTTTTCTTCCACCCCGGCTGACACCCACGCTACGCCACTGTGTCATGGGCATCCCCAAGTAACTGTTCTGAGTTTGAGTATTCTTTGTGTCCGTTGCTTGTACGATACAAGAATAGGTACTTTTTTTATACAACTAAGGTGGCAACCAGGCGTACGACCCACCTGATGGAAAGTGGTCACCGTAGCCTACGGACGCCTGCAATACCAAAGGCATCACTTGCACGTTGCCGACCCTTTAGGAAAAAATACAACTTAAAAACAGAAAACCTAGTGCGGAAGACTTTTTAAAATACACACATACAAAGAGTCCTCAATAAACTTATTACCATTCTAAACTTACAGAAAATAGTGTAATTTGTGCTGCTTTGACTCTAAACGCTTGCTGGCTTCATTTTACCAGCGTCAGTCATAAAAGTAGTATGTCTACCATCGTAAAGATTAGCTAAGCATACTTATATAGCTTTTACATACGTTTTATATGTAATAAACATCAATGTTACTGGCTATGGGAGTTTAGTGTTATCTTACAACATAACAGTTGGAAGAAAATACTTCGTACGGTGCCTGGGTCAATCTAAACTGTTCTACAGAGTAGGATAAGAATACGCCTAAGTGTGAATATAATGGTACGATGGTATGCCTGACATAATTTCTTTTCTTGCAAGGATTGCAGGATAATTGGTCACCTCGCGACTGCGGAGAGTGTGGTAAATTCGATCTCTCCTTGGAACATTAGTGTGATTCCTAAGTTGTTGTTCTAAGTGTGAGTGTACAAATTACCATTATCCTACTAATTGACTAATAACTACTTGTTTTACTGCTTCCACTTTACTAGCAAATGGAAGTTCATCTACCCCAAAGAAAGTAAACGTACATTTGTATACCTACTTGATTATTTTATAAGCATAATATGAAGATAACTTGCAGCAAAGACAAGTAGCGACGCAGCGGCAAATAGCAGAACTAACAAAGTCAAATAGCGCCAATGAATTTAAAAATTATTACCGTATATAAATATTATTATATATAATCCTGAATTATATTGCATTGCATAATATAATAAATAAAGTTGAATATTTCATAAAATACGATAATACTTCGTTTTTAGTTTGTTTGTATTTTACCGGGGAAGGACTACCCTCTCACAGATTATCGACGTGAAATAGCAGTATTCCTACTGTTGTGTTTCGTTCGGTGAGTGAGAGTGCCGGAGGCCTAATTACTCTCTTTCTCCCTTCCCGCTCCTTCTCCTTCCCACTTCCTTCCAACGCGCAAATGATGCCTTTGGTGTTGCAGGCGTCCATAGGCCACGGTGACCACTTACCATCAGGTGGGCCGTATGCTTTTTGCCACCTTAGTTGTATATGCATAACTATGCTATACTTCAGAATATCAATCGTACAAATATATTCTGTGCCAGATGTATTACCTAATATATATTTGGCATAAAATATGACGTAACATAGGTATTAATTATGCAGCCGATGACATCCGCCTCTTTATATACATTGAATTAGTAAGTAATAGAACATAAAGTTCTCAAGTTTATTACATTGTAAATATACAATATACTCTATCCATTAGTGAATTAATATTCTTATCACCCGATCAGATTGCCTGCCAATGTAATATGGCAATATTCCCAAGGATATTTACTTAATAGGGAGGTTATTATGAAACAATGAAATACGTTGCTGTAGATACGAGGGGCGTTCAATGTATTCTCGGTATCGGGATGATATACTAATAATGAGAGTAATTAAATTATCTCATTAGTTAAAGACACTCTTTGAGGGTATAAATATAAAATTTTATTTAATTTCCACCATTAGTATTCAAGATATCATTACGAAAAGGCAACTACGATGCCCGATGCGACAATGTTGAAAAAAATCCAGCATCGTGCTGTGATAAAATTCCTTACAGAACAAAGAAAATCTCAAAAAATTATTCACCAAGAAATGGTGACTGTTTATCAAGATTCTTCATTATCTACTATTCAAAAGTGGTCTAGTGAATTTAGACGGGGTATAGAGAGTATTGAAGACGACCCACAGTGTTTTGGGATTCTAAGTGATTTTTACTGATTGAGTACCCAAAAAATCTTACGCCAACACCCTACGTAATTTAAAGGAGGCAGTAAAAGAAAAAAGATGTGGGAAATTGACCGCAGGTGTCTTGCTTCTTCACGGCAACGCGCCGGTTCACACAGGGCGCGTTGCTAAGGCTGCTGTGCGGGAATACGGATTTGAAGAAATCAATCATCCACCCTACAGCCCAGACCAGGTCCCTAGTGTATACTTTCTGTTTCCAAACCTTAAGAAAGATGTTCGAGGTAAACGTTTTTCCGACGATGAAGAGTTAAAGGCGGCAATTAATGAACATTTTTCAGATGAGGAAGAAAAATATTTTTATGTTGTATTGAAAAGTTACTTTCCCGCTCTAATAAGTGCATTGAGGTGATGGTAGAATACATTAAAAAATGTATGTTTTTCAGGATTTTCTACTTATTCTTTCATGCCTATACCGAGAATACATTGAACTCCCCTCGTAGATGTAAGTACGAGTCTGTACTCCATTTGGTTAGATACTTATCTAAAGGTAAACAATCTTGATATGTCTTTTTATTTAATACTCAATTTTAAAATAAAATGCTGCTAAAGATCAATGTAAATACAACAATAACGATTACTAAATCAATTGAACCGTCAGTTTATTTGTTTAATATGTGTTTGTGTAAAAAGTCACAACAAGATTGTTTACCTTTGGTTAATTACCTAACCAAATGGAATATAGGTGGAAATAATCTCCATATCGCGGGCGTATTTATGCACTTAGGCTTACCAGAAGGGAAAAATACGACTGTACGGATAGCGTAGCAGTTTAAGTGGTCGCTTCGCCACTGCTACTGCACCGGGAGTTGTGGGTTCAAATCCCATACGGAGCAAAAAATTATGTGATTCACAAACGGTTGTTACGAGCCTAGGTGATATTTGTGTCCGTTGTTTGAATGTTTGTAAAGTCCCCCGCGACACAGGAATGATTCCTAGTGCGGCAGTTGTCTTTTTTATAAAACAAACAAAACATAATATTTATCTTCGATGGTGTAGTGGTTAGTGTAACCGACTGCCACGCCTGAGGTCGCGGGTTCGATTCCCGCTCAAGTCAAATATTTGTGTGCATGAACATGGATGTTTGTCTTGGTCTGGGTGTTTCTATGTATAATATGTAATTATTAACAAAAAAAGTAGATATGTATGTTTATCCATAGTCTAGTACCCATAGTACAAGCTCTGTTTAGTTTGGGCTGGATGGTGTTGTGTGTATGTGATGGCATATTATTATTATTATAATAAATAAAGAGAAATATTTCAATAATTAATAATGGCATAGTTTCAAAATTATGTAAGTAATAAAAGTGTTTTAAAAGTAAACAATGCGACATAATCCCTAATAAACTGGTTAAATATCAAACATGTTTATATTTTTCTTGAGTCCAAATTTTCAAGATATTTAAACAACCTGGCTAAGACTATACCGCTGATTTTTAGAATCATCAAATTGGGCAAATTTTGCGCACAGGAAATATTCTCTACGTCACTGGAAACCTTACACAATGACACTAAGAACACTTGAACAACAGACCTCTTATGCAACACATAATTTTTCCCTTGCAGGGCTTGAACTCTGCCCATGACACGCAAAGTGACCACATAAAACCTTTTACGCATCATTACGATATTTTTACGCACTATCATTACGCGTCACGCATAGACAATCGACTTCTATAAAACGTACGTAAAATACTTAATACTGTAACAATGATCAGGCATAAGCAGTATTCAGGGCGTGCGTTTATGTTCTTTTAATTGTCCCTACGTGACGGGGGTTCGATTCCGTACATGACAATGAAACCGGTGCACCATTGTGTTTTAATAACTACGGCTTTATCATGGCGGTGTGTCGATAGGAGTAAGGCAGAGGTGAAGATTTGATTAAAATTGGTCAATTCGCATTTAATCTTATTGGCGAATAAAATCACACATCAATATGTGTAATATTATTTGCCAATAAGATTAACTAAGCCATTATTGGCTTAGTTTTTGCGAACAAGACTGGTTAGTTACCTATTGAATGGCAGCGGCACACCGGCGGCTAGTTGCTATAGGTTTTTAGTTTATGTCTGGCATTCCAACGATTGACAGGTTAAGGTAACACTCCGTAGCTTAACACTCATGTACGCTAACATATGTTATTTTGAATCTCCAACAAAAATACACTCCAATTACAAGGCAGATTTATACTAAAACTAGATGTTCCCGTGGTTTTACCCGTGTTTATCGTTACTGCGCCGGTCCCGTGGGTCGTAGCGTGATGTTATACAACCTATAACCTTCCTCGATAAATAGGCTATCCAACACTAATAATATTTAATCATATTTCAATTCGAACCAGCAGTTCCTGAGATTAGCGCGTTCAACCAAACAAACAAACAAACTCTTCAGCTTTATAATATTAGTAAAGATAGGACATACATACATGGATTCACGCCTGTTTCCCAGAGGGGTAGGCAGAGACTACGGATTTCCATTTGCTACGATCCTGACACACTTCTCTGGCTTCATTCACTTTCATCACATTCCTCATACACGCCCGTCGGTTCAAGGTGCTCTTAACCTGGCCTTTGTCCAGAACGCCTCCAATCTGATCGAGAAACGTTCGCCTAGGTCTTCCTCTTGCGACTGTTTCATTCACACTAGCCTATACTGTCCTAGATAGGACATGTGCATACAAAATAAAGTACAAATATAAAAACAATACAACAATGTTTAATTATGTTTCTTTATATAGATTTTATATTCTTTCTCATATAGAGCCTTGAAATGGGATCGGCCAAGAGTACGATCCTCGTTTGCATATAGATCTTTTGCCTTTCTTGGACCCTATCTATACACTAAACTGTACTCTAACAACAAAGAAATTGTAGATATGACTCGAAATAGGTGCAAAAATTATGTGGTGAAATGGTTACTATCTAAAAATTATATTGAAACTGAACAATTGCTACAAACTGGACTATAACTACTACTGATATCAATTTGAACACTCACCCACACACACACACACACACACACGTACACGTACACGTACACACACACACACACACACACACACACACACACACACACACACAGATACAATCGCTAGAACACATATATAAACTCACGCACACGCATATGCACTACTATAATTATATAATAATACTATTTACTATTGTTATTTGCTATACTTGGAAGGGACTGAGACCCCACGACACAGGGAATCCTAGTGTGGGGCTCAGAGAACAGAAATTGTTGCTAAGTAGTATGTAACATAGAATAAGATAAAATACTTCTGTACATGTTCTGAAACTCAATAAAAAAATTATTATTATTATTATTCCATTATTTATTGGTGAACTGCACATTATGTCATATTTAATGCACCGCGATCTCATTACATTGTATTGCAAATCCATGGGCAACATGTTCCATCCATTAGACCACCAGCCACAAATGCCAAAAAATAAACATGCGGGGCAGTCTTTGGGGACTGGCAATAGAAGTAAAAATAACTATGTATGTATGTATCTTATGTGGGGGCCAGTCAGTGCAGACCGGCGACACTTCGACCCAGTGGGATCTTTTGTGTCGACACTCTCCCAATAACGACTGCCATAAATGTTCATGGCAGCCGGGACCGACGGCTTAACGTTCTCTCCGAGGCACGGAGCAGGCGATAATTGTCAATCAATACGCACATAATTTCGAAAAGTCATATAACTTCCGAAAGTCAAACGTGCGCGTCTGTTGGTCTCCCCACTGTGCTATCGCTGCTCCAAAAAAACATAAGTAACTTGTGAATTGTATCGTCGAGCTATTAGATTATTATTTTTGAATTTTGAATGCGTTCGGTGACGATGACGCGAGTTCCATGATTTTTGTTCACCCAAAGTGCTCAACGTACCTCAAGATGTTTCCACTTCAAAAAATAAAACGCTATGATGACAATGTCATTTATACAAAAAATAACTTTATTTATCAAAAAGATCAACAGTAAATTCCAATCAATTACAACTTAATCAATCAATCTGTAACGGTTGCTTTTACTAATCAATTAACGACCAATATTTTTCTTTGTTAAATAAATATTCATGGGAGTTTAACCTATACAAAAAGCTGTCGATCAGGTCGTGTTGTGATGTGACGAGTCATTTGTTAGAATGTTTGTATATGTCAAATCAGACTCGAGATGCGTTTGAGTTCAAAATTGTGTGTTTTTGTAACTAAAGTGGTTTGTATGACAGGCAGACGTGCAGTAGGTTAACTAAGTTTATATACTTTACAAGATGTTGCCCGCGGCTTCGCTTGCGTAATTGTAGGTTAGGTTATTAACTACTTTTTAGAGTTCGAAAAAACTCTTATATAACAGCTTTGTCCGTCCGTCTGTCTGTTATACAACTTTAAACTGAAGAACCGTAAGAGCTAGAGACTCGCGGTCAGCGCTATTCGACCCAGCATAGTCGGTAAACTCCCGATATGACTATGACCTTTGACCTCTGAGCTTGTGGTCATATGGTATCACGTGACCTTTACATACATTGTTTTCCGAACTCTAAGATTTACGGCGGAAATACTTATCATCCAGAACAAGTGAGAAACAGCAATGAATTGCCGTAAATCTTAAGAGTTCGAAAAATGGTTCCAGTAATATGCAAAGCTCACGTGATACCACGTGACGTTGAGGTCAGAGGTCAAAGTTCATAGTCATTTCGGGGGTATATCGACTATGCTGAGACGAATGGCGTTAAACGCGAGTCTCTAGCTCTTACGGTTCTTGAGTTGAAAGTTGTATAACAGACGGACGGACAAAGCTGTTGTATAAGAGCTTATTCGAACTCTAAAAAGTATCTACTGTTACTAACCTAACAGATAAGAACATAGGGTACCCCTATGTCCTATGGAGTATATTATTATATACGCTCTATTTTCTAATAATAAATGATAATTATTGGATACAAGTAATTAACTAGAAAAAGAGAAACAAAAATTTTTACGTCAGTTATAGTTGAATCCACAAACATACTTTTAATGAAATAATGAGTGGTTTATCTTGGATAATTAGAGTGTAATTTACGATACGCATTAATTATTAGCTAGCAGCAGTGAGTTTATGTTTGAGTCTTTACTATGGAGCTGCAATTATACTATTTAATTTTATAATTTTAAATACTTACTTCTAAGGGATTTTTTTAATGGCTTTTATGTTAAATTTATAGTAAAATCCCATTAGTTGGCAATTATTTGGTAATTTAGGTTTAGAACCAAAGATTTTCCGGGAAAATATACTGCTACAAGAGACCAACGTGAGAACAGTGTTACTGAGTTTGATTAAATGATGATGAGTTACTGGTGAGTACCGAAGGCTCGCATACCTTCGCGGGACGACCTCCAGCCACCCTGAGGTTTGACCTGGGGGTGGCGGGCTTTGTGGGCCTGCCCGCCATCCGTTCAGGACCAGGTCCGAGAGGCGGCGTGCGTGTTCCCACGCGCGCCTCTGTGTCGAGTCCGCCTCCCCTCTAGGGGGGAGGCAGTAGGGTTTAAAGTGAGAAGTGACTTGGGTAGGTCTCTCGTGTAGTGGCCTGCCGTTTCATACGGCGGGCCGTAACCTCGGCGGGGTCGCGACCGCATGCGAAAGTGATTCGCGCGGCCCCGTCGATAGTGGTTTTGTTGAGGAACACCGTGGTAGGTTTAGTCGGTATTCCGGGAGGTACTTTAACATCTTTACCATCTTTCTTTTACCCCGGCGAGTCCGACATAACCCCTCCGCCCGACCCCGCGGAGGGGTATGCGTCATGCATTCCCCCACGTAAAAAAAGAAAAAAACAAAAAAATCATTTTTGTAATTTGACACTGGTCGCACAAATAGATTTTTTTCGCGGTCAACGCCATTCGACTCAGCATAGATGATACACCCCGAAATGACTATGACCTTTGACCTCTGACCTCAAGGTCACGTGACCTTTGCATATTACTTGAACCATTTGTTCGAACTCTAAGATTTACGGCAATTCATTGCCGTTTCTCACTTGTCTTATATCCAAATTTAAAATATAATTTTTTTAATTTGACACTGGTCGCACAAATAGTTTTTTCGCGGTCAACGCCATTTGACTCAGCATAGTTGATACACCCCGAAATGACTATGACCTTTGACCTCTGACCTCAAGGTCACGTCATATCACGTGACCTTTGCATATTACTTGAACCATTTGTTCGAACTCTAAGATTTACGGCAATTCATTGCCGTTTCTCACTTGTCTTATATCCAAATTTAAAATATCATTTTTGTAATTTGACACTGGTCGCACAAATAGATTTCTTTTGAGTGCTATTTGCTTTTGAGTGTAAAAATATATTGTACAAAATCAGACAAAGACCACTACCCTATTCGCAAGCTACATTTCAATGAAATAGGTTGACGCCGTTTACTGGATTCTGTAGCAAACTTCACCCTACCACAGAGGATTTCCTAACAGACAACCTAATAATGCCACGGCACCAAACAGGCAATCTCAGTAATTCTCAATGAATGGTTATTCAAATCTATCAATTAATTATTCGGCAACCATAAGCCTAATAATAGCCTAGTGCCATGCCTGTAGTTAAGTGCTTGACAAGTCATTTTAAATTCAAATCTTGAATTCGCCAATAAATTGCTACATTTGGCGGTTCAATTTACCTAGATTTCGCTTAGAGTTTGAATAGGTAACCAATAATTATTAACCTGTTCGGCCTTCGGCGTATTAAAATTGACATTTTGCATGTTTTAACCGCTGTTTACTTGTTAGACTGCTGCTTGAATTAATTAAATTAGAAATGAATATATTTAAAACATCATCTATCTATAATAATATTATAAATCTGAAGAGTTTGGATGTTTCGTTGAACGCGCTTATCTCAGGAACTACTGGTTCGAATTGAAAAATCTTTTAGTGTTGGATAGCACATTTATCGAGGAAGGCTATACAACGCGCCTATGGAAGTTATAACTTAAAAAAAGACATGATAGTATATTCAGCTGTGCTAGCGAGACATCACATACTTGAACTTCTGTCCATAATCTGTATAACATTTTATTGGGTGCCATGAATAAACCATGAATAACTGTTCAGTGTGAGCCATTGTTACCTGCGTTGATTGGGAGTGATAGTAAAAAATATTGGAACTTGTGATGATAATAATAACTGTTCAGGCTTTTGTTAAACTTAGTTATAACTTGTGTTACTTTTTTAAATTAAACTACTATATACGGATTATATCGCGTTGTTTATTTGACATTTTATTACATAATTTTGAAAAACTGTTACACTACTACTACTATTGAACTTCACTAATTTTTAAGCTAATTGAATTATTATTAAAACATGACCATGGCTGCTGAAAAGCAACCGAAACGTCGGGGAAAGTGTAAAATTAAATTAAATCTAAATAGTTTTAATAATAATTTAATTAGCTTAAGAACTAGTAAAGTTTAATAGTAATAGTAGTGTAACAATTTTCAAAATTATGTAATAAAGTGTCAAATAAACAACGCGATAAAATCCGTATATAGTAGTTTAATTTCAATGAATAATATTCGCGTAAACAGAAGACAATATTTTGTGTTATTTTGTTAAGAAGCACTAAAGAGGAAGAAGAGGCAATAGGTTTTTGTACAACATAATACAACGCTGTCTTCTTTGTTGGACCTGTGACATAACTAGGCACTTACGTTTGTGACCGATTGTGAGGCTCCAGGTTCGATACCCGCATTGGGCAGTGTTGTTGGATTGGTCTGGAAATATTGCTGACAGACGGACATAACCTCACACGACATTGAAATATGGGTGTAGTTCACTTCCCTTTGCTCTTTCGGGCATATACAACCAGCGGGTCTACCGTGAAAATGTTTTTACGCAATGACGTGCCGAAACGATTTACGAAAGAAATAATAAGCATATACCTACCATGAAAACACTTCGAATTTTTTAGGACGTACAAATGTCATACGACGATATTCATGACGAATGTCGGCGCGAATGATGTTTCATGGTAAGAATAAGCACGAACGTACGCAATTGCATATAACGCGTTTCACGGTAGACCCCCTGGATCTATGAATCCTTGACATAAGATTGTTATTAAAATCACCTAGAACAACTAGTAAATAATATACCTCTGTCTGTCTGTATGTTTGTTGCCTAAAATCTCGAGAATAGATCTTTATTAATATAAAGCTGCTACTCTTACTTAAAAGCGGAAGCATGTGTCATCTCAACCAGTTGAATAGTTCCTGAAATATATCTCTATGAAGGCGGAGGAAACCGCGGGACACATCTAGTAATTAATTCTTCGTTTGAGTCTATCAATCCATTATAAAATTAAATAAAAGCATTAGTATTTTGTGACTATGACACTCTACCCTAGCTAAGCCTCACAATCAACGGATGTCCGGCCGACGATCTTTTACTTCGGAGTTCGGACAGACAGCGCATGATTCCTTAGAATGTGTCATTCCTGTAGATATTACGATGTTTCGGTTTCATCCTGATTTTTAGAGGAAGGGTGACACATGCTGGTCTAGACTACAATTAATTTGTGACTATGTAGACTATGTCTCAGTGGCGCGACGGTAGTGAATATGTAGCGAAAAAGTGTTCTCGTAGTGGATAGTAAATGTAATAGCACGTATTGTGTACTGTATGGATATATATTCTCTGGTAACAGTTATAAATAATAAAATACATATTGAGTTACGATCTAACGCAGTGGTTGCGGGGAAACGACAACCGCGCGGCGCCACTTGCGCCTGACTATACAAAACTAAAGCGTTAGCAGTGATGTCTCGGATTCGATTCCTGGATTGGACAAATTATTTGCTGGGTTTTCCTGTCACGAAGTTCTTAGTAGCAACAAACTCTGTAATTTTGGAACTTCAATGAAATTCTACATTTATTCACACAAAAAGATCTTCTTCTCTCATAGCCTTTATTATTCCCAAGTCACTTGGGGTCGGCTTTTCTGGTCTAACCAGATTTGACTGGATATCAGTTTTTACACGGAGCGGCTGCCACCTGACCTCCGCAACCCAAAGGCTAACGATACCCTTAGGCTAGACCAGTGTCAGGATATTAGAGGGTACTGACTTCCCAATAACGACTGCCATAGATGTTCATGGCAGCCGGGACCAACGGCTTAACGTGCTCTCCGAGGCACGGAGCAGGCGATAATTGTCAATCAATACGCACATAATTTCGAAAAGTCATATAACTTCCGAAAGTCAGAGGTGCGCGACGTGGGTTCGGACCCGCGACCCTCTGCATTGCAGTCTGTTGGTCTCCCCACTGAGCTATCGCTGCATAAGCATATAAGCATAGTGAACATAAGTTTAATTTTTTCTTTTAAACTATTTCTAGCACTTTGGTTTTCAAATGTCTAGTATTCTTGTTAACCCCTCCAGCTAAGCTAGAATGTTTGTATTAGGATTAACGTCAGTAGTGCAATGAGTGGGATTCAAACCCGCGAACTCTCGATCGCAAGTCCAATGCCTTAACTAACGGGCCACCGCCGCTTTTTTTAGTGTTAGATTGAATGTATACTGAGTCTAACAGTTAAGGAATGCACGTGTGACTTTTAGGTTTCTGGTACGGCCTCTGCAATAGTATATTAACAAAAAGACACGTTAACTAAATCTTAACAAAAAGAGATATCTCCGTGAGATTCCATTCCCGTTACGTTCAAATTGAAAACGTGACACCCTGTCAATTGAAGCTCATAAAAACAGTTTTAAAGCTAAACTTTTTGCTCATTCCTTCAATAAACCAGAAATAGATCTTTTTACTTTATTTATAGACATGTTGTGACCTATAGACACCGCCGTCTATGGTCAGAGGAACCCAAGTTCTATTTATGAAATATATATATAGACGAATTGAAAAAATATTTTGGAAGTCGGTTAATATGATGATTAACGACCCCACTCAAACATATCGTAATTATGACTGCATAGATGACACTGTAAATTATAAGTTCATCACGTCATGAGTAATATCATTCAGTAGTCCGATCCCCATTTAAAATAAATTGTTTAATACAATGTTAGTTATTTGTATATGCTTTTTGTGTCTATTGTTTGTATTTGTAAAATCAAATCAAATTAGTAAAATTTGGTTTCATTACACCTTCAGAAAACCTACCACCTGAACACCAACTGCAATGACAAACCTGGAAATCACTGAATCGCTTGTGCACACAGGTTGGTCGTTGCAAGAACAATATGGTAAATTGGGGCTACACGGACTAGTCGCAAACGCGCTGTGACTGTAGAGCTATATTGCATACTATGCCACATTTGCTCTCTTGTCCAATGTGCCCCTCCAGCTGCACTGTGGAGGATCTGTCGAGAGCATCGGACGATACTGTGGCTGTAGCGGGATTTTGGGCACACATTTAAGGGTGTTCATACATTGACACGAATAAGAAGTAAAATTAATTCCGATTTGTCGGCCTCGATGGTGTAGTGGTTAGTGTAACCGACTGCCACGCCTGAGGTCGCGGGTTCGATTCCCGCACAAGTCAAACATTTGTGTGCATGAACATGGATGTTTGTCTTGGTCTGGGTGTTTCTATGTATAAAATGTATGTATTTACAAAAAAAAAGTATACATGTATGTTTATCCATTGTCTAGAACCCATAGTACAAGTTAGTTTGGGCTAGATGGTGTTGTGTATATGTGGTAGAATATTATATTATTATTTGACTAAATATGACTGTAACCAGTAAATATATTCTCAAAACTTTGCAAATCAGTTGTATAAAGCGTCTAATTCAAATCATCCGATCTAAAATTGTAAATGCGAATGTGAGTTTGTTTGTTACGCTTTCACGCCTTAACTACTCGACCGATCATCATAAAATTTCGCCTACACGTTGTAAGGGAACAAAAACGGACATCAGGTACCTTTCATCCAAAGAAAGTACTGTTACTAATCTAATCTAACCTACATTTACGCGAGCGGAACCGCGGGCAAGGTCTAGTGTGAAGTAAAACCTCTACTTGAATATATTATGAAGAATGAAAGATAATAACATGCTTAGTTAATATCTAAGCAATAAATATGCGGCCACAGGTGTTAAACGCAGATGTTATAATAAATTACAACAGGTGCTCATTATAAACTCTAAACGCTATAATGATACACGCATAACACTACATTTTGTATTATAAATCATTGTTTAAATTACTTATTAGCTAAGAATAATTTCTTACATTCTTGAGAAGAGCAAAGTTAACATACACATAGACTCACGCTTGTATCCCCCAAGGAGTAAGCACTGTATTACACTCACATTTCACTAGTTATTAATTAGGGCCTTATTCATTAGTTACTTTGGTTTGGTTTGTGTCATAACCATAGGCGGATAAACATGTGCGTATACAAAACTGGCATAATAACGAAACTATAACGTGATGAAATGTGAATGTGAATAGTCCTTCAATATCTTTTTATTGACTACTGGGCACAAAGCCAGAATCCTTGCAGTTACTGAGTTTTTATTGACGGAAAATCCAATAGCAGTATACCTGGCCCGTGAATTAAACCCGAGACCGCACAGCAGTCGAATTTATTACCGCTACGTCACCGAGGCAGTCCAGGTAAGAGTACTCTAAAGCGACAAGCGTACAGGAAGAGTGTAATGAGAGTAAATAAAACATATGAACTATGAAATGATTGGACAAGTGTACATCTGTAGTGTTTACGCACTGATTCTGCAAGGGGAGAGACGGTGGTGTGGACCAGCCGTTTTGCCATCTATCGGATACCATGCCAGACTCCACGCTGGTACTAAGAATTTTAACAACATTTTGCTCAACCCAAGAATAAAACCAGAGAGAGAAGAAGAAGAGAATAAACCACCTTACGATCCAACGTAATCATAAGTAGTAACTTATGCCATGGGACCAACGAAATAGGGTAAATATCTTCGAAGTAGAGATCGAACCAAGAACTTCCTATGCAGCATATGGAAAGTAACATGCTAATCACTGCGCCTCACTTACAAGCAATACGTTTAATTATTGATTATATGGGTTTGTTAATTATTTAATCAGAGATGGTAGCTGTTCTTAGCGATTATAGGTAGAATATAATTATTTTATAGAAATATTTAATAAAGTGTAGCGATGTATAAGCATTATTTGAATATGTTTAATTGTACCCGTTATTTTCTGTTGGCAGCACTGATTTTGTTCGACGGCCCCACTACGCTTGATAGTATAAAAACTAACGCACGGAACGATAACGGGCAGTCGTGCATTGAGCGGCGATCGGATAAGTTTGTGAAGTAAAAATGTATTAAGTGGCGGATATTGCATTGAATTAAATAAGGTGTGCGTACTGTATGACTATGTAAGCTATTAATATAAATTCTAATTATATTACAATTATTAAAGGAAATAAATGCCTGAGAACTGATTCTGGAGTTTCCTTACACTGTGAAACTGCATTAACTACAAGAAATAACCGCTGAAGAGTCTCATCAATATTTATGATACATTGCTAATTATAAGTTATTGACTAATTGCAAGTCTAGATTTTAGAAACTGTGGAGAAAGTACACTTACATATCATCAATCGGTTAACTCTTTTAAATGTTACACGATCACACACACGTGCAATAATTAATTATCTTTATATCCTAACTAATATTATAATTGCGAATGTGAGTTTCTTTTGTTATGCTTGCCCGCCCTAGTTACTTAGCCGATTGTTATGGAAATTAGCATACACGTTGTCAGGGTTCATCAGGGTCGCGGGAACAAAACAGGCAATCGGGTACCATACATCCTAAAAAAATCTGCTATCTGTCCTAACCTAACCTAAATTTACGCGAATAAAGCCACGGGCAAAATCTAGTATATAATCATTCTTCTGTAGGTTTGTATGTTACTGAACTAATGCTAAATGGCTGGACCGATTTTGAAGATCTTTTTGTGTGTTTGGATGGTTTAGATTTAAGATAAGATCCGAGAGGTGGCGTTGTGATTGGCCGTAGTCCACCAAGCTGGCCTAGTGCGGGTTGGCAGACTTCACATATCTTCGAGAACATTATGAAGAACTCTCAGACAAGCAGGTTTCGTCACGACCTTTTCCTTTAGCGTTAAAGCAAGCGATAATTAACTTTTTAATACGCATATAAATTCGAAAGTCAGAGATGCGCGCCTTGGGTTCGAACTCGAGACCTCTGCGTGGCAGTCCAAGGGTTTCCCAATAGGCTAAAGCTGCTATGCGAGGACGACATCTATTGGGCCGGTAATTAAATATATCTAGGACGATGCACACCTATCCTGAGTATCCTGAAAGGTGAAGACCATAGTCGTATATAAAAATATCAAGTACAGATCAGGTACGGAATAGGACATAGGGTTTACCTTTCATCCAGTAAAATAGTACTGGTACTGAGTGATAGCAATTTATTGACAAAATCTAGATTAACGTGAGCAAGGCTATGGACAAAATCTAGTTAACAATGTTACTGACTTCTTAGTAAACACAAATTAGCTTTAAATATATATATATGTGCATTTTCTAAAATACTGCTTTAGTAAATCTGTGTGTTTTTAGAAATGTAAAACTATGGACACGAATTACACAAGAAAAACGTCCCTTACAACATTTTACGATAAAACACAAAACCATGGACGGTTGCAGGCAAGAAATAAATTAAAATCCAGTGTATAGTTTGTTTTAAACTAAAGAGAATATTTATCAAGTGTACGTGTCGCCGCTTAAGTATGGCCACACCTTTATGTCACGCATACACACACGCGCACACACACACACACACACAGACGAAAATCTTACCCACACACACACAGACGAAAATCTTACACACATACCCTCACACACTGTAATCAGGCTTTAAGTTAGATGCGTAAAATGTCTTTGTAATGGTTACTATTTTATGGTAATATACCCAAAATCGGCAATGGGCTTAGCTAATACATGGAACCTTAAACATAGTTGGCGAAATAAGACTGTGAACAAGCCTATTTAAACCCCTAGGCGGCAGTCCCCCAACAAAAGCGTGAATTTGTGATGTATGTAATGTGCTGCTATTGAAAATCCTAACAGAAATGTCAACAATACTTTATGGTGGAAACAGGTAATCCAAGAATGGATTTTGAGCTCGAAACCAAGATACGCACGTTATAGACCCAACAAGGGAAAACCTCCATAAAATCTTTAAGAAAACTACTCAGCGGGTAGTTTTATTGCCAAGAAGCAATAATCACTGGATTTTATTTATCCATTTTCCCTTTTTATAAAAACTCTCCATGATTTCTGTTCTTTTATGAACTGTATGTTTGCAATAAAGTTTTATAACAGCCATAAGAATATATTTTTGTTTCCTAACAGCAAGTGTACGGTTCATTTTATTTGTTTTAGACCTTATTTTGCGAAAGTTGCAACGCTAAAGTAATGCTTTTACGGGCAATATCATAGGTTTTTATTGTTAACGTTTACCATATCTTGCGTGTTTGTTATAACCGGGCTATGTTATACTAGCCGACCCTTAGAGAAAGAAAAATAAATAGGACGCAAGGCAAGGAATGAAGAGGATAGATATAAGTCTTGAAGAATAGCAGTTACATCGTTATTACTCTTACTTGCCTGTAATAGGGTACTACTCGAGTGAACAGGTAAATAACAACAACTTCCATTTCAGTCTTCCATTTATACAATACCCACCTGCAACTCAGTATATTAGTAACACAGTCGCGTTATTAAATAGCAATATAGTATATTGATATTTAATAACGCGACTGTTCTGAGTTAGTATCTGTGCTCAACAATTTTCCAATTGACGTTAGAAAACGAAAGCCGCACTCCTTCATCTATCAAACACAGATTACGTAGGCCGAGGGCTAACCTTTAGTGATGGCAGAGCCACTTTCGAGGATACACCTTTCACTTTGTCCAGATGATAAGTCGATGGTGTGACAACTTGTACTTGTTCTAACGCGTTGAAAAATTAATGAGAGGGAACATGGATGATGGAACACTAGAAGCAGTTAAATGGAAGTGGTATTTAACGTCCTAAGTACAAAAGAATATAGAGAAATTTACATTGTGATGTACACATAATTTGAATTAGTTTGTTTCAGTTCCGGTGGAGCGTGAGGTCTCCGATACTGGGTCAACAAAATTGTTAGTATGGTTTTCTGTTATGAAAATCTTCAGTAACAGCATGGCGTCTCTCTTTATTACGTTGGTCTAGAAAATGTATGGCAAATAAAGGTACTAATGTACCGGTGCATACCACTTCGGGGATTAGAAACGAGAGATTATTTAAAACAAGTATGAATGTTAATCAACTTTTGGAAATAACTGGCAATACCCAAAAATTGCTTTAGGACAAACCCCAAAGCTTTGTCTAATATAAATATTTTTCTCTGGTATGCCAAATAATCGAAAGATAACTTATTTGGCCTATAGCCGATCGTCTGTATTGCCTCAATCAAAACTAAGTGGCTCACTATTATTACTATTATTCGATATGAACTCTATTTAATACTTAATATCTAGTTTACAAAGCTGGTCATATACCCAAGTTTACGATACGCACACAGTAGTATGTAGCATATCCTCAGCTTTCCTAGCTCATATAGGCGCTACTTCATAATGCAATATATTATACTTACAACTGTGTTGAAGGTAGCTGAAGATCGTATCAAGTGAAGATCTTTAGATAAAGCTTTAGGATGCAGGTGTGCCGTACGTATCGATTTAATGCGATGCGCGTTATTCGATTGAATGCTTATTCGAATTATAAAAGCTAATACGGTTTGTGTTCTCAAAGAATATTTCATTCGAAGCATCGATTGCGGGAATGCTACGAGTTGCTTCTTTAAATGAAAAGCTTATATTATTTTACATTACCAGAAATCGACGCCTGATCGACGTTTTGCGTGATCAGAAGGCTGGTCTTTTCTTGGCCCAAAGAATCAGAATTGCCATTCAACGTGGCAATGCTGCCAGTCTTTTGGCCATGTTACCAGTTGACAGCGATGCTAACGAATTCTACGATGCCTAAACCATTTTTGTAAATACATATTTAGTTTTATAATTATTAGTGTTTTTGTAATTATGTTATCTTTTTTAATACGTTTGTAAATATATAATAGATTAAATAGTTTTAAAATTAATAATGTAATACTTAAAAAAAAAAGAATACCAGAAAATAGAAGATGTATTTTATGCTCAACATTACAGTAGCCTTTGAATACCTAACATGTCGGCCTTGAAAGCGTAGTGGTTAGTGAAACCAACTGCCACGCCTGACGTCGCGGGTTCGATTCCCGCACAAGTCAAACATTTGCATGCATGAACATGGATGTTTGTCTTGGTCTGGGTGTTTTTATGTATAATATGAATGTATTTACAAAAAGTAGTATATTATATGTATGTTTATCCATTGTCTAGTACTCATAGTACAAGCTCTGCTTAGTTTGGGCTAGATGGTGTTGTGTGTATGTGATAGAATATTATTATTATTATGTTCCAGTGTAATCGACAGACGGACAGACAAAGATGTTGTATAAGAGCTTTTTCGAACTATAAAAATCAAGTCCAAGAAGTGTTCATAAAGGTTTATAAAAATAAAGATTTCTAACTTTAGACTTGACTTTGAAAACCGATATAAAAAACATTCGGTATCAATAGATCTATCTTTAGATCACATAAATTTTTGTTCTGTTCTAGGATCTAACTTTTAATCGGCGCATTCGTATGCAAGGGACCACTAAAAACATTGCGCCATCGGTGATATTTTTTTTGGGTCTCTGTGCTATTTTGTTGTTTTTTATAAGTGATAATAACGGTAACATTAAGCAGCAGCGATAGCTCAGTGGGGAGACTAACAGACTGCAATGCAGAGTGTCTCGGGTTCGAACCCACGTCGCGCACCTCTGACTATCGGAAGTTATATGACTTTTCGAAATTATGTGCGTATTGATTGACAATTATCGCCTGCTCCGTGCCTCGGAGAGCACGTTAAGCCGTTGGTCCCGGCTGCCATGAACATCTATGGCAGTCGTTATTGGGAAAGTCAGTACCCTCTAATATTCTGACACTGGTCTAGCCTTAGGGTATCGTTAGCCTTCGGGTTGCGGAGGTCAGGTGGCAGCCGCTCCGTGTAAAAACTGATATCCAGTCAAATCCGGTTAGACCAGAAAAGCCAACCCCAAGTGACTTGGGAATAATAAAGGCTAAGAGAGAAGAATAACGGTAACATTAAAAAAGACTACCTGTGTCTTCCCTGTTGGTTCATTTTGTCACTGAAACTGGTTTAAAAGTATAATCACCGTCTATTAGACATGTTTAGGCGGGTGCCATGTATAATTTATGTTTGTATAAGGTTCACACAATAATGTATGTACGATTGCATGTAAACGTCACCTCAGATACAAATATCATGTGTAAACTAACCGGTGGGCGGGCTGTTAATAGGGCTACTACCTATTTTTAGAATGACTCGGATAATACATTAGTGTGTGATTAGGTTAACTTACTGTTGATTACAATAGGGTTCGATTGCCGACTAAACGGTATGTATGACAAAATGGTATTGAATTATAATAAATCATGTCATGGTCAAGGTAGCTGGGTCAGACTGGATGCGGAAGGCGGAAGACCGGATGTTGTGGCGTAAAACAGGAGAGGCCTATTGGACTGCGGTGGTCTGATTGATTAATTGAAGTCAAGGGCCAAAATACTTATTCATTTAAGTCATAAAGTAACAATTACGAAAATTAAAGGGGTTATTGAGTTTACTAAATTTACATTTATGTTAGTTGCTACGTTCAGACAAAAGATTGAGCCTATATGAAGATACCTGCAGGAAACTCACGGCCACTGTTTTAAAACGCCATCCAATTATAAAAGAGTCTCCCCGTGACCATGGCTGCTGAAAAGCAACCGAAACGTCGGGGAAAGTGTAAACTTAAATATAAATAGTTTTAATAATTTAATTAGCTTAAAAATTAGTAAAGTTTAATAGTAGTAGTTTCTAAATTATGTAAAGAAGTGTCAAATAAACAACGCGATAAAATCCGTATATAGTAGTTTAATTTCAATGAATAACATTCGCGTAAACAGAAATTTTACTTTTTGTGGTATAAGGTGTGTTTTCGTTTAGTTATAGATGAGATATTAGACAAGATTTTTTCAGTAGCAGCATGTTGTTTAGTACTGTTTGAAGTAGACGCCATTAAACCCTGTATTTCGTGAACGATGAAGCTTAAACATTTCTGGTGCAATGTGCGAAATATCATGTTTTGCCTAGACTAAAAGATGTACTAATGTTATGCTAGCAAAACGGGCCTGAAATTAATTATGATAAAATTCATACATTTTAACTATTTATTCCTAGCAGTTTAAATTCAATACATTGATTAATTTTTCACTACCCGTAATGTTTTTCTAACAGGTCACTGAAGCAAATGATTTTATTTCTTTCTAATATCGACAGCCCTATACCACAGTAATTAAGATGTAGCGATGCTCCCGCGCCGATTCAGTGGGCGTTCGTAAACGTGGCTGATGTACCAACTGATTTATGATACCAATAAAATGTATGAATGACCGCACAGTCCAGTATGAATTATTTTTAGATCGACATTTTGTACATTCTATATTTATTTTAAGCACGTGAAGTTTATTTTTAGACGTAAAACATGTTGGTTTTTTAAGTATCTTTGTGGGTAGTTCAATGATTAATGGTTTGTTTGAGAACGTGCCGTATTTTGGTTTATAGTGGTCAATTAGCTGTTTGAACCTTGATTCATTTTGATTCGAACCTTCGGTTTGATACCGTAGAGGATAAATATTTGTGCCATCTACAGATAGTTGTTTAGATTCGCGATCTTTTTACCAGATTGGCTTGGTTATGTTCTTTAAGAATTAAATAATAACCAAGTGCTTGAGTTCTACTAACAATAAAGTGAGCTGTTGCTGTATGGTCGAGGTATCAAACTTACAATCATGCGGGTTCGATCTCAACCAACAACATTACCGTTCTATCAAAAGCACGTACCTTAGAAAGTATAACTATATTGGTAACAATTTTTTTTTATGCCGTTCAACAAAGCATCGATCTTGCGATCGAGAGGTCGTGGGTTCGAATCTTAAACACTGCGCTACCCACGCCGACGTAAACGCTCTCAAGCATTCAGTTTTACTAGTGGGGTTAGCAAGAGTCCTAATAATTTATAACCCAAATTGCTAGTTATCATATTGTTTACTAGACTCTGCCCGCGGCTCCGTTCGCGTAAATGTTGGTTAAGTTAATAACAGTATTTTTTCTGATGAAAGGTACCTACGTATCTATGCAGATTTCATAATGATCGGTTAAGTCGTTAAGGAGTGAAAGCGTAACTAAAAAACAAACTTACATTTGTATTTATAATATTAATTAGGATACTCTGAAAACCAAAGACAGTTTTAAACATTTGTGTAAGAACAAATGTACGCGTAATTTTTGCAGAGATATCAATAATCAACGAACGTTTCTTGATCAGATCAGAGACGTTCTGGATAAAGGCCAGGTTAAGAGCACCTTAAACCGGCGAGCGTGTATGAGGAATGTTATGAAAGTGAATGAAGCCAGAGAAGTGTGTCAGGATCGTAGCAAATGGAAATCCGTAGACTCTGCCTACCCCTCTGGGAAACAGGCGTGAATCTATGTCTGTGCTTATAATCAATTCGTTATCAGAATACCTTTAACATTGGTAAACTATAACAAAGGCTAGGTCAAAGTTCACATTGACCCGTGACTATTTTTCAGCGTGAACATAAACTTTCCGGTTGCCATAGCAACGAATACAATGCACAAGTTTTATTACCAACTCATTATTACGACTGCAATTAACTTTAGACCACACTGCACTGCTTAAACACAAACAAAAACATACCTTATCATATGAGTAATAGGGTCTATATAAATGAATTATAAAGTTTGTAAGCCAATTGCATAGGCCAATGTATAAAGGCGTTTGTGTCAAACGATTTTATGTCTTATCTATATCGAAATATGGTAGTGTTGGGCGGTATATCAAATGTTTGCCGAAGGTCCCTTGGCGCCAAGTTTGTTGCCCGAAGTGTGGATCTATGAATAGCTCATAAGTTCATTACATTGATTTATAAGCACAGATTTCAAAAGACTATTAAACCAATCAACTGGGAATGTAGCTAACTAAATCTTTGTAGTAATAACGTGTGATTATTGCACATAAATTTTCTGTCCAATAAAATAAAGGCCATAAACACTATTTTTGAAATATTCTTCTCTCTTAGCCTTTATTATTCCCAAGTCACTTGGGGTCGGCTTTTCTAGTC
The DNA here is from genome assembly GCA_930367265.1 of Catocala fraxini. NCBI lineage: Eukaryota > Metazoa > Arthropoda > Insecta > Lepidoptera > Erebidae > Catocala > Catocala fraxini. The sequence goes on from OV884041.1 coordinate 2,646,951, forward strand.
TAACCGGATTTGACTGGATATCAGTTTTTACACGGAGCGGCTGCCACCTGACCTCCGCAACCCGAAGGCTAACGATACCCTAAGGCTAGACCAGTGTCAGAATATTAGAGGGTACTGACTTTCCCAATAACGACTGCCATAGATGTTCATGGCAGCCGGGACCGACAGCTTAACGTGCTCTCCGAGGCACGGAGCAGGCGATAATTGTCAATGATCTAAATGTCTTTCGAAAAGTCATATAACTTCCGAAAGTCAGAGGTGCGCAACATGGGTTCGAACCCGAGACCCTCTGCATTGCAGTCTGTTGGTCTCCCCACTGAGCTATCGCTGCTAATTTTGAAATATTAAACTAGTTTTATTTACGGTTTCGCCTACAAGTTATTTTAGATATGTGGTCTATAGTTAAAGTAATAAACCCGAGAACTAAAGACTTCAGTACTTTTATAAAACACTTAGCTGACCCGCGCAACTTAATCTGCTTCACATAAGATATTTTTTTTAATATTTTGGATAATTTAAAAATGATATAACAATACATTTTCGCGTGCGAAACCGCAGGGGAAATCTAGTCATCAATATTATTAAATGTATTAATGTACCAGCTTTGCATATTATGTATTTACTTCTAAGGAGATGGGCAGCTGATAATGTTGTCGGCCTCGATAGCGTAGTGGTTAGTGTAACCGTCTGCCACGTCTGAGGTCGCGGGTTCGATTCCCGCACAAGTCAAACCGTTGTGTGCATGAACATAGATGTTTGACTTGGTCTGGGTGTTTCTATGTATAATATGTATGTATTTACAAAAATAAATAGTATATATGTATGTTTATCCATTGTCTAGTACCCATAGTACAAGCTTTGCTTAGTTTGGGCTAGATGGTGTCGTGTGTATGTGTAGAAAATTATTATTAATGAGTACCGCATTTACCTACCGCAGATATTTTGTTTACTACTTTTTATTTTCACTTATCCCGACGTTTCGGTCACTTTACGACAGTCACGGGAAGAAACATGCTCTTATTTTGGTTTCTTATGCAAACTTCACATTAGGGTGACGAGTGGTTGAACTGGTTTTATAACACTCAGACAACAACATTGTTTACAATACTAAAAAGGAGCGTGGGAAAGATATGGTCACCTTATCACTTTCTGAAATCACTGTTTTTTATACAAGAAATGCCTACGTTGCGCAGCGATAGTGAATGCGAGCTCTGTGCTTACCTACTTACTTATAAGTAGGTATTATAGATGACTTACTGCAACGATGGCGTAGTGGTTTAAGTGGTTGCCTAGCCACTACCGCTACGCCTAGGGTTGTGGGTTCGAATCCGAAAAACAAAAAATTATGTGATACACAAATTTTTATTCCGAGTCGAGGTGTGCTTTGCGTCCGTTGTTGGAATGTTTGTAAAGTTCGCCGCGACACATGAATTATTCATAGTGCGAGAGTTGTATTTTTCAGATAATTAAACGTACAATTCCAAGATGGGCTGCAGACCGCAAACTGCAAGCGACACCAGTTGTTTCTATGAATCTCTATGAAATTGATTCCGAGCGCGGTAACACTGCGGCCTGCAGCCGCGGCGCGCAGCGACCGCAGACTGCAGTACCAGTGGTTTACCAGTTTACGTCGATCTTCTGTGAGAGGGTGGTACTTCCCCGGTCGAGCCGGCCCATTCATGCTGTAACCAGCGTGGCCCAACCACTCAAATTAATTGACATTGTTGCTGGTCATCCAGTCTTTAGGATACATCCAATCCAAATTACCGCAATAATTTGGTCCAAGATAATAATATGTGGAAAGTAATAGGAAAGATACCATACATATAGTAACAACAAGTTGTCATCATCGTCCTCTTCTAACAAAAGACACATTATAATAATATAATATAATAATAATATAATATAATAATAATATAATATAATAATAATATAATATAATAATAATAATCATTTATTCAACTTAAATACAAATTGATTCAGAGCTTAGGTTAAATTGTAAAGGTAATATAATATAAGGGGTGCCTGTACTAGTGTAAACCTGTGCCACAGGCATTAAGGGCACATACTATATAATATAGATATAAATTCTAAAACAATACTTATAAAACATTATTCTTTGTATATAAAAACTTAGGAATTATATTATAAACTAAGTGATTACTATGACGACTTAAAGAGTTATTTTATTGCGTAACACTTATTGAACAACAGTCATTAGTAAACTATTGGTAGCGTTGTCCGATATTCTCGCAGGAAGATACTGGAGTGATTGAGGCATGGTTATATGCATTGTGCAGAGCTGCGGCATGCCACCGCTCTTGGAATAGAAGCAATCGCGACCGCAGGTAGCACTGCGGTCAACCGCGGTCGCTAGCCGCAGTGTCACCTGCGGTTGCAGTCTGCAGCCCATCTCGGACTTGTACCTTAATAATTGCTGGTAGTCCGGCCCAAATACGTTCCTAGATACTATTTATTCCACCCAACACGAGTATATTCCAAGGTATATCCAAATGAAAGAATTAACTGTATCTTTATTATATATTATATTATATTATTATAAAGAGGAAAGTTTTTTTTTAGTTTGTTTGGAACGATTTAATTCAAAAACTAAACAACTGATTTAAAAAATTCTTTCACAGTTGGATAGGTATATTATTACTTAGTAATATAGGCTTAAGATTAGCGAGGTTAAGCAACGTTGGGTGCGGTCAGTCTATAGATGGGTGACCGCTTAGTGGTATTTCATCTGAGCGTCTCTGTGCTTCGGAGGGCACGTAAAAATCAGTCTCGGTTGTTGCCAAATTGACAGCAGTCGTTAAGCTATGTCAGAGGTCTACGGGCGGCTTGAACAACTCTTGACAACAGGTTGGCCACTAACCACACGAAAAGAAGAAAGAAGAAGAATAAGGAGTTTTGAAATGAAATGAAAATGAAAAATTGTTTATTTACAGCATTTAAAAAATTAGAAAAACTTATCAATCTAAAACACCTTATAAATAAAATAAAGTAATTTGCCAAACGCTGGCAAAATCAAACAAAACTACTTCTGTGGTTTTCACACTAGGCAAGCCTGTATCGTGAAGACCCAAAACAATAACATAATACAAAAAATAATAACGACAAAAAATTAAAAATACAAAAATTTAAGAAAAATAAAATCAAATGTTTCACGTATTGTAATGATATACAAATTACCAGTAAATATGTAGTGTGTATTGTAAAAGAAACAATATGAGACATACAATAATTATGAATATTATATAAATAAATATATAAGGTAGTATGTATAGATAAAAAAGATTAAGAAGTTTAGGTTTACAACTGATGAAATTCTACTGAAACTAATATGTATATTTACAAATTTCTAAACATATCACGAAAAAAAAAGTGTACGTTAACACGTTATATCTATAATAATTAATCTTCTTCTCTCTTAGCCTTTATTATTCTCGAATCATTTAGGTCGGCTTTTCTGGTCTAACCGGATTTGACTGGATATCAGTTTTTACACGGAGCGGCTGCCACCTGACCTCCGAAACCCGAAGGCTAACGATACCCTAAGGCTAGACCAGTGTCAGGATATAAGAGGGTACTGACTTTCCCAATAACTACCATAGATGTTCATGGCAGCCGGGACCGACGGCTTAACGTGCTCTCCGAGGCACGGAGCAGGCGATAATTGTCAATCAATACGCTCATAATTTCGAAAAGTCATATAAAATATCCGAAAGTGAAAGGTGCGCGACGTGGGTTCGAACCCGAGACCCTCTGCATTGCAGTCTGTTGGTCTCCCCACTGAACTATCGCTGCTGCTAATCTTAGTCTAAAATATTGCGCTTACAAATTATGATATAAGATACATTTTATAAGAGATCTGGTTTACAATTACTTAATTAATTTAGAAAGATACTGTTACGGGCAAATACTATAATATTATGGATATAAAATCCTTAGTAGATGCTAAAGAGGCTTATGCTCACACAGTGTTATAGCATTACTAATTACGATTGCGCCATCATTAGCTCGTATATTATCGCTTATGAAGCAAGCCCTTATCCGCTATAGAAGTTTTATTGACTGCTAATTACTAGGTTCGGATCGAACTCTGTACTAACGCACAAAGATTATAACACTAATAGTTTATGACTGCAGCTTTGTCTGCAAGAAGAAGAGAAGTAAGGATAAGAATAATCTAAATATTCGATTCAATTCGACTAGTTAATCAATTATTTCGAAATATTCCATTTTGGAGTTCGAAAAACTCTTATACAACAGCTTTGTCCGTCCGTCTGTTATACAACTTTCAACTCAAGAACCGTAAGAGCTAGAGACTCGCGGTCAACGCCATTCAACTCGGCATAGTCCATATACTCCTGAAATGACTATGACCTTTGACCTCTGACCTCAACGTCACGTGACCTTTGCGTATATTGTTTATCGAACTCTAAGATTTACGGCAATTCGTTGCCGTTTCTAACTTGTTTCATTCTATAACGACACGTCACTAGCAATATTAACGTAGATCATACTATGCGACTCGATGACTCGACTGCAGTGGCTTAAGTCGTCGTCTTGCTATTACGCTACGCCGTGTTCGTATCGATTCGCATTCGATCGTTCGCATCGTTGATCGATTCCCAAATGAGATAAAACATTATGATCCACAATTTGTTGTGCCGCTACTATCTGGGTTTCCGCTGTTAAAAGGTCTTCAAGGTCTCCCGCGACCCAGGAATAAAAAGGTAACTCCGCACTAGAAATACCAGCGCGGGAGTTATCTTTTTTACATAACTTAGTTACGGCTATAGGTATATCTCTAGGATATTGCATGTTTCGTCAGGTATAAGGGGATATAAGGTACTCCCTCTATTCTCCTAAAATTGTTTACCCAAAAATCATTATCCATAATACGATTGCTACAAACTTCAGTAACTATAATCTTCAAAAATCTAAATTTTGTTTCACATAATTATTTTTACTTCTATCAGAATCAGAATCAGAAATTTATTTGCTAAGAATGCAGGTAACATATTGATGGTGAAATTGGTATAACATAGAAGCCAGTACATTCTATCATTTGGCATGCAAATCTATACAATGTTATTTTATAATGTCATATAAGTTAATAGTGTGATACATTTAAATAGTCATATTAATAATTCAGAATAAAAATCAATAGCAAAATCTAAAACTATTCTGCCATAATATTGTGTATTATAATAATTGAATCTCCTAATTTTGCATGAAATAAAGTCATATGTCCTAAGTATTGTATTATACAATGTCTATTATTCCGAATGTTCATTTATAATAAAATTATTAGCCCTAAAACATTAGTTAATAAGTAGATTGTAGTGACAGAAACGAACCGCTGTGTATGCGACTCCACACAGTCTTGTCTGCCGTACCCCTAGAGTATAATTTAGAATCGCGTAGGCGCGGGTGGTGAGCGAAAGCCGTCTGCGACGATTAGCACGTGGGACCGCCGGAGACCCGCATAATACAAAATAGTTTTAATATCATTATTAGGATAACTAAACATTAAATAAATTTGAATTTAGGACTTACAACTTTTATTGAAAACAGTTTTAAGTCTTTTGTATATTATTGTTTGTAATATTTATGAGAAATAAATTTAGGACATATTGTGTTTAGGGATTTTAATTTTATGACATTTGATATTATGGGATATTCATTTCGGGCAAGTTATCATTAGGACAAAAAAGTTATGGCACTTTAGATTATGAATAAAAAAGTTAGGTAACACAACAGAGAACCGTGTACCGTCTAACGGGCACATCTCTCGACACTGTACTAGTATTCTAATAGTAACATATGCTTACACATTCGGGGATATAAGCTTGAGACAATGTATGTATTATGAAACCAAACAACAACACGTTTTTCCATTTAAATAATAAATAAGTATTACATAAATAATTACATAAATTGTGTATAATATCAAAATACAAGTTACGTCATATCTCGTGCTCACGCTACAGACAAATTATATAACGCATCTATTGTTCCCGGATTCATACAAAAGACTATTGCGTCACTCGCCAGGGGTCAAACTTAGAGTCTCACAGTTAGGCCACAAGGTACATGACCCTTTTAAACTTTCGAAAAGTGCACTTCATTCTTGAAATTGAAAGGTTAGCCTTGGTCGTCCTCGGTAAGTCCCTTCACTTTAGTACAGGGTTCAAGACTGAGTTAATCACGTCCATCTATATAAGTGCTGTCAGTCATATCTCGTCTCGCTACATCTGTCTTTACAGCGAGACTGGTTAAATGAGAGACATATTTAGGGAAATGATCAATCTTAACATCTTGAACAAAAGAATTATCTAATATTTAAAATAAAAAAGATAAATCACGTAAAATAGCTTGTTACATACTATTTGATGTCTATATAACTTCATTTGAAAGGGAGGCGTTATTATTTGAATCAAAATAGTGTATGACATGTCTTTTAATTTTTTTACTTATACGTGATTATTGATTCTATTAACATAATATTATATACAAACAAATTACTTACAACAAATTTAATCTAAAAAGAAAAATAAACAACAAAATTAAAAAACTGTCATAATATGTATTTGTCTGAGCTCATTCTGCGTAAATAGAAACACCAATGATTAAATTATGTTTGGGTACTTTGAAATAACGACACTGGAACATTGAGACAACTACCATCTTAGTCTCCCCGTGACCATGGCTGCTGAAAAGCAACCGAAACGTCGGAGAAAGTTTAATAGTAGTACTTAGTAGTGTAAAAATTTTCAAAATTTTGTAATAAAGTGTCAAATAAACAACGCGATAAAATCCGTATATAGCAGTTTAATTTCAATGTCTTTAATATGATTAGAAATTAATGAACTCAAAATAAGCATTTTACCTAATATCTAGAGACATTTGAACAACTGCTCTAATTATAAATTTAATTGTTCTACAGCTTAAGTTTCGGCATTGTCCCCGCAAAGTCGAGGTAAGTTTAAAATATTAAAACAGGCTAAACTTTTTCTATGCCTTCTTAATTATAAACTCGATACTCAATAGTACTTAATGAAAAGTCAACCATTTATGACCTACGTCAATCCTTTCATACACCCAATAAAGTGTTCAAACCAAACCAGTGAAGGAAGTACTCCATTGATCACCTAATTGCTGCAATAGTAATCACTGCAATACACACCAGGACTCATTCTAATGATGCATTTAGCTCGTCCATGTTCAGAACAGGAAATTCGTAATGATTTATTGATGATTTCGCGAAGACATGTGACGTCAGCGTTTGCATGACCATGTGTGGAAAGTTCGCGACAATTGTGGGAAAGTGGACAGGTTTAACCTTGGACTATCGATGTTTATAATATACATCCTATTAATATTATTATGTGATAGTTCGTGAAGAAGTTTGTTACTCAATTACATGTAAACTGTTGAAGGGATTTGGATGAAACTTGGCACGCAGATAGATCATATCTCGGATTAATACATAGGATACTTGTCATATAGGTGTATCTTCTAGTAGGATCCAAGCGAGCGAAGCGGGTAGGGTCTAGCATTTTGTGGTCATGTTTATAACATTTGGTACGGTTGTATAATGGTTAAGTACAAGACTGATCAACGAGAGATCGTGGGTTCGATCCCCATATTTTTCAAACGTATTATTTTATTTGATATATGTTTATGACGGCATCGATGGCGTAGTGGTTAGTGTAACCGACTGCCACGCCTGAGGTCGCGGGTTCGATTCCCGCACAAGCCAAACATTTGTGTGCATGAACATGGATGTTTGTCGTGGTCTGGGTGTTTCTATGTGTAATATGTATGTATTTACAAAAAAAATATATATGTATGTTTATCCATTGTCTAGTACCCATAGTACAAGCTCTGCTTAGTTTGGGCTAGATGGTGTTGTGTGTATGTGGTAGAATATTATTATTATTATTATTATATTATACAAAAAAGAATGTCTGCTCAAATAACAAAGGTGGCAAGTCATACGTGGTAGTAAGGGGTTATCGTCGCTCATGACGCTTACAATGCCAGGAGTATCACACGACCTATAAGTATATTATATATTCAGATGTTCAGTCGTGTCCTGTGTGTCCTATTTTCAGTATTTTAAGACCTATCTATTGCTGTGTAAAAGTTACAGCCTTTTAAGTCTAGAATAGACAGACAGACGGACATGGCTTAGTATTAGGCGATTTTGTGCTTTGCGTATGAAGTCCTAATAAAAGGATATAATGTACATAAACTATTTATATGTATATCTATTCGAGTTCATCACAATATGAACTTAATTATCTTAGCCTGTTTTATTATGACAATAGATTAATCAACCATACAAAACAGTATGGGAAATTACTCCAATGTGTTCTAAAGAGTCTGCTTTAAAAAAAAAAAAAGTTGTCTATCTTAGAGTGATGATAAATCAAGTTTTTGAACAAAGCTTGTTTTATTTCCCATAATCATTTATCATATAATTATCCTGTGATCATTTGTGTTCACATTTGAATAGATTATGCGGCTTGAAATATTTTGAATGTGGAGAAAGTTAATTAAGTCCAATACATTAATAACGTCGATAGTGCAATAATTAAGGCATCAGAATGTGATCGAAAGCTTGATGTTTTGAATCTCGCTAACCATCGAATGGGATACTGAATGATTTTAGTAAAATTAAGGTGTATTTTTAAGACTATATCTCTCAGTAATCAAATATAATTAAATGTATTAGGTTTCACAGTAAGTCACAATAACCTTATAATTGATAAGATCAGAGATGTGACGAAAAGCTCGAATAAATCAATACTTTAGTCACGCCTGTTTACTTCAGAAGGTGAAGACTGTAATGTATAACTTCCACATTTCGACAGCTATCATTTAGTTGCCGTGCCTTATAAATTCTACCAGGCCTACTTCCAGACACCGTGCTACTACCAGGAATTCAAAAAGAAAATCGTATATTCCTCACCAAAGCCATCAAAATCAGGCTCGTACGAACACTTGTATTCTCCATATTTCTTTACGCAGCAGAGACGCGGACATTGCGCGAGTTGCAAAAGAGAAAAATAGATACTCTGGAGATGTGGTACTGGAGGAAGATGCTGGGGATATCGTGGACCGAGTTCCGCACCAACGTGTCCATACTCCAGGAACTTGGCATCACACAGCGTTTGTTGGCCGTTGTACAGTCGCGCATACTGCAGTACTTTGGACATATCTCTAGGCGGGATAACGACTCCATAGAACGGCGGTTGTACAGGGAAAATTGGGGGGAACCAGATTGCGCGGCAGGTCATCTATGCGCTGGACTGACCAAGTGAAGTCCACATTAGGAAACCGCATATCAGACTGCGCTAAACAGTCTGTCAACAGAGAGAGATGGCGGAAGATCGTGCGAAGAGCTGTGTCTGCCTCTATCACCGACTTGAATGTCTCAAAGTGACCACGACCGCTCTGCCAAGAGCGAAACGACAGAGAAGAAGATACCTTGAACTCCGTAATCGGACGATAACATATTGTTACGATTTTCATAGCTTACAAAAGGATTAGCCTCATATTTTTCAGACCTAGGGTACCTAAGTACGCGGCCCACCAAGTCCATCCCTGGCTATTCTTATAATAACAATAACTAAAAGTAACTGTGAATTGAATTTCCTCTTTTGTAACGGCGAAGTGAGTGACACATATAAACAAATTATCGTTTTGTAGGGGAGTATAAATCAATAATGTGTAGCCATCATTTGATGGCGTCATGGAGTGCAGCTGAACAAACCATTATGAGTATAGAGATGTAAGATGGTGGACGCAGGGTCGTATTTGGGTACATTGACTTTATAAAATAATATTTGAGAGAGTTTGTGAAGATAAACGTTTTTAGACTTTTCCGATTTACTACCCCTCTGGGAATTAGGCGTGAATCTATTTATATACATATACTTAATATAACACTAGATAAAGATCCGTTATCTAGACTTATTTATATTAAGCTTGTGAAGATGTTTGAATGTTTGTTTCCTAATGCAGCCGCCATGGCGTAGTGGTTAGTGTAACCGACTGCCACGCCTGAGGTCACGGGTTTGATTCCCGCACAAGTAAAACATTTGTGTGCATGAACATGGATGTTTGTCTTGGTCTGGGTGTTTCTATGTATAATATGTATGTATTCACAAAAAAAAAATATATACTTATGTTTATCCATTGTCTAGTACCCATAGTACAAGCTCTGCTTAGTTTGGGCTAGATGGTGTTGTGTGTATGTGGTAGAATATTATATTATTATTATTAATCACGTGTAAACTTTTGAACAGATTTGGGTGAAAATGGCACATCAGAGAATATGTCCTTAATTGATACATATGAAAGTTTTAATGAGATAATAGTTTATATTGATGTTTAATATTAGGCTCGAAGCAGCTCACGCCGTGCTTTTCTATACAAGGACAAGATATTTGTTTGTTTGTAATCAATTAACTCTGCAACTGCTGAATTTATATTAATAACTATTTCGCCATCAAAAAGCTACTTCAGTCATATAATATCACGTTACAAGCCACAGAAGGGGAGTAGACAGTATAAACGTGGTCGACAACACTGAAGACAGCTAATATAGAAATTAATCAATACCCCATCAGTCTTCTTCTCCCTTAGCCTTTATTATTCCCAAGTCACTTGGGGTCGGCTTTTCTAGTCTAACCGGATTTAACTGGATATCAGTTTTTACACGGAGCGGCTGCCACCTGACCTCCGCAACCCGAAGGCTAACGATACCCTAAACTAGACCAGTGTCAGGATATTAGAGGGTACTGACTTTCCCAATAACGACTGCCATAGATGTTCATGGCAGCCGGGACCGACGGCTTAACGTGTTCTCCGAGGCACGGAGCAGGCGATAATTGTCAATCAATACGCACATAATTTCGAAAAGTCATATAACTTCCGATAGTCAGAGGTGCGCGACATGGGTTCGAACCCGAGACCCTCTGCATTGCAGTCTGTTGGTCTCCCCACTGAGCTATCGCTGCTTACTGATTTACGAGTAATTATCGGTAAATATTATAAACAAAACCAATAAGAATACGTCTTAAAACAATAAACTTTTACCAGCTGTAAACAATAACTCACATTAAGGTCAATTTCTAAGTAAATATGAGCCGACTGCTTGGTGGGTCCAGTGTCATAAGCATGAACATATAAGCAACTCTTGACAGCGCTAGGTTTGATACCCAGATCAACCAGTAATTGCGTTATTTAATAGGAAAATCTTAATTTTGCACGAGGCTATTAAATATCTAGATTTTGTATAAATAAACTTCTATTTCTTGGTAACAGTATTTTTTTCTGGATAAAAGAAGAAATATCCTTTTCTATGCCCCTGACAATGTGTATACGAAATTTCATGATGATCGGTCGAGTAGTAAAGGCGTGAAAGCTTTACAAACAAACAAATCACATTCACATTTATAATATTAGTTGGGATTTGCTGCAGCTCCCACATTAGAGTTAAGTTCTACGTCATGGGGTATCAGGGCATTTTGCGAATATGAAAGACAATGGACACAAAGAACATAACTTTAAGGCGACGCAATTTTGCCTAAGTCTTTATCGTACTTGCAGCACCTCCATATCTTCTCTCTTAGCCTTTATTATTCCCAAGTCACTTGGGGTCGGCTTTTCTGGTCTAACCGGATTTGACTGGATATCAGTTTTTACACAGAGCGGATGCCACCTGGACTCCGCAACCCGAAGGCTAACGATACCCTAAAGCTAGACCAGTGTCAGGATATTAGAGGGTACTGACTTTCCCAATAACGACTGCCATAGATGTTCATGGCAGCCGGGACCAACGGCTTAACGTGCTCTCCGAGGAACGAAGCAGGCGATAATTGTCAATCAATACTCACATAATTTCGAAAAGTCATATAACTTCCGAAAGTCAGAGGTGCGCGACGTGGGTTCGAACCCGAGACACTCTGCATTGCAGTCTGTTGGTCTCCCCACTCAGCTATCGCAGCACCACCATATACAATTCGATAATGCCTTCTCACAACTGCGTCACCAAACCTAATTTAGGCCACTTTCTATGTAATACCATTAGGTATAAAATCTTTGTTTGCCACGATTAGATAGTTTTATCAAGCATTTAAAGCGGCCGAATAAAAACAATTCTGTGTTACTGATAACGATGTTAGACAAGCGTCGACAAATTGTCTCTATTCAAATAAATTAGGACCACGTTTACATTCCTTGATATCTATTTAATGAATAGACGAGAGATACGTACAGAATTAGTATGCTTTTTATGATATAAAAAGTTTATATTATTCTGGGTGTTTCTATGGTTAATATGTATGTATTTACAAAATAAAAGTATATTATGTATAATATTGTCTTCTGTTTACGCGAATATTATTCATTGAAATTAAACTACTGAAAACTGTTACACTACTATTACTATTAAACTAATAAAATTCAGATCAATCAATCAAATTTTTAATGTAATAAAATTATTATTAAAAGTATTAAAACTATTTAGATTTAATTTAATTGTACACTTTCCCCGACGTTTCGGTTGCTTTTCAGCAGCCTGCTTTTCCCCGTGACCATGGCTTTTAACATACTTTTAGCATTTCAATATTATGTAATAAAGTGTCAAATAAACAACGCGATAAAATCCGTATATAGTAGTTTAATTTCAATATATTAAGTATATTTATCCATTGTCTAGTACCCATAGTACAAGCTCTGCTTAGTTTGGGCTAAATGGTGTTGTGTGTATGTGGTAGAATATTATATTATATTAATATAACTCTGGTGGTACAGTTGTAGCTGGACTGCTTTGTATAAGGTGTCTAGTTCTGTTTCTTAGTTGGGCTATGTATTGTTGGACTTGCCTGTCAAGAGGAGTATATTAATGATGTGAGTTGTTTCTTTAGTCTTGTGGCATAATTTTGGAGGCCATTGTGAGGTCTGTCACGAGACCAGGACCATTTAGGAGAAAAATTTAGAAGGGGTTTTGGTTAGGCAATTCTCAATGGCATAATGAAGTCGCGACACTAACTACAAATGAAATCAACACGTTCGGATAACGAAAATTATTCGACGTTCAATCAAATTGTGATTCGAATACTTGTATTCGAATAATACCAATTAGTCAAATTGCCGTTCGAATGCGGGACACAAAAAAACATGCGGTCTTTGGGGACTGCCGATAGAAGTGAAAACTAAGTAACTTGTGAATTGTATCGTCGAGCTATTAGATTATTATTTTTGAATTTTTAATGCGTTCGGTGATGATGACGCGAGTTCCATGATTTTTGTTCACCCAAAAAGTGCTTAACGCGCCTAAAGAAGATTTCAGTTTAAAAATTTCTATATTTTTATTTTTATTTATGTAATACCAATAGCCAACCGCTATCTCCAGAACTTAAGCGTAGTATTCGCTAGGCCGTACGCCTTTTAATAGCATGGCAAGTCTCCATCTACATAGGTATGTTAGCACTGTCCGGCGAATCACCATCTTTCACCGCCATGTTCCTAAACCCCGTACTACGAAGGTCGTCTGCGGTTACAAGTGGGTTATTACAAGTTATTGACATATACGGGTACAATACACAGCGACAGTAAATCATTAGCTGTATATCTAGTGGCAGACAGGCAGACGCTCGGACGACCCGGTGAAGGCCATACCGTCGTTATCTATCCATACTGGACATTTAGCTAGCTGGTTTAATTGCTCTTAATTGACGGAATATGTTATAAGCGATAGCTGTCTGTGTGGGACTGGTAAGCACTAGGTTTGGTGGACACTGCGTTTGGTCTGGTGGCATAAGTTTGTGAGCGTGAGGTTCCGAGGTCAGGACTGCATGGTTGGCGTAATGGCTTAAGTGTTCGCCTCGCTACTACTACAGCGCCGAGTTTGTGTGTTCGAATCCAACACGGGACAAAATTTGTGTGATTCACAAATGGTTGTTTCGAGTCTGAGTTTTTTATGTGTCAGTTATTTTAATGTATGTGAAGTTCCCCGCGACACAGGATTTATTCCTAGTGTAGCAGCTGAATAATAAAAAGAAAAGAATGTGTAACTGGAGGAAATTTTCTGGAAATTTGTGCGATGGACGCCAATAGGCTTGCTATCTACAAAAGATCTAACACATAGGTCAAAATGTGGGAGTAATACTCTTCTGTTCAATAACAACTAGTTTGGTAATCAGTACGTAGACAGCAATACTCTTGCTTCCTGTTAGGTGGATTCCAGAAATATGGCTGATTGAATTTTTAAACCCAACTTCAGTCCCCAAATTTAAGGGATATTACACACCTAAAACCATACACCACCTTTAGGTATTTCTTGATAGACAACCCAGTAACACTCTCGGCCACTCCTACCACTAACAAATAAAAGTTATCCGATAGATAAATCGCATGCTGTCTCTCTCATGTTAGGTTAAAGAAAAGAGATGGCGAGACTTTTATCTTATAGATAAATTCTATCTGAAGGTGGTAGTACAAGCCCTTTGTCTTACTCAAGAATTGAGCCGGAGACCGTATACACAGCTGTCGCTGGTTAAATGTATGTACATATGTTAAGAATGGAGTTATAACCGACTATTGACATTGAAACATACATTAGTTATCGGTATGTAAATAGAATTAATTAGTTGTTAAGTGCTTATTATGATGCAAGGAAAACATCTATTTAGTGTGTATAAGTCATGTTGTGTTAAGTAATCTCAGATGTGAAGGTAAAGTATATATATTCTAGGTCAATGGTCAATGACCTTTAAGACACTATTATTTAGAAGGAAAATAACTGCGATGATCGCTTATCCGAATTATAAGTAATCTGTTTCTATAAACTGTCCGTCTGCTAGACTCAGTTCTGACTTCAGTTCTTCAGACTACGATCTCAGAGGGACACAACTGCCCACGCTGGGCAAGCGGTATATGCCCACATATGCCCAAAAAGAAATAGGAGGTCATGTCCGGCATAACATAATAGTAATCTATACTAATATTATAAAGCTGAAGAGTTTGTTTGTTTGGTTGAACGCCCTAATCTCAGGAACTACTGGTTCGAATTGAAAAATTATTTTAGTGTTGGATAGCCCATTTATTGAGAAAGGCTATAGGCTATATAACATCACACTACTACCAATAGGAACAGAGCATCAATGAAAATGTTGCAAGAACGTGGAAAATTCTAGGTGAAGTTGCGCGGGTCAGCCAGTACATTGTATTATAGTAACACATAACAACTGTAATCATGCATAATAAAGATCCTGTATATCCCCAAAAAGTAGACAATAGTGTACCTATTAAACCATCTTATCGCCAATTATGTTTTAAGGCTTATTGTACATTTTCATACTACGTGCCGTTACTGAGAATTACCTAACACGGCAGCCACTAAATCATTGCCCCAGGTATCAATGCCACGAAAACAGAAACGAGAGCGGTCAGAAGTTTCTGTCAATCTTAGTTAAACATTTATTCCTATTTCGGATTTTCATAATATCTACGAAGTGATATTACATTGCATGATCTTATCCGATGATATAGAGAGAACAGAACAGCTAAAAATAATACATATTTTAAACTATTACATATTTTTTTAAATTATTTTATTGTCATCGGTCCTCAATAAGTGTGCAAAGTTTCAAATCAATCCGTCGGTTTGAAAGGGGCGAAAATCACGTTCAAAGATTCCGTTACATAGATACCAAGGTAATAAAGCGTGTTAAAATCCTTCAATCTCTTTCGAACTAAATACTTATCCATTACCAAATCCCTAACTAACGTACTCGAAACATCCGAAAACATACCTAAATTACTTCTGCTGATAAACAACATAAATGTATTCAAAACGTTACTTAGTATGTCTCAACACACTAACGACTTTAAAATGCATTTCAAATGTTATGCATTACCCTATATTTCGCAACAAACGTACATTATGTACATTTATAGATCTTATCTTATTATCTTATCTTATGAGAGGGCCAGTCAGTGCAGACCGGCGACACTTCGACCCAGTGGGATCTTTTGTGTCGACACTCTCCCAATAACGACTGCCATAGATGTTCTTGGCAGCCGGGACCGACGGCTTAACATGCTCTCCGAGGCACGGAGCAGGCGATAATTGTCAATCAATACGCACATAATTTCGAAAAGTCATATAACTTCCGAAAGTCAGAGGTGCACGACGTGGATTCGAACCCGGGACCCTCTACATTGCAGTCTGTTGGTCTCCCCACTGAACTATCGCTGCTTATATTTTTCCTAAGTAATTATTTTTCCTTTAAAAAAAATATATTTATTTAAAGATTATATTACAATATAAACTTTAAATAAATATATATTTTTCACCAAATTGCAGCTTAGAAAGATTAATGAGGCTACTAATTAACAAATTAGTAACCTCATTAATCTTTCTAAGCTGCAATTTTAGGACTTAACCATAACCTCACGCATTGATATATTGGAGCTATAAATAAACAAAATAATATTTGCCAAGTCCGTCCCTGTGCTACAAGTGCACTCTCAGTAGGGTAGAGACTAGAGAGCGGACTTAGAGGCGCGACTGATGGACGTTAAACACTATTATTATTTATTACTCGTGATGTATTGGTGCCAGTATTCGTGATGGGCAACTGCACTCACTATTGGGAACCATTTTGTGTGATTACAGCATTAATATACAAAAAAACTAAGATACACATACACATTTTGTGTTGGCTTCAGCTCTCAAAGACGTCCTTATACAGGGTCAATATCTCTGAGCTTATTATTATTGAAAGAATATTCAAAATTGGTTAGTATATACAAAAACTAGTGATCCGCCGCGGCTTCCCACGGGTTGTACAAAACCTTGTCAAATTATACATAATTATAAAATGTTGGGC
Source organism: Catocala fraxini (assembly GCA_930367265.1). Taxonomy (NCBI): domain Eukaryota; kingdom Metazoa; phylum Arthropoda; class Insecta; order Lepidoptera; family Erebidae; genus Catocala; species Catocala fraxini. The sequence goes on from OV884041.1 coordinate 2,663,876, forward strand.
CACTTGATACGACATGACACTTTTATAAGAAACATCTTGTAAGGAAAAATAGAAGGCAGAAGGGGAAGAGTAAGGTCAAGGAAGACGTTCATAGATCAAGTGAAAGAAAAGGTAAAAGTTACGTCGTATCAAGTAGTTAGGACATTATGGAAGAGACTCCACCGACAAGAGCTTGGCTCTTAAATTGAAGAATCACTCTCTATATTGGTGAAAACCGCATGAAAATACGTTCAGTAGTTTTTAAGTTTATTGCGACCAGACAAACGCGACGAGGAACTTTATTTAGTAATATGTAGTTATTACCTCTTAAACAGAGGAAGACCTAGGCGAACATTTCTCGATCAGATCGGAGGCGTTCTGGACAAAGGCCAGGTTAAGAGCACCTTGAACCGACGGGCGTGTATGAGGAATGTGATGAAAGTGAATTAAGCCAAAGAAGTGTGTCAGGATCGTAGCAAATGGAAATCCGTAGTCTCTGCCTACCCCTCTGGGAAACAGGCGTGAATCTATATATGTATGTACCTCTTATACATATTGGTAATACTAGTATCTTCTGTTCGAGGCTTTGGTCCCGTGTTGATTGTTGGGGTTTCGATCCCCACACAAGACAAAAGTTGTAATTGTTTCAAACCTAGATGTACTTTGTGTTCGTTGTTTGAATCTTTGTTAAGTCCTCAGCAACACAGGATCTAGCGCCTAGTGTGGAAGATCTCATTTTAAAGAATCACTCTTAAATGTGACTATTCCTTATTATACCTATGTATGTATCTTATGTGGGGGCCAGTCAGTGCAGACCGGCGACACTTCGACCCAGTGCGATCTTTTGTGTCGACACTTTCTCAATAACGACTGCCATAGATGTTAATGGCAGCCGGGACCGACGGCCAGCCGGGACCGACGGCTTAACGTGCTCTCCGAGGTACGGAGCAGGTGATAATTGTCAATCAATACGCACATAATTTCGAAAAGTCATATAACTTCCGAAAGTCAGAGTTGCTCGACGTGGGTTCGAACCCGAGATCCTCTGCATTGCAGTCTGTTGGTCTCCCCACTGAGCTAGCCTATGTAAGTTGTATCTTCTAAAATTAGTAAAAGAATGCCAGGTGCTTATTACTGATGCTCAATGTATTGACACTTAATACAATTAGTAAGTATTTTTCTATGTAAATAAGCATAATGATTTACTAATGACTGGAGCACGAGACAATGAGCCGTAGTTTATTAATCACCTGTAAAAGGCAGATGCCTAGTATCGTTAATTAATATGCAATTTGCGTCATAATTATTTTTGTAATGCCGTGTTGACCTCTGTCAAGAATAATGATCTGATGCTCAGATTTGACTGTATTTATTTTTAAAGACTGACGCGGACCGGTCGTTTCTGAGCGGCCGTGCTCGCGGCGCCCCTCCATCGGCATCTCCTCCCCAGCGACGGCCCTATATATTCGGATCGCGCCCTGGTGCCGGCTTCCTGCCGCTGCCTGCCCTGCCTACTAAAGTTAAGTGTTCCATTCTACCCTGGATCACGTAACAAGCCTTCATCTTGAACTACGCCCTGAAATATATCTGATATATATCTAGTCGAATTTAATTTTCTTATCTTTAATTTCAATTAAAATCCTAGGTCAACCACGCCTCTAAAGCTGGTTGACTACCATGACGTTACAAGACTTCTTCCTCATTAAGAAATGCTTTTAAAAGAAAGTCCATAGCATCACGAAGTCAAAGCTAAAAGATGAGCAGAAGCAGAATTATAATAACTCTACTTTTAAGTTCTGTGATAACGCAAAAACTAATGTGTCTGCGATATTCTGTTTTCTGATACTGGTAAGATAAAGAGATCAATTTTAAATAAGTGGCTAATGTTGGCGCGTTTGTGTGTGCCCCGCCTCTGCCATGCCGGTGGGGAATGTTGTGGGTTGGATCTCCGCATGAGTCAATACATGCATACTGTATGGAGATTTTTAATATTTTTTATTTTTATCCATTTTGTTTATAATAATAAGTTGAGTAATAGTTTATTTTTTCTCTGGTTACGTATCCTTAAATTTTCTAATTTTTTGTTAGTTGTAAAATGTATGCAGCTGGCTTGACATCCGTGCGTAACGGTGGTCTCCATTGAAAATCAGCGTTGCGATATCGCAACATCAATGCTGAATGGAGAGCATTTGTTGCCACAATAGCATAATGTGTCTATTTTTTACTTACGAACTCTTTATTTAATTGTCTTTTTTATTATATATTATATTAATGTGATATTTTGTAAGAAAAATATGTAGTTATAATTCTTTGTGGCAATAAAGAATGATTTCTTTCTTTCTTTCTTTCTTTCTTCAAAGCCTTTTTTTCTTGATGTTACACCTTTTAAGATTGCACAACATTTTTCACGTGGGTTTTTATTAATTCTTAGACGTTACATTTGCGGTGTAAAACCGCTGTACCAGTTACAGCGCGGGTTTTACCATTCAGTCATTATATACTATTTTAATTGCCTATTTACGTGACGTTTCACTACGTCAATTGCATTATTACTTAATGTGTAATTTGTCTGTATGTTTGAACTCATTTTGATGAAAATTGGTATAGCAATAGATTGATAACTATTCTGCAAAAGATTTTATCACGAACACAAATACTTTGAGAATAGCGTAGTAGTGTATTATCTATATATTAATACGTGAAGCAAAAAGTTTGTATCCCTTTTCACGAAAATTGCGCGAACGGAGGAGTATGAAATTTGGCACAGTTAAAGTTTATATGGAGAAGGAGGGGCGAATCTTAATATTAATTTAAAATATGCATTAGAAATACATTAAAATAATGTAAAAACACTACACGTAACAACCATGCATTTGACATAAGCAGTCGAACCGCATTCGTAGTATTTCGGCATTGTTCGGATGATGTCGTAGAATGCTTCGTAACTATGGTTACATATTATGTATGTGGAGTAGGTGACTAAATGAAATGTGATTATAAGGGTTTATTGTATACATATATACAATAAAACCTTAATACGATAAATTTAAAATTTAAATCAATTATGGTCGAATTTTAACCATTTGGAGGCCGCTAGTATATTATTAATATATACATTCATAGCATCCTCTATGTCCGGAGTGGAAGGATAAATTTCATCCACATTTTACCTGCTATGATTTTGGATCCCACGTAGTAAAGGAGGGGAGCCCTCCATCTTCTTTTATCTGCCGTCTACCACATAGTACAAGACTGCATATTGCTACTAAGAACTTTTTAACAGAAAAATCCATACCCAAACCCGAGCCAGCATTCGAACCTGCACAGCAGTAGTATCTTTACCAATGCACCGGCGAGGCAGACAATATAAAAAGTTATAATTACTAGTGGTCGCCTAGTGGTCAAAATTCGACCAAAATTCCTAAGCTTGCTACTTTGTTTTCTGTTTTAGAGTTCCAAAAACTCTTATACAACAGCTTTGTCCGTCCGTCTGTCTGTTATACAACTTTCAACTCAAGAACCGTAAGAGCTAGAGACTCGCGGTCAACGCCATTCGACTCAGCATAGTCGAAATGATCTCTGATCGGTCACGTGGTACCATTTTTTCGAACTCTAAGATTTACGGCAATTCATGGCCGTTTCTCACTTGTTTCTCTATGACATATAAATAGGGTATAGACAACCATAGTTACAAAGAATTGTACGACGTCGGACGAACAATGCCGAAATACTACGAACGCGATTCGACTGCGTGTGTCAAATGCATGGTTGTGTGCGTGTAGTGTTTTTTCATTAGCTTAATGCATTTCTAATGCATATTTTATAAAAATAATAAGATTCGCCACTCCTTCTCCATATAAACTTTAACGGTGTAACCTTTAGGGTTTACTTTAGGAGAACTGTAGATATATTTAGGAAGTACAATGAGAGAAGGTATAACAAATACACTTTTAATATATTTAGTATACAATTATAGTCAGGGCGTGGTTCGTTAGAAGGCTTGCTGCGTGTCCTTGTAGTCAGGAGCACTTAACTCGAGATGTGGAGCCGGGCCGCAAGGTCTCTCGTCCAGGACGCGATCGGCTTATATATGGCACTGCCGCCGGGCAGGGGGGAGAAGGGGGGCGCCAGCCACCACTCCGACTCACGCGCAACCGTCGCGGTCGCGCGGTCCGCGTCACAACGGTGCCAAATTTTATATTCCTCCGTCTGCCCAATTTTCGTAAAAATGGTTCTAAAGTGTTTGCTTCACGTATTAATACATAGATAATGTTTGCTGCAGATTTCGATGTAAATTTAAAAGCAGGATTTTCCAAAATTGCTCATTTAACAAGAAATATAAGGTACGTTTTAAAGAAAGCAACAATTAGTTTAAAGTAAATGTATGTCACTGTATTACTTTAAGTACTCGTACAGTGCAAAGTCTCAGATAATAGCGTAGGTACCATTTAAACTAATTGTGTTGTACAAATTTATCTCCTCTCGTCATTACATAAATATATATCGTATAGAAAACAGAATCACTACGGCCGGTGGTCAGTGTCACAGTAATGTTATCTAACAGTATTGTAACTCAGCTATGTCCTTGAAATAATTACCTACAGCCGAGCGGTCCGCGAATACGCGAGAGGGCTGCCCACCTACAGTATTTTTATTTCATCTACCTACTTGAGTTTCTTTCTAGTTTAGTGATTGTAAACATTATAAATTTTATTTAAAAAAATATGTTGTGAATGAAATAGGAAATGTTCAATAAAATCGTGTTATGTTTTTTGATTAGTAGATTTAATAAAAAAACAACCTTATATAATTGAGGCTGAAAAATATTTGCGCCTCGATTGAGACGTACGAAAAATATATTGTTAAATTTTATAGTATAAAAGAATTCGCATTCGGATAAAACTTTAATTAAAAATTACTTTTGTTTACAATTGTACTTTGCCATAATTATTATGTAAGTACTTGTACTTATATCAATCAAATATTAACAAGTCGCACGCTTACTGCTTACAAAACCATCACACCGTCCGTTCATTGCTGCGGCGCATTCGTGACTGGTTGCGAACCAAGTGCCTACCGACCTCGACGCGCGTGGGATTAACTTGCGTTCCGACCGTTTGTATGAAGATAGAATACTGTTAGATAACGTTACCGTGTCAGTGTAGTTATAAATTATAATGTTATCTTTATACGCTAAATATTATCGCAGTTTATTTTGTTTACAGATTTTCTGTTATCTGAGCATATTATGATTCGGAAACTTTTTAGTAGCCACGGTCATGGATAACCGAGGGATTTTAAGACTGCGCCGAGCAAAATATGCCAAAACAGGCGGTCACAGTTAAGTGAATAAAATTAACACCTTTTCTTTAATACAAATATAAAATATACATTTACCATAACAATGAATGTCTTTACAATTACTCCGTATACAAAACTTAAAATTATTAATATTTTCTAAATTACGTAAACATACACGAAAAATTCAAAAACGTAAGCTCGTGTTACGTGATTTTTAAATGATAACAGTAGAAATCTATCCTGTTTTACAGCTTAAACGAAACATAAATAGTTATATTACAATTTGTCCGTCCCAAATATTTAAGTTATTGATTGACAATAAAGATACATATTTATCAAAAAGCACTGCAAATCCTCCATACAATTTTACTATGGCGGTCGCGCGCCGATTTGTGTATGCGCCGCACGAGCTCTGTCATTATCTGTCTTACGCTCGGCGCAGTCTTAATGTCAAAGTCAAAAATCTTTCTTACTATAAAATTTGTAACAATTCTTGAACACGTCAAGTAACTAACGAACTAATAAAAATAAAAATATAATAGGAAATAAAAACGCATCATTGAAAACAAGTGAGAAACGGCAATGAATTGAAGACTAGTAGAAGTACAAGCTACAGACCTTTTAAAAGCATTTTATTTTGTAAACATTTTCTATTTAATCCAATATTATAAATGCGAATGTGAGATGCGGGCAAGCGGGCTAGTGGTTGATTCGCCATTGCCTCTTTCACAAGACTAGAATCTGTGTGATCCACAACTAATTATTCGGAGTCTGGTTGTATTTAATGTTCATTAATTGTATGTTTGTTAAGACCCTCCGCGCTACTTGACACCTAGGGCATAAAATATAATATATGCTTACTAATATTATAAATGCGAATGTGAATTAGTCTGTTTGTTACGCTTTCGCCTTAACTACTCGACTAATCATCCTAAATTTCGCATACTCACTTTTTTTAAATTATTTTTTTATTGTCATTTGTGCCCGACGAGCAAGTGGTCCACCTGATGGAAAGTGTTAACCGCTGCTCATGGACTTCAGCAATGTCAGGACACAGCAAATTCTCTGCCTACCAAAGAACTCTCTTTAAACCTCGTTTGAAGAAGGACATATCATAGCGCTCGGGAAACACCGAAGCAGGCAGTTCATTCCAGAGCTTGCACGTACGTGGGAGAAATGATCGCTGAAAGCGTACTGTCTTGGATCTGAACGCTTCCAGGTGATATGGATGAACATTGCTTCGTTGTCGAGTGGTACGATGATAGAAAGGGGCCGCTGGTAGCAAATCAAACAGTTCTTCAGAGTACTTCCCGTGAAAGAGGCGGTAGAACACGCAGAGTTCTCACTGTCGGGGGTACAGAATAGGACACATAAAAAATATACATTTATCCTTTTAGTTATAGGTACTACTATGATCTTTCATAGCAATTTGAAAAATTAATTATAATAATAATAATAATATTCTACCACATACACACAACACCATCTAGCCCAAACTAAGCAGAGCTTGTACTATGGGTTCTAGACAATGGATAAACATACATAGATACTTTTTTTTTTGTAAATACATACATATTAAATTGTGTTATTGTGGCGGTGTTTAGCTTACAGTGGGTTTATAAATGATAAATTGGATTAACGTGCAGAAATCGAGTTTATTTCAGTTCACTTAAAATAAGGCAATGCTAACTACTAAACTATAGAATGTTAATGTTATAAGAAATGTTTGATGAGTACAAAATGTTGCAATCGGAACCCGAATGGCGCGACTGTAAATGATGTACTGACTTATGCCTAATTTCTAAGTCAATATATAATATTGTTTATTGCGTGTATGCACACACAAGCATGTTTGTATGTAGAAGTGTATGAGGTGTTCGGTTACATTACCCGAACATACTCCGGGGCGACAAATGAAAAGGATGAGATGAAATGATACAATTAGTTTAGTGAAATAATGTTGAAAATGTAAAGTAAAAGTAATAAGTAAAAATTTATAAAATAGTAATAAAAAGATGTATATAATTAGCAGTAATAAAATTGCTTAATTAGATATGTAAAGTCCCAAAATTTTTAGGCGGTATTGGCGAGCACGACCTATCTTCACATTTTTTGATGATGGTGATGATGATGACGTATATATGATATACTTAAATTGTAGTTACTAATATATCAATAAATACTTATCATTTTATTATTGCTTTATTCTTCGTAAGATAGAGAGGTAATTTTATAAAAAAATAATAGCTGTTTCTCAGGAAATGTATTTTTCTGGATAAAAGGTACACACCTTATATATTTGTACCTACAATTAAACAATCAAGGTATTAGGTATTCCATTATGGCTTGAGCGCGCCGCACAAGCCAATAATGGAATACCTCGCCTCTTAATTCATTGTTACGACTTCCTCATATGTAAGTAATTGAGAGCAAAGACCCTGACTCCCCACCCCATGTTGTTATTCTTTAAGACTGAACGACTTCCTTTTATAAAATACTAGGTGTGCTTGCGGTTTCACTCGCGTTTATGGTTACTGCGCCGCCCCCGTGAGTCGTATCGTGATGTTATATAGCCTATAGCATTCCTCGATAAATAGGCTATCGAACACTAAAATAATTTTTCAATTCGAACTGGTAGTTCCTGAGATTAGCGCGTTCAACCAAATAAACAAACAAACTTTTCAGCTTTATTATATTAGTGTAGATAATAGCACTAGATTTTCCCCTCTTCTCGTACCGACAAGCTACGTAGTTCCGTAAGACGTCAATAGATGGCGCTGTATAAATTATTAGACAGAACTGCTTAATCTTCCCCACAATGCTGAGAGATGGCACTGGGTGTAACAATATCTCTAAAGGAAATTACACTTACATTTAGACAAACATAATTGAGGAAACGTTATAGAGGGCAAGTTCATTGTTGTCTTGTCTGTCAGACACAGCCAAACTCTTTGGTGTCGGTCGTTAAATATTCCTAAACATAAACATGTATAACACATAACCGACCTAAGCATCGAACTGAGGACTTCACATAAACGTAAAGTTATGCCACTGTACCTTCAACGTACCTACATAATATGTAACGTTTTTAATAAGATCCAATTTTAGGTAGCCATTTCATTTATTTGTAATGCAGACACTCTTTTATCAACTACCATTGCTAGCAATAGAATAAATAAGATGTTCCACTAGATAAACACGAGTAAAACGATCCACAAAAGAGTTTCACGCGATAAAACACAGCTTCCGTGAAATGCGGCCGTGTTTACGAGATTAAACTCAAAAGACAAACAGACATTACTCTTACGTAACAACCGCCTGTGAGAAAGTTCGTTTTTTTTTTCGTTTTTATTTCATTTTGTTGCGAAATATGAGGATGTTGCTTTTAATTGCAGTTCGTTGTCGAGATTTTGTGACTGGTATAATATTTTTTTTTATTATTTTATTGTTGCACGTGTCTAAATGCGGCTCTCGCAACTGTGTAATGTTCGAACACCTGTGGGAAATACGTAATTTGAATGTATCCGATTGTTTACTTGGTCTAGTTAAGTAAGTTTGCTGTACATACGTTATGTCTGGGGTTCGATTTTGGGATAAAGCAGTGTTACCGTAAGCAGTACAGAGTAACAGAATTTGGCTTTGTAGCCAATAAACTCATTGATCTATTACATGTACCTAACTTCAAAACAGCTTCCTTCTCTCGGGGTCGGAGGGTCGGCTTTTCTAGTCTAACCGGATTTGACTGGATATCAGTTTTTACACGGAGCGGATGCCACCTGACCTCCGCAACCCGAAGGCTAACGATACCCTAAGGCTAGACCAGTGTCAGGATATTAGAGGGTACTGACTGTCCCAATAACGACTGCCGTAGATGTTCATGGCAGCCGGGACCGACGGCTTAACGTGCTCTCCGAGGCATGGAGCAGGCGATAATTGTCAATCAATACGCACATCATTTCGAAAAGTCATATTACTTCCGAAAGTCAGAGGTGCGCGACGTGGGTTCGAACCCGAGACCCTCTGCATTGCAGTCTGTTGGTCTCCCCACTGAGCTATCGCTGCTACCTTCAAAACAGCTGAAGTGTAAATGTGTGAGATTTATTTACACGGATGACGCTATGGATTAAGTGATGATCTCACTACTAAGCTGTGTATTGTGAGTTCGATCCCCACAATAGACACATTTTATGTGATCCAGAAATAGTTGTTCCAAGTCCAGGTGTCATTTGAGTACTTTGAGGATATATTTAAGGATTATTTCTAATGGGAAAGTTGCCACTGCAACTGCAGCAAGTGCTGTGGGTTCGATTCCCACACAGGACTCATACTGTGATACGCCAATAGGTGTTTTGAACCTGGGTGGCAGCCATCTGCCACCTCCTTCATTAGACCAGTTCAAAAGTATCTCAATCCATAAAAGATTGATTCCCAACCCCGTGTAGCTACTTGGAATTTCTTTTAAAAAGCACAATAATGCTTTGCCCATTCCAGAGATTGAACCCGAGACCTCATGCACAGCAGTCGCATATACTTCCGCTGCGCCACCAAGACAGTCGAGCTACGCATGTGTAACAACTTAATCGAATAATCGGAAGTAAGTTATAATTTATTAGATTATAAGATTTGAATATCAGACAGTAGCGAAACTAAATAAAATCGTTTAGAAATTGCATATATTATCTGTATTCAAGGCCAATGTTACCCGTGGCGTCCAATCAAACTTCATAAAAACTAATAGAATAACCGTATTTGTTTTTATGGATATTTTATCGATGTTGTTGGTTCTGGTTTTTAATCGATTGCATTTCGATTTTTGTAACGATTGATCGATCGATTTTTTATTAGTCGACTAGACTTGTCATTTATTTAAACATTTTAGGTCAATGTCGGATCAGACGGATGCACAATTTATGATTTATTTTATTTTGTAACTGATAAAAACTCTAATTTAAATGCTAAATAATAGAGATGAACGCCTTTTGAATTACTTATTGATACTGTTATTTAAATGTAACTTGGGCTCTCCAATTGAATGCTAGTCTCGTTACATGCTCTACCTATATTTCTGAAGGAGTGGGATAGGTAAATTATCTTAATTTGTAGTTATGTTATAATCCCGTACAATTATATTTTCTCCCTTAGCCTTTATTATTCCCAAGTCACTTGGGGTCGGCTTTTCTAGTCTAACCGGATTTGACTGGATATCAGTTTTTTTTTACACGGAGCGGCTGCCACCTGACCGCCGCAACCCGAAGGCTAACGATGCTCTAAGGCTAGACCAGTGTCAGGATATTAGAGGGTACTGACTTTCCCAATAACGACTGCCATAGATGTTTATGGCAGCCGGGACCGACGGCTTAACGTGCTCTCCGAGGCACGGAGCAGGCAATAATTGTCAATCAATACGCACATAATTTCAAAAAGTCATATAACGTCCGAAAGCCAGAGGTGCGCGACGTGGGTTCGAACTCGAGACCCTCTGCATTGCAGTCTGTTGGTCTCCCCACTGAGCTATCGCTACTACAATTATATACGGTTACTAAATGTATCCTAACACAAGTACCAAGTAACACCAATCGACTAGAGAATCGAAGCCAGACCTCCACAATCAGACACAGTAAGCAGTGACCATAGACCAAGAATGAACGATCTTACAGCAACCATCATGTTGAATGAAACAAAAAATCCGAAAAACACTTTACTTAACTCTAAAGTAAAGATTAGTATGTAATAATTAGTTAATACTGTTTATTACACTGGGCAACAAAAAAATATATTTTCCGCGGCATTAATTTTGCTATTACATACATACATAGATTCACGCCTGTTTCCCAGAGGGGTAGGCAGAGACTACGGATTTCCATTTTCTACGATCCTGACACACTTCTCTTTATTCACTTTCATCACATTCCTCATACACGCCCGTCGGTTCAAGGTGCTCTTAACCTGGCCTTCGTCCAGAACGCCTCCGATCTGATCAAGAAACGTTCGCCTAGGTCTTCCTCTTGCGACTGTTCCATTCATTTTGTTACTGGTTTTAAACACCTTCATCAGTCATACCCGAAATGTATTTACTTTGTATGGATTGACTCTGGTTCTTGAGATATTCAACATAAAGAACGGTTCCATCATTAGAACAATGATAGAAAGATACCAAGGCCAATGGGATAGCCATGTTATGATGGCAGACTAGTGCTTGAGTTTAATAAGGCTGTCCTGGACACAAACACAATGGAAAAGCTTACAGATAAAGATTTTTCTAATATTTTTTATGATTTTTTGTTTATAGCTTAAGTATAAAGTTTTCTTGTCGTTATTATAAAGCTTTTAAAATTTATGTTTAATATGTAATTGTATATTTATTTCGACCTTCTTTTAGTCATATAGTTACAAAGTCTTATCTCATAAACTAGAGTCAATTTAACAAATCAGATATTTTTATCGTATTCAGCATACTGAACTTACACAAAATTGTCTTCAACTTACCATGCCGCAAAATGACGGTTCCCTAATATTATTAATAATACATATTATTATTTATATAAGCATACTAGCTGTCCTGACAGACGTTGTCCTGTACACAAGAAAAAAAACAAATCTAAACCATTCTCAATTCCACTTGAACACACACAAAAATTTCATCAAAATCGGTCCAGCCGTTTAGGAGGAGTTTAATTATAAACACACGCACAGAAGTTTTCTATTGTATATAAAGATATTCCTTCCTTAAAATACAAAAGGAATTAATAAAACCATTGTATTTTGTACAGGAATCACTACATTAGATATCTAAAGAAAAAGTCGAAATTTCATACGCAAACGCCTAAAATATTCATGACTGCCGTCTATATACATACATACATAGATTCACACCTGTTTCCCAGAGGGGTAGGCAGAGACTACGGATTTCCATTTGCTACGATCCGACTGCCGTCTATATTTCGTTGACAATTCCTAATATTTTATGACTACCGTCTATATCTACAAAACTTTTGCATATTAAAACATTCCCAACGACCTACAAACAGCGGCATGTACTCATAACATTAGTGCGCCACTTGACAACGCTCGATGGAAATTAACACTAATTGGGTCACCAGTCACCTCTCGGATTACACTTATGCTGTTTAGCTCCCACAACAGTGCAACTCGTTATACCTTCTTCTTCAACTTCTTTAAGATTCAAGTACACTTAAAATGTTGGGGAATGTTTTGAGAAGAATTCATTAGGATCGATAAAAAATAGTTTAATAATCGATAAATAGCAGCGATAGCTCAGTGGCGAGACCAACAGACTGCAATGCAGAAGGTCTCGGACTCGAACCCACGTCGCGCACCTCTGAGAGTGTCGACACAAAAGATGCCACTGGGTCGAAGTGTCGCCGGTCAGCACTGACTGGACCCCACATAAGATAAGATATCTAGGATGGAGATACGCCTTGAACTTCGACCTGTAAGCGATGGTATGCGAGTGGAAGTGGCCGATACATAAGTGATTGTGTCTTTCTTTGTATCGTATGTTTAGTCTTGATAACAATAAAGATTTTTGCTGACTATGTAAACAAAGCATCCATACATACTATAGTCTGAAGTTTGTATCCCTGAAAGGATTGACTGCATTGATGGTGTAGTGGTTTAGAAGGTCGACTCGCGTGACTGGCGCTGGGCCGACTGTTGTGAGTTCGATCTCCACACGAGGCAAAAATATGTGGATCACACAAATAGTTTTTCTGTGTCTGGCTGTTCTTTGTGTCCGTTGTTTGAATGTTTATAAAGTGCCCCCGCGACACAGGATTTATTCCTAGAAAAGCAGTTGTCTTTTTTGAAAAAAGAAGGCTTTCTAGAGGTCTATTACATCCATATTCAGGTAACTATGTTTTTCGAGTCCCACCTAATAGAGTTAAATAGGTGACGAGCCTATTGACTGCAGCCTGACTTCTGGGAGCCGCTGCAAATGCCATGATACTCCTGAAAATGTATTGACAGAAAAACCTAGGAACTCTTTGCCCAATCCGCAACTCAAACTTGAGGCTGGAAACTCTGACTGCGATCTTCTTTAGAGTGGATACTTTTTCAGACGAGCTGCACTCGTTTGCCAAACATCGAAGACTGTTTAAATATTTATTCGAGGCACCTAATTTAGTTATATTTAGTATTGGTAGCAGTGTAATTTAGTGCTGACAATAGAAATACGACACAGCCATCATATTTTGAGTACTCAATGAATTATGAGCTGAGGCCGTACCACCAATTAATTTACTTTTAGAGTTCGAAAAAACTCTTATACAACAGCTTTGTCCGTACGTCCATCCGACTGTCTGTTATACAACTTTCAACTCAAGAACCGTAAGATCTAGAGACTCGCGGTCAACGCCATTCGACTCAGCATAGTCGATATACTCCCGAAATGACTATGACCTTTGACCTCCGACCTCAAAGTCACGTGGTATCACGTGACATTTGCATATTATATGAACCATTTTTTCGAACTCTTAAGATTTACTTTTTTTTTATCTCACTTTTTTTAAACAAGTTGTATTTCTTGTATTACCTATTAAACCATTAATATTAACGAAAAAAATCGCCTCCAAAAATACATGCGGAAGAGTTCATAAGTCACGTGCGATAAATCAATAAAAGATTTCGTTATCGAGCCGTTTCCTTAGTAAAAGTACATTTCATTGTGGTTCATACGATTTATATCGTTGAATATAACAATAAAATTTAAAACAAACGTGATCTTACTTCCGCAGAAAAGTTAACGTGCAGAAATTTTCATTTTTCGTCTGTGTTTTTTATCTCACGCTCTAGGGATCAGACCCTGTGGCATGGAAGACTTAGCAAACGTACAATTAAAAGTAATTTATAATCTATAATATTTCAATTCTACCGAATTCTAATTCTAGTTTAGACTCTGTTAAATTATAATTGCAAAATGTGTTGTTTTTAACAAAACGCAAATTTCATCGTTTCGCTTAGTAATTAATTTTTAATCTTACTTTGCAATTTGCACGTCACGTGCAAGAAACAAAACATTAATCAAAGACATGCATATAGCACGATTTCTAAAATCAAATGCTGAAATAAAAATATTTAAAATTAGAACGATTGTTTTAGACACCCAAATGTCAGTTTGGTTTTAGTCGATTTTTGAAAAGTGTCAGTATGATTTTAGATCACATTTAATTTTAGTCGGATTTCGAAATTCGATAAATTCAAAATGAGAATTATAGGTTGTTTTTTACGCTTGTTGCTTTTGTCAGTTAAGCTGTATTACGTAGAATGTTATGACAATACAGTGTTGATAATTTGTAACAGTTTTATCTGAAATCTGGTATGTTTAAGTGTGAATGTTCTTATTACTGACCGGAAAACGGTGTTACGCATTATAGTTCAAAGGTTTTCTGACGTACTGTTTTGTGCTGTTTGAACAATACACGTTATTATTATGTTACATTTTCTGTAATTATTACGGCCTATTACTTTTTGGGACTTTATGCTTTTGTAGTAAATTCACGGGGAGATATCGTGTTAATGCAATTTAGTATGGTCGAACCCGCATCATTGAGATCATGACAAATTGATGACCGGGTGATTACCGTCTATGTCGTATATTTAGATTTACTATTATGTATGATATGTATTACGCTGCAAATTCGATCTTTTCATACAAAACCAATGGGTTTTGATGACAATTATTAAATACCTACTAGCAGACCCGCGCAACTTCGTCTGCTTCACATAAGAGAATTAGCCCCGCTTTTGCAACATTTTTCATTGCTACTCCGCTCCTATTGGTCGTAGTGTGATGTTATATAGCCTATAGCCTTCATCGATAAATGGACTATCCAAAAATAAAATAACCAGTAGTTCTTGAGATTAGCGCGTTCAAACAAACAAACTCTTCAGCTTTATAGTATTAGTATAGATTATGTACTAAATATCCCATTAAAAGCAAACAATCATCACTGCATTGCAATTATTAGAAATGTAATTTAATTGTTCTATATAAACAGGCTTAAAGAACGATGTATTTTTTACAATAATTGACTTTAGGAATGTGAGTTATATTATAATATATTGCACGTAATTAATCGTGCGAATGCGTGCCGCTAGCTGGAAGGAGTTTTTTTTTTTTAATTTTACGCGTCAAAATGATCACACTTCCCCTGATGGTAAGCAGTCGTGTGGTCTAAGAGCAGTGGCCTCCACACCGTCCTCATAGCAGCCGAGGCGATGTTGAGGTCTCTACTTTGACGGCCTGAGAAGGTGCTCTTTCACGCCCCGCTTAAAGGACCCAGGATTGAAGGAAGAAGGAAACACGTGCCTTGGCAGAGAATTCCATGCCTTGATCGTTCGGCAGAGAGGACCCAAACTTGTATGTAACTATGTAAAAGAAACGTTATAACTAAAACTAGCTAAAATTAAGTACATATAAACAAAGAAAGAAGTGTAATTGGTAATTACGATATTCATATGATTTTCTTTTAAATCACTTCTTCCGCTTTATAAATAATTCCTGTTTCGCGGAGGACTTCACAAACATTCAAACAACGGACACAAAAAACCACCAAACTCGGAACAACCATCTGTGGACTATACAAAGTTTTGTCCCGTGTAGGATTCGAACCCATAACGCAGTGGCAGTGGCGAGGCGACCACCGAAACCACTACACCATCTGTATTTATAACATAGGAAACTTGCCTGTTTTGTCTTGTGGGATAGGCTGAAGATACGTGTTCCGATGTTACTAACAACCGTCTAAAATACATAAGTCTTCTTCTTCTTTTCTTTTCGTCTGGTTAACCGGTCGTATTCCGCCGGCTCGCATACCAGCCGGCAGATTTGTACCCGTCGTAGGCCGGTGGCTCGCATGCGAGCCACCAAATTGGCGCCAAAACGCCGCGCGCCGCCTTCGCTTAAAACCGTATATTACCAACCTTACCGATCAAAACTGATTGCCTATTGGCTACGAATAGCCGTACAAATCTGCCGGCTGGTATGCGAGCCGGCGGAATACGACCGGTTAATGGCCAACCTGTTGTCAAGAGTTGTTCAAGCCGCCCGTAGGCCTCTGACATGGCTTAGGCCCGGCGCCCATTGGCGGCACGGCATGGCAAGGTATTTTTAGGCGACGAATAAAAATATAACCTAATCGTATGGAAATAAAGTGGAAATTTCAATGTTAACAGTCGTAACTACAAAAACAATACCGCGGTATGCTTAGGCATGCTGTGTCGGCAGCCTTCGGAACGCTTCGGCATCCCTCGGAACGCTTTGGCAGTCTTCGGGATACCGTAGCAAGACAGCGCCTGCTCGTAACACGCGGCAAGAACTGCTATGAGCACTAGGTCCCAATCTACCATTATACACACACTTACAAGCTTGCGTTAAGACCGTTCTAAAAAAGCTAGGCGCGAGCACAGTATCTAAGGTCGCCACGGCATGCCTAAGGACGCTTCGGTATGCTTAAGGACGTCGCGGCATACCTAAGGATGTCGCGGCATACCTAAGGATGTCACGGCATAGTTGCCGCCAGTGTGCGCTTACATGTAGGGATGCCGAAGGATCCCCTGCCGTGCCGTGCCGCCAATGTGCGCCGGGCCTTAACGACTACTGTCAATTTGGCAACAACCGGGACCGACTTTGTGCGTGCCCTCCGAAGAACGGAGACGCTCAGATGAAATACCACTAAGCGGTCACCCATACAGACCGCACCCAACGTTGCTTAACCTCGCTAATCGTTTACCGGTCAGTGAGTGCAACTGCCTATGAGCGCCTCAAAGTAAGTTATACTTATATACATTGACTCTTATACACTCAAATCGGGAAATTTCTAGAACTCATATTCGGTTACAGAACATATTAGTTTTTTTTACTTTTTTATTTGAGACGAATCTCATTTGTAACCCATCACAGTATCTCTTGTGTAGCCAAAATTGGCAACTCATAGTTTGTCATTAATCATAATTGGATACTTTCGAACACTGCATAACATTCACCGCCAAGATTCACACTTAAAAATTAAATCTTTGTTTAATTTTTGTTTTAAGTGTAGATTACGCTAAAGGAATAAAACCTGAGTCACGGCGATCTTTACTAACAATCGAACAGCGGATAGGTTAAAAAAGCACCCAGACTTGGCACAACTATTTGTGGGTCACCAAATTTTTGCCCATACGGGAATCGAAACCACTACACTCGGTACTGTGGCAATAGAGTGGCGATATGTGTTCGCCTCTCTCCTAACTATAAATCAAAATTAAGTTAGTACTTAAACAATCCAATCTGAAACGACAATTTTGCATAAAAAACGTGGTGTCAGAGAACGGCTGATGCGTTTATCAGTCAAAATGTCAGTCAACAGAAGATCGTGTGGGGTCAAGGCGTCGATAACACTGCACTGTCGAGTGAAGAAATGCTCCATTTTGTTACGATACGAGAACATTTTTGTACTGAATGAAATGATTAAGAACATTGAGACAACTACCATCTTAGACTCTCAATGAACATGGCTGCTGGAAACCAACCGAAACGTCGGGAAAAGTGTAAACTTAAATATAAATAGATTTAATAGTTTAATTAGCTTAAAAGTATTAAAGTTCAATAGTAGTAGTTTACTAGTTACATAGATTCACGCCTGTTTCCCAGAGGGGTAGGCAGAGACTACGGATTTCCATTTGCTACGATCCTGACACACTTCTCTGGCTTCATTCACTTTCATCACATTCCTCATACGCGCCCGTCGGTTCAAGGTGCCCTTAACCTTGCCTTTGTCCAGAACGCCTCCGATCTGATCGAGAAACGTTCGCCTAGGTCGCCTCTTGCGACTGTTCCATTCATACTAGCCTTATAAACTTTCTTAGTCAGTCTTTCCTTGTCCATTCTTTCTACATTACAATTATTACTTAACTACTACAAAATTTTGTGATGAAGTGTTAAATAAACATTGCGATAAAATCCGTATAAAGTAATGAATGAACGTTACTTGTACTTATTCCTTACGTTGTAGATAAGAATCCCTTTCATTTAACTAGTAAAGATAACACTTGTAACGTTTTTTGTTACAGAATTAAGGATGATTAAATTAAGTATTTGATAGTGGTGTTACTGTGTGGTGTAGGGGATAGCTAATATGACTAATGTAAATAACATAAAGTGAGTGTTGTTAGAAATTAAAAGTAAAACAGACAGAGTATGCTCTCGAAGGGATAATTAGAAATGTATAACATTAACATTTCGCCAGATATGTATTATGTTCCACATGACAAGAGGTGCATTGTCGTATATCGAGAATAAAACGGCATCGAATACAAAAAATAATTAAAGGAGTACTCAAATTAAGAGTATTTTACTCGGCTGCTTTAATTTTCTCGTGTCGGAGGGCAACATCCATTGTAAGTTGCTTGAAGCCATCGGAGTAAGTATATATCCATTTTAATTAGTCTGGTAATATCGCAGTTCATGTGATAGCTAATCGGTTGTTTTTATTTTTAAATCATTGTGTAAGAGGCGTTTTTAAGTCGCCGTCGATGGCGATTGAAGTTTAAAGACAATATTGACTATGGTAAATGTGATAAAAGTTTTAGAAGATATACTTACATAGGTAAGACATACTTATTTTTTGTATTAAGAACAGTTTAAACGTACATGCGTATTATACAATATCGATATCAGAATTGAAACAATTAAATTAATTGGTATCAAGTGACCTTTACACATTATAACTGATATAATTTACACATAAAGTTAATCTGCGTAATTTGATAAAAATACTCATGTTTATGTAGAAGCGCGAATAAAATACATGCATTATTCGTTTAGCTTCTTGTCGATACGTAATTCTTTAATAATCGTATAGTCTAAATGAATAATTTTCAGATAAATATGCGGTTTATGGTAAGATCTGACAATATTGCGATTGCATCTTGAGAGCTAAGTAAAAAATGTAAATGCAACAGCAGGGAGTAATGATAATTTTGTCGTCAACATTGCGAATGGTGTCGGTTGATAAACAGCTGATATATAAAATGTCATTAGTGTCACTACAGAGACACTATAATTAATATCAAAGACTAATATTAAGTAACTTTAAATTTAGAATAGCTTTGAAGATTCGTTACATGAACAGTTAACATGGTCATCAAAGCAAAGAAAAGTTGTTAATCATTAGGTATAAGTAACGATTGAGTATTACTGGCCACAAAAAATATTGAGAGAATCTGTTGATGCTGGACTTATTTGGAACTTGAGCTTTTTAATTGGGATTAAAACTATTGTGTTCCAAATTTAATTTTACGCAATGATGACTTTATAAGGAAATGAGTTACTTAGTCAATTTTTGTTTATTTGAATGTCGACTTCTAAATTATGTTATTACGACTGCACCAAAGTTTTTATTTAGAAACAGAAGAATTTTGTCTCGTATTTAAACTTCTCCCAGTATCTTAATAAGAAAATATGTCAATGATTATTATGTTTTGAAAATTAATTCACAAATTTTTATAATTTTTAAACTAAGTTATTCAAGCTAGCTGGCTAGTATAAATATTATTAAGAACATTACAAATATGATTTATGATACGTATTTGTATCATAATATGTTAAATTAACTAACTAATGATTTAAATATCTAGGAAACCATTAAGCTGATCTCCTAGTTAACAATAATAGAAAGTAAATTACAAAGGGCATTAATGACTTCATAATAATAATTGAAGTACTAGTGTTTTCCTATAATATATTAATATTTTAAAGTATAAAATCTTACTAAATAATAAAAACAAACAACACAAAAACAGTTCAAAAACACGCACTCCTAAAATACTTTCTTTCGATTTAATTCGAATTGTGTGGCGATAAATATAAATTCCTAGTCCATAACATAAAAACGATGAGTTACAATTGTTTTCACTTACCAAAACTTATTAACGTCCGGCTAACTAGCCAAAAATGCAGCTTATCGCATCCGCAAACATTTTTGTAACAAACTGTTTTCGTCGAAAATTTAAAGATAACACTACACTTAACACCTTCACAGTAGTAAAATAATCTATTAAAAATAATTCTGTAATAATATTAGTCGATTTGATAAAAACACAAAAGTTATCGTGTCTATGTTCGATCGCGTTCGAATTTTGAATATGCGCGGGAATCAACGCGCGTTCGAAGAGCGCGCTGTGCATTCGCCGACTGACGGGTTTAACGAGCTCAACCCGACGTATCGCGGTGGATCGCGGGCCCGCGGAGAATTAAAAAATTGGAGGGACCCAGTACACCTACACCCGACCAGCGGATGTTCACTGTTTATTGTTTTAATATTACGTTGACAAAACTTCGCCGAACCCGAATAATACAATGTAAACAGTTCTGCTTATTTTGTGACATATCCTAATGTAAATAAACAATCTTACCCCATTTATCAAAAAAGTTCATCGTAATTATTGCAAATCAATTGTATTTAAATTTAACTGTATTAACATAAAAATCTAAAAAATATTAATCACGCTTATCTTTCAAGATCAGATTTTCTTATCAATGTAACTAAAACTTCACTACTGTACGGTAGATGGCGGTAGTATATTAAAACGAACAAACCAAAGTACGCGTCTCCACTGGGAAACTTAAAGCGTTGCTTATTCTACTCGCTGATAGATGGCAGTAGGGGCATAATGCTAATATTTTTACAATTTTTGGTATCGGTTCGATTGCCGAGCAATGTTATTACGCTTATTTTTGTAGATTATGATGTCATGAGCTCGATTCTTATCTTAGGAAATAGTTATTGGAACATCGTGTTCTCATAATTTTTGTATTTGCATAGGCTTTAGAAGGACTCCGATAGACGACGATAGGTTGACCCCCTAATACGTGGAACCTATTTGTATTTTTAATTTGTAATTGGACTCCCTTTTCCGCATTTGAACTCCAAGTTGGTCCATTATGCGTGAGAGTCGGCCGGTTATGGAGATAGCCAGCCCAACTCCGCCCAGCAGCACAGAAGGTTCCTGGAGACTTCGCAGGCTTCGCGGAGTGGCCTCGGGATGTTGAGGATTTCCTTACGTTGTGCTGTTACTCCCACACATTCCAGGATTACAAGGGCAACAGATTCTTCTTCGGTCAGACATCTACAGAGTGGGCTGTCTGTTGCTCCGATGTTGTGCAGATGTTTGTTCAGGGGACAGTGTCCTGTTAGGATCCCCACGATGGTCCGAAGGTCCAACTTTTGTAGGTTGAGCAAACGGTGTGTCAGACGTGGTGAGATGGCCGGTAGGGCTGCTCTCGACTGTGTGCAGTCCGTTGTCCGTGCCCAGGGTTTATTATGTTGGCTCTGAGTACGAAGCCGCATGCATGTTCTTAGTTGTGTGAATGATTCTACGTGGAACCTAAAAACATATCTAGCGAACCCGTTTATGATATACCATAAATGTTAAGCTTGGTTCATGGTATATATACCATGAACCCAAATAGTTCACGAAACATTAACGGACACCGAGAACGCCAGTTAATGGCAGAATATGGACAGAACTACCATGTATTTAATCATTATTTAATTTTGTGAACTCATATTCCGACAAATACCTAATTACATACATACATACATACATACATACATAGATTCACGCCTGGTTCCCAGAGGGGTAGGTAGAGACTACGGATTTCCATTTGCTACGATTCTGACACACTTCTCTGGCTTCATTCACTTTCATCACATTCCTCATACACGCCCGTCGGTTCAAGGTGCTCTTAAACTGGCCTTTGTCCAGAACGCTTCCGATCTGATCAAGAAACGTTCGCCTAGGTCTTCCTCTTGCGACTGTTCCATTCACAAAAAAAGGCCTTATAAACTTTCTTAGTCAGTCTTTCCTCGTCCATTCTTTCTACATGCCCAAACCAGCTTAACATACCCTTTTCTATTCTTGTCACTATATCCACTTTCATGCCGCATCTCTCTCTAATCACACTATTCCTTATTCTATCTTTCAGAGTCACACCACATGTATTTCTCAGCGCTCTCATTTCTACAGCATTTATTCTGCTCTCATGCTTCTTTTGCCATACCCAACTTTCACTTCCCTACATAAGTGTGGGCACTAATAGTCCTCTATGAACAGCCAAACGTGCCTTTTCGGAAACATTTCGACTGTTCATAAATACCTAATTAATGATTTATTATTTACACTTCTTGGTGTCCGTTGATGTCCCGTGGACTTCGGCTTCACGTCTTGTTTAGATGTTAGATAATAATAATAGATAATATTCTATCACATACAACACCATCTAGCCTGAACTAAGCAGAGCTTGTACTATGGGTACTAGACAATGGATAAACATATACATATACTTTTGTTTTGTAAATACATACATATTATACATAAAAACACTCAGAGCAAGACAAACATCCATGTTTATGCACACAAATGTGTGACTCGTGGGGGAATCGAACCCGCGACCTCAGGCGTGGCAGTCGGTTACACTAACCAATACGCCATCGAGGCCGTCAGATCGTCATTATCTATAGAGCCCTCATATTGCCATCGAACAATCACAGTTCCAGAATTCTACCTGTACTGCTTTCACTCTTTCTTTCAGATAAACCTAATTGCCTGATATAGGTATTGAACTCAAGACTTCACAATTATTCCATAATAGATTTTGCCCGCGGCTTCGCTTGCGTAAATGTAGGTTAGATTAAATAAGGTTCTGTTAGTAACAGTACTTTTTGCTGGATGAAAGGTACATGATGTCATTTTTCTGTTTCCCTAACAACGTGTATGCGAAATCTCATGATGTTCGGTCGAGTAGTTAGAGCGTGAAAACGTAACAAACAAACTCACATTCGCATTTATAATATAAGTAAGGAAGTAAGGATTGGGCTCACACACGCTAATAGTTGAATAATAAACTAGTGTCTATGACCACGACACGAGTTCTGTAAATTGAATCGAGTTTTTGCTGGATCAAGTCGACCTTGTGCTTCGTCTTTATGAATCTTCTCTCTTAGCCTTTATTATTCCCAAGTCACTTGGGATCGGCTTTTCTGGTGTAACCGGATTTGACTGGATATCAGTTTTTACACGGAACGGCTGCCACCTGACCTCCGCAACCCGAAGGCTAACGATACCCTAAGGCTAGACCAGTGTCAGGATATTAGAGGGTACTGACTTTCCCAATAACGACTGCCATAGATGTTCATGGCAGCCGGGACCGACGGCTTAACGTGCTCTCCGAGGCACGGAGCAGGCGATAATTGTCAATCAATACGCACATCATTTCGAAAAGTTGTATAACTTCCGAAAGTCAGAGGTGCGCGACGTGGGTTCGAACCCGAGACCCTCTGCATTGCAGTCTGTTGGTCTCCCCACTGAGCTATCGCTGCTTCGTCTTCTTCTTCGTCTTTATGAATATAGATTAGAATTAATATTTAGATTACGTTCATCAAGATAGATATAGTAAGAGCAATTTATGGGTCTTTGTTCCAATAAAAATCTTATAAATTGTCGCAATTCATATATGTACGTACTAAGGCTTGCATGACACAAAAGATCCCACTGGGTCGAAGTGTCGCCGATCTACACTGATTGGCCCCCGAAATAAGATAATAAAAGGCTTGCATAATATTCCTTTTTGTTAGGTATCACACCCGCACTAAAAACATTCAAACAGAACTCCCGGTACAAGATTTTTGTGGATTATACAAATTATCGCCACATAGGATTGAATCCGCAACAGTTCGTGGTGAGATTGGTGAAGCGACCACTTCAAACACTGCGCCCTAAGTGCAATCACTAAAATACTATTATGTATTATGTCACTTTACTTAGCAACATAGAGGTCAACGTAGAGGCCTCTTGAAGATCCCAGCCTTGATGAAGTCTTACGATCAAAGTGTAGATATTTTTCTGTCCGGCAATTTTAGCAACAGTAAAGAAAATTACTTAGAAGTCGGCTTGCTTCCTACTATGTAAGACCTAAGCCAAAAGGTACCTATAATAAATAAGCATATTATTTATTATGCTTATACCTAACGATAGTGACTAATAAGGGCTAGCACCTACACATCTAATTAACTTTTAAACAGTTTCATTAACCAGAACCCTAATCATAACTTTGACAAATTACACAGCAATTATTAAAAAAACATATATTCTTCACTGGCAACCATATCTTTCTGCCATCTTCAATTATATTTGACGGCCTCGATGGCGTAGTGGTTAGTGTAACCGACTGCCACGCCTGAGGTCGCAGGTTCGATTCCCGCACAAGTCAATCATTTGTGTGCATGAACATGGATGTTTGTCTTGGTCTGGGTGTTTCTATGTATAATATGTATGTATTTACAAAAAAAAAGTATATATGTATGTTTATCCATTGTCTAGTACCCATAGTACAAGCTCTGCTTAGTTTGGGCTAGATGGTGTTGTGTGTATGTGGTAGAAAAAAAAAGAATATTATTATCTATAATGCCTATGCAATACATGGATAGACAACAATTTGCTACAGAAACATCGATTACAATAATGGCGGCGCAAAGGTGTTCACAGTAACATACTAATGACGAACAGACGTGCATAGTTATGTACTTATCTCAAATGATTCTTTAACCATTTTCTAAGAAACACACGACGTTATCCTGGAGGAATTACTATTTCTTCGTACAGATTACAGCGGCTTCTGTAGAACGAATTTATTGGATTTTACTATTAAAGCTGCAGTTACAGCATCATTATGATGTCATATATTGATTCAGAGTAGTAGAGCCTCGCTGATTTCAGCATGAATGTGCCGGCTCGACCGGGCAAGGACTACCCTCTCACAGAATATCGATGTGATATAGCAGTATTCCTACTGAAATTAAACTACTATATACTGAAATTAAACTAATATGTAGTTTTAATAATAATTTAATTAGCTTAAAAAATTAGTAAAGTTTAATAGTAGTAGTGTATCAATTTTCAAAATTATGTAATAAAGTGTCAAATAAACAACGCGATA
Organism: Catocala fraxini; assembly: GCA_930367265.1. Classification (NCBI taxonomy): domain Eukaryota; kingdom Metazoa; phylum Arthropoda; class Insecta; order Lepidoptera; family Erebidae; genus Catocala; species Catocala fraxini. Next base: position 2,689,152 of record OV884041.1, read on the forward strand.
AAATCCGTATATAGTAGTTTAATTTCAATGAATAATATTCGCGTAAACAGAAGACAATATTAAGTATTCCTACTGTTGTGTTTCGTTCGGTGAGTGAGAGTGCGGAAGGCCCAATCACCCTGATTCCCCCTTCCCGCCCCTTCTCCTTCCCACTTCCTTTTTCTCTTCTTCCTTTCCCAAACGGTCGGCAACGCGCATGTAAAAAAATTACATTACATTTATGTTACACATAAAAATTTCAGTACCCTCATGGTTCCAAAATGTACCACCGACTTAATATTCTGTGACTTATTTCCTAAGATTCAAGAATAAGCGAAACAGCAATACTGCATAATACTTTAAGCTCATTCATTCTGCGTAAATAGAAGCATTAATAATTAATTAAATAATGTTCGGGTAGTTTGCAATAACTTTACATTTCAAGACTGAGACGCACATCACCTTAGTCTTGTGGTCACTATGGCTGCTGGAAAATACATGAAATCTCGAGTCTCGAAAAAGGTTGGCGTCATGAATAGTCCAATTTCTCTTCCCTTGTGAGATTGAAGCCACAACACTCGACGCACTGGCATTGGCAAGACGACCACTTGTATCATTATGCCCTCCGTCAATGATACTCAATGGTATATGCGTAACCTATCGTAATAGAATGCAGTATTACGAAAAATTCCTATATAACTCATAGATTTTGTTATTTATGGCTAATAATATGACTTAGTAGTTAAGCATGAAGTCTTTGTGCGTTCATCGATTGATTAGATCAGGTTATTATAAGTAAATTGCAGATTACATCAACAGTTACACATTTGACATTGTATTTAAAGATCATATGGTCATAACATACATAGACTCACGGTTATGTTACTGTATATGGACTTCTGCCTCCGAAGGAGCAGGCAGAGATATATTAAAACCACATTTACTAACATATGCTTTTAGATCTCACGTTTTAGAAGGCAAGCCTATTACCGTCATATGGAATCATTTCTTAGTAAAGATATAGACGTGATATTAAGACTGCGCCGAGCGAAATGTGCCAAAACAGGCGGTCACAGTTAAGTGCATAAAATCAACACTTTTTGTTTAATACAAATATAAAATATACATTTACCATAACAATGAATGTGTTTACAAATACTCCGTGTAAAAAACTAAAAATAATTAATATTTTCGCCTACAAAATTACGTGAATTTGCACGAAAAATGCAAACACGTAAGCTCGTGTTACGTGATTTTTAGATTATAACAGTAGAAATATATCCTATTTTACAGCTTAAACGAAACAAATAGTTATATTACAATTTGTCCGTCTCAAATATTTAAGTTATTGGTTGACAATAAAGATACATATTTATCAAAAAAGCACTTCAAATCCTCCATACAATTTGACTATGGCGGCCGCGCGCCGATTTGAATATGCGCCGCACGAGCTATCATTATCTGTCTAACGCTCGGCGCAGTCTTAAGTATTATACTATATATATTTCTTGTTTGAAAAAGGCAATTCCCGCTCTACGAATAATACCTGTGTCGCGGGGGACTTTACAAACATTCAAATAACGGACACAAAGAACACTGACGCGGCAAAACTATTTGCTGACCAAATTTTGTGTAAAGTTTTCAAATCAAACCTGCATCACTCGGAGCAGAGGCAGTGGCGACGCGACGTGACCAATTTAAACCACCAAGCTATCCATTCATGTACATACATTGATACTATTCTCTTTACTGCCTATTTCATATAGAAATTGTAATTAGCTATTATAAATATTGATACAAATACGTATGTGCAGAATATACAGCAGCGACAGCCTAGCGGGACTGTAGACTACCACGGAGAAGTCTCGGCGCGCACCCCTGTTTTGTTAAAGTTATGAGTGTATTAAATAGTTAATTATTGTTCTTTTTAATGGTGGAAAACATCGTGAGGCAACCTGCAAGAGTCCTTCAAAATGTTGGAAGATATTCATAATGTTGATAATTCTTGAAGATGTGTGAGATCTGCTAACCCAGGGGGGCTAAGGGTTAAACTATAGTCCACCACGCTAGCTTAGTACACTAGCGTGGTGGCTATGGGCTAAGCACTCCCACCCTGATAAGAAACCTGCGATTAGCAAGTCCAACTGCTAATCGCAGGCTTCTTATCAGTGTGGGCTACGAGCCCGTTCACCCCTTAAGTTTCACCCCTTAATAGGCGTTTGTCGCTTTTCACCCCTCCAAATAATTCTAGTACCTTTTCGCCCCGTATTATAAGATCACAAAAAGTACAATCAACAAAAAAATATATCTATCACTATTTGACTCTAACGAGTGTATGTAGAAATTTTAAAATAATAAATAGGAATACTAATATTTTTTAATAATTTTGACTAAGAATATCTTGAAAATGATAAGTAATTTATTTTCTATTTTTGGTTCTTCTACTAATATTTTTAATATATCATCAAATTGATTTTGTTTTTTATTAATATAAAAATTTGATATGTATATGCATACTCATGGAAACCCTTGTAGCAAACCTATGTGTTGCCATAGTAAAAAATAGTAATAAATCCAATACCCAGTGTAAAATTAAATAAATAGAAATTTGATTATTTTAGTTTCTTTCTCTGACTGTCCTTTTTTACTATTAAACAGTAAAGATATGACTAAGGGGCCAAAGGGTTCGCTAAAAACATTTTTTTATCTTGGTTCTCCCCTTGATATGGGGTGAAAGGGCTGAGTTAAGGGGTGAAACTACAACTTTTTATGAAAGGGGTGAAAGTCAAGGGCTATACGGGCTCTAACCCTCAGTGTGGGAGCGGTGAGGCTATAGTCACCAGCCAGTTATATACCTATATAAAGGCATATTATATATAGGTATGTCTATGACGTTTAATTAAAAAAACATCGTAGACGTATGTGTCAAGACAGTTCTAGAAAACCTTAGAACTATTTAGAATATCGTCAGTACCTTCCTGTCATGGCACAATATTAATAACCTAGAATCGTCACAAATGACAATTTGAAGCTTCATTATGATGATCATCTACGTGACTATAATTACAAAGATCTTAAACGTTGCAATAAAATGTTTAATACCTGTTTATAGTGCATTAGCAATTTTATTACTTGCGTTAATATATTTCTAAGTGTATATGTTAATTGATGTTTAAATTTAATTTGCTAGCGAATCGTTTAAACAAACAAATGATGTTGTTTTCCTTCCTTATTGAAAGTTCTTTGATACACGTGTGTCTGTCTGTCTGGTGGTGTTTATGTTGATTTTTACAGAGTTTGGCTTTTATACTGCCGTCCTTTAACTAAAATGCCGTTAACCCACAATCGCGCGATTATGACTTTTTAATGAAAAGTAATATAGTTTTGAATTCTATACTAGAATATAGATATAGATAGAGAATTATATAGATAAATAGTTTTAAATTCTAGTAAAATTATAGATCGACAATTCAAAACTATTTTACTATCCATTAAAAAGTCATATTCGCGCGCTTGTGGGTTAACGGCATTTTAGTTAAGGGACGGCAGTATACATATACATACATATGTATGTATGTATCTTATGTGGGGGCCAGTCAGTCCAGACCGGCGACACTTCGACCCAGTGGGATCTTTTGTGTCGACACTCTCCCAATAACGACTGCCGTAGATGTTCATGGCAGCCGGGACCGACGGCTTAACGTGCTCTCCGAGGCACGGAGCAGGCATACATACATATACTAGCTGACCCGCGCAACTTCGTCTGCTTCACATAAGATAAACGTGTTTGCAACATTTTTCATTGATGCTCCGCTCCTATTGGTCGTAGCGTGATGTTATATAGCCTTCGTCGATAAATGAGCTATCCAACACTACATAATTTTTCAATTCGAACTAGTAGTTCTTGAGATTAGCGCGTTCAACCTAACAAAATATCTCTTCAGCTTTATAATATTAGTATAGATATTATTTTTAGAGCAGTGATTGCTTAGTGGGGAGACCAACAGACTGCAATGCAGAGGGTCTCGGGTTTGAGCCCACGTCGCGCACCTCTGACTTTCGGAAGTATATGACTTTTCGAAATTATGTGCGTATTGATTGACAATTATCGCCTGCTCCGTGCCTCGGAGAGCACGTTAAGCCGTCGGTCCCGGCTGCCATGAATATCTATGGCAGTCGTTATTGGGAGAGTGTCGACACAAAAGATCCCACTGGGTCGAAATGTCGCCGGTCTGCACTGACTGGCCCCCACATAAGATACATACATAGATATTATTTAGTCGATGATGGAATTGTCTGTGACCATTACTACAGTTGGAGAAATGTGGGTGTAATACAATATGTGTATGATGTGTGCCTATCCTTTCGGAGATTACAAGCGTTAGCCTTTGTATGCTACCTTAGCATTTGAATCTTGTCTTTTATACAACTAAGACGGCAAATAAACTCAGAGTAAGCCGTTACCGTATGACTAAACTATACTAATATTATAAAGCTGAAGAGAAATTTTGTTAGGTTGAACGCGCTAATCTCAGAAACTACTGGCCCGAATTGAAAATTTATTTTTGTTGTGGATAGCTCATTTATCGAGGAAGGCTATAGGCTATATAACAGCACGCTACGACCCACGGGGGCGGCGCAGTAATCATAAACGCGGGTGAAACCGCGGGCACATCTAGTACAAGATAAACTGACTGCACGGATGGCGTAGTGGTTTAAGTGGTCGTCTTGCCGCTGCCACTGCGCCAGGTGTTGTGGGTTCGAATCCCACACGCAACAAAAATGTGTGTGATCCACAAATGGTTGAACCGATCTCTGGATCTGGATGTTCTTTGTGTCCGTTATTTAAATGTTTGTAAAGTCCCCCGCGACACAGGACTTATTTCTAGTGCGGGATAGTGATAGTGAGGATTGTCTTTAAAAAACAAGAACAAAAAGAAATATGAAATAACGCTCGCATCTTGCCAGCCTTAAAAAAGAAACTAAAGATTGGATGAAGATGTAATTATATGAATCTTTATAACGTCTATCTTACTATATTATATCTGTAATATAGAAAAACACATACTTCTCTACTTCCAACTGTGAGTCAGGCCAACACAAACTTGCAACCTAATTTACAACATTACGTAAATAGTAATTACATGATTCATACAATTTTAAACCGATACTTAGTATCAGTTAATCCGTATCAGCTTCTAAGATACTGCTATAAACATTTCCTCCAGATTTTTAACTTGTATATTTTCATTATAATAGTAATAAACATGCGTTGTTTTTCGGGTTGCGTCACTCTAAAGGAATGTCCGATATCTATCTTTATTAAGACAAACTTCTTGAACTAGAGATTAAGATAAAGGATTTTAGGAATGTCGTAAAAACAGTTATAATCTTAGTACCGCGGTTTCAACCCGCTGCTAAGGGTATTAGTGTGAAGATACATAGCCTCAATAAATATGCTGTAAATAGCAAAATATTTTTCAAGTCGGTCTGCTAGAGATTAGCGATACTTTTAATAAGTGTAGTTTTAATGACACGCCTTACAGTGACCCAATTGACTCGTCAAGGCCCTGGCGAAAAGAGGCGCAGAGGCTTATAAGCTGAAATCTAATAATATTTTTCGAAACTCTTTCAGCGAGCAATGGACTAAATATAAATGATAAGTATGTCTGGTAATGTGCGTAAAGTTAAAAATTATGAATATTTTTGGGATTTCGTTATTTTCACGAAAATTAAATGTATTTTAGAATTTATTTATCTGAACGTGTTCTCTTTTGAGGTTGTAGCCAATGAAGAACACATGTTGTAATATATGTAAATTTACTGGTACCACAATACATAGTTACTGAATTATTATTATATAATTCAATAATATTGTCTTCTGTTTACGCGAATATTATTCATTGAAATTAAACTACTATATACGAATTTTATCGCGTTGTTTATTAGTCACTTTATTTCATAATTTTGAAAACTGTTACACTACTACTAATATTAAACTTAACTAGCATTTATGGCTACTTTGATTATGATAACAACTGGGCCCAGATATATATGGAGTGATTCCTTCGTCCTTTGCAGATTAAATATCGGTAAAGAATGAAGTATTTTTAAATTTCAAACAATTGGAATAATAGCCTCTGTCTAGGACGAAATGAAGCAACTAGACTCTGTACAAATATTAATGGATCACGATTGCTTGTCCCGTGAGGGACTCAAATACAGACTCATCAACAGGGACAAAGCAAATACTACAGTCTTAAATATTGCATTGTCAAATATGACCACACTTTTCTGTTACACGATCGAATATGGTACAAACATCCAGAAAAAAAAAAATACCCGTATTTATCGTGTTTGTAAAAAAAGCCGAAAGAACGATTCCATTTTCTTAGAACTATCACCACTGAGTTATCTTAAAAACATAAATTAGATGTAAAACAATTTAAAATAATCAGTTGTAGCCAGCCGTCTGTTTCTAAGAAATGTCTATGAATAATCATGAGTTTTAAAGTCATGGCCGCGCGAGCCTCTCTCAGAAGCCGGCTGTACAATACCAGTCTATTATATCTTAGTAAAACAGATTGGTTCGTCGAGATAATAGTTATAAAGACCTCAGTTTATCTTAAATTCGAGACTGTATATCCACAACACGAAGTTTCATGCCGAATGTTCGTCCCGTAATCAGATTTATACCGTTTATTCTGAATTCAGTACGTTACCTATCGATTGTAAGTCTTCTTCGTTTGGCCTGTAGTTTCAGATAGATATTTTGGTGCACACACACCCACATAATATATAGGGCATAGCTATGTTTTTAAGTTAACAATAAGGCTCCCTGTTATTTACTTGCGATTTCGTCTTCGTAAATTACAGGTCGACCGCGAGTCCAGTTCAACAGAATATACAGAATGAAATGAAACGTGTGAATCTGTATTTCACGTAGATGTACTTACGACCAAGCTCTAAAGAAATATATGAGTGTTATTCTATTTGCTATATGCGACTTTTATATGGTTATCCCTGGATAGAAAATACTTTGTTGATATACAGAGTCACGTGCTAAACAGTCTTCTATACAAAACAAGATATTTCCAGATCTATTTATGGCATCGTGGCCCTTAAGCGGAGTGGCTTATAATAACAAACTAAGCTTTATAGCTGACATGAGGTGTGGGTTCTAACCGTGGTTGAGTGTTATTTTGACTGTTCCGATGGCTTGTTAGTTTATGTGTATATCTTCCTATTAATACGCTGGGTGTTGCGGGTTCAACTCCGCGTACATAAATATGCAGGAGTGGGTGATCTAGGTTCAATCCGGTTTGCAGTACAGACGTGAACTCTTTACGCAAGCGTTTAAACTGTGCTGGCCCAAATTGCTTCTAATACTACTGTTGGAATTCGAACTCATGACCTCTCGATCGCATGTCCAATGCCTTATCCACTGAGCTACCATGGCTTGCATTGAATATATTGATACAAGACACCCCTACTGTTTACTACTTACTGCTTTGCTTCTTTAGGGTATAGCGTAATATCGACGCCTTTTGCAATTTGACTGCTCGGTTGGCGTAGTGGTTTTAGTGATCGCCTCGCCTAGGTTCGATCCCCTCACGTGACAAGGGTACAAAAAAATATGAGATCCACAAATTAAAATTATGATTTAATAATATTTTATCATACAAATACATTTTACAAGGTCTATGATATTTATAAAAAATATCGAACCCTTAATAAAATAGAGACTTATCTCAGTATTTTAAATTAAACAAATTTGAACTCTATTGCAATGATTTAACACAAATATAATATTAGAATTTAACATATACAATTAGAGTTCAAATTGCCTTACTTTCAAATTTCGAGATAAGTCGCTGTTTTAATAAGAGTGCGATATGTTACTCATTGAATACAAAAATTGGGGTATGTTATTTTGAAATACATATTCCTGTTATATAATTTTTCCTAGTCGTATTTACATAACGATGGGCAATAAATAAATATTTCTAAAATTCTTTCAACTTAATAAATATGCAATAAATTAATTTTGATAAAAAAAACTAAGTGCCGAGTCTAGGTGTTTGTTTGTGTTTGTTTGTTTTAACATTTGTAGGCCCCCACGAGACCGTGGCACCGAAATTATTACTAGTGTCTTTATAAAAAAAAAAACATTAGCGGAAAATATATCTTTACACTACAATATATATCCAAATCGAACCTTCAGTTTCTGAGATTAACACGTACAAACATAAAAAAATGCAGTCAATAGAATAAAACTGGTTAAACGGCCAGACGACCAGTTAACCAGTATTTAAATGTGTAGGTATTAAACATAATATGCTGAACAATAAGCTTGTAGCACTGAAGCATGTATAATTGATAATTATAAGTATAGTAAAAGGCGAAGATAATTCTAATCGTTTATTGGCACAGCGTATATTTAATAAAAAAAAATAATTCCTTTTTTTTTCGTTTGTTTCGTGGCCAACCTATTGTCAATAGTTCTTCAAGCCCGTAGGCCTCTGAAATCGCTTAATGACTGCTGTCAATTTAACAACAACCGGGACCGACTTTTTACGTGCCCTCCGAAGCACGGAGACGCTCAGATGAAATACCACTAAGCGGTCACCCATCTATAGACTGACCCCACCCATCGTTGCTTAATCTTGCTAATTGTTTACCGATCAGTGAGTGCAGCTGGCTATGAGCGCCTCAAACGCTATCTAAGACTAGCTGTCGGCCGCAGATTCGCCCATGTTTATGGCTACGCTCAAGCAGCTTGTAGTGTAACGTTATATAGCCTTTGTTACTTCTATATATAGTAGCTTTCTGAAATAATTCAAATTTACATAATATTGTCTTCTGCTTACGCGAATATTATTCATTGAAATTAAACTGCTATATACGGATTTTATCGCGTTGTTTATTTGACACTTTATTACAAAATTTTGAAAATTGTTACACTACTACTACTATTAAACTTTACTAATTTTTAAGCTTATATAAATTATTATTAAACTATTTAGATTTAATTTATTTTTACACTTTCCCCGACGTTTCGGTTGCTTTTCAGCAGCCATGGTCAAGTGTCAAATAAACAACGCGATAAAATCCGTATATAGCAGTTTAATTTCAATAAATACCTATTATCAAAACATGTGTTAAGTGTATAATTAACTCGTAAATAACCACCAATTACCACAATATGTTGTAAGCACTTTTCATTTGAGTCAACGCGGTACAATTAGAAAACTGCATTTACTAAGAGAAAGTTTTGAGAAAGGTACGTAAACTTATTTTATAATAAAAATACTCGGTAAGTAAACGGTAATTTCATGAGTAAGTATGTAAGTTTTATCATACTTATCATAATTATTATATACTGAATATATTATTTTAATAACTGACTATTTTAATATTTATTGTTAAGTTATTTAAGAATAGATTTTCCCGCGGTTCCGCTTGCGTAAGTATAGGTTATATAAATTTTATTTTCCTCGGGAATAGTACCTACTTTTTCTGAATGAAAGGTAACCTATGTCCTTTGCCATACCCCTGACAACGTGTATGCGAAATTTCATAATGATCGGTCGAGTAATTAGGACTGCGCAAAGCGTAAGACAGATAATGACAGCTCGTGCGGCGCATATTCAAATCGGCGCACGGCCGCCATAGTAAAACTGTATGGAGGATTTGAAGTGCTTTTTTGATAAATATGTATCTTTATTGTCAACCAATAACTTATATATTTGGGACGGTAAAATTGTAATATAACTATTTATGTTTCGTTTAAGCTGTAAAGTAGGATAGATTTCTACTGTTATAACTTATAATCTAAAAATCACGTAACACGAGCTTACGATTTTGCATTTTTCGTGCAAATTTACGTAGTTTTGTAGGCGAAAATAATAATTATTTAAATTTTTTACACGGTCTAATTGTTAACACATTCATTGTTATGGTAAATGTATATTTTATATTTGTATTAATCAAAAAGTGTTGATTTTATTCACTTAACTGTGAGCGCCTGTTTTGGCACATTTCGCTCAGCGCAGTCTTAAGGCGTGAAACAAATTCACATTCGTATTTATAATATTCGTTAGGATTATTTAAATAACTGACATTTAGCATAAATAATAATAATAACCGTATATTTCAAATTTTCAGAATTTACAAATTTATGCCATATATGCACCTATATTATAACAAATAATCAAAATATATATAATATTAATAAAGCAATAAAAATATGAATATTGCATTATACAGTAATATAATGATGATGAATAATTATTGTTATTAACACGTAATATGTAAATGAAGTGTCCGGCTGTTAAGATAAATTAGTATGATAGATAGATAAGATGATAAAAGTTGTGTTTAAAGCTTGCACTACACTATCGGCGATGATCGTTGATCGTGTGATCGTCTATAATCGGCACGATCATCGTGCAAGCATCCACACGATCGTCTGTAGTAGTTTGTCAAATGGCAAAAGTTTAGATGGCCGTGAAGTGTGTTGCTGCTGCAGCCATTTATTTAATAGCGGTATACAACCATTATGTCAATGTGGTTCAACAAAAAGCTGTGAAAAAAATGGAGAAAAAGAAGATGGTGATGTTTAACCATTCATCGTAATAGAAGCAAGTAAGGAGTCACAATAAATATATAATGCAATTACCTTTTGGCGGGCTTGTTCGGGTTAAGTCAAGTGAGTTTAGATTCTCCGAACTTCGCAATTTGAAAAACGTCTATTTGCCTCCCTATCGCACATAGATATACTTTTTTTCCAGAGAAATAATGGAGAATCTGCTTGCTGAGTTATTGGCTGCATTGGCGAATTAATGATCGGCGATCGTGTGGGCACCTCAACGCAACCACCCGGCAATTCCCTTTGATGCGTGTCCGAAAAATCGACAATTCACGGATCGCAGGCGATCATAGACGATGATCGGCGAGTACAGCCGAGTACGCCCTCTACACGATCGTGCTCGCGCGTAATCGTCTGTAATTGCCGATAACGTAGAGGAGCCATTAGCCAGTAGAAAATATTTTTATAGTAAGTATACTTATCTGCTTTTAGACCAGTCATTAATTATTACGTAAGTAGTTTTGCATAGTTAACGATGTGTGTAAAACATTTATACCTACCCCTTTGTATGTATATAAGCGTGAATGACGCGATTTTATGTATACTTTGTAGAACTAGGAAATATATTATAAGGATGACTGACTGCTTCTTGTAGACCTGACTGGTCTAACAAGCAACGGGTAAGTATATCTGATAGCAAATACATATGTAAATTTGATTACTTATGTTTTTATTTTACCTGTTATTAGCACTTCCTTGCCTCGCAATCGAATAGTTTGTAATAAATTGCGATCGTAATACTTTAATAATCAGAACTCGTTCATTCTCCATATATCATTATATAATTACTAGCTGACCCACGCAACTTAACTCGTCTGCTTCACATAAGAGAATTTTCCCCGTTTTTGCAACATTTTTCATTGCTGCTCCGCTCCTATTGGTCGTAGCGTGATGTTATATAGCCTATAGCCTTCCTCGATAAATGGGCTATCCAACACTAAAAAGATTTTTTATTCGGACCATTAGTTTCTGAGATTAGCGCGTTCAAGCAAACAAACAAACAAACAAACAAACTCTTCAGCTTTATAATATTAGTATAGATATAAATCTTCTGTGAGTGTGTTTGTAATTAAACTCCGCCTAAACGGCTGGACCGATTTTGATGAAATTTTTGTGTGTGTTCAAGTGGATTCGTGAATGGTTTAGATTTGTTTTTTTTTTTCGTATTTGCAGGACAAGGCCTGTCGGGACAGCTAGTGTATTATAAAATATAGTCCCCCGCCGCGTCTGTATGCCTGTTCGCAATAAACTCAAAAAATGCTGAACGTATTTTCATGCGGTTTTTACCAATAGACAGAGTGATACATGAGGAAGGTTTAGGTGTATAATTAATAAAGGTTTTGTACTTCCTGTGCGAAGCCGGGGCAGGTCACTAGTAAAGAATAAATACCGAAGATATAGTTAAACCTTGTGTTTCGTAGTGCTTTCAAATATAGAGTACTCAAAGAGGTAGGCAGAGATATCTTGTTATTGTAATAGAGTCTTATTGTCGTTATATCGCGCAAATTTTGCAGATTTCGTGCCGCTTATAGCTTTTTCTAAATAGAAAAAAAACAACTTTCTTTCTTTATTTTTTAACCAGTGTGATTGCATCGTTTCGAACTTACCCGGGGAAAGATACCGACATCTCGGTAATACCGACTAAACTTACCACGGTGTTCTTCAATAATATAACTAGAGTCGGCGAGGCCATCATTTTCACATGCAATCGCGGCAGGCCTACGAAGCCTACCACTTTCAAGTCCTACCCACCTTATGGCGGCTGAAGGTCGTCTCGCGCCCTCCGGCGACTGGTCTGCGGTCGGGGAGAGGATTCAAATGGCACTTGGTCTAATACGAGAGTAGAACTCGAGAGCTCACGCAAATTGGCTAAACTTATGATATTTCGACTGTCTCTGACTTCTTCTTCTTATTTTTCTTTTCGTGTGGTTAGTGGCCAACCTGTTGTCAAGAGTTGTTCAAACCGCCCATAGGCCTCTGGCATGGCTTAACGATTGCTGTCAATTTGACAACAACCGGGACCGACTTTTTACCTGCCCTCCGAAGCACGGAGACGCTCAGATGAAATACCACTAAGCGGTCACCCATCTATAGACTGACCACACCCAACGCTGCTTAACCTCGTCTCTGACTAAAAGTTTGTTACATATAACAAAATAAAGTATGGTTTGCACCATAACTAAGTGTAAGGAGTGACCAGTAACTCATGAATGATGGTATCGCCACGACAATGCACATACAGTCATTGTCAGACAATCGTGCATGTAACATTTCAACACACTATCGCTCACCTAGGTGTTTACAATAAGCTGACGACTAGGGTTGTCAGTTGCTCATAACGTGAGATTCACACCGGATTTCTAGAAGGCTAATTATAATATTAGCCATATTTTTAAGCTGTACCAGTATTGGGCACAGGCATTTTCTCAGTATAAGAATGGTTAGGCCATTATAGTCCACCGCACTGGTCCAGTGCGGGTTGGAACTTTACACAGCTTCGAGAACATTATGTAGGACTCTCAGACAATCCGGTTTCCTCACGCTACGTTAAGCAAGCACTAATTCAATTAAAACTCAAGCGATCTATAATTAACTATTAAATAGGCACATAACTTAAAAAATTCAGAGGCCTGGGGCTCGAACTCGAGACCTCTGCGTGGCAGTCCAACGGTTTCTCACTAGGTTTATCATTGATGGGTCATAATTTAAGTCCTCCAGACCGAATTTCGATCATGGTGGCCAATCTTAACGGAGACTGGCCATCTGCACAGGAGATATTATAGTGCACAAGTATGTGCGCAAACAAAAGTGCACTCTCTGTTCCCTAACTCTCATGATCCGATGGGACGGATAATCCGACACGACCGGAGAGAAATCAGGCGCAGGACCAACGACTTTGCGTGCTTTCCGAGGCACGGGGGTGTCTAACACCGCCAACTTCCTAACTCCGGGCTCGTATTGAGATTTCTTAACAGAAAAACCCAATAACCTTTTGTTGGCCCGACCCGGGATTCGAACCCGAGACCTCATGCACAGCAGTCGCATTCACTACCGCTGCGCCACGGAGGCAGTATTTAAACTCATATCAAGTAATTTGTTTGACTATTGATAATTCAGTCAGCTAATCACGGACCGTTTTTGACCATTTATTGTCTAATTTTTGTGTTGATAATTCTTACAAGAACTGAAGGTTAAGTACATGTCTAGCTTATCTCGTCATCATCTCAGCTCAGCATAAAAAAATGGGTAAAATATACCAGTGCTCCATCCCTCCGGCGAAATACAGGTGTTGGTCATGTTTATGTCATATTTCTAAACTAAGGATTATAAATATAACCTGGGGGTCTACCGTGAAACGCGTTATACGCAATTGCGTACGTTCGTTCGTGCTTATTCTTACCATGAAACATCATTCGCGCCGACATTCGTCACGAATATCGTCGTATGACATTTGTACGTCCTAAAAAATCCGAAGTGTTTTCATGGTAGGTATGCTTATTATTTCGTTCGTAATTCGTTTCGGCACGTCGTTGCGCAAAAACATTTTCACGGTAGACCCGCTGTTTCTCAATATGTTTGATACCAAACAATAAATAAAATTAACACCCGGTAACTCCAAACGAACTGCCAACCCTAGGTTCGATACTACCATAATGTTATAACAATAGATCCAGTATTGCAACAGTAGAAAGTACCACGTTGACAATGACTTGAAAAATGTAGTTTAGTTTTATATACTGTTATTGAAATCTCTTTGGAGTGAGCTGGACTACAGACCCTGACAATACCCAGTTAGACTGCTTGACTGCCACATTTGCCACGCAGAGATCTTAAGTATTGTTACGCCCAGTGACATCTCTCGGCATTGTGGGAAAGACTCGGCAGTTCCGTCTAATAGTTTACACCGCCATCTATTGACATCTTACGGAACTGCGTAGTACGGTACGAGAATCTTAGAGAGAATGCTGGTACTTTCTCGAATCCTCGTGCTGTTTACACGCCGAGTACGGCGTTGCTAGAAAGCTCTAGAAGCGCTTTAGCCGCGTATAAATAGGGCGCACGCGCACCGCCAAGTCAGTTTACAATCGTAAGCGATCAAGTGTTCATCGAAGCGAATGGAAGCGGAAATACTACGGAGTTTGAAGCAGTACAGTGAAAAAGTGTGGTATAGTGTTTGTTGTGTTTTAAATTTAATCGTGTGTTTAAATAAAACGTGTTTTGCTCGGTAATATTGTTTATATTCTTATCTGTCGAGCCCAGCTCGTAACAATTGGTGTCAGAAGTAAGGTAAGAATATGCCAGTACTACCGAAGGAGGAAGTGGAAGGGGTGCGCACCAGGAACCAGCGCCAGCAAGATGTGGACCAGAGGCGCTTTGGAGACGCCCCCTCGCCGACGTCAGGTGAATCACGTGACTCCGCGGCTGCAGCGGAACCATCTAGTGCAGCTCACTCGCCGGTGAACCCCGACCTCGCGACTCTGATGGCGTTTATGCAGGAGCAGGCACGCCGCCAAGAGGAGCAGGCTCGCCGCCAGGAGGAGCAGGCACGCCGTCTTGAGAAACAGCTGCAACGCGATAAGGAGGAGGGTATGCGCCGCCAGGAGGAGCAGCTGATGATGTTAAAAGATCTCAGCGCAACGGTTGGCAAGGAGGTGAAGGAGGTGAAAGAGCAAGTCCAACGCCATGAAAGTCGCATCGCCGAGGTGGAGAAAACGATACGTGGGCTCAAGGCTGGCGATGGGATCGTGGCACCTGCGGTTGTGGCGTCTTCACCACGAGGCTTTAAAGTCCCACCATTCGACGGATCATCGTCATGGTCAGCCTATAAGATCCAGTTCGAGGCCGTCATGAAATCGAACGGGTGGACGCAAGAACAGGCTCTGACTGCTCTCACCTTGGGGCTTCGTGACAAGGCCTTGACCGTGTTAGAGGCGCTTGGTCAAGACATCACGTACGAGAACCTGTTGGAGGCATTAGAGGCGAGATATGGCGACGCACACCTGGAACACGTGTTTCGCGCCCAGCTGAAAGACCGATCGCAACGTGTTAGTGAAACCCTGCAGCAGTGGGCCCTGGAGGTGGAGAAGCTGGTTCGAAAGGCGTACCAGTCCTCACCTGCGCTCATCGACGGAAACCTCGTTCAAGCTTTCACCGACGGGATCCGAGACCTGGAGGTTAGGGCCGCAGTAAGACTCGGACATTTCAAAAACCTGAAGGACGCCCTAGCCCACGCTCTGGAAGTGGAAGCAGTACGACGGGATGATCGAGCTCACCGTATCAGGGAAGTGTCGACTTCGCTCCGGTGCTATAGCTGCGGTGAGAGAGGCCACATCAGGTTGAGCTGCCCGAAGCGAAGGAGTCCACGCAGCAGTAACCAGTCGCCGGTAGAAGGAACACCTGATGTGCCTGCCGGTCAACAACAGCAGGGAAACGAGTAGACGCCAGGACTACGGGGCGGGTGCTGGCTGGTGATAGCAGAGCCCCAAGGATCTCGATCTCACAATCGTGTGACGGAAACAGCCTGATTATCGAAGGCGAAATTAACAGAATGCCGTGCAAGATGACATTGGACACTGGAGCTTCTCGGACAGTCGTCAGTTTCCGACTAGCAAGACGGTTTCTTGGGGACTACTACGGGAACCATGAATGTATACATCTAAGAACAGCTACCGGTCAGCACATAACCGTCCGAGGTGAGAAGGGGGTGGACATGAAACTAGGTAATAAAATTTACCGCCACAACGTCATCGTGGCTGACATAGTGGACGACTGCATCCTGGGTTTAGACTTCTTACGGAAGCATCACTGTGAGATCGACGTTAGTCAAGGAGTATTGAAGTGTGGCTCAGAAGAAGTATTCATGGAGGGCGCATCATCAGGCAAAGTGTACTGCCTGAAGAAAGTAGTACTTCGTCCGAGGTCGGAAACAATCATACCGGTTTGTCTACCAAGGAATTCTGATCAGGAAAATCGATGTGTAATTATAGAAGGCTTGGACAACGATGCTTCATGGAAGATTGCACGCACTCTGGCTAGAAATACCAACGTTACATCGGTACGTGCACTGAACCCAAGCGACAAAGAACTGGTACTCAAGAAGGGCACGATATTAGGCACCTGTGAAGGAGCAGTTTGGATGCGTAGATGCCATGAACAGCCTACCAACGCCAAAGTCCAAGGGGCAAGGTACGACGTATCTTCTCTCTTGAAGGACTGCCAGAATAACCTGTCGAGAGAAGAAAAGAACAAGGCTGAGACGATGTTAAACCGGTTTGCCGACATCTTCTCGACAAGTGATGCTGACATAGGCAAGACTGCCTTAGTTCAACACAAAATAAACACAGGAAATGAGGTACCGATCCGCCAGCGACCAAGACGTGTACCAGTGGCACGGGAACATGAAGTTGACACTATGATCGAGGGTATGGTGAAAGAAGGTGTGATTGAGCCTTCGTCCAGTCCATGGTGTTCACCAGTGGTTTTGGTTAAGAAGAAGGATGGCAGCATGCGCTTCTGTGTGGACTATCGTCGGCTTAATGACATCACAAAGAAAGACAGTTACCCGTTGCCAAGGATTGACGACACTCTGGATACGCTAACTGGGATGAAGTGGTTTTCTACACTAGACCTAAAAAGTGGCTACTGGCAGGTCGAGATACATCCTCGAGATAAGGAGAAGACAGCATTCTCCACAGGCAAAGGATTGTGGCAATTTAACGTCATGCCCTTTGGATTGTGTAATGCCCCTGCCACTTTTGAGAGATTGATGGAACGGGTACTTACTGGATTGATTGGAGACGCCTGCCTGGTCTACTTGGACGATATTATCATAGTAGGACGCACCTTCGAGGATCACCTTCGCAACCTGGAACGCGTTCTCTCGAAGATTCGAGGAGCCAACCTGAAGTTAAGTCCAAAGAAATGCGCGTTGTTCAGGCGGCAAGTGAACTTCTTAGGACATGTGGTCTCCGAAGAAGGCATCCAAACGGACCCGGATAAGATCATTGCTGTCAAGGACTGGCCAGTTCCGGAGAACAAGACACAAGTCAGGGCATTTCTTGGTTTGTGCTCCTACTATCGACGGTTTGTAAGGAACTTTGCTGACATCGCCCGGCCTCTGCATAAGCTCACCGAGGATAAGATAAAGTTCTGCTGGAATGAGAGCTGTGACGTCGCATTTCAGAAGCTGAAGGAACATCTGTGTAATTCACCAATTCTAGGCTATCCCGACAATGAACATGAATTTGTAGTAGATACAGATGCCAGTAACACCGGCATTGGTGGCGTGTTATCTCAACGTAAAGGAGAGCATGAGGTTGTAATAGCGTACTTCAGCAAGGCCCTATCCAAACCTGAAAGGAACTACTGTGTCACACGAAGGGAACTTCTAGCTGTCGTAAAGACATTGCGGCACTTCAGTAAATACTTGTTGGGACGGAAATTTCACCTGCGAACTGACCACGCTGCATTGAAATGGCTACTACAGTTTAAAGACCCAGAAGGACAGGTATC
Source organism: Catocala fraxini (assembly GCA_930367265.1). Classification (NCBI taxonomy): domain Eukaryota; kingdom Metazoa; phylum Arthropoda; class Insecta; order Lepidoptera; family Erebidae; genus Catocala; species Catocala fraxini. The sequence goes on from OV884041.1 coordinate 2,707,294, forward strand.
AAGGTGGATTGAACAACTACAGGAATTCGACTTCGTAATACAGCATCGTAGTGGCAAGTCACATGGTAATGCGGATGCCCTGTCACGTAGACCGTGTCCCGACCAGTGTAAGCACTGCGCCAGGCAAGAGGCTAAGCAGGAAGGGCTAGTGAGGATGTTGAGGACGGATCTTAGCGAAGACTGGAAGGAAACTTTGCAGAGAACGCAACAAGAGGACAAAGACATAAGACCCATCCTCGAATGGAAGAAAACAGGTGCATCGAGACCTCACTGGAGTGAAGTTGCGGCAATGAGCCCTACCACCAAGAGTTATTGGGCACAGTGGGAAAGCTTGGTTATCCAGGATGGAGTTCTGTGCCGGAAATGGGAGAATGCTCGAGGTAACAAATGTCACCTGCAAATGGTCGTGCCAAAGCTCAAGGTACCGGAAGTTTTACAACTCTATCATAATGGGAGTTCGGGAGGTCACATGGGAGTTAAGAGAACTCTGCTTAAGATCCGAGAACGATTTTATTGGATCCATTGTCGAGAAGACGTTGAGGAATGGTGCCGTAAATGCACGAGTTGTGCTGCCGTGAAGGGACCACACACTCGCAGCAGGGGTGCATTAAAAGTGTACAATGTTGGAGCCCCGTGGGAGCGTATAGCTTTAGATGTTGCCGGACCGTTTCCTGAAAGCCAAAGTGGGAACAAGTACTTCTTGGTGGTCATGGATTACTTTACAAAGTGGCCGGAAGTGTTTGCGATTCCCAATCAAGAGGCATCTACGGTCGCCGACAAGCTAGTCCACGAAGTCTTTTGTCGTTTCGGGGTGCCCTTAGAGATACACAGTGACCAAGGTCGGAACTTCGAGTCTGAAGTATTTAAGGAGACATGCCGGGTGATGGGTACCCACAAAACGAGAACGACCGCTTATCATCCGCAATCAGACGGCATGGTTGAACGATTTAACCAGTCTCTGGAAAGATATCTGGCAAAAGTTGTAGAAAGCAAACAAAGGGATTGGGACAAACACATTCAACCGTTTCTCCTGTCATACCGTAGTGCTGTTCACGAAAGCACATCAGTAACACCTGCTTTCGCTAACTTCGGAAGGGAACTACGATTACCTGCAGACTTGATCACCGGCATCCCACCTGAATCTCCACGCAGCATAACAGATTATGCGAATGATTTGCGCAACAGGATGAATGACGTATACGAGCACATCAGACAGACCGGTCAGCAGATGTCTGAGAGGATGAAGACCCGTTACGACCGGAAGGCGAACAATAAAGGCTTCGAGGAAGGATCGCTGGTGTGGTTACATAATCCGGTACGCAGCAAAGGAAAATCTCCTAAGTTGCAGGCAAAATGGGATGGCCCCTATCGCATAGTCACTAAGATGAATGACGTCACCTACCGGATCCAGAAAGGACCACGAGGTACTCCAAAGATCGTTCATGTGGATCGATTGGCACGCTACTACGGATCGAACAATGTTCGGGACGAACATGTCTAAGAGGGGGGCAGTGTTACGCCCAGTGACATCTCTCGGCATTGTGGGAAAGACTCGGCAGTTCCGTCTAATAGTTTACACCGCCATCTATTGACATCTTACGGAACTGCGTAGTACGGTACGAGAATCTTAGAGAGAATGCTGGTACTTTCTCGAATCCTCGTGCTGTTTACACGCCGAGTACGGCGTTGCTAGAAAGCTCTAGAAGCGCTTTAGCCGCGTATAAATAGGGCGCACGCGCACCGCCAAGTCAGTTTACAATCGTAAGCGATCAAGTGTTCATCGAAGCGAATGGAAGCGGAAATACTACGGAGTTTGAAGCAGTACAGTGAAAAAGTGTGGTATAGTGTTTGTTGTGTTTTAAATTTAATCGTGTGTTTAAATAAAACGTGTTTTGCTCGGTAATATTGTTTATATTCTTATCTGTCGAGCCCAGCTCGTAACAGTATTTTGCAACGACACGGTAGGACATACACACATCAAAAATAGTCCGCCTTCATTTGGAAAAGTTGAGATATTTGAGTGTCAAAATATAATTAATGAATGCATTATTTATTGCTTTAACATTTAAAAGCACACAATTTCAATATGAAAATCTCTATATTCTTTTTTTTTCAATAAAGAAATTCAACAAAATTTCAATCTCTGTGAAATTTGTAATTTAAAGAAATGCGAAGATATGATTAAAGTAAATAATTTTATTCATTTTATATGCTTTTATTTACAAATTTAATACAAATTACAAATCCCCTGGCTTGAACGCATGCGGAAATCAAGTCATCCAATAGACTGACTGTCCTGTCCCATCCTTGAATGGCGGCGTCCTTGATCTCTGACATTCTTGGAGGTGGCTGATGACTCCAAGCAACTCAGTTAAGAGCGTCCCATGCGTGCTCGATTGGGTTTAAGTCCGGAGAGCCGGTAGACCAGTCTAACCGCGTGATTTCGTACTCCCGGAGAGCAGCGCTCACTCGTTGAGCTCGATGTGCTGGCGCATTTTGGTCGACCAACACGAATTGGTTACCATAATTTATCCTGAATGGTCTGCATTAATAACAGCTGTCTTGTACAAATTAGCTGTCATAGAGCCTTGGTACGGGATCAAAGGCGGTCGAGCTCCAATCATTATTCCGCCCCTAAAAGATATTTGCCGCCTTGCTGAACGGTTTTAGTGGCAGTTCTTTGCCTTTCGGAATTCCCAGGCCGTCTCAAAACTCGGACACGTCGGTTATCAGGGTGCGTACTAATTCTGTGTTTCGTCAACGAAAAGAATGACGCCAGACATCTTCTTCGTCTTCATCGTTTTGACGCTGCCTGGTCCACCGCAATCTGCATCACTGTCGTTTCCTTGTATTCAAAAGTGCTCGCCAGGATCTCATTGATCGTAATCTAAAGTGGTGTAAACAATTACGAATGGTCTGAGTGCTAATATCCAGTCCAGTTGCAGCTCGCAGCTCTAATCTCAGTTTGGTAGCGTTAATTATTGGATCACGGACGGCAAGGAGTCTGATGTAGCACTTCTAAACATCACTAAGGACAGCAGGGCGGTCACTGCGAGGTCCGATCAGTCAGGTTGCCCAAGCTGCAGTACCTCTGCAGTGTAGTAACGACGCAGGTTTGAGAAACGGAGACTCTGGCTGTGATTTGCTTTGTAGAATATACTTCTTCGCGCAATAACACTAATCTTGCTCGCAAGACTTCAGACAATCCACCTGGCATTTTTCAAATGAACAATTTTAGAGAAATTGATTAATACAGCTTTCAGACAGAAACAAGAATCAGGCTTATTTATCTTTGACCTTGGTTTTATATACAAAAACAAAAAAAGGTTTTATGTTTTCTACATTTAAATGATGTATGTATTCTTAAATAAAGAACACTGACGTAAAACGTCACGTTAAGCAGTTAGAAACAACATCATTTTAATTTTCTTAATTCGTATTTTAGATTCGTTTACTTAATATATCTTAAGTTAGATAATAAGTCCATTTTCTACATTGAAATGAAACTAACTTACTTATACGGATTGTATAGCGTTGTTTATTTTTAAATACTATTATTAGGCATGATTTTGAAAAATACTAATTTTGTAAACTTTACTATTATTTTAAACTATTAAAATTATTAAGCTGTGTGAATCTAACAAGAAGTTTAATTTCAATGTATTTCGTTCATTCGCGTTAACATATCTCACTGTCTGTCCTTGAAATAAATGTTTTCTATATTCGAATCATATTCAAATGACGAAATAATTTTTCATTCGAATTATGAATAATTTGTGATATGTATATGATTCGAATATACACATCACAAATTAAAAGTCATATGTGACCTTGTACTCTCATAGAACATTTATAACTTAAGCTCCAACTTGAAGTTTCATTTTAATAACATCGTGATGGGTCACTCACGATTCTTAACAATAGCGTATTAACTTCGTGACTGGCGTCATATCATTTCGGATTACTTTATTGGTAGATCGTAAAGCTTATAGCGAGTTCCCGGAACATGGTAAGGGGCTTTTATATCTAGATTCACGTCTTTTATAATGTAAGAGACATATACGAAATACTTTTTTACTATTTTTAACTTTAGACTTTTCAGGATTTTCAGGACTTGTACTCACCGCGAGAAATCCTGGAAATATGGATAATCCTGGGTCTTGGCGTGTTTTTTTTTTTTTTTTAACGTGGTGGATTGCATGACGCATACCCCTCCGCGGTGCGGGCGGAGGGGCTATGTCGGACTCGCCGGGGTAAAAGAAAGATGGAATAAGAATAATGTACGTCCCGGAATACCGACTAAACCTACCACGGTGTTCCTCGACAAAACCACTATCGACGGGGCCGCGCGAATTACTTGCACATACAGTCGCGACCCCGCCGAGGTTTCGGCCCGCCGTATAAAACGGCAGGCCCCTACACGAAGAGGCCTACCTTTTAGGTAAAACCCTTCTCAAACCCTACTGCACCCCCACCCTAGAGAGGAGACGGACTCGAAACAGAAGCGCGCGTGGGAACACGCACGCCGCCTCTCGGACCTGGTGCTGAACGGATGGCGGGCAGGCCCACAAAGCCCACCACCCCCAGGTTAATCCTCAGGGTGGCTGGAGGTCATCTCGCACCCTCCGGCGCCCGGTTCTGCGGTTGGGGAGAGGGTTTAAACGCTCCCTCTCCCGCTCCGCGCCTCCTTGATGGAAATGACTTCCTCACAAAAGGAGGCGACGGCGTTCCACGGCCTCTCACTCCGGACCATAGACTGAACTACGGCCGGGAGCGAGAGGGCAACCAATCCGACTGCCGCGATCAACTCACGGCGCTGCGATGCCCAGGCGGGGCAAACCGCCAAAGTGTGCAGCGCCGTGTCCTCAACTAAGTCGCGGCAGTCGCCGCAGTGGTGACAACCGGGCGTCTCTTGCCGGCGTATACGACACAGGAACTGGCCAAAACAACCGTGGCCAGTCATTACCTTTGTCAGCCGGAAGGTGAGGGCGCCATGCCGCCTCTCCAGCCACTCCTCAAACACGGGACTTACCGCCACGATTGTGGCGTGCCCGGCACTGGGATGCACAAGTCCCTCCTTCCAATTTGCTACTAGGACCTGGCGGAGCTCGGACCTTGCCGCCTCGAGAACAGGACGAGCTGGTCCTTCGCCCCGAGCTAGCGCCTCCTAGCGCCAGCCAGTGTGTGCCAACTTGCTGCCTTGAATGGTAACTGTATCACTTGGAACTGAAACTACTTCAGCGATTACAAAGACTTATAGTATAATAATTAATAATTTAGTTAATTAGTAAAAAAAAGTAAAGTTAAACAAAATCTATTAATTAGTAAGTATATTAATATAATTTGTTTAATATTATGTAAAGAGCTGCTTGGGAGCATTTATCATGATCATGAGATAAATCTGCCAAACCCGGGATTTGAAACTGAAAGCTCGATACTGCTTATTCTCTAAAAGTTAGAGATGTATAATCCACTATTCTTATGCAATAGTAAGAAGCCTATAGCCGTCGTCGCCGTCGCTCGAGTACAATGTCAGACGCCGTACCTATTACTACTGCGAATATCTAAGAGAAAACCTCCATAAGACTTAACCCGGGAATGGAATTCGAAGCCTCAATAGATCAAAAACATATACCACGGCACCAATGCAGTCAAAGTCAAATATCATTTATTCATTTATTAACAAAGAAACACTTATAAAAATTAATTCAAAACGGCTTAGTAGTCGTTTCGCATGAATTTGTTTCCACAAATCGTGCGAAAAGACACTTTTCTAAAATAATATATTTTTGTTGTCTTTTCGCACACATGGAATATATTTACGTGCGAATCGTTCCCGTCTGAAAACGCAAGTGGCGTTACGCACGTTTTGTATTTTTAATAAGAAAAATATCAAAATACAGTCGTGCAAACACTATTTTCAAGTGCATATAAGTAATATTTATATGTTCTCTCAATAAAAGCTCAAGTTTTATATAAGTAATATGTATTTTAGGGGCGTTGCTTTTAAAAAGTAATTATATTTTTTGATTTATTGTTATAAGTACCTTGTTTTATTTAAAACTATCACCTTCGTGCGAGAATGTACAATACTTCTATTTTTATTAGCATAAAAAAGAAAACGTGCGAATGGACACCTGCGTTATTAGACGGAAACGATTCGCACAAAAATATATTCGAAGTGTGCGAAACGACAACAAAACCAAATATTATTTTAAAAAAGTGTCTATTCTCACGATATGTGCGTACAAATTCGTGTGAAACGACGACTAAGCCTTCAAAACATATCAGCCCTATCAAAATACGAAAGCAAATACATAGGTACACCTATATATACCTACATAATAAATAAATAAAAAAAAAATTAAAAAAAATTGTTAATTGCCAAAAAGTATTTACAATGTTAAAAGTCATATCCTGTGGCCCCACACTAGGCAAGCCTGTCCGGTGGGTACCTGACGCGATTAATTCTTCGTACATACATTGGTAGCTCGGACAGCATCATATACAGTATAATTTTTTACTTCAGGTCAACAACACTGACGTCACAATTTGAAGCAGCTAATGCATTCAGGTTCAAAGCAAGGATTACGATCTGTATGTTTGATCTCTACAACTTATGCTCTTGATAAATCAAACAACTTAGTAATCCAAATTGATTGCTTGTATGACGCACAGAGAGCATACACAAATCAATTCATATATTTGTATGAATCATACATGAGATTAAACTCCTTCAGGATAATCATTTTGTAAGAGGTACAGTGAACTCTCCACTTAAACCTGTAGGTACTATGAAAATATCTACCCGAAACTTCGGACCGAATGAAACATTTAAGACAAGATTTTGATCGCAAGTTCTCACGCGTGAAACGTTATGTCAATTTTCTATACGCCGGGAACAGATTTTTTCTGGATGAAAGGTTTTTTATGGCTTTCTCTGTACCCTTGACAACGTGTATGCGAAATTTCATTATGATCGGCTTATCGGTTAAGGCATGAAAGCGTAACAAACAAACGAACTCACATTCGCATTTATAATCTTTGTAGGATATCTAGTATATCCTTACTTCTTAATAAAGTTTTCTTATCTTATCTTATGTATGTAGGGGCCAGTCAGTGCAGACCGGTGACACTTCACACAATCAATATGCACATAATTTCGAAAAGTCATATAACTTCCGAAAGTCAGAGGTTCGCGACGTGGGTTTGAACACGAGACCCTCTGCATTGCAGTCTGTTGGTCTCCCCTCTGAGCTATCACTGCTTTTTTGTTACCAGTACCTGGTATAGTATTATATTATATGTGCCAGTACCATCAAAATAATTGGCAACGCAGCGGCGAGGTGACAACTTGCCTTCCTACGTCATCTTTGTCTACAAGTAATAATAATAATAATAAAAGAGTTCAAATACTGGGACCTAGCTCACGAGATTGTCGACATGTGGCATGTGGACTCAGCGATCATTGTGCCGATAGTCATTACAGTCAATGGTTTAACACCTAAGAGCCTCGACCACCACCTGCAGAGGCTCGCGTTAGATGGCTGGATCAAGTCCTTGATGCAAAAGTACTGCCTTTTGCACCAAGGACTTACGTCACAGTTTGTACCATGCATTATTTTTCTGTCATTTGACAATTACCCCTACTACAGTATTTGGAACGCTTGTATCGTATTTATTTCAGAAAATAGTTAAAAATTCTTGGTATTCTAGAGTATGGGTTCTGTAAATACTTGATTTAAATTATAAAATAATGTGAGTAAATAGTATCAACTATTCCATTGTGCGGGATTCATTCTTAAGACAGTGCGCCGGCGCAGTTACCAGATGTACGAGAACAATACATTTTGTATTATGTCTGCTGTGTGGTGTTTTAAGTGATGAGGCAGGTGTCAATCCACTTATATCTATAGTGCTATTTTTTTACGCTGGTAACAGAGAAAGAGGCGTCTGTAGCGCCCCGCGCCACTAGCACTCTGTCATTTTGTATCAAATATAACAATTGTTTTTGACCTGCATCGATGTTAATTTTCTTTGTGTTGTCTAAGGAGATTGTTCATTGTAATGATAAGTTATAATTTTGTAAGATATTCCATAAGGAAGCATTTTTTATACTGTTTTAAATACCGGCAAATGAACACGAATCTGTAGAGGTTATGATTTTATTTTATATGACAATTTGTAAATCTACCATAATTTGTATATTGGACCACTCCTAAGTTCCTAAATGCACCTGACAACTAACCCTGACATATGTGATAATTGCTTGAATTAATATTATAATTCGTAATCAGAGTTATAAATTCTTGTTGATAATATATATTTTTGAGTTTATATTTACTTTACAATTTGTTAGAAAGCTTAAAGATATTGTGATCATGCTGTTTATGGAAGATTTTCAAAGATAATTGTTAAGTAATATTGTCCTTATTTGAAATACTGATTAACCTCATAGGATAAAGACTGATTTTTAAGTTTAAAGAATAAATGATAACAGTTTGTGTAATTTTATGCAATTTGGTGTTCTTTTTTAGATGTGGTACAATTTAAGATACTGGTTGCGTTAATTGGACCGAACGACAATTTTAAATAAATAGATAATTTTCTACGGCTGTGCTACAGTATTAACAGACTGATATTATCTAGCCAAGCTATATTATGATGAGTCATGTTTATATATATAATATTCTACCCCGTGTACTTCGTATCACCTATGCTAACGATTTTTTCTATATTTTCTCACCGTTTAAACTTTCCCTGGACTATGACAAACATTTCAAAACCAAAATCAGCTAAATCAGCCCAGCCGTTCTCGAGTTTTAGCGAGACAAACGAGCAGCAATTGATTTTTATATATAACTAGATGACCCGGTGTACCTCGTATCACCCATCCTAACGAATTGTTCTATATTTTCTCACCGTTTAAACCTTCCCTGGACTACGACAAACATTTCAAATCCAAAATCAGCTAAATCGGCCCAGCCGTTCTCGAGTTTTAGCGAGACAAACGAACAGCAATTGATTTATATATATATCATTATATCATAAGTGGTCCAATATAGTTTACTCTCCCCTATTATCTAATATTATAAATGTAAAAGTTTAAGAGTATGTTCGGATGTTTGTTACCTAATCGCACATAAACCGTCGTCGAACGGATTTAGACGTCATTCAGCTTACAGATAAAAAATACCTTACATTAACACAGGCCTTTTTATGCCGGTTTCATGTGGGCGAAACAGCGGTCTGACTCTTAACGTATGAATAAAATATGAAAGCAAAAAAATATGAAACTATCTCAGTAAATGTGTTGAGCCGTGAAACAATCAAAGATTGGTAGTCAATGACCACGGGGCAACGACCTTCATAAAGCGAATTTCAACCAGCAAGCGATCCACAACAGCTCTCGAGTCGTTTTGTTTCGTCTAGACTAGAGACTGCGTTCCCTTGACCTCGTGAATCTCGCCTCGAGGGAGATTGTCCTGCATTCCTGTACACTTTGAACTGTTTGTGGAGGCTAGCCCGCTTTTTCTGCAAAGGTTACTGAACTTCAGAAAGGGTTGTATATGTAGTTAGTTCGTTTTGGTTATCTATATATTAATACGTGAAGCAAAAACTTTGTACCCCTTTTCACGAAAATTGCGCGAATTTCACGAAATTTGGCACAGTTAAAGTTTAAATGGAGAAGGAGGGGCAAATCCTAATATTTTTATAAGATATTCATTAGAAATACATTAAATTAATGAAAAAACACTACACGCACACAACCATGCATTTGAAACACGCAGTCGAATCGCGTTCGTAGTATTTCGACATTGTTCGTCTGACGTCGTACTATTCTTTGTAACTATGGCTACCTCATTATTTATATGTAATAGAGAAAAACAGAAAACAAAGTAGCAAGCTCAGGAATTTTGGTCGAATTATGACCACTAGGAGAGTTTGATTAAATGCATGTGGAAGTTATTTGAGTGTACGGATAACGTAGCTGGCAAGAGGTCGCCTCGTCACTGTCGTAGTGGGTTTTAATGCCACACGGGAAATTGCATTATCTATATGGTCCACAACTAATTGTTTTGAATTACGTCACAGCTTGATCCGTAACGTGGGGACTTTTTTATTATAAGTATTATATCAGGCAGTTCTTTATGTCCGCTGTTTAAACGTTTGCTGTCAAAACGAAACTTAGAGCGGCCGGCAGGAGTCAACCAAGGAAGTAAACAGCTAACTGAAAATTCATTCTATGATCCCCTGTCAGATAGACCAGGGTATCTAGTGAATGAATTTTCACTGACTTTGTCTACTGCACTAGAAAAATACTGTGTACTAGAAAAAGTCATGAAATAATCTGATGAAAATGAATGAAACAAGAGACATAATATAATAATATAATATTCTATCACATACACACAACACCATCTAGCCCAAACTAAGCAGAGCTTGTACTATGGGTACTAGACAATGTATAAACATGCATATATACATTGTTTTTGTTAATGAATATATATTATACATAGAAATACTCAGACCAAGACAAACTTCCATGTTCATGCACACAAATGTTTGACTTGTGCGGGAATCGAACCCGCGACATCAGGCGTAGCAGTCGTGCTTGGATAAAAGCAAGTAGTAAACAATAGTTCCTGCCTTACTCCTTGGGAAACAAGCGTGAGGACAATTACGTACATCTATACTAATATTATAAAGCTGAAGAGTTTGTTTGTTTGTTTGAACGCGCTAATCACAGGAACTATTGGTTCAAATTGAAAAATTCTTTTAGTGTTTGATAGCCTATTTATCGAGAAAGGTTATAGGCTATATAACATCACGCTGCGACCCACGGGGGCGGCGGGCGTAGTAATATAATATAATAAACTTCACACGTAACATATCTATACTAATATTATATTTTTTTATAGACTTTACCGTACATAGTTATAATTTTACCATAATATGTGATTTCGATAGAGAGAGAGCCTGGAGATTTGTCACACAGGTTTCGAACCTATTACAGACTCCAGTTCTCACAAAGGTTGATTTTGTAGCTGCTACTGTACTCTTTTTGTGTTTAAAACTATGTGTGCACCTATTGAGAGATATAAATGAATTTATTATTATTATTCTCTTTATTACTCTTTTTTTCTTATAATTACACTTTTAAATATAAATATATACATATTTAAACATATAAAAACTGAAATGACCCACCGACATCGGGAACAGGGTCCAAGCTGCCGGTGGCTAGGGCCCCAGAAAGAGGAATCTCCAAAATATCTTAATTATTATTATTATTATAAAGCTGAAGAGTTTGTTTGTTTGAATGCGCTAATCTTAGGAACTACTGGTTTGAATTGAAAATTTATTTTAATGTTGGATAGCCCATTTATTGGGTTATGAGATATATAACATCACGCTACGACCAATAGGAGCGGAGCATCAATTAAAAATGTTGCAAAAACGGGCAAAATTCTTTTATGTGAAGCAGACGAAGTTGTGCGGATCAGCTAGTCTATGTATATTCCGAAAACGATAGGTTTAAAAAAAAGTAAAGTAAAGGCTAAATATAATTTCACGTGTATATCCCCAAAGAGATAGGCAGAGGTTTAATACACCCGCATTCCGCTAGATATTTTATCAGGTGCCACGTAATAGATGGCGACCCTATTGTCTATTGTCTGCTAGGCACAGTTCAAAACTTCGTGGTGTTACTAAGAAAATCTTGACTGAGAAATCCAATAACACTTTACCTGACGGAATCGAACCTCGTATACAGCAGACACGTTAAGCAATTCAAAATATACGTTAGGTCAACTGATCCCGCGGGTCCAGTACGAGCGGGATCAGTGAACAAAACAGCCCACTACCGAAGAGCTGTTCACTCTGGTTAACAATCACGGTAGTATATCCTAACTAATATTATAAATGCGAATGAGAGTTTGTTTGTTACGCTTTCACGCCTTAACTACTCGACAGATCGTTATGAAATTTCGCCTACACGTTGATTTTTTATCGTTTAGGAATGCATTGACTCGTCCCTCACCGCAGATAGGGGAGCGGCGAGGTTTATGTCGGGGTCACCCGGGATTAGATGGATTACTGATCTGACCTAACCTACATTTACGGCGAGCAAAGCCGCGGACAAAATCTAGTATTACAATATTATTATCATGCAAGGTTATTCAATATCAAAAAGTCCTTGAACTATAAAATTGCTATAATTAAAACCAATAAATTTCGTTCCAAGACATTTTCTAAATTGCATATTTTTGCAATATCTATTATAGTAACCTAAACTTTATAGAATTTTGCATACATTCACAATTTTACACGCTATTCTGTTCAGTTTTTAATATCGCTTTTTAACAAGACTGCTCCCATAGTAAAAGCAATTCCTGCGCCGACGAGAGTTTGCAAACGTTAAAACAACGGGTACAAATAATACTCACACAAGAGAAAACCATTTATGGGTTACACAAATATTTGACCCGCGTGGGTCAGTCAGTGGTAACACGTACGTTTGGTTTATTCCGCATTCGCCCCTCATGTTTCGTCCCAAACGTAGAAATACGCATTCGTCCCAATGCTATGCCTCTAAATTTAGAAAAATAAATTTTTTTAATGTAATTTCTATATCGTCCAAAATTATGTTCCTTCTTTGTCCCTGTTTTTATTTGTATGGAAGTTTTGTTGTACCATCAGTGGAAAAATATTTAAAATATCTCATTTATCTAAATACAACGAAAAGATTAAAAATAATTTTAACCATGTTTTGTTTTGCTAACCATAAGCACAAAAATGTGGGACGAATAAGGAAAAATTTAAAAAGAGGGGCGAATGAGGAACCTTTTGGAATGTGGGACGTAATGTAGGCACAAATGCGGAACAAACTGAACGTTTACATCAATGTGTCTATTAAATGTGCGATGCCGACCCTAGGAAACGAAGAACGAACGAGATGAACGGATAATAACAATATTAATATGAATGTCTGACTCTTACTAACCGGGTGAAATGCAGTAACGCTGTAAAATTACTACCCTGAGCGAGCTGGCTGATCTCTACCGTAACTTAACGACAGCAAAATGCCATAAAAAAACTTACCTCCATAGTAACAAACATGATGACGTCATATTAAGACATAACTATGGTTTTACTTTTAGCCAAAAAGTAACCGTACTTTAAATGTTCATTTGAACATGACCTTTAGTTTCCAGTAAAACCTATTATATTAGTGGAAAATACACGACTAACCCATTTGTTCGTATGTATGAATGGCAGGAAGCTATGCACCACTGCATGGCTCTTTTGTGTACATGAGTTTTGTATTATATACATTTAAATGGTTGTTAGGACAAGAGCATATAAGGTATTACACATTTTGATATAAAGCGCAATTTTAGTGTGTGCTACTACTGTGCTGATCCCAGGTGGAATCCCCTGATCGGCCAAAGAATTATTTGGATTTACAGATCATTAAAATCATCTCAGTGGCAACACGGAGGCTGAAACTGTGCCCGGTAAACGGCAATAAGCTCGACTCCTATTAGGTACGCTACCCAAAACCATAAGATGCGAGATGCCTAACCCTCTGGCCATAGATGCGTGGCATGTTTTAAAAAGCTTACTCCCATTCTATGAGTAATTCCTTTATCGCGGGCAACAATCATACTAGGAAGGAAGAGGAAAATATATTTTTATTTTCCAACCCATTAGGGCATCCTTAGCCTTCGGGTTGCGGATTTCAGGTGGCAGCCGCTCCGTGTAGAAACTGATATCCAGTCAAATCCGGTTAGACTAGAAAGCCGACCCCAAGTGTCTTGGGAGTAATAAATGCTAGAGAGAAGAAGAAAAACCCATAACATTGTGAATCTGTGCAGCTAAATAAATCTTAAGCCTCACTCCTTACTAATATGTTTTTTATTGCCAAGTTGCAGACAAGCCAGCTCATGAACTTTGACGATGTCAGGAGTCTGCTGCCTACCGTGATAATAGTCATGTCCTCCAGACCGAATTTCAGTCACGGCAGCCAATCTTAAAGGAGACTGGTCATCTGCGCAGGAGATATTATAGTGCACAATTGCACTCTCTGTTCTCTAACACTCATGATCCGAAGGGACAGTCTCTTCTTCTTCTTTTCTTGTGTGTTAGTGGCCAACCTGTTGTCAAGAGTTGTTCAAGCCGCCCGTAGGCCTCTGACATGGCTTAACGACTGCTGTCAATTTGACAACAACCGGGACCGACTTTTTACGAAGCACGGAGACGCTCAGACGAAATACCACTAAGCGGTCACTCATCTATAGACTGACCGCACCCAACGTTGCTTAACCTCGCTAATCGTTTACCGGTTAGTGACTGCAACTGGCTATGAGCGCCTTGAAGGGAAGCGAAGGGACGGTATTGCGAAACGACCGGATAGAGATCAGGCGCCTATATTTTAAACCTTGTTTGAACAAGGACAAGTAATCATGAAGCTGGAATCCTGCGGCAGGTAATTTATTCCAAAGCCTACACGGAGAAATGAGCACTGAAAACTGCTGCGATGTCGATTGTTCCACCAATTTTGACTGCCATGATGAAGTAGTGGTTTAAATGGTTGCCTCGCCAATACCACTGCGCCGAGTGTTATGGGTTCGAATCCCACACGGGACTAGAATTTGTGTGATCCACAAATGATTGTTCCAAGTCTGGATGTTCTTTGTGTCCGTTGTTTGAATGTTTGCAAAGTCCCCCGCGATACAGGAATAATTTCTAGTGCAGGAATAGTCTTTAAAAAATTGCCTTTTGCGCAATTCGTCTGCAACGGTAAACATAAGTAGTCTTAGTAAAAATGTATCATAACCGCCATCGGTACCGTTAGCTTCAACGTAAGGTGAACTAAGTGTCGCACTTTAAAATAATTATAACGCTTACGCGTCTAGATAAAATACGAGCACATCACTTAGTTTGAGCCGTTATATATGTATTACACTAGCTGTGCCCGCGGTTTCATCCGCGTTTATGCTTACTGCGCCGCCCCTGTGGGCCGTAGCGTGATGTTATATAGCCTATAGCTTTCCTCGATAAATAGGCTACCCAACACTAAAATAATGTTTCAATTCGAACCAGTAGTTCCTGAGATTAGCGCGTTCAAACAAACAAACTCTTTAGCTTTATAATATTAGTACAGATTTTATACGTAACGATAAGCGAGTCATATGCATAATATATACATACATAAAGAAAGAAATTGATATTGAAATTAATTTACCTTAACCACTTACAACGAAAACCGTGGTGCCAAGTAGCTGTGATTACTCATGAACCACAACAAAAGTATTATTATCCTTCAAAAATGTAAATTAACGTTAGATTCGCTCTATCGCAAAGCCCCGACCGAACCGTGTCTGTCCACACTGTGAAACATAACAACCCGTATTGAATAATAATCTTTTAGAAAACCCAAGTAACAAAAGGCAATTTTAGGCAAAGAAAATTGTGGCTTTTGTAAGCAAATGTAGATTTTCATTCACAGAATCAATTACAACGACTCAACTATTTATACATATATACATATGTACGTGACAAGCCTATTAAAATACCAACTTGTAAAGATATTTCTTAAACCATGAGACATCGACAAAGGAATTCCCCATACCGACCATTACGAATAGTTGCTTACTAAGCCTTCGATCAGCACAAACTAAAGTAAACTTTATACTGAAGAGTTAGAACTTAATTTCATACTGGCTAAGTTAACTGCAGGTAACCAACTTATTTCAAAAGTTATTTATGTTGTATAGAAAGGTTTCGGTTAATGTATTTATAACTTGTCAGGATATTTCTAGAATCAGCAACATCCTGATACTTTAAAGTATAATGGTTATTACAAGCTTTTAATTAGTTTCATGTTTGTCATCAAATCATGCAAATTAAATTTGATCCGATTACTGATTGAGCTGAAATTTTGCATACATGTGTAAATCGCGTGACCATGCAATGTTATGACATGGTGACGTGATAAAAACGCAAAGATTTAATACAAGGTGTAAAGTTTTAGGGTTTAATAAAAATGTCTAATAGGTATGTACCTACTTACGATATGGGATTATTGTGACGTAGACGAATATCGTTAATTATCGTTAAAGGTTGCAATGTAGGTACCTATATAATAATATTTTTCTTATCAGGTTAAATTATTATTTTTAAATTTTAGTTTTTTTATTAACAAGAACATATTAAAAGCTTATTTCTAAAAAGATTTTTTTCTTTTAATTTTTGCTCAACGCACTTGCTTAGTGCTTCGATGCATTGATACTATAATATACATATATCTTGCTATAGTTTACATATCTGCATCGTCAATTAAACATTCGAGTTATCCGAACGTTTAAGTGATTCGAATGAATTTGAATAATATTGTTGGTTATTCGAGTACATTATTTTGTAAATTGATTATGTAAAAGTGTGTGTGGTGAATTATTTTTGGAATGACACTTAGAATATCATAACAATACGATTGGTAACACCAAAACAATTAAGTATATTAATACTGACTTATCAAATCATGTTTAGGATTTTTTATAGTTATTCGAATTATAATTAGTAACAATTAATCAACATTCGAACTTGGGATTGTTCGCTTTTTTTACATTAAGAAGCACTTTTTGCTGTTCTGTAACGATTTGTTTAGTAACGTTGTTTATCTTAACACATTTTTATCTTCTTAACAGCCTTACTGTTATCAAAAGGGTATTTTTATTATACAAAAACAAACAAACGTCCATTATTTGCTAGTTAAGTGTGGCATCATCAGATTAGATAAAGTTGTAGTTTGTTTTAAGAACATCAACATTTATGTTTGCACATATTGTGTAATAGACAGCAATAATATTATGAAAAGAAACAGATTGCTACAGATTTATTACCTAACCGCGTCAGTAACAATAAATATAATATTCATTAACAAACTCTTTTAAAAGGCAACAAGGTAACTCCATTGATAGCCGAGGGATTCTGTCAGCTTGTGACCACGGCCGGTGCCACCTGGGCGAAACGCCAAGCACTCTAAGATAACAGACAAATTAAGAACTATATTTTTTTACTATCATCTTTTCCATATTATAATTATGTATTTGCGAGAGTATTATCAACATCGCCAAAAAGTCGTAGCTTTTACAAATACGCTGTAGAACATTAAAAAGTTAACGGTGTCCACACAATAATAGCATTTTAATGCTTTATTTAGCAGGCAGAAGCTGGATAATACTACTGCTAAAAACTCATCTCGAACTCGATTGTCACCTAGCCAGTACATATAGTAACCAACCATTATTGCCATGGTTACCGTAGAATGAGAACACCAATAAATGTCGTAAGAACCCAAATATAACAGAAGAAAAAGTTTGAAAACTATAACCCAACTACGTAAAAAAGGGGTCTGAAAGGGACGAATTTAAAATTTATTAAAACGCTTTTATTAGCTGGGTATGTATCTACTTATCTATGTATCTATGTAACGGAATCTTTGAACGTGATTTTCAAACCGACGGATTGATTTAAAACTTTGCACACTTATCGAGGACCGATGACAATACAATAATATAAATATAATCGAAATTAAACTACTATATACGGATTTTATCGCGTTGTTTATTTGACACTTTATTACATAATTTTGAAAAACTGTTACACTACTAAGTACTACTATTAATTATATTTTAAAAAATATTAATTAAAATATAAAAATTAAAAACGCTTTAAAAAGTAGAAAATTATTTAATAATTTTAATGTAAAAAAGCGTGGGGTGGGGGTTATTAAAATATTTTAGAAAGCACCTCACGCTTTTTTATATTAAAATTATTAAATTATTTTCTACTTTAAAAGCGTGTTTTTTAGTTTCATTAAACTATTATTTATATGTATAGCCTGTTACCCGGACCATTATAACGAATCTATTGACACCTCATTCATTAAAATCTGGTCAGTAGTTTAGGCGCTACGGTGGAACATACAAACATACATACCCAGACTGCCAAAATCATTACCCTTCCTTTTGGCTTCGCCGTAGTCGGGTAAAAAAGCAGCTAAATCGGATGTGACTTTGGTAGTCAAATTTAACAGAATTCCACAGCAGAAAATAATCCTAAAGTTGAGTCGTCTCGTTAAAAAACTAGCCTGTCTAGTAAATCAGCCAGTATAACGATTAACGAATAAGATTTGGTGTATACTGTTATGTTGTCCATTTGTTTATAATATATAAATAAATGATGTATTATGCCTGGAAGGTTCGGAGAACTTCGAAGCCTGATTGATCAATTATAAGTGTATATGAGACAAAATGATGTATGATCATGATCAGAGGGATATAACGATGCTCCCTGATTGATAGGCGCTCTCATAATATCGAAATAATTGCAGGATAAATTGCAGGTGCAACGTAATTACTCACGTATTAAATGTTTAGAACAAGTTTTAGGATAATTGTGGATGAAGCAGTCTTGAATAGCGTTGGACACTATTTGTAAGCCCCAAGGCATATAGTTATCTCTATATTAATACGTGAAGAGAAACCGTTGTATCTCTTATGATTTATGAATATTGCGTGGACCGAGAAGTGTGAGATATGGCTGAGGTTTTCTTGTTATGTACTGTTTTGCGGTCGAATATCGACTACCGGGCAACTGTATGTTTGACACTGTTGTTGTCTGTCTGAATATTTAGGTATATGTGACATGACAGGTTCCAATCAGATTGAACCGATTTCAGTGCTGCTTCTTTTACAGAGCTACTTAAATCCAGTTGTTAATGTTTGACCAGGAGCGATTCAACTATTTAACAGCCAGCAAAAAATAGTACTTAAGTTTGTTTGGATATATATGTCATATATAGCAGCGATAGCTCAGTGGGGAGACCAACAGACTGCAATGCAGAGGGTCTCGGGTTCGAACCCACGTCACGCACCCCTGGCTTTCGGAAGTTATAAGACTTTTCGAAATTATGTGCGTATTGATTGACAATTATCGCCTGCTCCGTGCCTCGGAGAGCACGTTAAGCCGTTGGTCCCGGCTGCCATGAACATCTATGGCAGTCGTTATTGGGAAAGTCAGTACCCCCTAATATCCTGACACTGGTCTAGCGTTAGGGTATCGTTAGCCTTCGGGTTGCGGAGATCGGGTGGCAGCCGCTCCGTGTAAAAACTGATATCTAGTCAAATCCGGTTAGACCAGAAAAGCCGACCCCAAGTGACTTGGGAATAATAAAGGCTAAGAGAGAATATTTAGTAAACATACAATTTTACCTTTACCATGCCTATATATTTTCGAATTATGAAAATTTGGGGAAAACGTCGTGAATTATTCAATAAGTTGGGGGAAGCCGAAGGTAGTAGAACTAGACATAAGGACAGACTACAGCTCCCCCAAATCAAATTAGAACTATATAGGAGAAATGTGTTGCTGTATGGCAATAAGAATTTTTAATAATTTACCTATGGATCTCAAGACCTTCTCTACTTCGGTATTCCAACGCAGGGAAACAATATTATTCTTTAAACAAATATTTTGAGTTACACCGGCCGTGGTCACAAGCTGAGTCAGCTTGTGACCACGGCCGGTGTAACCTGGTCGAAACGTCAAGCATAAAAAAGGTAAACATTATGCATGATCGCGTTAATACCCGTTACATATTATATATATATCATGCAACGCGAAAGTTTAAAAGTTATTAAGTATTTTGAGGACAAAATCACAATTGCAATGTAATTATAAAATATGGAATTTCAATTACTTAAATTTTATAATTATTTTCTTTTTTATTTAAATATTTATTAATCTTATTTATTGTAATAATAGTGACACCTCTTATGTGTGTAATATTAAGCAATAGGTACGACATTCTTCTCTGGATCTATTTAATCTAAATAATAATAATAATAATATAATATAATAATATAATATTTTACATACACACAACACCATCCAGCCCAAACTAAGCAGAGCTTGTACTATGGGTACTAGACAATAGATAAACATAAATTGTTATTTTTTTGTAAATACTTATATATTATAGAAACACCCAGACCAAGACAAACATCCATGTTCATGCACACAAATGTTTGACTTGTGCGGGAATCGAACCCGCGACCTCAGGCGTGGCAGTCAGTTACATTAACCACTACGCCATCGACGCTGACAAATGCACTTATCATTGACATGTTTTATAATTATATAATTAGTACTATTTATTGTTATCAAATAAATGACATTTTCAAGGATGACTGGAGGACATAAGCATGAAGCATACTTGACATTTCCATGTATTGTTAATTTAATGGACCAGCAATTTTCTTTTTTAATATAATATTAGACATGTAATAATACAAGAAACATTTATTGTATAAGTATTTTGCACGCCACATGTGTCAGAATATGCTGTACATCATTTCTATAAAACGACCAACCTGTATGCTCGACCATATTCTTGCAAATAAAATTATGATTTATGATTTGGAGTCTAGAACTGTGCCTGGTAGGGTTGCTCCCTATTACGTGAGACCTAAAAGCGTAGTTAGCAAAATGTACGTGCTATACACCTCTGCTTTACTCTTCAGATATAAAGGACTGACGAGTAAATCTCTCTCCTACTTTGTCCTATCGTCATTGTTCCAGATTCTTTATTTTCGCACTTTTAGAGTTCTAACATATATATACACAAATATATCCCATACGCACTTACTGTTCAGTAATCAGTATCTCGAGGTAACACATGATGAACTTATTCTAACACAGAATACACTAATTAAACATCATTTATGTGCCGCTACTTGTTATCTAATCTATACTAATATTATAAAGCTGACGAGTTTGTTTGTTTGTTTGGTTGAACGCGCTAATCTTAGGAACTACTGGTTCGAATTGAAAAAATATTTTCGAGTTGGATAGCTTATTTATCGAGGAAGGCTATAGGCTATATAACATAACGCTACGACCCACGGAAGCGGCGCAGTAACTATAAATGCGGGTGAAACCGTGGGCACATCTAATATAACTATAAATGCAGCTTCGCATACTGCATACACGGTTTGAATCTTTACGGAAACCTCTTAGACTGTTGGTTTCATTATCATATTTACTGGGAGCAACCATTAATTGCAATTAAGTTTTGGACCATTGCCAAAAAAATCCATAACCAATGAGTGGAACGCCTTTTTTATACGCACCCGTGTTGTCAGTCGACAGTCAACTGCCTACTCTACTGGAAATGCTTAAAAGTGTGTCAAAGTAAGTGCCTAATCATCATGTAATTCCTATTCGCATAAAATGTAAGAATATTGCCATCTATCGATATTTCTATGCACCGAGCAGTCATTAAGAATTTCTTGCCAGACACCTGATAACAGCTCCCGATCCAGAAATCAAAACTACTGTCAGCCGCGAACATAAGCTCAAATGTATACAGGACCAATCCTATCATGGACTACGATATAGCTCTTCTTACACCGAAAAGAGGCCCGTTCCAAGCAGTAAGAGAGCTAATATACAGGGCTGATATTATTATTGAAACATGACTTTGAATTGAAGACTGATATTATTAGAATGGAAGTGTCCACCGTTGCTTATTATTTGGTGACAGTACGATCTACTCCCCTGGCGTAATGCATCTCAACACTTTTACGTCCTGCCCGTTGAGTAAGAGTTCTTCCCCAGCCACCAAGCGGGTCCTAAGCTTGCTCGATATCTTGACAATATTAAAAATAAAGACACGACCATACCTTTAAGCTACACTCTTATATTCCGTATCACGACACTTAGTTATAATAATTGTGTACAAGCAACAATATCGATCACTACAAAACATTAACAATGACAGCCCGTTTCCTAAGAACATTAAGTTTCCTTTCACCCTCCATTGTGCGAGCAACTTCCGAGAAATGCTACAACGCGCGGTTTTTACAAAGACTAGAGTAGAAAGCTTAAGACTATAGCAAGTATAGTTAACAATTTATTAAAGATTGGAGGAATTAAACGTAAAAGAACGTCTGGCCGACAGATATTAGCCAGTATTTTGGATAGACAGGATGTAGGAATCGCCTGTTCCAGTAAGGAAATTACCAAGTAAGAAGAAATAATAAAATTGGCTGTGTAAACCCCTAATGTTGCTGGAATCTCAACGGTGGTGAGGTGGACTTTTGATGAGGTGGAATTCTAGCTCGTTTTACAAAATACCAAAACATCGCTAGATATTCTTAGATTATATTATTTATACTGCCAAACTACTAGCAAACACACTGATGATAATCGGTTTTCGTACCAAATATACCAATCAATATAGCCACCACGAGACTGGTCGGCCATTTACAAATGTTAAGCAGTATTCGCAGCGCAAGCGCCAAAAAAATCTAGTCACCTGCAGTACAGCACCTTTTTTAGGAGCCTGAATCCTCTACCAACCATAGTAACATAATCTAGGATTGTTTGTGCGATTTTCTTTAAGATAAACTTCTATAGCTGAGCTAGTAAGCACTTTGAACGAAATTCCCAAGTCTAGGCTGACTTCCTGATGCACCCTATCTAGAATCTGTAAAAATATAACTATACATACAGACGACCTCATATATTGTCTTTTCTTAATCAATTAGCTACTACTAGTCCAAGCATTATCAGCAACTCACTCGTAAATCACCACAAATGGGATTTGTATTGTTATTATAATATATAAATTAACTGCCAGACACGTCTTCTAGGGTGATAAGTTCTATATTTGGATGATAGTAAACAATATAATTGAATACAATTATTCTGTGAATGAGAATTTTACTTAATACAATCGATTTTACGTATAGGAAAGTTTTGTAAAGAACCAATAATGAATACATCGTTTTTTAAATATTGTTTCTATAGTGTCGTGTTTGAATTGACAACTAATGTCCAGAACCTAGAAAGTCACAATATCATCTTTTTAATGCTTAAATGGTGAACTTGGGTGATACATTATTGATGTACAACCAGTTCATCCAAATAAGCTTGTAGTGTTATAACTTATTAGTAAATATACTTTTATAGAATCAAGGATCCTCCTAAAGAAAGATTTATTTTAAATTATGATGAGTCTTTTCCCTATTAATATATATCCCTATTAATATAATTAATATATCCAAATTTAGGATGTAAATCTCGGAATAGGTACAAAGAGCCTGTATAATTTTGAGTCCAGCATGGAAAGTATGGCGTAACCACAAGATTTGCGGTTTTAATACTTGACTTCTCAGAGACTGCTACTTATTTGGTGTGCTCATTTTCTCTTACCTATTTAAATATTTATATTTGTTTTATTAAAATAGACTTTGAATGAAAATGAATAACAAATAAACATAACCAATTTGCCTTTCCATCAGCAACATCTGGTAAATAGCGGAATCTCACTAGATCAATATTCAATTGTCTTGTCAAATACTAAGATGGCGTGCCAATTGCCGGTGCTAAATCTGAATCTGAAGGCATCGATTATGCCTTGCCTTACCAAACTATTCGAGGAAGCGCCCACGGTTGACTACATCAGATAAATTCACCTCGTCCGCGTCGTCAAATTTCAACCAGACATTGAGTCATTTTTACTTACAAACTCTTTGAAAGTCAAGGCTGTATTTTAAATGAGCATTGGCTCATTCTGATAGTCTCTCCATTAATGCTTCGATAGATCTAATTATGATAATGAAATAAACCTATACACAGCTTAAGAACTGAAGCCGCTTATCATATAATGCGTATCGAAAAGTTGAATGCATTAAATAGCAAATTGCATCAGTAACATCAGCTGGCAGCGGATGGCTGCTAAGAGGCTTGTTTAAAATTGCATGATTGGTAGATAGGTAATCATGCAATTCTATACACGTCTTTTCATATAAACTATTAGTTCTTTATCATAATATTGTAAATATACTATATTGAAATTAAACTACTAAATAATTTAGAAACTGTTACACTACTACTAGGTACTATTAAACTTTACTAATTTTTAAGCTAAATAAATTACTTATTAAAACTATTTATATTCAAGTTTACACTTTCCCTGACGTTCAGGTTGCTTTTCAGCAGCCATGGTCACGGGTAGACTAAGATGGTAGTTGTCTCAATGTTCCAGAGTAGTTATTATATTATATGTATACTTAAGTATAGGTACATATAATATAATAGCTACATATGTATACTTAAGTCTTACATTTGTTTACGGTTGATTTCACCTTGTGGCAGATGATAATGACGCAGATATTATACCGAAATTTCATCATAGATTCATAGACGCATGTGCGCCCCCGAAGGAGTGGGCAAATGTATATTCCAACCACATTTTGCTAGCTGTATTCTTAACCTCAATGCAATAGAGAGTGAGTCCTGTATATATTGGGTCAATTGGCAAACTCTGCTGTTTCTGGTTTAGTAAAATTTTAAATAGGTACATCGACCTCACCATTTTGAAGCGCATAAGACAAGGAAGGAAATAACTAATTATAACGGTAATGTGCCTTGTGCACCGAGAGCACCGGATCGACGTGATTTTTTGTATAAGTACTATTTATGGAGCTCGAGTGACAACTCGGCTTTTTATCCCGGAAACCGTAGTTCTTGAGGGATATTCCGAGAACCACAAGAGCAAAGCCATTAGTAAAAAGTTAGTCTTTACTTCTTCTTCTTTTCGTGTGTTTAGTGGCCAACCTGTTGTCAAAAGTTATTCAAGCCGCCCTTAGACCTCTGACATGGCTTAACGACTGCTGTCAATTTGACAGTAACCGGGACCGACTTTTTACTTGCCCTCCGAAGCACGGAGACGCTCAGACGAAATACTACTAAGCGGTCACCCATATATAGACTGACAGCATCCAACGTTGCTTAACCTCGCTAATCGTTTACTGATCAGTGAGTGCAACTAGTAATGAGCGTTACTAAAATTTGTTCATTAGAGATGTGCGAAGATGCAATACACCCATGACGGAACTGTCCACCATCAGAGGAGTTTGGTTATGTCAATCGGGCTATTGCAAAAGTTACTATGGACTATCAGATGATACGTGCTAAGTTCCTCTCTTCTCAATTATAATATTTTAATCAACTAGTTTGCTAACGACAAGACACCTGCCTACTTAGAAGTTAAACCAGAATTAAGTAAAGTCATATAAAGTGCATCATAGAGATAAAACTGATCTTCACAATGTAATTATTCGGTTGCAGGTTATTTTTAATTCATGCTAATTGGCTTTCTCTAGCAATTTAGCAAGTAAACAATTAAAATTTGCATGTATGATTACAAGCAAACATTCTAACGGTAGAATTCACTGGTGACCTAGTTAAAACCTAGTGACTAGCGAAATTATATCAAGAGTTGGATTTTTGCAAATAAAGCTATTGGACTCTACATGTGATCATTATATTAATTATGTGATTATTATGAATGTGCATATGCTGTAAATAATTACAGGGCGCTGCTTTCTTCTTACACTTCAGGCTGACACAGCATTTATATACAGATAATATTATTGTCGTGTAAAACAGAAAAGTATATCCCACAAATTGTTTCAGATCAAACATTTTTTTTATGCCACACAAAAGAAGGTAAATATATTGCATTCTACACAAACCTTGCCTAAAGCCCGCACAAATACTGTGTAATCCAATTATATTTGTGCCAGAATTGAAAGCACTTCATGTCCATTATTTCAATATGCCTCCGCAATATAGCAATCGTTACATTAGACGTACAAACATACCATCACGCTTTCATATCCTTTACTAAAGGCTTGTGCAGAGGTATTCGCCATTTACGTTTAACTTCCTGCTTCCGAAAGGCTAAAATACGACTCATTAAATCAAACTCTTGTTAAGCGATTTAATTAGCTGTTGCTAAATCAGCCAGCCAATCTCAGCAGTGGACATGTATTATTAAAATGTGTGTTAACATTTTCTTGTGTTTATCAGAGACTCTCGTCCGCCAGCCAGAGTTGGAGTAACAGCGTCGCTCTCTGTCATGCCGGGGCGTCACCCAGGAGTCGTCACACGCAGGCATTTCTTGCCTGCATTGGGCACTGCTGAGTGGATTGCTGATGTAGTTTCAGTTCCAGCGACCCACCCACCATACATGGCACCGAGTTGGCACACCGTGGTAGGTTAGGTATCCGAATAAATCGTAAGCATATTGCCGTTTACCAGATATAAAACCAGACTTGATGAGACTTGATGATGAAGAATTTCCAAACAGGCAAATCCAATAACGTTTACCCGGTCTGGTTATCAAACTAGGATTTCATCAACTAAATTCACGCTTAAGTCATTGCAAAGATATAAGTATAAATACATTTTATAAAGAGTATAATTATAATTATTACTACATATTATACAACAAAGTCCCCCGCCGCATCTGTCTGTTTGTTCGCGATAAACCCAAAACTACTGAACGGATTTTCATGCTGTTTTCACCAATAAACAGAAAGATTCATAACGATGGTTTAGGTGTATAGATATTTTTTTTATATCTGTTCGAAGTCGGGTCTGGTCGCTAGTGGTTTATAATCAGAAGTGTTTTTTTTAAGTAAGAAGAGAAACCTGTCCCCCTTAATCACATACTGACGGCCATTAACGCTCACTACCCATCCAAGGTCTAACCGAGGCAAATTACTTAACCGCAACGAGCTATATCGATCGTGTGCAGACTTGTAGAGGCTTAGCTGCAAACACTCATTGGACTTAATAACCATTAATGCTAACAACTATTAACCAAAGATTACGTTGGATACTAGGAATATGATGAGGAAAATAAAAAGGAAATTAGTTACCTTCTTTCAAGAGGAGTTAGTAAAAGAACCGCCTTCTAAAACTGAATAACTCTTAAAGTCCTCGCTCTAGAGAAGATCGAAGCTAAACAATCGTGCGCTGCGTTCCTGTAGTCATTACTAAATAGTGATGCACAAACCTAATTAGGTTTGCGAATAACTAATTATCGCTAAGTAGTAATAACTAGAATAATTGTATTCGATTCAATTGTAATCCAACGATATTTGAATACAGATGTGTATAACGCGATGCCTAATTTCAGACCTGTAAGTTAAGCAGGTTTGTTCCGCATTTGCCCCTATAATACGTCCCACATTCCAAAATGTTCCTCATTCGCGGCTTTTTTTTTAATTATTCCTATTTCGCCCTACATTTTTGTACATATGGTTAACAAAACAAAACATGGTTTAAAATTATTTTAAATCTTTCGTTGGCAGGCTCGTGATGTCAAGCAATCATAAGCCTAAAGTTTTACTGAGAGATCAACGAGGTATTTTAAAATATTTATCGGCAGACGGTACAACAAAAAAGCCATACAAAAAAAATAGGGACAGAAAAGGCATTTATATTTAATAGAAATTTAAATTTATTTAATAGCAGCGATAGCTCAGTGGGGAGACCAACAGACTGCAATGCAGAGGGTCTCGAGTTCGAACCCACGTCGCGCATCTCTGACTTTCGGAAGATATATGACTTTTCGAAATTATGTGGTATTGATTGACAATTATCGCCTGCTCCGTGCCTCGGCGAGCACGTTAAGGCGTCGGTCCCGGCTGCCATGAACATCTATGGCAGTCGTTATTGGGAAAGTCAGTACTCTCTAATATCCTGACACTGGTCTAGCCTTAGGGTATCGTTAGCCTTCGGGTTGCGGAGGTCAGGTGGCAGCCGCTCCGTGTAAAAACTGATATTCAGTCAAATCCGGTTAGACCAGAAAAGCCGACCCCAAGTGACTTGGGAATAATAAAGACTAAGAGAGAGAGAAGAAGAAATTTAAATTTAGGGGCATAAAAGAAACATTTTTTGGGACGAATGCGTATTTCTACGTTTGGGACGAAACATGAGGGACAAATGCGGAACAAATCGTTAAGCATCGTATTGGTATAAAAATAACTAGGTAGGTACCTAACTGAAAAACAGTATCTGCAGTGAAATTCTATAAAAGGAAAGCTATAGATACCTAGTGACTTAAAATGCAACATAAAAAATATATTAATATATATAATATTTTCACCATACTTTACGCAAATAAACGAAACATTTCTATACATCCAACAACAACCAATCTTTTTAAAGGTCATTGAATATATTTTATTAAATAGGTACATATTATATGTAGGTATTCTTGACGGGAATGTAAAAACTTTCAATCTGATCGAGACCTTGACCCCTTCAGCTGATTCAAGTAAGCGAATACAGCTGCCTTTTTCACAATACCAGCAGACAATCCAGTTTCAATCACAACAAACAGTTAATTTTCAAAATTCGAAATACTCTCCGTTGTGATTGGAAGAACAGAGTCACGTGACTTTCAGCCTACTTACAGAGCCGGCAGGTAGACGTATTACAACCTGTCTCTGACTCATAATACACTGTTTACATATTACTTACGATAATTTACAACCCAATCCGGCCTATACGTGACTCCTGTGTAAACATTCCAAACTCGTGTTGACATTAAATTATATGTACAAACTACTGATGTAGGTAGGTACCTATGTGTATAGCTCAACGCTGATAACCATCACGCTATTAATATCTAAGGCCATCAGCAGTTCCAATACATCGTTACTTAATTATTATTATCGCATTATTAATGACCGATCAAACTCGTTGCGTTCGTGACGTCACAGAACAGCTGTTACTTAACATAACAAAATTTAAAAGTACGAACAAGATTTCAAGTTTAATACGATAACTTGGTATCTTAATTTAGCAGTGTATAAATGATAATTTTGCAATTAACTCACAACAACATCGAGAGTGGAGGTAGAAGACATGTCGATTGTGAAAATTCCCTCGCCACTCGCCGCTGGTACCACTTTAGTGCTACGTTTTGGCACTTTGAAGCACCCCACTAATTTAAAAGTACGCACCATTGTCACTTTTTACACAAAAACACACTTTTTAATTCACAAAACTTTTTGTTTACACTTTGAATCGGGCAAGATGGCGGTTAACGCGTGTGAGCTCAACGCGCAGGCGCGAACGAATGACAGACCGACAGGTTAGGGTCATTGTGGCGCGAAACGCTCGTGGCTAAACTCAGGTAGATATTTCTATTATCAGAAAAGAGATAAAAACTTTTTGCATTGTTTAATAATAAATCTTGAATGGAAGATGCCCTTTTTTTAGTTCTCACGGTACAGTGCGGTCTAAGCTTTGTAGGTGTTCTATATTTATAAAAATGTGTGAATAATTTATTTTATAATTTAAATGGTTGAGATCTAATCAATGCACAATGGTTTCTCAGTAAAATAGGTACCTAGCTATGTAATAGATACGGATTAAATAGGTACTTATTATTAATATTTATAAGATTCCACATAGAATTTGAGGTTAGTAAATGTTGATTATGTACTGAGACTGTACGTACCAGGACTGGACGTAGACCTTTTCTATAAAATGGAGTAAACATTTTGATATAAAATAAAATTTTAGAACCAGAATTTCAAATTTCACAACTGTTATTTATAATTTGACAGATAGGTACCTACTGATATTATATAACAACCATAAAAAAGTTAATACCAAGGACAAGAGAAAGCAGGTTCAAACACAACGGTAATGTTCATTCATCCTTTAAACAATGGCTCCTTAAAAAGATTTCACGCTGTAAAAAATCTCGTCTTGTTAAGCCGCAGTGTATACGTGAACAAATGTAAAAAATATATTGATGATCGTGAGGTCTCGGACTCAATTCCCGGCTGCGAAAATATTATGTTGCAGCTTTAAAATATTTGCCGCTGTAAGAAACGTTGTCTCGTTAAGCCGCGGTGAATACGTGAGCGAATGGTGTATGCGCAATTGATGATCGTGAGGTCTCAGATTTAATTCCCGCCTGTGACGATATTATTGTTTTAATATTATTTAATCTGTAGTAGCAGCTTAATAAAACATATACGCTTAAAGAACTGTTGTCTTGTTTCTTAGACTGTAGTGTATACATGACCGTATGGCGTATATGTACGCGCAATTGCCAGCCATGAGCTTTTGAATTTAGTTCCTGGATGTGACAAAATTATTGTTTTTATTTTGCAGTAAATCTTTAATAGTATTAAAAAACACTGCATTTCTCTTCGTTCTCCTCGATTAGGTGAAACCTAAAAATAACTAGCGAAATATGAGAGTAATGCACTTTTAACTATCCTTTTAAATATACAAACGGAGAGCTATGTTATATAGCAACAAAATAGTGTCGTGTAAAACGATACCACTTGCATTTAAAACTCGATATAACGAAGTGAAAGTATCGAGAATCGATTGCGCAAATCTCTCGGTGATACTATTAACCGATTCAGTACATTCGTTGAACTGCATTATTTATATTAGCCAAGAGAGGGCGCTTGCTATTAAGTAACAGTGAAGAAGAATGCCTTGTTGGTGCTGTGGCATAATTTTGTGCTTGTTATTGTGTGCAATCCTGGGTTCGACTCCAAAGTAAGGCAATATATTCGATTGTACTGTTTGATTTTCTTCCAGCAGCACAGCGCGGCGTATTTACTTGTATTTTTGTATTCGGTTACTATCAATCTGAGTTACATATTACTAGTATTCTTGTTAACACGACCAGCTAAGCTTAACACGACCAGCTAAGCTGGAATATTTCTGTTAGGAGTGGGTTCACGTGGGTAGTGCAATAGATGGGATTAGAAGCCACGACATCTCGATCGCAATTGCACCTTATTTTATCACCAATTTTAATTTTGTTTATGTTTTATTTTCCTTAGAGCCAACGCAGGTGACGCACTAATACCCTTAGGGCCTGTCCCACCACCTCCAAATAGCATTTGTCTGTAAGATAAAAGTCTCGCCGTCTCTTTTCTTTAACCTAACAAGAATAAGACAGCATGCGATTTATCTTTCGGGTAAGTTTTACTTGATCGTTGTGAAACTGGTCATAATTATTGCAAGTGATCATAGGATACGAAACAGCTTAGCATCATAATTATGGTTGTACGCCACCCTTTGCCGTACATAAATATAGATTAACTAGTTGACCCGCGCAACTTTGTCTGCTTCACATAAGAGAATTTTCTCCGTTTTTGCAACATTTTTCATTGCTGCTCCGCTCCTATTGGTCGTAGCGTGATATTATATAGCATATAACCTTCCTCGATAAATGGGCTATCCAACACTAAAAAGATTTTTCAATTCGGACCAGTAGTTTCTGAGATTAGCGCGTTCAAGCAAACAAACAAACAAACTTTTCAGCTTTATAATATTAGTATAGATATCCTATAACAGTGCTATGTATACAAACTATCTCACTGCTGGGCATAGGCTTCTTTTCATTGTGAGAAGGATAAGGTCATAGACCACCACGCTGACCCAGTGCAGGATGGTAGATTTCAGAAATCAACGAGAACATTTTGGAAAACTCTCAGACATGTAGGTTTCCTCACGATATTTTATTCTTCACCGTTAAAATGAGCAATCCCTACTCAATATTTTAAATGCGAAAGTAACTCTGTCTGCCTGTCTGTTAAATCACTGATTCGATCTTGATGAAATTTGGTACAAAGATAGACTAGACCTTGGGAAAGGCCAAAAGTTACCATGCTGCAAAAAAAGGGCTAAAGGTTGGGCTGAAGGGGATGAAATAAGGAATGAAAGTTTGTATGGGTGTTCGCCATTATCAAAGGCTAGCTGACCCGCGCAACTTCGTCTGCTTCACCTAAGAGAATATTCCCCGTTTTTGCAACATTTTTCATTAATGCTCTGCTCCTATTGGTCGTAGCGTGATGTTATATAGCGTATAGCTGACCTCAATAAATGGGCTATCCAACACTAACATAATTTTTCAATTCGAACCAGCCACTTGATAATAAGTAAATAAAACATAACTTCAGCGTTTTTAAAATTTTGTCCTACATGTAATGGAATTAAACAAGACTTGAAATTTCGTATGGAAGTCCAAACAAATCTGTCTATGTTTACTATACGTAGATATATTTATCGGAAACATGTGTATGTTGGCCTCGATGGCGTAGTGGTTAGTGTAACCGACTGCCACGCCTGAGGTCGCGGGTTCGATTCCCGCACAAGTCAAGCATTTGTGTGCATGAACATGGATGTTTGTCTTGGTCTGGGTGTTTCTATGTATAATATGTATGTATTTACAAAAAAAAAAAGTATATATGTATGTTTATCCATTGTCTAGTACCCATAGTACAAGCTCTGCTTAGTTTGGGCTAGATGGTGTTGTGTGTATGTGGTAGAATATTATTATTATTATTATTGGTAAAAATGCCGTCAGCAGTTTTATGGGTATTTTTTGCTTAAAAACTATCGTGAAAAATTAAAAATGCTGCCCAAAGTAACAAAACAAAAAATGCGCCAACAAAAGGTTGTAACTCATTATTTAATACGCACAAAACTTCGAAAACTCGGAATTGTGTGCCTCGTCATGAAACTCGAGACATCTGCGTAGCAGTCCAATGGTCTACCACAATTCGATTGACGTGAGAACCATCAAAATTGGCCCACGCGTTTGGTCTTTAGAGCGCCACAAATAAACAAACACACATACATAATCTGATGAAAACATTACAGCCTTTAAGTCGCGCAGTCGGATAAAAATGGCACGTAAATCAGAAATGTGGTAAGAGTAAGACAGCAATAATAATGTTCTCATTGCTAATACTGCAAATAAGATACAATTTACAAAAGAGTCAGGGAAAGTGTAAACTTAAATATAAATCGTTTTTATAGTTTTAATAATAATTTAATAGCTTAAAAATTAATAAAGTTTAATAGTAGTAGTAGTGTAACAGTTTTCAAAATTATGTAATAAAGTGTCAAATAAATAACGCGATAAAATCCGTACCTATATAGCAGATTAATTTTAAAAAAAAGACTTGTTATAACCAAGATAAACATCAAAGTGCCAATTCTCGCAATTATAATTATTCGAAATAGAATTCCTATCTAGTCTGACTGTCATAAATATTGCAAATGGCATCCTAAATTAAAATAAATGCTGTAAACTTACAGCATTTATTTTAGTTTATCGAATTTTACTTCGCATTTGGCTATCATGACATTCTGATCTACTTTATTAGACTTCAATCAATTTTAGGAATTGACCTTCTCACAAAAGTTTTCTGAATTGGAGTCGTCATCATGGGTAGATACTTTATGCTCCAGTGAGCGCCCGTGAACCCTATGACGTCACGAACACACGTCACACATGGCGTCATCAATTTCCGAAAAGTCTGTTCACGTTTTAAGATTAAGGTTATACATGTTATAAAGCTGAAGAGTTTGTTTGTTTGGTTGAACGCGCTAATCTCAGAAACTACTGGTTCAAATTGTAAAATTATTTTAGTGTTTGATAGCTTATTTAACGAGAAAGGCTATAGGCTATATAACATCACGCTATGACCCACGGGGGCGGCGCAGTAATCATAAACGCGGGTGAAACCGCGGGCACATCTAGTTAAGTTATATAGATAATCTATACTAATATTATAAAGCTGAAGAGTGTTGTTGAGTGTTGTTGTTAGTGTGCTGAAGTTGTTTATACGTTTTTTTTTTGTTTGGTTGAACACGCTAATCTCAGGAATTACTGGTTCGAATTGAAAAATTCTTTTAGTGTTGGATAGCTCATTTATCGAGGAAAGCTCCATAACATGACGCTACAACCAATAGTAGCGGAGCATCAATGAAAAATGTTGCAAAGACGAAAAGAATTCTCAGTGACGTAAACGAAGTTGCGCGGGTCAGCTAGTTTATTATGCACTTACGTACAGTAACACAGTGCTGAGGAAGTGATTTCCATCGAGAAGGCGGCGGAGCGGGAGAGGGAACGCTAGAGCCCTCTCCCCAACCGCAGAGCCGGACGCCGGAGGGCGCGAGACGATCTCCAGCCACCCTGAGGTTTGACCTGGGGGTGGTGGGCTTCGTGGGCCTGCCCGCCACCCGATCAGCATCAGATCCGAGAGGCAGCGTGCGTGTTCCCACGCGCGCCTCTGTATCGTACGTCCATCCCCCCCTCAGGGGGACAGCAGGGATAAAATTAGTGGTGCCCAAACGTTTCATACGGCGCGGCGGGCCGAAACCTCGCGATTGCATGTGAAAGCGATTCGCGCGGCCCCGCCGATTGCGGTTATGTCGAGGAACACCGTGGTAGATTTAGTCGGTATTACCGGGATGTCGCTCACCATCTTTCCCCGGTGAGTCCGACATAAATCCTCCGCCCACCCCCGCGGAGGGGTATGAGACAATGTATTACCTCATGTTAAAAAAAAAACTGTAGCAGTGCTGTCTACTCTGCTGCGGTATATAGTAGAGTATGTAGGTCTGTAGTTTTAATCTTACTCTATCTTTTTTTTTTAAAGACTTCTCTCGCACTAGGGATAATGCCTGTATCGTGCGGAAACCGGAAACCTTACAAACATTCAAACAACGGACACAGAGAAAATCCAGACTTGGATCAATCATTTGTTGATCACACAAATGTTTGTCCCGTGTGGGATTCGAACCCGCAACACTCAGCGCAGTGGCACTCAGCCATCTGTATATGTAACTTTGTGTTGTGTTTTGACGAGGTTCTACAAAGTACAGCGTGTAAACTGTATTTTGTAGAACGGTAGAACCTCGTCAAAACATCAACAAATCACTAAGTGTAATCAAATTGGCGCCATCCTGGACCGGAAGGCGGTAAAACCAGTTTACAACTTCGAGAATGTTAGCACAATATATCGAATTAAAATTAACCACACGTCCTTCTCGGAACGCGGCTTATAAGCGAATGACTCATTACGACGCTCATTTTCCTTTTAAAACATTCGATTTTTAAATGTGTAGTTTCTTACGGTAAAGATGGCGCGGCAGTTTTTTGCGTATCCGGTAGGTGGCGCTTAAAGGTGACGTAAATTGACAGCTGTGCCACAGTCACGTCGCTTGCTATCATTGTTAATCTTCTTCTTCTTTTCGTGTGGTTAGTGGCCAACCTGTTGTCAAGAGTTGTTCAAGCCGCCCGTAGGCCTCTGACATGGCTTAACGACTGCTGTCAATTTGGCAACAACCGGCACCGACTTTTTACGTACCCTCTGAAGCACGGAAACGCTCAGATGAAATACCACTAAGCGGTCACCCATCTATAGACTGACCGCACCCAACGCTGCTTAACCTCGCTAATCGTTTACCGATCAGTGAGTGCAACTGGCTATGAGTGCTTATTGTTAGTTATTTCATTTTACGCAAATTATAATAATGATATATTTTGCACGCGGCATCGCTCGCGTTAATTTTTAATCCCCGGGAGCAGTAGATGGTACTTTTTTCTGGATGAAAGGTATCCTACATCGTATTCCGTACCCATACCCGAGACGTGTATGCGAAATTTCACGATAGTCGGTCAAGCGTAGCAAGTGGCGACCCTGCCAGGATCCATATGAGGTTGCCGTTAAGGAGTTAAAGGAAACACGTGCATCTCTTACAAAACCCCGTTTATTATTCATTGTCACATAATGATATAAGAATATATAGGTATTAACACAAATACACACAAATAATGCTTACACATACATCAGCAAAGTCAGGGTTGTACCGTACCATAACGCAGAATAGGGCAATGGTACCTTTTATCTAGAAAAAAGGACTGTCACTAACGTAATCTGCATTTACGCGTGACGAAGCCAGCGAAGAACTGGGCAAATAGCCAACAAATAAAATTTTCATGTTGATAGTCAGATATAATATCAATATAAAGATAATACAAATGAAAATGAATCTTTACATTATTGCAATATTTAGAGTTAAGGAATAGATTATATTAAACATTGCCGTGCGTGCGTGGTGCGTGCGTGCGTGCGTGCGTGCGTGCGTGCGTGTGGACGTGCGTGCGTGCGATCTTGCGTGCGTGCGTGCGTGCGTGTATGCGTCCGAGCGTGCGTGCGTACGTGGGTGCGCGCGCGCGTGTGTGTGTGTGTGTGTGTGTGTATGTGCATGCGTGCGTGCGTGCGTGCGTGCGTGTAAGAGAGGTTGGAATGTATGAGATTGGAGAATGAGTGGTTGTGATGCGAGTTTATATATAGTCAATTTCAATACAACAAAACCAAAAGGTACAGAAACGGTTTATTGACATGACCATAGACATTTCAGTGATGTCCAATTGTAGCGGCAATTGTAAATCAATTAATTACCTAATCGAATCATTCGATTTGATGCAGCGAAGGACTTAGAAATGACATAAACACTGCTACAATTATATCTTACCGCGCTATATTTGTGCCCATCATTCGATGTCCGCAATAAAGTGGCAGTTTTCTTGACGGTCAGGTAGTAATTGACAGATTAATTTAAATTTTAAATTCCTCTAAATACCGTGTATTTTATTGCAAATATAATATAATACTTAATACTATTAAGTATGTGATAGAATACTAATTAATTTTAACTTTCTTTTTGTTGAACAAATTTCGATTAACTAATCAATAATATATGATGATATAAAATATCATCCTAGCCTCTTTTTTTCATTGCGCAGACGCTGATGCATGCTTATTTTATTTTGCAATTGATATTTAGAATTATTACTACCCACATGACATCGATGACAATCAGTGTCATGTTCTGTTGACAAGAGCCGGGGGTCGTTCGGAAATGTAACACAACATTATATGCTGCGTTGTAATATAACGTTTTTATTGATACAATGTCTTTATTATGTATTATATATCTTATATTATCTGTTTTTTATTATTTTTAAGGTACTTTTAATTCTATATGTATGTATACATATAAGTATTATATTATATAGATACCAATATTATTATTTAGTATGAAATTACTTTCTGCCATCCACCTTCTGCCTAATTTATTTAAGTTACTCTTTTTTTTGTTTTTTGATATTTTGTTTTTAATAGAGTTGTATGTATGTATGTTACTGCCTGCATGCACCGAAATCATTCAGGGTCTGCGAGAATACCAGCGTTGTGGATATACTGCAACATTGCTGACGCAGGACCTTATTTGTTCTATATGTACTTTTGGTTGTGTTTTCTGTTACTTTATATAATGAGCGTGGAACAAATAAAATTATTTTCTTTCTTTCTTTCAATTACTAAAAATTTTACGACCTTTTTTTTGTCGTACAGCCTTATGCAATCTTAAATTATAGAAATTTTTTCTACTGACAAATAACCTCACTTTTCGATTAAGATTTTTTAAATCAAGTAAATATATATTAATCAATCGCCAATATTTCTTTAAAATACACTAAGATCATATCACTAAGAAGAATAAGAATAATCTCACTAAGATGATGACATCACTCATGTGAAAACGTTGAAAATATGGATAAATGTATAATTTATTCCATTTATTAAGTAATTATGTGATAAATTTATCAAATTTAACATCAATTTGGTTTGTATACATTTCCATCCTAATGGATTGAAGTCGACCAAAATACCAAGGTACGGGACGAAAATATAAATGAAAAATGGTAAGGTAAATGTAAAGAATCAGAATGGCCTATTTCAGAGGGATAATAAGAATCTCAGTTAGTCTGGTAGTCTAGAGTTTTCAGGTATTCAGTAACTGTGTTTTTACAGTCTGATTTTAGCAGTGGGTATATATACAGATAATGACAGAGCTTGTCCGGCGCATAATCAAATCGGCGCGCGGCCGCCATAGTAAAATTGTATGGAGGATTTGAAATGCTTTTTTGATAAATATGTATCTTTATTGTCAATCAATAACTTAAATATTTGGGACGGACAAATTGTAATATAACTATTTATGTTTCGTTTAAGCTGTAAAATAGGATAGATTTCTACTGTTATAATCTAAAAATCACGTAACACGAGCTTACGTTTTTGCATTTTTGTGCAAATTTACGTAATTTTGTAGGCGAAAATATTAATTATTTTAAGTTTTTTACACGGAGTAATTGTAAACACATTCATTGTTATGGTAAATGTATATTTTTTATTTATATTAAACAAAAACTGTTGATTTTATTCACTTATCTGTGACCGCCTGTTTTGGCACATTTTGCTCGGCGCAGTCTTAAGAGTGCTATGTTTGCTATACAGAAAATGGCCAAGAATCAGAAAACATTTTCGAATGTGCTGTGTTAAAAATATGCGTTTGGCATATTTTGCCCTTGCGGCGTTTGTCCTTTTTAAAGTTATGGTTGTATTAGAGTTCAGAGTGCTTTTTGAGAACAGTAAGTAAAATAAAAGTTTGCCTGATCGTAATCGTATTGTTCTAATGGTTGCACGGATGGCGTAGTGGTTTAAGTGGTCGCGTCGCCGCTGCAATTGTGCCGAGTATTGTGTGTTCGAATCCAACACGGGACAATCTGCGTAATCCACCAATGGTTGAACGAGTCTGAGTGTTCTTTGTGTCTGGGAGTTGCCATTAGAAACAAATCTTTCCCTTTTCTATCATTTAAGACTCAGGAACTTCAATAGTCAACAGGATAAAGCATTAGAACAATCGAATGGATTCCAGTCTCTTGAAGAAATTAATCTTCTTCTTAATGACAGCGAGGATCCATTCGGGACAGAGCCGCACGTAGCGCACATCGTGGTCCGTGTGGTGGCCTTCTACCCTGAAGCACACCTGGACGAAGAAAAGAATCATTATTATCACTAAGGCCAAGTAGAGCCAAGTTTTATCACTTAGGCAACGTGGATCCATCTTTTATTATTAAGGCAAAGTGGATGCAACTCTTACGAGAAAGGCAACGTGGATCCATCTTTTATTATTAAGGCAAAGTGAATGCAACTCTTACGACAAAGGCAACGTGGATCCATCTTTTATTATTAAGGCAAAGTGGATGCAACTCTTACGACAAAGGCAACGTGGATCCATCTTTTATTATTAAGGCAAAGTGGATGCAACTCTTACGACAAAGGCAACGTGGATCCGTCTTTTATTATTAAGGCAAAGTGAATGCAACTCTTACGACAAAGGCAAAGTGGATGCAACTTGTACCATACGGACAAATTGGATCTATCTTTTATTACTGAGGTAAAGTGGATACAACTTTTATCACTTAGGCAACGCGGGTCCAATTTTTATCACTACGCGAAAGTTGCAGCCTTCACAAATGTATAATCACCGATAGTTTATTTCAAAAGCAGGAGTCTGCTTTGGATCCTTTCACCCAAACAGTAGTAAAGCGGCTGTCAAAGCATTTCCACCCCATTGGAGATCACAGTCAAACCTTGAGTGGTATTTCTGCAGTGAGTCGGATTTCTAATTTCCTTAAAGAGGCATTATTCTGCTAGGTTATCAGGTAATACTAGTTCATTGGGTTGGGTCGGCAACCGTGTGTCATGTCGCTGGTATAACGACTAATATAAATTTAATACACTTGTTTAGGCCTTACAGGACGTTAAAAAAAATAGCGTGGACTGTATATAAACTTGGTATATTTCGACTGTACAATTATATCAATGAAATGCCCGTACTTTAGCGCGTCTAAGAGCCGAGTGAGCGTCGGGCGGAGGCGCGCGCGGAGCTCAGGAATGCCCACCGCACCTCACGGTGTCTTCCGTTGACGCCCGGTTGAGTTTGGCCAGATGTAAGGCGCCAACACTCTTTTACCAACCCTTTTGGCTACATACAGATCTGAATCTATGTATCTATGAAGACAGCTTTATTTGAAATATACTGGCTCTGGCTTTATTTCTAATTAACAATATTTATTCCGCCTTTTTTCATTTAAAGCCGCATCAATAGACGGTACATTACTATCTTTCGATTTATCAGCCATAATACGTGGGTAGTCGGGCGAGGAGACTAGGTTTCAATAAAACACTTTCCAATCACAATCAGCACTAGTTTAACCTTTTGAACGCCAACGTCGTCTATACTCGACATGCGCAAGCGTGCCCTGTGCGCCAACGTCATCTATACTCGACAAAACTGTTTTTGTCGGTTCACAGACAAATACAAAATAAACATATTAAATCATTAGTTTTCTGTGTTTTAGTGATATAACTTAAAAATTGAATCCCCAATTATTACTTAATTGTATACAGCAAACAAAATTATTATTAGTTATTGAAATATTTGATCATAAAAAACAATATATAATATATCGATTTTCGGGCTTGGCGTACAGGACATGGAGGTGCCGTTATGGCGTGGCGTTCAAAAGGTTAATAATTATTTGTTCACCAATAATTAATGTTCACTTTGTAGATTTATACAATTTATAACATTCCACCTGGGCGCATGCGCACTCTCAAACAGTTCAACACTTAATGGCCGCCATCCCAGGCTCGGTGTTATGTTGCCTGCTAAAGAACTTCCGCTAGTTCAAAAATTATCAATTGGCTGTCTCGGTGTGCTGTCAAATCAATTGTTTGTGTCGGTGCGCCGTCACATTTTATAATCTATTATTTGATTATTCGCATACATAAATACAAATATTAAGATTGGTTGTTCTAATCACAAGACTAAGATTAAAAAAGAAGAGCAGCGCCGCGGCGCGTAAGCAAATAACACACCGCGAGGAAGGAGGCGTTGTGCGGACACCGGGCAGCATACAATTTTATATTTGGTAATATTATGTTTTACCAAAGAAAAAGTATTGAGTTTTGTAAGTTGTTAACTATGGCGTCAAGAAGACTCCGGTAAAAGGTTGTTAGTATTTTTCATTAAAATCTGTATTATAGTTAGAGTATTTTTACTCAGTGATACATACCGATGGGACTTTCCGGTTCAACTGGATAAGTCTGTCTTCAATTCTGAAGAATACGGATACAGTGGCTTGTGGGATTGGATAGTCAACTGTTGGCTGGCTAAAGATAGCCTGAAATTATTAATATAGATGACATTTGCATGCTAATCTTGACAAAACATGTTAGTTCTCAGTTTAGTGTACCTGTATCGCAGCATAATGTGCATACATACATAGATTCACGCCTGTTTCCCAGAGGGGTATGCAGAGACTACGGATTGTCATTTGCTACGATCCTGACACACTTCTCTGGCTTCATTCATTTTCATCACATTCCTCAGACACGCCTGTCGGTTCAAGGTGCTCTTAACCTGGCCTTTGTCCAGAACGCCTCCGATCTGATCGAGAAACGTTCGTCTAGGTCTTCCTCTTGCGACTGTTCCATTCACACTAGCCTTATATACTTTCTTAGTCAGTCTTTCCTCGTCCATTCTTTCTATATTCCCAAACCAGCTTAACATACCCTTTTCTATTCTTGTCACTATATCCAAGCATAATATATAGCCTTATTTTACAACTCCCACACTAGGTAAAGCACATGTGTCGATGGTGACTTGACAAACATTTAAACAACCGACACAGAGTAAATCCAGACTTGGAACAACAAATTTATCACAGATTTTGCCCCGTGTGGAGATCGGACACATTAAACTAAGCGTAGTGGCAGTTGCAATGCGACAACTTTAACCACTTCTTGAAGAGCAGTTCATCATCATCATCATGTCAGACGAAAGATGTTCACAGCTGGACATAGGCCACCCCAAGCAAAATGTTGAAAAGCAGTTACCTCGAAATAATAGTAATGAGAGAGCTCATCCTTAGAATCTCCCATGTATCTAAGATGATAGAGGAAGACATCGGTGAGATTCCAGTTTATCTCGATGGTTTTCGTAATAAAAGCCTCCGCAGTGCTTATGATGGGATGTACGATGCTCCTTGTGGATAACTTTACATTGGCCCAAGCGTATGCTGCGGCATCTGAAGATAGATGTAGGTAATTATAATATCAAATTGATTATAAACTATCCCACTGAAGGGAAAACATCTTCTCAGAATACTGACGGAAAGTCAGCACCCCCGATACTTCCTATAGGAAGTGTTACGGCATAGTTCTCTACGAGTAGGCAGTCGGTAACTTTTTTTATTCAGAATAGAACAGTCCAAAGCATACAACACGATTAAAAGAATATAAGGCTCAAAAATTAACAGCTTCGGCTGGGCAAAGACCATTCGGTGCCGCAGCAGAAGCGAACCGAAGTTATGCTTGAAGTGTCGGTCAAAAATTTGCTTAATACGGAGTCTGGTAGTGAATCCCGTAGATCGCAATATGCTTATGCGGGACATTAAACCATAGCTGGCAAAATGAAGGTGTTACTATTGATTTAGAGTTAAGTGCAACCAATAATATTAATTAATTGAAAGTATTATGATTATATTGACTTTAAATTCCAATCTTTGAATTTAAAGTCAATATAATTTTTTCGGGTTGGATTCCCCGCACAAGTCAAACATTTATGTGCATGAACATGGATGTTTGTCTTGGTCTGGGTGTTTCTATATATAATATGAATGAATTTACCAAAAAAAAGGATATATGTATGTTTATCCATTGTCTAGTACCCATAGTACAAGCTCTGCTTAGTTTGAGCTAGATGGTGTTGTGTGTATGTGGTAGAATATTATATTATTATTATTAATGTGGTAGGTATAATAATTGATGGTAGACTTATAGCTAAGAATCAATTGTGGACCCTGCCGGGCACAGCATGCCTACTAAATATATTAGGAGAGAGGAAGTCTTTATCATGGTTTAGTTTAAACGAAGGCCAGGTTAAGAGCACCTTGAACCGACGGGCGTGTGTGAGGAATGTGATGAAAGTGAATGAAGCCAGAGAAGTGTGTCAGGATTGTAGCAAATGGAGATCCGTAGTCTCTGCCTACCCCTCTGGGAAATAGGCATGAATCTATGTATGTATGTATGTAAACGATAATCTTGCATACTTCATCACTCACAAAACACTAGACGTTAAGGATATGCTGTCAGAAGGATGTTGAGCGCTTTTAGTGGTACACTGACACTGGCGACTCTGCTTTGGCTACAGTTCGGCAAAAGAAATGTGAACAGTTTTCAGCCTTTACGTACTTATAATATTAATATTGTAATATTCCTCTGTCTACCTCATAAATGATATAGGCGTGAGACAATTATATAAATGCATGTTCAAAATGACAGTGAGGACATTGTTTTTATTGTCATATACTCACTTGCAAGCTCGAACAAATCTTGCCTAACTCCCAATTTGTCCTTAGCTTGGTTGATAATCTGTATAACAGCATCAACTGCTGCTTCTTCATACGGTGCTAATTGAGGGATATTCATTGTTTAATTGTATAATAAATACTTTAAGAATACTGCTTTTGATTACAAATGAATTAAACTGTTGTCATGGTAACCCTTTTTTATACTTTTTAACGGTATTTAACTAAAGAGTACCGCAGCAATAAAAATAAAGTAATTGCGTATTCTTGTTGTCACGCGGAGCGCTCGTGCCATGGCGGCCATGCGCGAATCAAAGTGGAGGTGGCGCCCCTCTCCCCCTCCTGCCCGGTGGTAGCTGATAAATAAGAAGGCGCTAAAAAAAATAAAAAAAATAAATAAATAAAAATGTTAAATAAAGCGCGTTTAGTATGTGTGCCCATATTCAGACAATTAAAATAAGTTATCGAACTTCAGATTCACTAAAAACCGAGAAATAAAACAAAATTTTAACTAAAAAGAAAACCGACTTGAAGAAGAATATTTTAATACAAAAAATGCACTAAAAAGTATAAAAGTAATTGCGTATTATTGTGAATAATTAAATTATTGTTATTTTTGATGAGTCGGTGTCAGTCGCCCGCGCCGCGTGCTGCGTCTATGTTTGTAATTGACTAATTGTGTATGCCAATGTTATGTTATGATTATAGTAAGACATCTCATGTTTAAGTAGTTACAAACCTACATTAGCTGACACCGACTTCATTATTATTTTTTAACTTTTTAATGCATTTTTTGTTTTAGAATATTCCTTTTTGAAGTCGATTACCTTTTTCGGTGAAGTCGGTTAAAAATAAATTGAACTTGAAATGCTTACAAGTTATAATTTATACGGACATATTATAATCTACCTATTATACAGATCTTACCGCGGTTTGTATAAAATTTTACTATTTTTACTTTCCCTGCCGCGCCGCGTCTTATCGAATAGTCATAGGCATGCCATAGGCACACTTCTGTGTCAGTAACTACTTAATATATTACTACTACGATATCTAAACAAACTGCACCATGACGGGACAAAGCTATAGACTCTATGCCACCCCGTCTTTTTCATGCGCATCCAAATTTCTTGCTATCCTTATCTATAAACCAGGAATTGGGTTTATAGATAAGGATAGCAAGAAATTTTAATTATTAAAAATGATACGCAGATATTATTAAAGATACTTCCACTATCTAATCAAGTTTTTTTTAAATTTACAACTAAGTCTCAATAGGTTAAACTAACGTAATATTTTAATTAACCTTTAGCTTAGCTAGGTTACGAAGAAACTCTATACCTGCAAAAACAAGAACAATTAAAAGCAATCAAACTATGTGCCATCTAGAAACCATATCAGCATTCGTTCTACCTCTTAAATAAATGTAATTAAATTAT
This sequence comes from Catocala fraxini, assembly GCA_930367265.1. Taxonomy (NCBI): domain Eukaryota; kingdom Metazoa; phylum Arthropoda; class Insecta; order Lepidoptera; family Erebidae; genus Catocala; species Catocala fraxini. The sequence goes on from OV884041.1 coordinate 2,751,724, forward strand.
TGAAATTAAACTGCTATATACGGATTTTATCGCGTTGTTTATTTGACACTTTATTACAAAATTTTGAAAATTGTTACACTACTACTACTATTAAACTTTACTAATTTTTAAGCTAATTAAATTATTATTAAACTATTTAGAGTTAATTTATTTTTAACTCTTTTTAGACTCAGGTGAGTCTCCCCGTGACCATGGCTGCTGAAAAGCAACCGAAACGTCGGGGAAAGTGTAAAAATAAATTAAGTCTAAATAGTTTAATAATAATTTAATTAGCTTAAAAAATAGTAAAGTTTAATAGTAGTAGTAGTGGAACAATTTTCAAAATTTTGTAATAAAGTGTCAAATAAACAACGCGATAAAATCCGTATATAGCAGTTTAATTTCAATGAATAATATTCGCGTAAATAGAAGACAATATTATGTAATTAAATTATTTATATATATATATTATTTTTTTATCCAACTATGGTGGCAAACAAGCATACGGCACACCTGATGGTAAGTGGTCACCGTAACCTATGGACGACTGCAACACCAGAGGCATCACTTGCGCGTTACCAACCCTTTAGGAAAGGAAGTGGGAAGGAGAAGGAGCGGGAAGGGGAAAAGAAGATGATTGGGCCTCCGGCATTCTCAGTCACCGAACGAAACACATCAGTAGGAATACTGCTATTTCACGTAGATACTCTGTGAGAGGGTAGTCCTTCCCCGGTCGAGCCGGCCCAAACATGCTAAAATCAGCGAGGCTCTACTACTCTATATTCAACTAATATTATAGATGCGAATGTGAGCTTGTTTGTTACGCATTCACGCCTTAACTACGCGACCGATCATCAAGAAATTTCACACACACGTTGTCAGGGCTACAAAAAAGGACATAGTGTACCTTTTATCCCGAAAAGAAGAGTTGTTTACGTGGGATAAAAATTTGTTTACAAAATCTTACAATAGGCGAGCGAAGCCGCAAGCGAAATCTAGTATACAATATTTTACTATCTTATCACAATTATCTAAATTCTGATCACCTTGACAATCATACGTGCGATTGGCCGCGACTCTAGTCTTATTCTATATTCAGTAATCATGATCATGACATGTGATAGCAGGTGTTATTAAGAAAGTATTATTATTTTATCACATTATGTATTTCTAATCAGGTGATCTGATAATCACACAGCTGTTTAACATCACTATATCTGCAGACTTATCTATACTAATATTATAAAGCTGAGTTTATTTGTTTGTTTGTTTATTTGAACGCGCTAATCTCAAAAACTACTGGTTCGATTTGAAAAATTATTTTAGTTTTGGATAGCCTATTCATCGAGGAAGGCTATAGTCTTCCTTGATAAATAGGATATGTTATATTATATAACATCACGCTACGACCCACGGCGGCAGCGTAGTAACGATAAACGTGGGTAAAACCGCGGAACATCTAGTATAATAATAATTTCAGCCCTTGTGTAAACTGTTTCAATGCTGGGCACGGGCATCTTCTCATTGTGAGGACGGTTAGGCCATAGTCCACCACGCTCGGCCAGTGCGGGTTGGAAGACTTCAGATAACTTCGAGAACATTGTGGAAAACTCTTAGGCATGCAGATTTCCTCACGATGTTTTCCTTCACCGTTAAATCTAGCGATAATTAACTATTTAATACGCACATAACTTCGAATAGTCAGAGATGCGTACCTTGGGATCGAACTCGAGACCTCTACGTGGCAATCCTATTTACGGCCTTCCACAAGGCTGCTGTTATGTTTATTATCGTCTGCAGATTTATGAGGAAACAGTTAATTTCTATTTATATACTACTTTCTGCCCGCGAGTTCGCCCGCGTGATATCTGCAGCATTACTGGGATTATCCGACGTGACATATTACCGACGTGGTCTATCTATGCGACAAATTTTATCCAAAGCGGTTCAACGGCTTAAACGTGATTGACTAACAAACAACCATCTTCACAAATTGTCTCAATTATAGTAGATATCTATTAGGTCCGAATACCGAGTCGGGCCAACAAAAATTATTGGGTTTTCTATTAAGAAATGTAAATAACAGCCCGGAGTTAGGAAGTTGGTGGTGTTGGACACCCCAGTGCCTCGGAAAGCACGTAAAACCGTTGGTCCTGCGCTTAATCTCTCTACGGTTGTGTTGGATTACCGTCTCATCGGAACATGAGAGTTAGAGAACAGAGAGTGCACTTGTGTTTGCGCACACGCCTGTGGACTATAATATCTCCTGCGCAGATGGCCAGTCTCCGTTAAGATTGGCCGCCGTGACCGAAATCGGTCTGGAAGACATTATTATAATAATAATAGTAGTATTTTGGTCCACCAGGAGTTCTGTTGATATAAATAATAGATCGGGAAAAAGTATTTTCGCATATAGTCTGTACAAATTTTTAATAAAATCTCTTTGGCTGTACTAGTTGTATCTGGCTGGTTTTGATTTGACAATGATTTCTACAAGATGGCAGACAGTCATCGAACAAAATGGCACATATATTAAAATTAAATGAAAATAAACTTTAAAAATTATATCTTGAGTTTTCATAAAAAATGCGAAGAAACTTTTTCTCCGACTTTATATTATGGTGCAACAGGTTAACATACTATGACGAAATAACATACAAGGCGATGATGTAAGAGTTGTAATAATTTAATGAAAATTATTGCAGTATAGAAAGATAGAATAAGGAATACTGTGATTAGAGAGAGGTGCGGCAAGACAAGAATAGAAAAGGGTATGTTAAGCTGATTCGGGCATGTAGAGAGAATGGATGAGGAAAGACTGAGTAAAAAAGTTGATAAAGCTAGTGTGAATGGAACAGTCGCAAGAGGAAGACCTAGGCGAACGTTTCTCGATCAGATCAGAGACGTTCTGGACAAAGGCCAGGTTAAGAGCACCTTAAAGCGGAGAGCGTGTATGAGGAATATGATGAAAGTGAATGAAGCCAGAGAAGTGTGTCAGGATCGTAGCAAATGGAAATCCGTAGTCTCTGCCTATCCTTCTGGAAAACGTATGTATGTATGTATTAGGTAGCGGCGACTATAAAAACTAAAATTAAGTTAATTAAAACACAAAAAAAGATGTTTACAAATTGCTGGCTTACATGGTATCATCTTACATTTACCGACTGCATGGCTAACGTAGTGGTTTAAGTGACCACCTCCTTTATTTGAAGTCGGTAAAAAAATGGGATTAAATATAATGACCACCAAAAATACTAATTGCGCAGCAAAATATGCTTACTAAAATATATCATAACGAGCACCTATACGCCTCAAGTCACTGCATTCCGTCTCTTCAGGGTTAGGTTTAGTTAGGTTCCTGCTTAAATACACCCAAAAATAGTCTATAAAAAATAGTAAACTAATATTATAATGCTAGAGAGTTTGTTTGTTTGGTTGATCGCGCTAATCTCCGGAACTACTGGTTCGTACTGAAAAATTCTTTTAGTGTTGGATAGCCCATTTAGCGAGCAAGGCTATAGGCTATATAACATCACGCTACGACTAATAGGAGCGGAGCATCAATGAAAAATGTTGCAGAAAAGGGTAAAACTCTCTTATGTAAAGCAGACGAAGTTGCGCGGGTCAGCTAGTACATAATGTAATTATATCCTTCAATACTAGGTAGGCTTCTGTGCCCTACGTGACCTAGGTCTTGTCTATTAAACAATATTTGATTATTCACTATTATACGATCTATTTCCCCAGGTATTATAAGTATTATGACTCAACATTCACCGATTGACTAAACGAAAACATACATCCTATTAATATTAAATGTGAAACTTTGTGATAGATGAGACGGATGGATGGGTCGATGGATATTTTTTAATCTTTTGATTTTGATGTAACCTTACCGTATTATTGTTTATACATCAGAATAACATATAGGCTACAAAAAATCTATATCAACGTTAATCTACATTAAGCGAAGCCGCGGGTAAAATCTAGTTATGTACATTTGTTTTATATTACAAGTGTTGCAAGCAGGATACCGCCCGCACAATGGCAAGCAGTTATCGTAGATTATGGGTGCTTGCTACCAAAGGCACTTGGAGGTAATACGGGCGTTCCGAACTTTATTTTTGTTAAAAAGGCAACGCCCGCACTAGAAATAACTCCTGTGTCGCGGGAGACTTTATAAACATTTGAACAACGGACACTAATCACCAGTGACCGGAATAGGTAGAGCTAATGCACCTAAAGTTCAAAGAACAGAGACAAAAAGTGGAGACTTCCCTACGACTAAAAATATGATATTTTAAATATTTTTGCTTTGTGTTATAAACTTAAATATTATATGTTTTTTATATCTAAACAAAACTAAATCGTATTCTTAGTATAATTGTAAAATCTGTGGAACCTGCAAAGAAAACCTTTATGAAAATAACCTTTATGAAAATTACACAGATTTAATTTTTATTTCTTTTTTATATGTTACGTCTGACCAGTTTAACCAGTCACACTGTATATTATATATGTTACGGCTAATAGCCGAAGTGCGGCTACACCTAGTTTTAGCCGGCTACAACTAGGTGCAGCCGGCCACATGCGGTAAGGTTATGTTAGATTACTTTTGAGTTGTAGCCGGCTAAAACTAGGTGTAGCCGCACTTCGGCTATTAGCCGGAACATATATATATTATAAATTAAATTTTTGTTTGTTCGTATTTTATGCGCAGTGTTCATCCGGTTGTGTTAAAACTTTGTCAACTTATTGCTTGTATTTACACGAAGGTTGTGGAAGCGGAACAGTAATCATAAACGGAGATAAAACAGCGGGAGCAACTAATTGCGATAAAAGTTAGCAAGCATCTTTAATCAGTTAAGTAAACTATCAAGCCTTGCATTTGCTATTATTATCTACCGGACCTTCACAACCAGTCTTCGTGTTCCTAACAAGAATTTCCTCCTAGAAAAACCCAATAAAGAAGTGTGTCAGGCTCGTAGCAAATGGAAATCCGTAGTCTCTGCCTACCCCTCTGGGAAACAGGTATGAATCTATGTATGTATAAATGTAAAAACCCAATAACACTTTTATAACCGGCATTTCTGTACAACGTTGCAAATGCAAAAACAACACAATCATACACACGTGCTACGATTCCTTTAATCTATGAAGTCTTAGAATACTAATTAAAATTAAAATCCTTAAGAGGAAACACAAGGGCCGTTTTTCTATACAAACGTAGACCCCTGTTTCCTCCCTGGATAATGACAATAGAGCAGTATTTCTTTTCCAAAAAAATGTGTGACCTCTATTGCCATGTCCCTGTGTCTTCCTTTTTTTCATAAATTAATTATTAAAAGAGACATGAGTCATATTTTCCGCTGTGTTCAAACATCCAGAAAACAAATTTGACTAGATTATATATTAAAAAAACATAGAAACACGGCCAAAGCCTTTCTTTAATATTTAATGGAAAAAGTAGTTAAATCGGTCAAGTTTTGGAGAAAGAATCAGGGGACTGCGAAACGTAGATTTCGTGTACTTTTAATAGGTAGTTTTCCGGTTCAAGCTGCAGTTCGTCAGGGGTTTAGTGGGTATGGGGCCGGCTTTTCTGGCTCGAGTCCTAAACACCCGCGCCCTGCCCGGGCGCGGACAGTGCGTAAAAGCATTCCCCTGACGTAAAAAAAAAAAAAAAAGAAATTGATGGGTGACCGCTTAGTGGTATTTCATCTGAACGTCTCCGTGCTTCGGAGGGCACGTAAAAAGTCGGTCTCGGTTGTTGTCAAATTGACAGCAGTCGTTTAGCCATGTCAGAGGCCAACGGGCGGCTTGAACAACTCTTGACAACAGGTTGGCCACTAACCACACGAAAAAGAAAAAAAGACAAAGAAGAATGCCTATTTATCAATTCTCTCGCCCTTAGTGTTTCCTCTTAAGTCTTAATATACCAGTCATAATTTAATATCTATTGTGACTAGCCATCAGTGTGCCGCTGCGACTCAATAGGTTAAAGGATAATCTCATAACCAGAGTAACGTCGTTGCCTTGATGACGTGCAAGCAAACCGCAAGTTATCGTCATTAGAATCATTAGCGCGTAGAAGCGTGTTTCCGTCCCTCTATCGTTGTCTATTGGACGTAATTGGCGACGCAGGCGCCAGTATGTTACCTAACCTGTTGTATATAATATGTACTGCCTTACTTTAAAGTCGAAGCTAGAAATTGTTTATTCATTCAAGCCACAAAGTATCTTTTTTTGGAACTAAAACCGGTCAAGTGTAATTGTATGAGATATGAAACTCTCTTTTTTTAGCTATGTATCCCACATGGTGGTGGGGTCAGCTTTCCTTATCTTTCTCCTCCACTTCGCTCTGTCTTCGACATCATCGTCAGTAACATTGCATTTCCTCTTGTCTTATAGCACTACATCTTTCCACCTTGTCTTTGGTCTTCCTCTAGGTCTCCGACCGGGGAGGTCAAGCTGTAGTGCCAAATTTCCGACGTAGTCTGGTGGCCTCCTTTTCTCGTGACCATACCATCTCAGCCTACTCTCCTGTATCTTGTCGGCGATGTCGCTTACACCAAGACTTCCTCGCACGTACTCGTTGCGGATTTTACACTATACTTTTTGTATCATTTGTTGTTATAGCAACAATAGAAATACATACTCTGTGAAAGTTTAAATTTTTAGTCTATTACGGTTCATGAAATACAACCTACTGATAGACAGACGGACAGTGGAGGTCTAATAATAGGGTCCCGTTGGCACCTTTCGCGTACGAAACACTAAAAAGATAGGTCTCGCATTGAGAATAAGCCCTGTGCCACGGCGGACATTACAAACATTCAGACAACGGACACAAAGAACACCCTAAATTGGAACAACCATTTGTAGATTACATAATTTTTGCTGCGTGTGGGGTTCGAACCCGCAACACTCAGTGCAGTGGCAGAGGCGAGGCGATCACTTAAGCTGCTACGCCATCTTTGTTGCTTTAATTGTAATTTGTTTATACGTCTCATGCAACATAATTTAATAATTCTCATATATTCGGAGATGGCGAGATGACTTGGACGTCTTCGAAAGGGACTGGCAGGGAATGTCTTTGAACAGAGTGGTTTGAGACTCCAAGGGAGAGGCTTTGCTCAGCAGTGGAATATAAAAAAAGGCTAAGAAAAAAAAAATCATATAGTTAGTATATTGTCACACACACACACTCACATTTAAGAATGTTTTCATTAAAGAGAGAATAAATATTTCATTTTTATACAACTATGTTGGAAAACAAGTGTACGGGGCCCACCTGATGGTATGTATGTATCTTATGTGGGGGCCAGTCAGTGCAGACCGGCGACACTTCGACCCAGTGGGATCTTTTGTGTCGACACTCTCCCAATAACGACTGCCATAGATGTTCATGGCAGCCGGGACCGACGGCTTAACGTGCTCTCCGAGGCAATGCAGGCGATAATTGTCAATCAATACGCACATAATTTCGGAAAGTCATATAACTTCCGAAAGTCAGAGGTGCGCGACGTGGGTCCGAACCCGAGACCCTCTGCATTGCAGTCTGTTGGTGTCCCCACTGAGCTATCGCTGCTTCTAATGGTAAGTGGTCACCGTAGCCTATGGACGCCTGCAACACCAGAGGCATCACTTGCGCGTTGCCGAACCTTTAGGAAAGGAAGTGGGAAGGAGAAGGAGCGGAAAGGGGAAAAGAGGGTGATTGGGCCACCAGCACTCTCACTCACCGAACGCAACACAACAGAAGGAATACTGCTATTTTTATTTTGCTTATTACGCTATAGGAATACGTCGATATTCTGTGAGAGGATAGTCCTCCCCCGGTCGAGCCGCCCATTCATGCTGAAATACTACTCAAAAATAAATAAATACTAACATTAAATGCAAGAACCTAGTAGGAACATAGTATAATGTGCAAATAATTGTCTATATTAAAAAAGGATGAGTCAGTCTTTGCAATGAGTATAGTACTATGTTTGCCAATGTATTTATATTTATGACTCACCGCGAAAGTATTATACAACGGTGTGACTCATAGCAACTGTTTATAAGGCTGTATTGGGACTTAATTTTGGGAGACTTTGAGACTTTGGGAGATTGCTCATAGAGCCATACTTAAAGTCGCCACGTTTCGCTCGATCTTATTTCCAACGTCAGAGCTATACAAGTCTTGGAACGTTTTGAATGTACGGCAACAGTATATATTACACATTATTTTACTCCAACATTCCCAAACACCTTATCGACACATTGCTAAACGTCGAAAAGATAGAATCTGCTCCATTCCTCCTCCACATACATCTTTTGTAAAGAGATTCTCCACCTATCTTGCTCCATTTCTTTATAATAAAATTAACTCAAAATGCCCAGTTTTCGGACTCTCATTCTACAACTGTAAAAAGTCCGTTCGAACATTCCTCTCACAACTTACTTATGATGAAACCGAACTATACCTTACACAGTAAACTCACTCACAGCAACATAACTTTACACACATATACACACCTCACTCTCACAGGCACCAACTTTTTTATCTATGTATAAATAACTAATAATAACTATTACATAAATTTATTCATGTCAAATGTGGCTTCAATTCAAACGCTATTATTATTATTATTATAATTCAATGTAAATGTACTCTTTTGATTGTATTATTTGCTAACAATCAGGGGGTTGGCACTGTTACTCCTTAACACAGGCTAACTTGTAGCCTATCTAGGAGAATCAGTACTTCACCCATATTTATTGTACCTACTTAAATTAACAAACCATGTAAGCAACATTTGTTCACTGTAAAATCTCATTATTGGAATAAACGTTATTATTATTATTATTATTATTATTAACCCCTCCAATGCCTAGTCTCTTGATAGCAATTTCTGGGTACTAAAATAGAACATAAAATTGGTTAATTTAAATTAGCTACGGTAGTCTAATGGTTAAAGTATCGGATTTGCGATCGAGAGGTTGTAGGTTCGATTATCATTTATTGCGCTAAAGTCAAAGTCAAAGTCCAAAGGAAAAAATAAATTGTAGGGATGTCTATTAGTAATGTATCTGTACTTAATTTATTTTAAAATTCTATTCTAACTAAACAATTTTTACTTTCCTTTCCAGCCTGCGCTTATATTTGCAGCCGCTTATGTCTCGGGTTCCATTACCGGGTCAGGCAAAATTATATTTATATTGTCTGTTAACACCGCCAGACGTCTATATACTCCATCCTACTAATGGCGTAATTTGTGTAGGCCGATTGGTAGTAGTAGAATCTGCATACCCAAATTGTCCCATCATAGTATAAACCGCTCACCCATCCAACAATCAACCTCACTCACGTTGCTTGCCGTCTAGATCAATGTCCGCGACATCTAATGAAGCTACTATCACTATTACGTAAGTACCCGGAACTGTCGCTATTTGATGTACATTGTGACCTACAAACAGATAGAACAGGTTATTAGTATTCATGGTTCACGTGAATGAATCACAGATATTGTGTTCCCATAGATAAATTATAGCTAGATGTGTTCTGGGCATAGATTAAAACCATAGATGTGCCTTGTTCTAAGAGCGCACCAAAAAGTATCAACGCTATGAAAAGCGAGCTCACAATATCGGCAGAACGATAATGTACAATTTAAAATATGAGTGAGCGTGATAAAGCTATTTATAATTTAGACTATATTTTACTCGTGGCTTTGCTCGATTCTTCTTTTTCGATTAAATATAGGTTATGTTAGGTTAGGTGTCACAGTATTTTTGTTTAAATAAAATATTGTCTATGTTACTCGGTGATAAACTGATAATAATGAATTTTTAAAATTAGTTTAGTAGTTTTTGTTTTAATCAAAACAAACAAACAAAAAATCGAATGTTTCCTGTTTATAATATTATAGATGTCATGTTGACATCGTGTGTCAAATGACAACTAAACATTGATTATATTTAAACGTAGAAGGGCGCATCTATGATTTAAGTCTATGGTTATTGGTATCGCGTTAAAGAGTAGCCAAAGAGTAGATAATTAAACTAAAGCCAGAATGTACAGTCCTTTGCGTGTAATTTTTAATTCTAGCTTTACATTCGGTAAAATGCCTCTTAAAAGAGTTATTTTTTTAAATTACTTTGATAATACTAATACTACTAATACTTTGAATGAATTTAATTATTTTCCAAAGGTACATTTGGATGCCATCGACTAGACCCAAAGCTGACTCATTAAGTCTCAAAGTATAATTTACGCACGCCACGAATAGACAAAGACTTCTCTTGAATATCGCTGCCAAATAACATGGAGTTAATTGTGCCTTGCGTTCGCACCCACACAAAGGGTCTTAGTTTTGAAGAGTCAGTAAAGCGCAAGTGTTTCCCGTGGTGTTGCAGGTATTCATATACTGGCAACATCACTTGCCTTGCTTATTTAAAGACAAGGGAGGTGGAATGTAACTTACTTTTTTATCTTACTATTGCCAAACACAAGGGATAAATAAGTCTTCTCATAGTTTTCGAAAGAAATTCAATGACCATGTGGTGACTCCGCACAGACGAAGAAGTTCCGCCTACATTTAACAGATGGCGATACAATCGCGCTTAACATGACGTCATACTATTCTGCCTCGCACAAGTGGAGTTTACACAGCGACTAAGTATATATACAAGCTCCCGACATCAACCGTCGAGCCGCGCGGCCCGCCAGGCACGATCTACCAGCCTGGTCGGAGGATCCTCCCTTTGTGTTGGAGGGACATCACACCCTGTTCCTCCACAACCATGTTTAATTACCAGAAATATTATTTTAAGATTACAGAGTATTATAGGAATCAGTTCACTATATTACCCAGTGATAACATTACTAGGTTGTACAGAATAATTATGCAGGTTTCGACAACTTGGCAATCTCATAACTAGGTAGTACAATAATGCCCTGATTATTCTATTAGGATTATTAACATTGTGCCACTGTAATTGATTCCAACATTATCTCATTAACATTAATTACTGGCGGAACGGGTTGGTAACTGGTCTCACACTCGACGCATTACCTGCCAACTGCTTCTATGACACGACCAATTTATTTGCACAGTGGACAGAAATGGAACTATAAGGATCTTGTACATCGAACTAGAGCAGGCAAAGACAGTGGCGCCCTACCTTAAGAATGAGTGGATTTGTTGCTTCGATTTAAACAACAGTACTTGGTAATGTGTCGCAAGTTGGCTATGAATTCGCAGACCCGTATAATATAGTTTTTTTTATAAATGAGTACATTAAATCTGATTCAACAACCAATACCAAATAACAGAATCTTTATTTTTAAAACAGAAATTGACTTATAAAATTGTGAAGGTGTGTGTTTTATGTTTTGTTTAATTTTAATTCGAAAATATTATCGACGATTTAAAAAAGTAAATTTTGTATATTTACTGAATTTATAAGTGACTACTTTTATCGCGGTTTCGCTCACACGAATCGCACAGGAATGCGATCCGAGGTAAAATCCGGTCTAACTGGGTGCCAAATTTTACTCAATTGCATTCAACGGTTTACGCGTGATAGATTAACAAGCATCCTAACATTTTCACAAAATTTCACGTTTATAAAAGTAGAAGCATTCGCCTAACTAGCAATTTGCATCTCAATAAGCAACTATTTTTGCTAACCTTTACAGCTAAGCTAATTTTGTGTACTGAGATTGCGTTTACATCAGTTCAAAAATCAAAAATATGAAAAGAGAATATAGATTTTACTTATGTTTGTTCTTACTGTTTGTGATAGAGGACAAATAAAGTCGCAGATTGAAGCCAATTTTTATTATTATATTCACATTCACTCAAGTTCTCAAGAAACTTCATTAAGTTGAGGGTCAAATAACAGGTTTTATAACACGGATCTCTGAGCAAATATTTAAAAAACATTTTATAGGTACTTTTTTTAATTACGGTAGCCAGCATACCTGGTGAAGTACTACTACAAGAGTTCGGTGTAGAAGTAGTAATTGTTACTCTGTTTTAGTAGCCTGCCATTTCGTCCCTTTGTATGTATTTGGTAAACCATAAAAACAGCATGGAATAACTGACGTAGCATTTACATTCTCGTCTCATTCTTGTAATAAATAAACAGTGGTTACTAGAGATATAAGAGCAGCGATAGCTCAGTGGCGAGACCAATAGACTGCAATGTAGAGGGTATCGGGTTCGAACCCACGTCACGCACCTCCGACTTTCGGAAGTTATATGACTTTTCGAAATTATGTGCGTATTGATTGACAATTATCGCCTGCACCGTGCCTCGGAGAGCACGTTAAGCCGTCGGTCCCGGCTGCCATGAACGTCTATGGCAGTCGTTATTGGGAGAGTGTCGACACAAAAGATCCCACTGGGTCGAAGTGTCGCCGGTCTGCACTGACTGGCCCCCACATAAGATACAACTACTAGAGATTTGCATGCACATGAAAGGTTATCATATCGCCTATCAAGTTCATGTTAAACAAAAAGTCCTTGGCCTCAGTAATAAATTCAAGTTTGCATATTTTATAGTTCTAGAGTAAATCAAACAATATTCCAAGTAAGATAAAACCAAAATATTTAAGCACATAATCTTCTTAGAAATAAAAAATGTTTAACAAGAATCAAAATTAAGCATATAATGCTTATCATAACTGATATTGGAGACCCATTAACCTTTACAAGACAATGACACCTACGCTCCTACCACTTCCACCTCGCCATATATCATTGTGCACACGCGCGCTGTTGTGAGTTCTGCGCGTACGCTGCCGTCAGTCAGTCGGTGTACTATCTCAACTTAGCCCACTTGACTTAACACTTATATGTTTAATCAAATTTTAAAATGTGTTCTTAAAAATATAAGTGCGGCTTTCCTGTGGCGGTTAAAGTGCGTTTTTGTGACAGTTTAAAGTACATTCCCTTTTTAAAATTCGAACGTTAATTTTATAATATTGTTGACGACAGTGTTTCTTTTTTTGAATAATGGGTGCGTTTGAATGTGTGAGTGCTAGTAAAATTTCGCCAACTGAAAGTACGGAGGTGTTTACGATTAGCATGTCTTCAAATACCACTTTGAATGAGCCGGTAAGTGCCATATTGTTTATAGTTGAGGGCTTAAAGATAACGTTGATTCACTAAGTAGTATCGATAGTTATCTAAGGAAGATAATATTTTATGACTTAATTTGTTGATGTTTCGACTGTTTATCCTTATACAGATAGAAATTTAACAGAAACTATATTACCTAGTTCGTAAAATAATTACCTGATACTTCAAATTATCGAAGGATAGATTTTTAATTTTGGGTCTTCTATAAGAAGTTAGAAGTCGAAGTTAGTTGAGAATTTTTTATTTAACTATAAATTGTCTTCCTCTTTGGTGATAAAGTTATTTTTGTTTAATCATAAGATTATTATGCGAAGATGTTATCAGTGTGATTGCCATGTGTCAAACATACACTACAGTACCTTATCAATGAGACACAATGTCAAATAAGAATCAACGTCTAAGACGTAATAATTTACCTATTTATTAGCTTAGTACTCGCTATACGCGCGGTTTCACCCACGTTTGCGATTACTGCTTCACACGTCAATCGCAGCGTAATGTTATATAGCCTATGTTACTGCTAGATAAAGCAGCTTCCTTATTGTGATAGAATAATTAAAATAGGTTTTGTAGTTACAGAGATTTTTGATTATGAACAACACTCTTTAAAGACGGTATCCCGTACGCAAGAAAAAAAACATGTCTAAACCATTCTCGAATACAGCCGTTTAGGAGGAGTTTAATTACAAACACACGTACAGAAGATTAGGCTTTTCTTGCGTTAAAGTAACCGCGGTTTAGTCGGTAGGACCGGGTTGTCACCATCTTTTCCCGGGTGAGCCCGACATAACCCCTCCGTCGCCCTTGCGGAGGGGTATGCGTCAAAGCGATCCAACAAGTTAAAAAAAAGACGTTGGATTAATTAGAAACAATACTTTTAAAAAATAAAATATAGCCGATGTTTCTCGGGGATAATACATAAAGCTATATAGTAGGGAAATAATTAATTGAAATTAAACTACTATATACGGATTTTATCGCGTTATTTATTTTACACTTTATTACATAATTTAGAAACTGTTACACTACTACTAGATACCATTAAACTTTACAAATTTTTAAGCTAATTAAATTATTAAAACTATTTATATTTAAGTTTACACTTTCCCCGACGTTTCGGTTGCTTTTCAGCAGCCATGGTCACGGGGAGACTAACTAGTAAAGTTTAATAGTATCTAGTAGTAGTAGTGTAACAGTTTCAAAATTATGTAATAAAGTGTAAAATAAACAACGCGATAAAATCCGTATATAGTAGTTTAATTTCAATGAATAACATTCGCGTAAACAGAAAACAATATTAAGGAAAGAATTTTTTTAAATCGGTTTTGTAATTTTTGAGTTAAACCCTTACACACAAATAAATCTTTTCTCTTTATAATATTAGTATAGACAAACAAGAAACACTCTTTATAACATAAGTATAGATTATTAGTGGAAAACTGCCTAGGGTTAAAGGTCACACTCACAGAATAATAATTTTTGTTATCTACAAATATTTTTGACGAGTGCTGTTATTTCTAAAGTGCTCCTGAGACAGGACATTAGGCCCAGCATGTGTGACAACACAAATAAACCTTTTTTTTAAAGTTACCGTCTCTATATCCGCTTCAGTTCAGTAGCGTGAATGGCATTTACGTAACGATCGATGATCATGAGATTCCTTGTTGAGCAAAATGGTATTGGTTTTCCCCTCATGAAATTCTCAGTAGCCGCATTAACTTGTACCTATTACAAAAATAATCTGCTTCTTTTGCATAAAACCGCTTATACTTGACACGAATCTTAAAATACCTACCTTTTCTTGTATAAAAAGGCTTTTTTTAATAAATGTCGCTCTCGTACTTGAGATACTTTCTGTAATGCAAGAGATCACTAAACGTTAGATCAATTGAAAGACAAAATATCCAGACTCATAAAAACTACTTGAGGACCACACAATATTTATCACGTGTTATCGAACCAACACTTGTATTGGAAATCGCTATCTGAACATTTAAACTAGAATAATTTATGGATACCATTATTAACTATAACACACTATGTTATTGGCATAGTATACCGACTGCCTCGTAAGTCACGTTTACGCTTACGACCCAGTGTCTGGTGCTCGGTTGGATACGTGGGTAAGGCAAAGTTATGAGATTCTTTTAGAAGGATATTCTAAGCTCTTTGATACCTAAGACATAGCGTGTAAAAAGTGGGGATAATACATTAACTAATCCATTTCAATGATGGAGTTAATCCATGTTATAAGTTAACTTATAGGTATATGACCACGAATATCTGTTACACGCAGTGAATATTTAAATAATAACCGCAGACCTTAAGCGCCGGAAAGAATTAGCATTTTTGGCATACCTACAAGGTGCGTTGAAGGGTAACTTGCAATCTGTTGCCAACGGTCATTTTTAATATACATAATTATCTACTTGATATATGTATACGTGATGATATCTACCTACCCCTACGGAACACGGGCGTGACTCATTATAATATGTATAATGTAAAGGTATAATGTAAAGTAGGCGAGAGACGAGATATTTTTGAAATATTTATGTCAAATAAAATTATTGGAAAGAGAGAAACCTGCCACGCATTTACAGATTGATCCCAACTATTGCAATAAAATAAGACCTCTTGCGCTAGTAAAAATTCCTGCTGCGAAGGTACCTTTCAAACAACGGACACAAAGAACACCCAGACACGAAACAACTAAATATGGACACGCATTGATATATTACGCACACTTAAATTCGGATCAAGATTATTGAGACAGCATAGACAACTTCCTAGATGAAGGGTAAATAATTACTGCTTACGCGCCATAAACTAGGTGTTTAGAGCTTGCTCTATGGTCAGCGACAATGTGGTATAGTATGGATTAACTTTTATGGTTCAGTATCAAGGTTGGATTTAGAGCCAAGAGCCATGGTCAACGAAAAAGTGGAGGCACCGAATTTCTTTTAACCAGACTAAGAAGGGATCCATTTTGAAAATACCTATCCGAAACTTCGGCACGAAAGAAATATTAAGAATATACAGTCTCCCCGTGACCATGGCTGCTTTTTTTTTTTGTTATCATTCATTGTATTATTGTGTATTACTTATTAATTGCATTGTGACATTTCCGATTCTTATTGCTTTTTTGAACTATCTATGTACTAATTCAAACACAATGTAAAAATTGTTAATGAATAAAATTTTGAATTGAATTGAATTGAACCGAAACGTCGGGGAATGTGTAAAATTAAATTAAATCTAAATAGTTTTAATAATAATTCAATTAGCTTAAATATTAGTAAAGTTTAATAGTAGTAGTAGTGTAACAGTTTTTCAAAATTATGTAATAAAGTGTCAAATAAACAACGCGATAAAATCCGTATATAGTAGTTTAATTTCAATGAATAATATTCGCGTAAACAGAAGACAATATACTGCTCATAAACTCTCTTCAAAATTCTTTCTCCGAAAGTGAATACGTTATTTCGATCACTTGGTTGGGTTTAGTAGGGTATAAGACGATCAAAATGTTTTGTTTGGTATGAGTTAATACAACCCCCGGGCAGTGGAAATACCGAGGCGGCTAATTAAACCACTATACCATCAAGTCCAGTCAAGAAATTAAAATGGGATGAAACGAAAGTAACGGGTAAGGTATGAGAGCCTTTAAAATGAAATCATCAGTCAGTATTCAGTATATATTTTCTCAAGTTTCTTCTTATTTAGTTTAGTTGTTACTGTAAAAGCCTGAACTACGGTAAAACCTAAGATTTTTCAGTAAAACCTAAGATTTACCAACTCTTAAAGGTAAATTCTAACATTTTCATATATTTTGGTCTAATTTGAGTGAACTTGCAAAAATCACTTTATGTGTTGTATCATATATACACATAATGCGTAATGTGTGTATAATGTGTAATGTATTTGTAATTGAGTAAGTTATATGATCTTGAAGTAAGTATGAGAATTTTTAGTTTTATTTTATATTATAAAAGCATTTTTTTTTGTTTTTTTTTGTGTTGTTCCCCTTACAGTCGCATTGGTTTGTCCTGTAAAGATTGTGTTGGATGTGTTTATAAATAAATAAATTTACCTACTCATGTTGGTAAATCCTAAGTTTAACTTGTATAACCTAAGATTACCCAATATTCGGGCTTTTACAGTAACACAGTGCCCTTTATATTAAATGGTTTCAGTGCCAATATACTCGTGAGTATATTGGAACTACTGAAAATAAACTTAGTAGTAATAACTAATATCTAACCAACTATTAGATCATACACATTTTAGTCGCGTATTAGAATCAAATTCACAACATGCGGCGCACTGACATGCTAAATGACCACTTAAATTATTGCGCTATCCGTGCCTACCAATTACTGAATCAATTTTATATGTACTATCGACTTGAGCGACGGATGACCACTCCTAAGGTTAAAATCGCATAGCAGGCCAACACTTGGTTGGGCGGAGGGCGGAGTCGCTTAGAGTCAACATGTGCAAGCGAAAATTTTTCTGGAATGGTCAACCGTCGCTCAAGTCGATAGTACATACATATCGCACTCTTAATAAAACAGCGACTTAACTCGAAATTTGAAAGTAAGGCAATTTGAACTCTAATTGTATTTGTAAAATTTTAATATTATATTTGTGTTAAATCATTGCAATAGAGTTCAAATTTGTTTAATCCAAAATACTGAGATAAGTCTCTGTTTTATTAAGAGTGCGATATATAGATCCGCTGTCAGTTAGACTTGATAACTTATCTAACTACTATTATAAATGCGATTGTAAGTTTATTTGTTTATTAGGCTTTAACGCCTTAAGACTGCGCCGAGCGAAATGTGCCAAAACAAGCGGTCACAGTTAAGTGAATAAAATCAACACTTTTTGTTTAATACAAATATAAAATATACATTTATCACAACAATGAAAGTGTTTACAATTACTCCGTGTAAAAAACTTAAAATAATTAATATTTTCGCCTGCAAAATGACGTAAATTTGCAAAAACGTAAGCTCGTGTTTCGTGATTTTTAGATTATAACAGTAGAAATCTATCCTATTTTACAGCTTAAACGAAACATAAATAGTTATATTACAATTTGTCCGTCCCAAATATTTAAGTTATTGGTTGACAATAAAGATACATATTTATCAAAAAAGCACTTCAAATCCGCCATACAATTTTACTATGGCGGCCGCGCATCGATTTAAATATGCGCCGCACGAGCTCTGTCATTTTCTGTCTTACGCTCGGGGCAGTCTTAACTACTCGACCGATCATCATTAAATTTCGCATACACTTTGTCAGGGGTTCAGAAAAGGACAGGGTCACTCTCATCTAGAAAAAGTACTGTTCCCAAGCAAGAGAAGGCGAGGGAAAAGTTAGTATAGACATATTAGTAGTCAACAGGTATAGCTAAGTAATAAGTACTAACTTGTATCGAGGGAATGCCACCTGACTTCCGCGATACACCTTATGAGTCAGAAGTAAAGCTGGCGTCCATACGCAGCTATAATATACGATATCATAAATTATAGCTCGGGTGGATTGTAAGGAACAAGCCACCCTTTAGTGCAGTACTTTGGACCCTAAAATGTTTGCAGCCAACATTTTAGGGTCTCGAGTACGATTCCCGTTCAAAACATTTGTTTGGAGGCAATTTTTTGTATAGTGGATTGCTTGTGATTAGCAATGCTTGGATACAATGTTGATTAGTTTAAGACTGCGTCGAGCGA
Organism: Catocala fraxini; assembly: GCA_930367265.1. Lineage (NCBI taxonomy): Eukaryota > Metazoa > Arthropoda > Insecta > Lepidoptera > Erebidae > Catocala > Catocala fraxini. The sequence continues at coordinate 2,770,574 of OV884041.1, forward strand.
AATGTGCCAAAACAGGGGGTCACAGTTAAGTGAATAAAATCAACACTTTTTGTTTAATACAAATATAAAATATACATTTACCATAACAACGAATGTGTTTACAATTACTCCGTGTAAAAAACTTAAAATAATTAATATTCCGTGTTAAGTGATTTTAGATTATAACAGTAGAAATCTATCCTATTTTACAGCTTAAACGAAACATAAATAGTTATATTACAATTTGTCCGTCCCAAATATTTAAGTTATTGGTTGACAATAAAGATACATATTTATCAAAAAAGCACTTCAAATATTTCATACAATTTTACTATGGCGGCCGCGCGCCGATTTGAATATGCGCCACAGCTCTGTGATTATCTGTCTTACGCTCGGCGCAGTCTTAAGAGATCACGCGTGGTTGAATAACACACAACCATCTTCACTAATTGGTCTACTAATTTATAATTAGTTTTAATGCCTATGATATTATTTTATTAACTATATAATAACAATCCACAGGTAATATTTATACAATTTGTATTTTGATTGACGATTATCGCCTGCTCCGTGCCTCGGAGAGCACGTTAAACCGTCGGTCCCGGCTGCCATGAACATCTATGGCAGTCGTTATTAGGAAAGTCAGTACCCTCTAATATCCTGACACTAGTCTAGCCTTAGGGTATCGTTAGCCTTCGGGTTGCGGAGGTCAGGTGGCAGCTACTCTGTGTAAAAACTGATATCCAGTTAATTCCGGTTAGACTAGAAAAGCCGATACCAAGTGACTTGGGACTAATAAAGGCTAAGAGAGAGAGGTAATATTTATATATGATTGGTTTAGACGTCGTAAAATACCACAACACACTGTCGACTGCCAACGTGCCTGGAAAGCTAAACTAGCAGCATTGCCACGCTGAATGGCAATTCCGATTCTTTAGGACAAAAAACATCAGTCTTCAATGTCTTTATAATATTACTAGTAAAATGATGTTAATAAATTTTATTACTAATAAATACTTATATGATTCAGTAATCAGATAATTATGTATATATGTATCTTATGTGGGGGCCAGTCAGTGTAAACTGGCGACACTTCGACCCAGTGGGATCTTTTGTGTCGACACTCCCCCAATAACGACTGCCATAGATGTTCATGGCACCCGAGACCGACGGCTTAGCGTGCTCTCCGAGGCACAGAGCAGGCGATAATTGTCAATCAATACGCACATAATTTCAAAAAGTCATATAACTTCTGAAAGTCATAGGTGTGTGACGTGGGTTCGTACCTGAGACCCTCTGCATTGCAGTCTGTTGGTCTCCCCACTGAGCTATCCCTGCTATTACGATAACCATAGCCGCAATGTATACACATCATACCTTCTTACCTTTACCCAACAGAAAATAATGGTGATATTATGTCTTTGCACAATAGGTCACGTACATTACAATACCAACTGACACGTCTAGATATGATGAACCAGCTCCTATGACCTCGTATTCTCGTTTCAATAAACGTGATAACATAATACTCGCACAGATTTTTTATTTATTATTTTATTCTCATGAGTATTGTAATGAAACCATCGCTATTTATAGTTGCAAGTTATCTATTATTCTATTAAATAAATGTTTAATATTATTTTAATAATTATTATGTGGGATAGTTCTTATCACATGCTATGCCATACCCGTATCTAAAATAACTGCGCTTTTGTTAAGACTGCGCCGAGCGTAAATCAGTTAATGACAGAGCTCGTGCGGCGCATATTCAAATCGGCGCGCGGCCATCATAGTAAAATTGTATGGAGGATTTGAAGTGCTTTTTTGTTAAATATGTATCTTTATTATCAACCAATAACTTAAATATTTGGGACGGACAAATTGTAATATAACTATTTATGTTTCGTTTAAGCTGTAAGATAGGATAGATTTCTACTGTTATAATCTAAAAATCACGTAACACGAGCTTACGTTTTTGTATTAGTCGTGCACATTTATGTAATTTTGTAGGCGAAAATATAAATTATTTTAAGTTTTTTACACGGAGTAATTGTAAACGCATTCATTGTTATGTTAAATGTATATTTTATATTTGTATTAAACAAAAAGTGTTGATTTTATTCACTTAACTGTGACCGCCTGTTTTGGCACATTTCGCTCGGCGCAGTCTTAAATGTGTAGCGACAGCCTAATGGGGACTACTAGACTGTGACGTAGAAGTCTCGAGTTCGATCCCAAGGCGCGCATCTCTGACTTTTAGAATTTATGTGCGCATTAATTAAAGCTCGCTTTTACGAGGCTGAAAAATATCATGAGTATTCTGCATGTCTGAGAGTTCTACATTATGTTCTAGAAGATATGTGAAGCCTATCAATCTGCACTGTGCCAGAGTGCTGAGCTATGACCTAACCATTCTTAATCTGAGAAAAGTCCTGTGTCTAGCAGTGGGATAGGTTATATGCAGGGTTGATGTTTGTGTATGGCTGCCTGTGTGCCGTTGCGACTCAATAGGCACACATCTATTTATCTCTTCAGATAAATAGATGTGAAGTTATGAAAATGAAGTTAAAAGTTTATTCGTCAGTGATCAAGTTAAAGTTCAATATTATATAAGATAACATTATTAAATAATATTTATTTATAAAAATAAATGTGTTGACAATTGCAATTATATTTATAGTAAATATATGATATATTATTCTTGTTAACGTTTAATAATATACTTGTAAGACTGCATAAGTATTGATTAATTACATATTACTCATTTATGAGGTTTTTGTTACTATTAATATATTAATAAGCATTATGCATCATAATAGTAGATTATATTGTAGAATTAACAAACAAATAAATCTTCTTCTCTTTTAGCCTTTATTATTCCCAAGTCACTTGGGGTCGGCTTTTCTGGTCTAACTGGATTTGACTGGATATCAGTTTTTACACGGAGCAGCTGCCACCTGACCTCCGAAACCCGAAGGCTAACGATACCCTAAGGCTAGACCAGTGTCAGGATATTAGAGGGTACTGACTTTCCCAATAACGACTGCCATAGATGTTCATGGCAGCCGGGACCGGCGGTTTAACGTGCTTTCCGAGGCACGGAGCAGGCGATAATTGTCAATCAATACGCACATAATTTCGAAAAGTCATATAACTTCCGAAAGTCAGAGGTGCGCGACGTGGGTTCGAACCCGAGACCCTCTGCATTGCAATCTGTTGGTCTCCCCACTGAGCTATCGGTTATTAATAGTATATAGTAACAAATAAATAACGTTGATATTAAACTGCTATATACGGATTTTATCGCGTTGTTTATTTGACACTTTATTACAAAATTTTGAAAATTTTTACACTTCTACTACTATTAAACTTTACTAATTTTTAAGCTAATTAAATTATTATTAAACTATTTAGATTTAATTTATTTTTACACTTTCCCCGACGTTTCGGTTGCTTTTCAGCAGCCATGGTCACGGGGAGACTCATTATATATAGCAGTTTAATTTCAATGAATAATATTCGCGTAAATAGAAGACAATATTATGTAAATAAATAACGGTTATTATTAAAAAGAAATCAACGAGAAGTCAAACATAAATAATGACTTGTTTGTTTTCATGTTCTTGACTATGGATTATATTGTGGAATATGGCATAACTCTTCTCACATTGAAAAGAGTGTGAGACTGATTGTTTTTTTTAATCAGAAGTATGTATCTTATGTGGGGGCCAATCAGTGCAGACCGGCGAGACTTCGACCCAGTGGGATCTTTTGTGTCGACACTCTCCCAATAACTACTGCCATAGATGTTCATGGCAGCCGGGACCGACGGCTTAACGTGCTCTCCGAGGCACGGAGCAGGCGATAATTGTCAATCAATACGCACATAATTTCGAAAAGTCATATAACTTCTGAAAGTCAGAGGTGTGCGACGTGGGTTCGAACCCGAGACCCTCTGCTTGCAGTCTGTTGGTCTCCCCACTGAGCTATCGCTGCTATCAGAAGTAACTCTTTTATAAAATGATGGGGGTGCATCTTGATGCAAAGAAATACAATTCCCTGGCATTCCGGAGCATAGTGACACTGCTATTTATACAGACAGACTAAATACTTACGCAGACCAAACCTAAGCTTAAGCTAATTTAATCATTATATCACAACAAACATACATATTTTCTATCTCCTACTAATAATGTCGCCATTTTAGTAAAAACACATCAAATAAGTTCTTAACAAGCGTAGAACAGATTACAGGCTAAGACAAGGGTTATCTCCTCAGATATGTGTTCCAAGTACCCATAACAGTAATTACAGAGGATTATGGACGATATGATCTTCGTTACATTTTTTCACGTCACGACACGTCTATTGAGCGATTGCTCTCACTGATAGGTACTCCATAAGTGTTTTATTGTTTTAAGATTTTACGACTTTCTTTTACACACATACATATACAGGATGTCCGGTAATTAATGGATAACCTTGAAATGTCTTATAGAAGAACTGATGGCCGTTAAGAAAAAAATTAAACAATATATTTTAAAAGTGCAATAGCTAGTCATACTTTAGACTGTCTGTCTATAAGCATAATTAGTGTTTAATAATAAAACAACAAAAAACCGATGGAATTCATTTGTTTATGGTCGTAGTGTACAAGAAAGTTAAATATGGTAATTTAAAAAAATCATATCTCAGGTAGTTAGGATAGATTTCTTTTAATATAATAAAAATATTTTTTTCTGAACGGCCATTAATTCTACTATTAGACATTTCAAGGTTATCCATTAATTACCGGACAGCCCTGTATAATCTAAATACTATATCCCCGAAGAGATAAGCACAGGTGAATTAGACCTACTTTTCGCTAGCTATATTTTAGATCTAACGTAATAGGTGGCGAGCCCAGAGACGTCTACCGGACACAGTTCTAGATTCAGTGGTGCTACTGAGATTTTTTTGACAGTAAAAACTAACTATTAACAGCAGTTGCATTGACTACCGCTGCGCGCTGCGCTTATCAATGAAATCAATGAGTTGCTTCTTAACCTATTGAGTGACTGCGGTACACCGGAGGCCAGTCGTAATAAGTTTTCAATTGTGTACGACATTTCAATAATTGACTGGTTAACTTCACGATTCAATCGACCTTTGTTAACACCACTATGTAATAAATACCTTTACAACTTACCTGTCAAAATAGAATATTGTGACAGCTGATGTGAATTTTAAATTATTACGATAGACTACTAGATTTTACCCGCGGCTTCTCTCGCATAAATGTTGGCTAGGTTACGATAGCAACAGATCTTTCTTCCTGGATAAAACATATCCTATATGCTTTTTTGTTCGCCTGACAACGTGTATGCGAAATTTCATGATGATCGGTCGAGTAGTTTAGGCGTGAAAGCGTAACAAACAAACAAATTCACATTCGCATTTGTAATATTAGTAAGGATTGAATCACGTGATACTCAACGGATATCTATTGTAGTATAATTGAATACAGCCGTTGCAAAATCGGCCTAAAGATGGCTCGTGAAGAAGTGAATTACGTAATTACAACCATTCGTCATTCACCTGCTTTCGTGTTTGGAGGTCCATAATTTATAATTAATACGTGAAGCAAAATCTTTGAATCTCTTTTTACGAAAATTGCGCGGACGGAGGAATATGAAATTTGGCACGTTAAAGTTTATATGGAGAAGGAGGGGCGAATTCAAATGTTTATATAAAATATGCATCAGAAATACATTAAGCTAATGAAAAAACACTACACGCACACAACCATGCATTTGACACACGCAGTCGAATCGCGTTCGTAGTATTTCGGCATTGTTTGGCTGATATAGTACTTTTTTTTCGTTACTATGGTTACATAATATGTATATCAATATAAATATAATGACATATGTCAGCAATATCTTACAGGCAACCTTTGGGCGGATTGAAATAATTTCAATCCGCCCAAAGGTTGCCTGTGTACATATTATAATATATTTATGTACGTATTTATATGTAATAGCGATAGCTCAGTGGGGAGACCAACAGACTGCAATGCAGAGGGTCTCGGGTTCGAACAAAAAATTGTAGGACCACAAATAGTTGTTCCGAGTCTGGGTTATTTGTGTTCATTGTTTGAATATTGGTTGTCTCCCGCGGCAGAAATTTTTCTAGAGCAAGGGAAGTCATTAATAAAAGTCTTGTACTCAGTACATTATATATATATAGTATTTGGTCAGTCAGAAGCAAAAATTACAATGTAAGCCACACTATGACAGGTTATTTATTATATGTAAAATACTTCCCGTGCATTTGAAAGTAGAATATCTAATAGCATTGGAACAATATTACACAGATGAACATAAAAAACCTAAGACACATAAGTATTTCACTAAACAAGCTCAGGAAGGGAAATATGTGACCCCCTCTGTAACAAACTACTATAGCGAACGAACTAGACCATACTTAACTCCTGTAATATATAATAAAATAGATTTTATAAGAACTCACACGGAAGGCATAAGCAGGGTAACTTTAAAGAAAAGACTGAAAAATGAGATGTTAAACGTCATTAATAGTTAGGCACAATACAAACCGTTGTTATATTAATACACAAGACCATAATTAATTTAAATATACATTTTTAAGTTAAATATTGTTTCAAGAATATATAATAATTAAAGTAAGTAAAGTTTATGTAATGTATGAAAACCTCCTCTAACATAATAATATTATGTCAATAAATTATAATTTAGTATAAGTATGTAATTAGAATTAAGAAAGAGCGCCTCTTTCGCCAACAAACTGTGTTTACAGTTTGGCGAGTTTGTTAAAAATGTACCACATTTTATATATTTATGGAAATAAACGAAAAAAAAAACATCCATATTCTCCATATAACATCCAGGCTTATAATAGCAGAATAATTTCGACGTGGCATAACATCAAACACGACGTAAAATTACCTTTAAAACATTTTGAATTACAATAAAATTGTCATCTCTTTTTGGAATTGTATCCAAATATCTGTTGCCAGCGCAAAAAGCATATATATATTATTATATATCCTTACCGCCTGGTCAAATGACTAAAGAGCTAAACCGGGATTATTCCAATGAGTACGATAGATCAGATTTAAAAAGATCAACATCAGATTTAGTGTGTTTTTGGGTAATAATGCGATTCCAACAACAAATTCTATCAATTTATGATGTGCGTCCATAAAATTTTCTTATGATTACCTATAACAATCGTTATAAAGTCTGGAGTTATTGACATTGGGCATCAAATATGTGCAGGTTGGATGGTTTTTCACGCTTGTTGAATCCTGCAATTCGACAACAAAAACCAGCAAGACTCCAATGGCACAAGAAAGTTTATAATTCTATAGCTGTTTGAATTACATATTTATAAACATAAAAACTAGCATGTCCGTCCGTAGTGATCGCGTTACTAACATTGTTATGATAATATACATATGATACCTTTCTTTTGAGTAAGCTGTAGATTTTATACAAGCAGTATCGGGTGTGTTGGTTTCTGATAAATTGATTACACATTGGTGATTCAGGCGAATAGTTCTGCTGACTAAGCTTGGTGAAATGTTGGCTAACGTATTACCAACCTGATATCTCTATTTGTATTGGCTTGGCAATATTTACCAATACTGTTAGCAAATTGGTATACATATGTATGTGACGATGATTTCTTTGGTGTTTGGTTGACTTTGCCGAGAGAGAGAGAAAAAGTGTTAGGGTATCTTTAACTTCAAGTTACACTATATTAATGAATAACTACTATACAAATTTGTTGAACAAGGCACTATAAACAGGATTTTCCAGTGTGAGAATTGTAAGAGATATAATTATAATATAATATAATATTCTTTCACGTACACGTAACATCATCTAGCCCAAACTAAGCAGAGCTTGTACTATGGGTACTAGACAATGGATAAACATACATATATACTTTTTTTTATGTAAATACATACATATTATATATAGAAACACCCAGACCAAGACAAACATCCATGTTCATGCACACAAATGTTTGACTTGTGCGGGAATCGAACTCGCGACCTCAGGCTTGGCAGTCAGTTACACTAACCACTACGCCATCGAGTCGTCAAATAGACATAAATTAAATTTAATTATTAAATTGAAAATCTAATCTCGCAAGAATCTCGCTTAAGGAGTTTTAAGCAAGAATTTTTGTTATAATTAAACAACTTTATATGTACGTATTTTATCGCGTTGTTCATCACTTTTATTAAATAATTTTAAAGCTATAACACTACTACTAATTTTTTTTTTATATTGATTATTGATAGGTACTTTTTTGCAGCGATAGCTCAGTGGGGAGACCAACAGACTGCAATGCAGAGGGTCTCGGGTTCGAACCCACGTCGCGCACCTCTGACTTTCGGAAGTAATATGACTTTTCGAAATTATTTGCGTATTGATTGACAATTATCGCCTGCTCCGTGCCTCGAAGAGCACGTTAAGCCGTCGGTCCCGGGTGCCATGAACATCTATAGCAGTCGTTATTAGAAAAGTCAGTACCCTCTAATATCCTGACACTGGTCTAGCCTTAGGGTATCGTTAGCCTTCGGGTTGCGGAGGTCAGGTGGCAGCCGCTCCGTGTAAAAACTGATATCCAGTCAAATCCGGTTATACCAGAAAAGCCGACCCCAAGTGACTTGGGAATTATTAAGGCTAAGGGAGAAGGAAAAATTGATAGGTACTTTTTTAAGATATTCTAAGATAGCTAGACAGATTTTTGACAACTTCCAACCCGGCTATTTAGTGACTTTTAAAGCAGTTAAAATTTTAGAACGCATTCGAAGAAAATAAAGCATATCACTAGTATCTGCATTGCCGTCATCCAACCAACAAAGTAACGCTCTGCCAGTAGCTTTAAACAGCAACTCTATGATATAATCAAAATAATGACGTTATAATCCAACACAATGTATGTATAAATATTGATCTAATAGCTCTAATGAATAAAGATTGGCAAACATATTAAAATATTAGCCAACTTTCTCTCAGCGCGCTTGGAACCATCGCTGTGTGAGTCACCATATTGTTTTATGGAACTGGTGTGGTAAAACGAGAAATACTTCACTTTCAGATTTCTTTCCAAGAAGTATAATGATGTTTCTTAAACATTCGCACGTTGAGGAAGTAGTCTGGTAATTAGATAGTCTAAAATCTGGCTTGTTGATTCAGGGCCGTACGTTTGCGGTTATGATCGGTAGTGAACGTGGTAGTTTTGTACCGAAAATGTTGCTAGGTTCGATTGGTTCGAGCAAAATAATTGTTGCGTTTTTCTGTTATAGTCTGACAACGCTTTTAAAATCCCGAAGAACATCAATAAACCCGCATGTTCAATTAGATTCATGATATTTTAAACGTAGCTGAATAAATGGTGACGATATACACACGGTCTACCTTTTTGAAAAATACTACAAAATTCTTGAACGGATTTGGATAAAATTTAGCACATAAAAACACCATAATTATCTTTTATACAAATGATACTTCCTGCCTCGGTAATTAATGTGTTCCCATAAGATTCAGGCGGGTGAAACCGTGGTCTGAAAGTTGTTTTCAACCAATTTTATGACCGGAATTTTTATGATTACTGCTCCGCCTTTTAGCTTGTAGCGCGATGTTATATAACCTTCTTTACTTCTGGATAAAATCGCTTTCTAATAGTAAAATAATGATTAAAATTGGTTAAGTAGTTTCAGAGTTTATCGATAACAAGCAAACAAATATTCCCTTTTTTATATTTTTAATATAGGTCCGTTTAAAGAGCAGCGATAGCTCAGTAAGGAGACCAACAGACTGCGATGCAGAGGGTCTCGGGTTCGAACCCACGTCGCGCACCTCTGACTTTCGGAAGTTATATGACTTTTCGAAATTATGTGCGTATTGATTGACAATTATCGCCTGCTCTGTGCCTCGGGGAGCACGTTAAGCCGTCGGTCCCGGCTGCCATGAACATCTATGGCAGTCGTTATTGGGAGAGTGTCGACACAAAAGATCCCACTGGGTCGAAGTGTTGCCGGTCTGCACTGACTGGCCCCCACATAAGATACATATATAGGTCCGTTTATATCAATTCTACATCGGTTCTAAACATACTACAGATGCCTATTATTAAACAATTACACATACAGGATGTCCAAGTATGTAGTTAAAGGTTTTTGCGATGTTTTATTTTATTACGTTTATTTTTCTGATATTGTTAACGTGTGCAGTCTCCCGTAGATAATTGTTTCACTGTACTGGATGTGTCATGCCTTTTGTTAATAATGTTATGGTGGCTACCCACTACACCGTAACGTGATCTTAAATTTAACTGAATAAGGCAGTAGTTTAATTGGTCACTTTACCACCACTTATAACTTCAACTGCTCTTAAGACTGCGCCGAGGGAAATGTGCCAAAACAGGCGGTCACAGTTATGTGAATAAAATCAATACTTTTTGTTTAATACAAATATAAAATATACATTTAGCATAACAATGAATGTGTTTACAATTACTCCGTGTAAAAAACTTAAAATAATTAATATTTTCGCCTACAAAATTACGTAAATTTGCACGTAAAATGCAAAAAACTTAAGCTCGTGTTACGTGATTTTTAGATTATAACAGTAGAAATCTATCCTATTAACAGCTTAAACGAAACATAAATAGTTATATTACAATTTGTCCGTCCCAAATATTTAGGTTATTGGTTGACAATAAAGATACATATTTATCAAAAAAACTCTTCAAATCCTCCATACAATTTTACTAATGGTGGCCGCGCGCCGATTTGAATATGCGCCGCACGAGCTCTGTCATTATCTGTCTTACGCTCGGTGCAGTCTTAAGTTGTAGTTATGGTAAAGTAGGTGGTGGCAAAGTTTTGATTGAATTTAAACTACTTTATACGAATAGACTAGTGAAAGACGTTGGACTGCCACGCAGTGGTCTCGAGATCTATCCCAGGGCACGCATCTCTGACTTTTCGTAGTTATGTGCGTATTAAATAGCTAATTATTGCTTGCTTTAACATTGAAGGAAAACATCGTGAGGAAACCTGCATGTCTGAGAGTTCTCCTTAATGTTCTCCAAGATATGTGAAGTCTGCCAACCCGCACTAGGCCAGCGTGGTGGACTATGACCTAACCCTTCTTACATTGAGAAGAGGACCGTGCCCAGCAGTGGGACAGTTTAACACAGGGTTGATATTTAAATACGAATTTTGTCGCATTGTTTATTTTGATACACTTACACTTTTATTATATAATTTTGAATGATAAAATCCATACAAAATAGTTTACTTACAGTGTATAACATACGCGTAAATATTAGACAATATTAATTTTATATTAAGAGTTCTGAGTTTAATCCTTCTGCCAATTCGTGTGATCCAAAAATACTTATTCGGATTCAGGTTCGCTTATTCTCCGTTATTTAACCATATAATATAGATATAAATAATATCAGTCCGTATTACACGTCCCAGTGCTGGACGCGGCTCTCTTTTCAGTGTTAGAAGGCCATTGTCCATCACGCTGGTCCAGAGAACATCATGGAGAACTCTCAGACGTGCAGGTAACCTTACGATGTTTTCCTTTAGCGCCAAAGCGAAACGATAATTAACTATTTAATACACATATAACTTACGAAAAGACAGACATATAGATTTACTGGATCCTAAGTCATACTTTTATATTCCTTTCGTGCTTAAAACTGTCGTATTTTTTATGTATGATACACTATAGTCAGCAGAAACCTTAATAACCAACGGATGTGAACATTTTTTATGTTAATTATATTTAAAAACCGTAATATATTATTGCAAAGGTGACTTCTGTGTTCTGTGGTTTGTAGTTAACCTTCAGTTAGATTTATTTCAACCGCCAGAAAACATCTGACTTAATTAAAAAGACTGCCGAGGAAAATGGAGGCCGACCGTTTTATCTCATATTTAAAACTGACCTATAATAATATCGTTAGGTTAATAATATTTGACATTGTAAAAGTCACTGTCTCCGTGGCGCAACAGAAGTAAATGCGACTGCTGTCCACAAGTTCCCGGGTTCAATACCGGGTCGAGCAAACTGTAATCTCTTACAAAAATCTTTTACAAAAATTCACAAATGCATAAGGGAGTCTGAAACAGTGTCCGGTGTCTTCTTCTTCTCCTTAGCCTTTATTATTCCCAAGTCACTTGGGATCGGCTTTTCTAGTCTAACCGGATTTGACTGGATATCAGTTTTTACACGGAGCGGCTGCCACCTGACCTCCGCAACCCGAAGGCTAACGATACCCTAAGGCTAGACCAGTGTCAGAATATTAGAGGGTACTGACTTTCCCAATAACGACTGCCATAGATGTTCACAGCAGCCGGGACCGACGGCTTAACGTGCTCTCCGAGGCACGGAGCAGGCGATAATTTTCAACAAAAACTTGATTTTCAAATATTGTACTTTTTTTTAAATGTACTCTATTCTTTCAAAATAAAAGTGGCAACCCTAATTGCCGTTTATGACTCTGTTTAGCTACTCAGAATTTCATGACTGAAAACATCAAAATACTTTGCCCAACGTGGGAATATAATGCAAGACAATCAAGTAGCGCGAAAGCTTAAAATTGTTAGGAATTTATGTATGAACTAGATATTGCCCGCGGCTTAGCTCGCGTTTTATTTTTTATTTTTTATTTTATTTATTTGAGGACCACCAGTGGTTATTACAAGAATGCATTCACAATAATAAAAAACAATAAATTTCTAGTCACTTGCATAACCTTTTAAGGTAGCCACTGCATGCACAAATAAGTGAGCAATATAAATATTAGTGTTTAGTAAAAACGCGTTAGTCTAGATGCTCTGCATAATGTCAATAAATTGGTATTCCTCCGGCACAGTACTCTTTTCTAGATGAATGGTCTCCTACGGCCCATTCTGTATCCCTGATAAAATGTATGCAACATTTGACGATGTTCGTTCAGTAGTTAAAGCGTGAAAGCTTAACAAACAAACAAACTCACATTTACATTTATATAATACTAGTAGTTTTCCCGCGGTTTCACCCGCGTAAGTACCGTTCCCATGTGAATATCGGGTTTCACCCCTTTCACCCGTGGAATTTCCAAAAATCCTCTCTTAGTGCTTCCCTACACTCTCCAAGGAACATACATGCCAAATTTCAGCTTCTTGCGTTCAGTAGTTTTGGCTGTGCGTTGTCTGTCAGTCACTTAGTAACGGAATAGTTTTATATATATACATATATTAGTTAGGATTCATTAAATGTCAAGGATAAAATAATTAATTGAATTATATAAAGCCTACAGTATTGTTATACGTATCATGTCTAGATTGTTACCTATTGTAAATTATTGTTATAAATAAATTAATTAAAATGTAAACAACTCGTGTGAAAGATTATACAATAAAGAGAATTTATATTATTGTTTATAATTGTCACAATGAGTTCACCTCTAAACTTGACCGTAATTAATATAATGACGTGTTATGATTATAGTAATTTACATAATACATTTTTCTGTGTTTTCTTTGCACAAAGAATAAGTATTGCCATTCAACGTGGCAATGCTACCAGTCTTCTGGGCACGTTGCCAATTGACGACGATGCGGAGGAATATTATGACGCTTTTTAATTTTGTTCTTTTATTATCTCTTTAGTTTATATTTCTTGCAAATAATTAGTGTATATATTATATTAATTATGTCATTAATAAAGTATATAAGTATTCGATTCCCGCTCAAGTCAAACATTTGTGTGCATGTACATGGATGTTTGACTTGGTCTGGTGTTTCTTATGTACGTATTAACAAAAAAGTGTAAAATTTAAATAAATAATGGGCGAATGTCGACCACTTGGCGACCGCTAATTATGCTATTGCGTATTTAGGTAATTATTTACTTTTACCTGCACATTTACCCGTGTGTCACTAACGTTGCCACATTGAAAGCCAGTTTTGGCAATACGTTGTCACAATAATTCCGAGCCGATGACCCTTTTGGCACGTATATACATAAATTTGAGGTATATAGCTATGTAGGTATCGGGGCAATCCAACCATCCATAAATGTAATGAAAAAAAAAGGTACCTTTCGTACGGTAAGCGTACTCATTGAAATTAAACTACTATATACGGCTTTTATCGCGTTGTTTATTTTACACTATATTACATAATTTTGAAACTACTACTAGAAACTTTACTAATTTTAACATTAAATTATTAAAACTATTAAATCTATTTATATTTAAGTTTACTTTTTCCCCGACGTTTCGGTTGCTTTTCAGCAGCCATGGTCACGGGAAGACTAAGATGGTAGTTGTCTCCATGTTCCAGTGTAGTTATTTCAAAGTACCCGAACATAATTTAATCATTGGTGTTTCTATTTACGCAGAATGAGCTCAAAGTATCATGAAGTCTAGCTGTAGTTTGCTTCTTCTTGGGTTTGACTATTTGTATTACTGGATCCCAAGCTGGTGGTGCATTCCAACCATCTTCTCTATTAAATTTCTAAATTATGTAATAAAGTGTAAAATAAACAACGCGATAAAAATCCGTATATAGTAGTTTAATTTCAATGAATAACATTCGCGTAAACAGAAGACAATATTAAATAAAAGTACTGTTACTAACGTAAACTACTTTTATGAAAGCGAAGCCGCGGGAAAAATCTATTATTCTATAAAATATGTCAAAATTTAACCGTCTATAGTTACAACGACTCGCTTCTTGAATTTATGAACTGGGGCTTAGTCAGCAGTTTCCATATCCTATGTAAAGGGAACGAGTTGAAGGGCTTGGAAATGAATCGATGGATAATTTATCCCACTGGGCTTTGTTTTCCTTATACTTATAAAGGTACGACTCTCTAGTACCTATTGCGACTAAAATATACTTCTATTGGATAACTCTTAATTCCTGTAACTACTGCCATAATAACTGCAACGCTGAAACAACAACGGATTAGAATGACATTAGTCACTCATTTGACGCATGTGGTACATTGCGAGCTAAATTAAACCTAATTTTACTTAATTGAGCTCTAAATATAATAACATACCTATTTTCTGCAGTTTACAATATTATTTAAATGGCGGATGACACATTCTGGTCTCTGTTATAATTGCTTTTATATATGTTGGATAGAGTGCCTCAGTAACCCCATCGATAGACATAATGCGGGCGTACAATAGTGATCGAGCAAAGTGAAAAATAAATACACGCTAATCACTTTTATTGTCTTCACAATAAATTAACACGAATGTCTTGTACGAAATGAATGACAGTTCGTAGTGAGGAGGTCCGCACTCGACGACGGTAAAAAGATTCCCGTCGAATATAGGGCGCGTCTCCATTTAAGACTGCGCCGAGCGTAAGACTGATAATGACAGAGCTCGTGCAGCGCATATTCATATCGGCGCGCGACGGTCATAGTAAAATTGTATGGGGGATTTGAAGTGTTTGAAGTGTTTTTTTGATAAATATGTATCTTTATTATCAACCAATAACTTAAATATTTGGGACGGACAAATCGTAATATAACTATTTATGTTTCGTTTAAGCTGTAAAATATGATAGATTGCCACTGTTATAATCTAAAAATCACTTAAAACGAGCTTACATTTTTGCATTTTTCGTGCCTAATTTTGTAAACGAAAAAATTTATTATTTTACGTTTAAACACGGAGTAATTGTAAAAACATTCATTGTTATGGTAAATGTATATTTTATATTTGTATTAAACAAAAAGTGTTGATTTTATTAACTTAACTGTGACTGCCTGTTTTGGCACATTTCACTCGGCGCAGTCTTAAGTAGGCTCTGTCGTAGCACGCGAAGTTGGCTGCGTTTTGACGTCATCGCAACAGTGCTGCCACATCTTCACTAACGTGCCGCGTTTCGTAACCGTACCTACTAATGACCGTCTCCGACATATATGTATATATTACGGACTTATTGATTATAGTGGCGCAGTGGTTGTGCGTCAAGTGTTGTGGGTTCTATACTTAAACGCGACAAAAATTATGTGTTTCACAAACAGTTGTTTTAAATCTTGGTATTCTTCGTGTGGCAGGCACATTGCAGGATTCTGTTTTACTGCTAAATTCTAGAAAATCGCGACTCTTTTGCTACCCGGGAATCGAAACGGGGACCGGAGACAATCTAACGGTCTCCCACATGGCTATCACAGATTATAGTTTTAAATGAAATGATATATATAGTTATTTTTTATTATTAAAAGCTTGTAACGGCTTAATTGACTGAGGGTCTAATTTCCTGTTCTGATTTTTTCAGTTATAAGTCATCCATATTAATTCAATAAATAAATAAGTTTTTTGAGTAGTAGAGCCTCGCTGATTTCAGCATGAATGGGCCGGCTAGACCGAGGAAGGACTACCATCTCACAGAATATCGACGTGAAATAGCAGTATTCCTATTGTAGTGTTTCGTTCGGTGAGTGAGAGTGCCGGAGGCCCAATTACCCCTTTTCCATTCATTCTCCTTCCCACTTCCATTCCTAAAGGGTCAGCAACACTTAAGTGATGCCTCTGGTGTTGCAGGCGTCTATAGGCTACGGTGACCATTTACCATCAGGTGGGCCGTATGCTTGTTTGCCACCATAGTTAGATAAAAAAATATATATATATATAAATAATTTAATTACATTTATTTAAGAGGTAGAACGGTCGCTGATATGGTTTCTAGATGGCACATAGTTTGATTGCTTTTAATTGTTCTAGTTTTTGCAGGTATAGAGTTTCTTCGTAACCTAGCTAAGCTACAGGTTAGTTAAAATATTACGTAAGATTAACCTATTGAGTCGTAGCGACACATCGGCGGACAGACACAATAGGTTATCAATCATGACTGGCATTCCAACAATTTTAGATTAATATAATATGTTATATCTAAACAGCCGCTTAAAGAAAATATCTGACTCATATATGATCACAGAAGCGGATAGCAAACAGATTTAACTGGTTATATATGTATTTTTCTTGGAGGAACTTAATCAATATTGTCGGCCTCGATGGCGTAGTGGTTAGTGTAACCGCCTGTGACGCCTGAGGTCGCGGGTTCGATTCCCGCACAAGTCAAACATTTGTGTGCATGAACATGGATGTCTGTCTTAGTCTGGGTGTTTCTATGTATAATATGTATGTATTTACAAAAAATAAGTATATATGTATGTTTATCCATTGTCTAGTAGCCATAGTACAAGCTCTGCTTAGTTTGGGCTAGATGGTGTTGTGTGTATGTGGTAGAATATTATTATTATTATTCTCTTTATTACTTTTTTTTTCTAATAATTACATTTTTAAATATAAATATAAAATCTATACATATTTAAAAATATAAAAACTGAAATGACCCACCGACATCGGGAACAGGGTCCAAGCTGCCGGTGGTTAGGGCCCCAGAGAGAGGAATCTCCTCACAATACGCGCCGTATCGAGTAGTACTGCCTTTTGCATCAAGGACTTGATCCAGCCATCTAACGCGAGCCTCTGCAGGTGGTGGTCGAGGCTCTTAGGTATTAAACCATTGACTGTAATGACTATCGGCACAATGATCGCCGAGTCCACACGCCACATGTCGACAATCTCGTGAGCTAGGTCTAAGTATTTCAACTCTTTTTCTTTTTCAGCTTTCACAAGATTCTCGTCATGCGGAATGGTAACATCGATGATCATTGCTCGGCGCTCCAATCGGTCTATCAGCACAATATCTGGCTTGTTCGCCACAATTGTCCTATCAGTGATGATAGACCGATCCCAGTACAAAGTAGCACGACCATTTTCGAGAACTGGATCGGGCACATACCTGTAATACGGCACTTCAGATTCCACAAGGTCATACTTTAAGGCAAGTTGCTGATGGACAATCCTGGCTACTTGGTTGTGTCTATGCAAATACTCTCCATTGGCAAGACGAGAACAACCGGAGATAATATGTCTGAGAGATTCTCCGGGCTGGTGACATGCCCGACATATGTCAACCGTCCCATCCTTCAGGATATATCTCCGGTAGTTGTTCGTCATAACAACTTCGTCCATTATTGCACATACAAAACCTTCGGTCTCAGCGAAGAGATCGCCGAAACGTAGCCAGGACACCGATGACTGAAAATCTATGTCGGGCCCATTCAGGGCCCGAAAAAAGCGTCCATGCAGCTCTTTTCCTTTCCATACATCCCTGCGCTCGTCAGTTCCAAGCATAACAGGTTTGCGCCAGTTCTCCTTAGCCAGAGCAAGCGGGGTAAAGCCCGTATCCACTGCGACTACATCGCGATGAACGCCCACATCGGTTCGGAGAAAATATTCTCTGAGATTGCACACTTCACGGTTGTGGAGGGTCTTGGCATTTAAAAAACCGCGACCCCCACACTTCCGTGGGATGTACAATCTCATTACCGAGGAGCGCGGGTGGTGCATTCGGTATGCAGTCAACAGTGTACGGACCCTTCTATCCAGGGCATCTAATTCCGTTTGCGTCCATCTGAGTATGCCAAAGGAGTACATAAGGATCGGCATGGCCCAACCGTTACAGGCGCGCACCCTGTTGCCGCCTGACAAAAGACTTTTCAGTATTTTTTTCAAGCGGCCAAAGAAGCGCTCCCGCAACGTCCGTTTCATACCGTCCTCAGTGATACCTAATGCCTGTGACATACCCAGATATTTATAGGTTTCGTTTGCAGAGAGAGACCTAAGTCTAGTAAAATCTGAGAGTTCAATGCCATCAGATTCCACAACCCTGCCTCGCTTTACATACATAACTGCACACTTGTCAACACCAAACTCCATCCTGATGGAATTACTGAAGGTTTCCGTTACCTTAAGTAACGCCGTCAGTTGGGGTCTGGTGGAGGCAAATAGTTTTAGGTCATCCATGTAAAGAAGGTGGGATATAACTTGACCATCTCTCCGCAATCGATAGCCTAGCCCTGAACTCTCAAGTAAAGTACTAAGAGCTGTTCAGGTGAGAGAAGTGTTCAGCGCTAGACAGAACCATAAGGGACTCAAACTGTCGCCCTGAAATATACCTCGCTTGATCTTGATAGATACACCGCTTTCCCCGATCTGGCGACATCCTGGATAGCGTAAAACCGTTCTCCACTGCCTCATACATGACTTCAAGAAAGTGCAAAGAGTTGCATCAACTTTATACAACTCCAGCACCCTCAAGAGCCATGCATGAGGTACAGAGTCATAGGCTTTCTTATAATCTATCCAGCATGTCGCAAGATCTTTCTTAAGGCGGTGTATTTGTTGACTGATGGTCATGTCAATTAGGAGTAGCTCTTTAGTACCACGTGCCCCACTTCTACATCCATTTTGATCCATTTTGAGATACAGACATGATGTTATTTGCTGTAATATGTAGTGAAAGTTTAGATCTCAAAATGGATGTAAGAAGTTTATAGACCGTCGGTAGGCATGTTATCGGTCTATAATTTTTTGGGTCCGTGACACTACCTGATTTGTAGAGCAGATGAGTGGTGCCAGTGGTCAAAAACTCAGGCAGCAATCCTGATTCCAAAGATGACTGGAATAGGGATGCCAAGCATGCATGCGCACTGCGGAACCATTTCAACCAGAAGTTGTGCAGTCCGTCCGGTCCCGCTGCTTTCCAGTTTGGTAACGAACGAACCGCACAAGAAACGTCTTCTGGTCGTATGTTAATTGGCTCCATTTGAGGTATAGTGTCGCATGCCTGCCTAACATCCCCAAACCAATCCCCCTCTTCGTGGTCGACGGGCGTCGACCAAATACTACGCCAAAAAGCAGTCGTGGCTTCTGTATCTGGTAGACAACCATCCCCACTAGAATCAGGATGCTCCCACCTTCTGTACACCCACCTTTCATCTCTCTGGAATGCACGATTTTGGGCATATCGATCAGCTCTTTTTTTGTAGCGTCTCACTCGGCTTGCCCACGCACAAATTCTCTGCTTCAGGAAGTCGATGCGTTCTGTAACCCGGGCGACATAATCTTGGGGACATACGTCAGTCCCTGCAAACGCCCGAGTCACATAACGCATCACTCTCGGTCGTGCATTACCCTCCCTGAAACAGATAAGCTTTCCGATGAGTGCCCTGGACTCAGCGATACGACGCTCAATCCTGCACTGCCACGCTGGCGTAGTATTTCTGGGACGAGCAGCTGTCATTATGTGTGGATTTTTAATACCAGCCACTCGACATGCCGCAGCAGCCGCACAGTACAAGATTGAGTGTGCATCGCTAAGACTTTCACTGTCCACTAGATAAGTGGGCAGTAATGAGTCCAAGGCACACACCAGCGCTAAATTCTTTTTGTGCGTTGGCAATCTTGGCAGACGTGGTCTATTTGGCGCATAAACGTGCCGATATTCCCGCAACGTGCACTCTAAAGTACTCCTTAATTGTTCATTGTACTGGGTACTTACGTGTGTAGCCCTGCTATCCACCTCTTCACTAATATTGTTATCATTTGGCCTCGGTGCCTCATGAAGTCTTTGAGGCATTATCTGGACAGAAGAAGTGACAGGAGGGCTACTTCGTACGTCGGAGCGTAGCCTCTCAAGTGCGGCATCGTCCAACAACCGACACCGTTGGATGGCACGCACTTGGTCCGATAGTCTTTGAGCCGAGACGTTGACGGCCGGTTCCAAGTCCTGAAACAGAGGCAGCATTCGATCACGATACGCACTGAGATTGATTCCCCCCTCTGCTGCCACAAAATATGCCCGCATGACATTTTCATTTATAGATTTAGTCCACTTCATGCGGCGCACATTACCACCGACAGCGGGGACCCTGTTCGAGGCTGGTAGGTCTCGGTTTTATTATTATTATTAATAGCATGAATCACGAATAAGGGTTTAAAAGATCTTTGCATTACCTTACGTCAAGGGTCTTTTAACCCCTTGGGCTAAAATTGGAGCAGTTCAAAAATATGTTAATTCATAGGTATATATATATATATCTTATGTGAGGGCCAGTCAGTGCAGACCGGCGACACTTCGACCCAGTGGGATCTTGTGTCGACACTGTCCCAATAACGACTGCCACAGAAGTTCATGGCAGCCGGGACCGACGACTTAACGTGCTCTCCGAGGCACGGAGCAGACGATAATTGTCAATCAATACGCACATAATTTCGAAAAGTCATATAACTTCCGAAAGTCAGAGGTGCGCAACGTGGGTTCGAACCCGAGACCCTCTGCATTGCAGTCTGTTGGTCTCCCCACTGAGCTATCGCTGCTCATTCATAGGTATAAGTAGGTCACGAAGTAATACTAAGTGTCAAAGTTACATTTATTTATGTTAATTTCCAGTAACCTGTGTAAAACCAATGAGAAGAAAAGACAAGGGCTCACAGCTACTCTTTTTAATCGCCAAGTGTATAATATCAATTCTTTTAACTTCATCTTTATTTAACTAACCAAAATGTATTGCTTTAAACTCTATGCTTAAGATGAGCCCAAAAAAAACGGGTAAGCGTAGTTACTAACATAGCCTACCCTCTTCATTGATGTCAATATATTAATAAGTTCTTTCTTTTTAAACAAGCAGTCGGCAAAATGATAAGCCACCGTGAATAAATATCGATGTTGTTCGTCTACTCGACGCTAGATGGCGCTGCTGCAAAACGCTTAATCTTATCAACTGATTACACTTACTGATTTTAAAAACAACTAACGTTTTATTTGTAAGTAAGTAAATACTTATATACTTATGCACGTATGCTTTTATTTGATGAGATCCCAGATTCAAATCCAATTCGTGGCAACATAATTATTAGTATTTCTGTAAGGAAATTATAGCAGCTAAGAAAGACTCGATACTGCTTTGTATGTCCTAGGTATCGAATCGGGAAGCTAATAAGCCGTTACAAACTTATGCCAATGCATACAAATACAATAACAGATTATAATATACATTGTCGCTTATGATATCGAGCTCTCAGACTATCGATTTCAAGCAGTTTCACGCTTCTACAATTACTAATTAGCATCAAGCAGCGGTTACAACTCACTTACAAGGCTAGTATTATAACTCAACCTTATTAATACGCATCGTATTTTATATTGATTCAAGCCTGTATATGTCCGAAGGGTATACAGCTGTGTATTTGTGGTGATAGCCTAATGGATAAGGTATTGTAGTTGCATTGAGAGGGCCTGGGTTCGATATTTATTGATTTATTTGGTTAAGACTGCGCTAAGCGTAAGACAGATAATGACAGAGCTCGTACGGCGCATATTCAAATCGGCGCGCGGCCGCCATAGTAAAATTGTATGGAAGATTTGAAGTGCTTTTTTGATAAATATGTATCTTTATTGTCAACCAATAACTTAAATATTTGGCACGGACAATTTGTAATATAACTATTTATGTTTCGTTTAAGCTGTAAAATAGGATAGATTTCTACTGTTATAATCTAAAAATCACGTAATACGATCTTACGTTTCTGCATTTTTGCAAATGCAAATTTACGTAATTTTTTAGGCGAAAATATTAATTATTTTAAATATTTTTACACGGAGTAATTGTAAAAACATTCACTGTTATGGTAAATGTATATTTTATATTTGTATTAAACAAAAAAAGTGTTGATTTTATCACTTAACTGTAACCGCCTGTTTTGACACATTTCGCTCGGCGCAGTCTTAATCTACAGCTGTTTACACTTATAGGTACATAGACATCATAGAATAAAATCAATGGAAACATCAGTCAGTGTAACAATTAATTAGAGTTTAACACCACATGGACAGGTTACTGAGACACATAAACTTAAAAATAAATTGCATTAATAAATTAATTATGTCTATCGTATAATAGATAATATTAAGATTCCATTTAACATAAACTATTATTGATTGCCGTGTATCACATTAATACATTACATATATAGATAGTACACTAGTTTCTTGATCAGATCGGAGACGTTCTGGATAAAGGCCAGGTTAAGAGCAGCTTAAACCAGCGAGCGTGTATGAGGAATGTGATGAAAGTGAATGAAGCCAGAGAAGTGTGTCAGGATCGTAGCAAATGGAAATCTGTAGTCTCTGCCTTCCCGTCTGGAAAACAGGCGTGAATTTATGTATGTATGTACAATAACACTAAAATTACATAAATGAAAAGTATTAAGTCGACCTCGATGGCGTAGTGGTTAGTGTAACCGACTGCCACGCCTGAGGTCGCGGATTCGATTCCCGCACAAGTCAAACATTTGTGTGCATGAACATGGATGTTTGTCTTGGTCTGGGTGTTTCTATGTATAATATGTATGTATTTACAAAAAAAAGTACATTTGTATGTTTATCCATTGTCTAGTACCCATAGTACAAGCTCTGCTTAGTTTGGGCTAGATGCTGTTGTGTGTTGTGGTAGAATATTATTATTATTAATAATATTAAATAAAATTGAAATTAAACAATTAAAAATATGTTCAGTCGAAAATGTTATTACAAATAAAACAAAATAAAATAAAATATGTATAGCATTCAGGTGCATTATTAAATTAAATCATACTTTACTAAAATATGTCAGGAGTTCTTATTATTTATGGATTGATTAAGGTTTGGAAATGTGTAATAATATGTGATATTTATCAATTACACTACTCACGTCAACCCACTCGTAACTTAAACATTTTGCTTAGCTAGAGGGTTAACAAGACTATTAGTAATTTGTAACCGAGATTGCTAGAACCGACGTACAAAAGGGTAAAAAGAGGCGAATTGCACCCACATTATGCAATATTTTTAGGTCTAACATCCTTACTATTATTATAAACGCGAAATTTCGTATGGATGTTTGTAACTCTTTCACGCAGAAACTACTGGACCGATTGCGATGAAACTTGGTACGTAGATAGCTGGAGACCTGATTCACACATAGGCTACTTCTTATCCCGATATTCCTACGGGAACGGGATTTACGCGGGTGAAACCGCGGTGAAAAACTAGTAATCAATAAATAAAAGTTTATTACTCTATAAGAAAAATACTTAATCTAGGTACAAAATGAGGGCTTAAGGAATACATAACAAACTGGAGACCCTGACTTCTAAACTAGGTATGGACCTGTATCTTAGAAGCCAGTGCTACCTTCTGATAGTTACATTTAATAGGTCGCGCATTGTTATTTACACTGTAATTGCACAGTACCAAATTGTGTGCTACTACCGAATTCCTTGATAAATGTTTTACATGATATTTATAAGAAGGGAATCTGTAGGTAGTAGAGCCTCGCTGATTTCAGCATGAATGGGCCGGCTCGACCGGGGAAGGACTACCCTCTCACAGAATATCGACGTGAATTAGAATTACTGTTGTATTTCGTTCTGTGAGTGAGAGTGCCTGCGGCTCAATCACCCTCTTGCCCCCTTCCAGCTCCTTCTCCTTCCCACTTTTTCTCTTCTTCCTTTCTTAAAGGGTCGGCAACGCGCAATTGATGCCTTTGGTGTTGCAGGCGTCCATAGGCTACGGTGACCACATCATCAGGTGGGTGGTATGCTTGTTTGCCACTTTAGTAGTATACAAAGAAATTCTTAAAAATAAACGAGTAATACTTTGGCCGGATATCGAACCTGAGACCTTATGCACAGCTATCGCATTCACTAACTGCGCTGCCTTGCTAGTTACGAAGCAAAAACAACAATTTGCGCATATTACCCGCGTCGTGTATCTTGCCTGGCAGAACATATTTATTCGAAGGGTATTACCCCATATTTTAGCTAGTACAATTTTGATTTTGTATCCCTTCATACAAATTCACGTACAAACCCATACAATTAAATAATTGTATGAATCAATTACAAACCAACAAACAACCGCAATGATTTCCCTACCGCGATAATACTTTCCCTCTACACAATAGATATAGTTATACAATACTTTGTTTAAATCCATTTATAGAAGAGGAAATTGTAAAATTTTAATTAACGCAATATTGTCTTCTGTTTACGCAAAGTTATTCATTGAAATTAAACTACTATATAATTTTGAAAACTGTTGCACTACTACTATATACTATTAAATTTGACAAATTTTTAAGATAATTAAATTATTATTAATACTATTTAGATTTACATAATATTGTCTTCTGTTTACGCGAATATTATTCATTGAAATTAAACTACTATATACGGATTTTATCGCGTTGTTTATTTGACACTTTACTACAACATTTTGAAAACTGTTACACTACTTTTACTTTTAATCTTTACTAATTTTTAAGCTAATTAAATTATTATTAAAACTATTAAAACTATTTAGATTTAATTTAATTTTACACTTTCCCCGACGTTTCGGTTGCTTTTCAGCAGCCATGGTCACGGGGAGACTAAGATGGTAGTTGTCTCAATGTTCCAGTGTAGTTATTTCAAAGTACCCGAACATAATTTAATCATTGGTGTTTCTATTTACGCAGAATGAGCTCAAAGTATCATGAAGTCTAGTTGTGGTTTGCTGCTTTTTGGGTTTGAGTATTTGTATTACTGGATCCCAAGCTGGTGGTACATTCCAACCATCTTCTCTATTAAAATTAGGATGTTTTTTGATTTCAATAGCCTCGCGAAGCATCCTTCGTAGGAATCGGTGTTCTTTAGCGAGAATCTGTGGTTTGTCAAATCTCAGGTAGTGGTTGGTCCCCTGTTGCACATGCTCACAAACCTCAGACTTCAACGAGCGTTGGTGTTTTAGATCAGCTATGTGTTATTTTATCATATATTATATTTTTTCAAAATTATGTAATAAAGTGTCAAATAAACAACGCGATAAAATCCGTATATAGTAGTTTAATTATAATTAACGCCCTTATATTAATGGTTTTCATTGTTTGCGCCAATTTGTTGGCTTGGCTAATTGGGCGTTTACACATATAAAAATCACACTGTTTTAGGTGTCAGTTCGCAAAGATTTATTTTATTTTTATTTTACTTTATTGGTTCATCTACAACTGTACACCATACATACATATATTCTTACATGTTAAATTATAACATAGGTATACAATTTATCAAGGATAAACACAGCGTTCACATCGTATTAGATAAGTGTATATACTTATAATATAAAATTAAATTTAAGTTTAAGTTACGCTACGTAGTAAATAACAATTACACGGTCCTGTGATTGAGTGAGTAAGATTGAGTGCGAAACGAACCGTTTAAGCGGTCGTCTCGCCAGTGCTCCGTGTGTTGTGGGTTCGATCCCTAGACGGGACAAAAATTCGTGTAATCCACAAATAGTTGTTCCGAGTCTGGTTATTCTTTGTGTCCGTAGTCAGAATGTTTGTAAAGTCCCCCCCCCCCCCCCGCGATACACGAAATATTCTTAGTGCAGGAGATGAAGTGAAATATAAATTGTCTCAAACCTTTTATCTAGACGCTATTAGGTTCGGTATAATGCTAATTCGGAATCGAATCTGGCACCTATCAGTCGCGAGCGCAATCTTTTGAGAAAGTTAAATGGTATAGGAGTCACAAGGTGGATCGACGACCTGTTAAGTGTCGTGGGAAGCGGTTGGATGCGGGCGACGTAATATCAGTCTGTGTGGAGAACCTTGGAGGAAGCCTATGTCCAGCAGTGAATGTCTTTCGGCTGTGATGCTGATTTAGCTTGAATGATTTAGAAGTAATAACCCAATACAGAACAGCTTTAAGTTAGATCCTAGGGCACGCATTTGTAACGTTTCATTGATTGAAAGAGGAAGTTATGTGCGTATTAATAAATTAATTATCGCCTGCGTAACCGGTTAAGGAAAATATCATGAATAAAACTACTTCGAGTTCTCCATAATATACTCAAAAGTACAAAGTTCACCAATCCGCACTGCAGTTCAGCGTGGTGGACTTATATAGCCTACTTCATATGAAGAGGAGATGTAAGCCCAGCAGTGGGACAGTTTACAAATAGGGCTGATATTAATAACAATACACTACTGTTTACAAAACTTTGTAAACATGAAAGATAGCTTATTTCGTGAACTTGATAACATTGTTTTAATTGATAAAGCTTATTTCGCCGAAATGTGAATATGTAGGTATTTATTGATAGTTATTTTGTATCCATATTTACGATTCCAAAATCCTAGTTTCTCAATTTACCCCGGAACAATAAGAATATATATTGAGCCAAGGCTAAGTTTCGTCTTACCTCCAGCTTATAATATCCAACCATCCATCGGGTTCGATTCCCGCACAAGTCAAACATTTGTGTGCATGAACATGGATGTTTGTCTTGGTCTGGGTGTTTCTATGTATAATATGTATGTATTTACAAAAAAAAAAGTATATAAGTATGTTTATCCATTGTCTAGAACCCATAGTACAAGCTCTGCTTAGTTTGGGCTAGATGGTGTTGTGTGTATGTGGTAGAATATTATTATTATTATCCCTAAAACAAAGAGGGTTGGATACTTCAGATAAGACAGCTCCCGCACTAGGATATCCTGTGTCGCGGTGGACTTAACAAATATTCAGACAACTATGTATGTATGTAAGTAGATATTTATATTCAAACAATAATGTTATTTATCGCGAGGCGCGAACCTCTCACTAGTGCGCTTTGATTATCCGAACATCTTGAGTTATGCGCCTGCGCTTGTAGAGTTTATATGAGAATGAGCCACACAGGTAAAAGTGTTTTTTTTATCTCTAATTGTGGTAAACAGCCTGCCTTATAAACTGCCATTTAATTATTTATTCAATTAGAACAGTTATTTACATTACAAGTTACACTAATTAATCAAACTTTTTAAAAACATCACGTCATAAAATATGTAACTATATGTAAGTTGTTTCATACAATCCCGAAAGAAAGTATCAGGGATCTCACTTGCGCATTACAAACCTGAGCATAAGACATTAAAGATGGGATGAAAGGAAACATAGAAGAAAAGGGAATGACAAAAAGAGTTCCAGGGGCTCACTCTGGAAACTCTTATTTAATTAGAGAGACGCAGTAAAAATGTAAATTATAATTTTTTAAATAGGTATTACTATTATTATTTATAATATCAGCCCTGTATTAAACTGTCCCACTGCTGGGCACCGGCCTATTCTCAGTGTGAGAAGGGTTAGGCCATAGTCCACCATGCTGGCCCAGTGCGGGTTGGCAGACTTCACATATCTTCGAGAACATTATGGAGAACTTAGACATGCAGGTTTCCTCACGATGTTTTCCTTCACCGTTAAAGCAAGCGATAATTAACTATTTAATACGCATATATTGATTGACAATTATGGCCTGCTCCGTGCCTCGAAGAGCACGTTAAGCCGTTGGTCCCGGCTGCCATGAACATCTATCAGGCGGTCGTTATTGGGAAAGTCAGTACCCTCTAATATCCTGACACTGGTCTAGCCTTCGGGTTGCGGAGGTCAGGTGGCAGCCGCTCTGTGTAAAAACTGATATCCAGTCAAATCCGGTTAGACCAGAAAAGCCGACCCCAAGTGACTTGGGAATAATAAAGGCTAAAAGAGAAGATATATTATATATAGCGTTATTATTTGCCATGATTAATATCTAACAATATTAATGTCAGATTTTCAAGCAGAGCACTGGATTTTATTAGGTACGATGGCATTGAGTTCAGGTTCTAATACAACTTTACCTAATAATTTAGTAATGTATGTACGTAGACGTGATACAGCATGGGTTGCGCTGTGGTTCATCTTATCTTATGTGGGGGCCAGTCAGTGCGGACCGGCGACACTTCGACCCAGTGGGATCTTTTGTGTCGACACTCTCCCAATAACGACTGCCATAGATGTTCATGGCAGCCGGGACCGACGACAGTGGTTTAAATGTCCCTTCATTGCTAATGCATTGAGTGTTGGATAGGGTTCGATTTCAACATAACAAAAATGTGTTTAATTCATAAACACTCCTATTAATTTGTTTCCCGTGTCCATTGTTTGTATGTTTGTAAACTGTGTTTTCTTCTTCTCTCTTAGCCTTTATTATTCCCAAGTCACTTGGGGTCGGCTTTTCTGGTCTAACCGGATTTGACTGGATATCAGTTTTTACACGGAGCGGCTGCCACCTGACCTCCGCAACCCGAAGGCTAACGATACCCTAAGGCTAGACCAGTGTCAGGATATTAGAGGGTACTGACTTTCCCAATAACGACTGCCATAGATGTTCATGGCAGCCGGGACCGACGGCTTAACGTGCTCTCCGAGGCACGGAGCAGGCGATAATTGTCAATCAATACGCACATAATTTCGAAAAGTCATATAACTTCCGAAAGACAGAGGTGCGCGACGTGGGTTCTAACCCGAGACCCTCTGCATTGCAGTCTGTTGGTCTCCCGACTGAGCTATCGCTGCATGTTTGTAAACTATGTAATACAGGGATAATCGCTATTGCGGATATGGGTTTTTTTAACAAAAGAAACAAAAAGATGCAGTGACAGTTTATGTACTAAACTAAACTCACTTCAATGGTTTGATCTTGCAACATGGAAAAGCATCTAATTCAAATTATAGTACAAAAATGTCGTATAAAACAAACCTCTTTAAAAACGAAAAATATATATACATATATTGATTTTAATACCTGCTTGCTTCCATCGTGCATAAAGCGATCGAAGTTAGTAGATATAACAGATAACCGTTTGGCCTGTGACCGGCTGCCGTGAGGCGACCGTTTATTTATCACCTCCAGCTTTATTTATTGTGATAAGGGAGACTACGCACCGACACATCTTCACAATGTGTATCTACAATCTTACTCTCACCGCAGTAATCTCTATTTAAATCTTTTGTTTTACGGTTTTGGTGGTGATAAGTGGTCTTGTTAGACGTGTCGTGTACGTGATTATATTACATACAAAGATTAACGCCTGCATAATGTACTATCGACTTGAGCGACGGATGACCACTCCTAAGGTTAAAATCGCATAGCAGGCCAACACTTGGTACCCGTATTCGTGCAGTACGTGTAACCCGTACATGTGCAAGCGAAAATTTTTCTGAAATGGTCAACCGTCGCTCAAGTCGATAGTACATATATCCCTAAGGCAGATTCGTAGACATATGTATTTAGTTCGGAGGGGACTTACTGCCGTTTTACGGGTTATTTTGTTTTTGATAAGATAAAAGACATAATGCCTGATTCTCGGGAGACTTTACAAGCAATCAAACAACGGACACAAAGAACAACTAGACTCGGGACAATTTAGGCGTGGGTAAACGTTTGTTGACAGTAGTTTTGGTGCTTTTTGATTCAATATTTGTAAAGGTTGGGTTTTCTATCGGTGTCGATCAGGTAAAATGGAAGTAGTGAAGAGAGGCCTTTGTCCTGGAGTGGGAAGAAACTATAATTAGTATTAGTAGGGCACTAATAATAGTTTGCATTTGCACCGATCTATCAAACACCTATCTCAAAAGCCCAGATTTGTAAGCTGTCATCTCATGAAGAGCCTCTTCATGTGAAATCCATGTCTCCCTGTGAGTCTTCCAAAAGGTTGTGTAATTTCCTTACAGTAGATGTTTGGAAAGTATTCTTAAAGATAGTAACATAATAATAATGTGTAAAGTTCCAGGTTCTCAAAGCTCTTGCAGAGCAGCGATAGCTCAGTGGGGAGACCAACAGACTGCAATGCAAAGGGTCTCTGGTTCGGACCCACGTCGCGCACCTCTGACCTTCGGAAGTTATATGACTTTTCGAAATTATGTATTATCGCCAGCTCCGTGCCTCGGAGAGCACGTTAAGCCGTCGGTCCCGGCTGCCATGAACATCTATGGCAGTCGTAATTGGGAGAGTGTCGACACAAAAGATCCTAATGGGTCGAAGTGTCGCCGATATGCACTGGCTGACCCCCACATAAGATAAGATAAAGCTCTTGCAATATTGGTCATTCAAATGTCACCTGGATTATTTTAGTGTATTTGTTGCTAGAATAGCATATATTTTCCTGGACATTTCTGGAATTGAAAAGGCAGCATTTTGTTTACGATATAATACATGCGATTAAATAGTAAGTCTAAACACACCTTAAGGACGTATTATATTATACATTTGTCGTCAACGAGGTGTCGTTTAAACGAATTTATGCGAAAGTGTGCTATCTACATATACACATATATAGTGGTCGGTGAATAATTGTGGTCAATGTGTGTGGTGGCGCATAAGATACTGTAACTATTTGTCATTTGTCTTTTTGTTTAGGTGTTCCTTGTAATGGCCGCAGATAAATGTGTGTGATTTATTTTATTTATTTTGATTTGTGTTTGTTTGTGGCGGTCTGCGTTGTGGTGGTTGCGTGGTTATTTATCATTTACAACAGATAATTGTGATGATTTACAAATTGTTTGTTTGCTTAAAATGTGTCTCTATGCGGAACAATTCTGTGGTCTGTAGATAGCTAGCAAATGCTCGCGGTTCTGGACGTGTGTTTATTGTCGTGATGAAAAGCTGTGACGTTATGGTAGTCAACCCGCTTTAGAGGCGTGGTTGACCTAGGATTTTAATTGAAATTAAAGATGAACAACGCGATCAACAAGCATATATTTTCACTTACAACAGGTGTATAAGAATAAACAGAACTACAATTAAATTCGACTAGATATTTTGTGGTATTTCGGGGCGTGGTTCAAGATGAAGGCTTGTTACGTGGTCCCGGGTAGAATGGACCACTTAACTTCAGTAGGCAGCGCAGCGGAAGGAGGCCGGCTTTAGGACGCGTTGCCAATATATAGGGCCGCCGTTGGGGAGGAGAAGCCGATGGAGGGGCGCCGCGAGCACGGCCGCTCAGCAACGACCGGTCTGCGTCACAAAGCTAATTTCCAATTTTATTTTAAAAGTATTTTCACATGGTTCCATGATACGTTGGTACCTTTTTTGAGCAACTATTTTACACTCCCATTTTACATACATGCATAATCCCAAGCCCATATCCCTAAAGAAGTAGGCAGGGGTATAAACACATCCACATTTTGTCAGTTATGGTTTTAGGTTTTGTGAACTAGGAAACCAGCCATTTGCCGCATACAAGGCACGGTGTCGAACTCCGTGTTGCTTCTGAAAATGCCTTGATAGAAGAACCTATAGGATACATACATACATAGATTCACGCCTGTCTCCCGGAGGGGTAGGCAGAGACTACGGATTTCCATTTGCTACGATCCTGACACACTTCTCTGGCTTTATTCACTTTCATCACATTCCTCATACACGCCCGTCGGTTCAAGGTGCTCTTAATCAACACTATTTGCTCAAGTGTCTTCTTCGGTTGTTTTACAATGATACCCTAACGGCCGGACCCAATATGGTTTGGTGCGTTGAAAACATACGAGTGAAATCGAATAATAGAGAGAAACGAGATGGATTTCATTTAACTTACTGTTAATAAGACATCATTATATCCAGCTGCTATAATTCTGAAAGCCACTGCAGAAAGGCTGTGCCCCAATATGGGAAAGTATATATAAATACACATAGGTACATAGTTTAACACAACGGGTATATAATATATAATAATAATATAATAATATAATATTCTACCACATACACACAACACCATCTAGCCCAAACTAAGCAGAGCTTGTACTGTGGGTTCTAGACAATGGATAAACATACATATATACTTTTTTTTTTTGTAAATACATACATATTATACATAGAAACACCCAGACCAAGACAAACAGCCATGTTCATGCACACAAATGTTTGACTTGTGCGGGAATCGAACCCGCGACCTAAGGCGTGGCAGTCGGTTACACTAACCACTACGCCATTGAGGCCGACATACCTATAACACCCACATCAGCATGTGATGTGGGATCTAGAACCATTCTTGGCAAACTAAGAATGGTTCTAGGTCCTACGTAATAATAGACGATCTTATTTCCATCTACCACCACAGTTCCACTTCATGCTGCTACCAAGAATTTCTTGACAGTAAAACCCAATTACTATTAGCATGTCAGCAATTTTCAATCCGCTGTAACATCTCTGACGCAACGTTAGTCATTCTGAGATTTGGCACGCGCCTCTATGCCCAACAGTGGGACAACATAAACTGATAAGTATTGCAACTGGCGCCAATGCTTAAGGATGAATAACGCAACAGTGATTCATAATTAACTTATTACCTATTTATTACATAGATTAAGTAAATGAGTCACTTGGTAATTGTATGAAAATCAGGTCAAAAGTCATTTGTCATCTTTACTTTGAACGTCATTATTGAACTATTATTATATAATAGGTAATTGGACTTTGAATTGAATGTACTCTGACTAAATTTGAACTTGAATTGTATGTTCTATATATGTATGTATGTATCTTATGTGGGGGCCAGTCAGTGCAGACCGGCGACACTTCGACCCAGTGGGATCTTTTGTGTCGACACTCTCCCAATAACGACTGCCATAGATGTTCATGGCAGCCAGGACCGACGGCTTAACGTGTTCTCCGAGGCACGGAGCAGGCGATAATTGTTAATCAATACGCACATAATTTCGAAAAGTCATATAACTTCCGAAAGTCAGAGGTGCGCGACGTGGGTTCGAACCCAAGACCCTCTGCATTGCAGTCTGTTGGTCTCCCCACTGAGCTATCGCTGCTTATGTTCTATATATACTGAGTATCGTAACCTATAATTGCGAATGTGAGTTCGTTTATTTGTTTCGCTGGCAAGGGTACAAAAAGGCACCAACCTTATATGGACTTATAAAAAAAATGAATTTCGGTCGCAGTCAAACAGTGAAAACAGTTGAATTAGTGGTATATGAATGCAATATGTATTAAAACACCACTGACTTAAAATATAATAACGATATTTATTGCTAGTTGCCTTTTGTGTTTCGTTTCATATTTTTATTTTTGTTTAATGTTTTTAACGTAGGTTAAGTAATAGAATTAAGAGCGAATCCCGCCGTAAAAAAATTACGTTTGGCATGTATAAAAAAAAGTAACCCGACAAAATTGTGCCTGTAATTAACATGATAGATATAGTCTACTGTTTACGCGAATATTATTCATTGAAATTAAACTACTATATACGGATTTTATCGCGTTGTTTATTTGAAACTTTATTACATAATTTTGAAAATTGTTACACTACTACTACTTAATATTGTCTTCTATTTACGCGAATATTATTCATTGAAATTAAACTGCTATATACGGATTTTATCGCGTTGTTTATATATATGCTGTGTGTGAACATGTGCAACAGCGGACCAGCCACTACCTGAGATTTGACAAACCACAGATTCTCGCTAAAGAACACCGATTCCTACCAAGGATGCTTCGCGAGGCTATTGAAATCAAAAAACATCCTAATTTTAATAGAGAAGATGGTTGGAATGTACCACCAGCTTGGGATCCAGTAATAAAAATAGTCAAACCCAAGAAGAAGCAAACCACAGCTAGACTTCATGATACTTTGAGCTCATTCTGCGTAAATAGAAACACCAATGATTAAATTATGTTCGGGTACTTTAAAATAACTACACTGGAACATTGAGACATCTGCCATCTTAGTCTCCCCGTGACCATGGCTGCTGAAAAGCAACCGAAACGTCGGGGAAAGTGTAAAAATAAATTAAATCTAAATAGTTTTAATAATAATTTAATTAGCTTAAAAATTAGTAAGTTTAAAAGTAGCAGTAGTGCAACAATTTTCAAAATTTTGTAATAAAGTGTCAAATAAACAACGCGATAAAATCCGTATATAGCAGTTTAATTTCAACTACTACTACTATTAAACTTTACTGATTTTTAAGCTAATTAAATTATTTTATATATATTTTATATATATTTTATAATATTACTATAGATTTTTGTCATCTCTATTTATTAAAGAACGTATGTATATAGTCTGAAAGCAGTAACTTAATGCTTCTGACTGCACAGATGGCGTAGTGGTTTAGGTGTTCGTCTTGCCATTGCTACTACGCCGTATGACGAGGGTTCGATGCCTAAACGTGACAAAAAAAATGTGGTCAATAATAGTTGTTCAGAGTCCGGCTGTTCTGTGTACGTTCTTTGAATGTTTGTAAAGTTCCCCGCGACACAGGAATTATTCGTAATGCGGTCTTTGTCTTTTCTTCTAATGGTTTTATGAATGATTATTCATCAAATAGGACAGAATAATTGACTATATGTATGTTTTTTATTAGAGAGATGCGGCATGAAAGTGGATATAGTGACAAGAATAGAAAAGGGTATGTTAAGCTGGTTTGGGCATGTAGAAAGAATGGACGAGGAAAGACTGACTATGAAAGTTTATAAGGCTAGTGTGAATGGAACAGTCGCAAGAGGAAGACCTAGGTGAACGTTTCTCGATCAGATCGGAGGCGTTCTGGACAAAGGCCAGGTTAAGAGCACCTTGAACCGACGGGCGTGTATGAGGAATATGATGAAAGTGAATGAAGCCAGAGAAGTGTGTCAGGCTCGTAGCAAATGGAAATCCGTAGTGTCTGCCTACCCCTCTGGGAAACAGGCGTGAATCTATGTATGTATGTAAATTTATTTTGTTCTCTTTTTATTCCACGCTTGGGTAGTTATCACTAAATCTCTTGGATTGTATCATGACAAAGGGTGCCTTTAGTAGGAAACTTGCATGTTCCAAACTCTATACAACTATCAGTTAACCGCACTGAACGTCCTATTATTGTGTAGTACAGTTCCTTCCGTCATGATGTGACATAAATACAATTTTATAGTAGACAATAACGTACCAGTAATTCTCCATTGCTACGTCATAAGGGAATATTTCCATATAAGGATAGAACTACTCCTAAAATCGGCAAAAGACTTGCTGAGCCAGCTATAGTTAACACATCAATGAAGAGAGTAAATAATAATTTGTCAAACAGAACACCCCTGTCCATCTCGGCTTTTCCTAGTAGAACCGGTGGTCCGCTGGGTAAAATATTTTGAATGACAATTTTAACCATCTCACCCTTATTAGGCCACCCAATCTTCCTGCCCCATTTTACATGTCATCAGTCGTTTCCAAACCCAAGTATATAATATCAGCCCTATATTAAACTGTCCCACTGCTGGGCACGGATAAGAGTTTAGGCCATAGTCCACCACGCTAGCCCCGTGCGGGTCGGCAGGCTTCACATATCTTCGATAACATTATGAAAAACGCTCAGACATGCAGGTTTCCTCACGATTTTGTCTTTCACTGTTGAAGCGATCCATAATTAACTATTTAATACGCACATAAATTCGGAAAGTCGGAGATGCAGGCTTTGGTATGGAACTCGAGACCTCTGCGTAGCAGTCCAACGCGACAGTCGCCCAGTAGGCTTTTGCTGCTCCCTAGTAAAATAGCATCATAAAAACGTCAACAACGTACGTGAGCCGTACTGCATAAATGAATAATCACCTACCATAAAGAATGACTTTCAATACTAATTACCAGTAAATAATGACCATCTTAACCCAAAAGTGTGTTTTCCCCACATTCCCGAAGTCATAACAAAGGTTAATTGACGTATCATAATCGAGTGCAAATGAATATAGGCCAGGTTACCCTCGATTAATCAATAAGTTCTTGTAAAAATACAGCTTTTTACTAATAATATACTGAACAAGTACATTACTAACGTATTAAACTAATGCTTGAGGATTTTCCTGATGTTACTCATTGTCACTTTAGCGAGTATTAAATCAATTAAATGTATTTCTTTGCTTTAGTTGTCAATTAACTGTTCAGCAGTGCGTATTGATTCTTGTTTTGGCAAAACATTTTAAATATTTCGGTTCAGTTTATGTTTGTGTAAAGTTATAAAAAGGTGTGTGATTGTTTATATACTTATGTGTGAAAAACTGAGTGTTGGAGTTTAAATAAACTGTATATAATGCCAACTTCGCCTCTTCGTTTGAGTGTTGAAGGTTTTAGAAGAATGGCGTCCTTTACTAGAAGTGTGAGGAAGGAGGTAGGTTTTATTTATTGCGTATAAATATTGTTACGGGATAAAGAAAATGTGGAGTTAAATTAATAAACAACTGGTGTAGGGAATTTCAATAATACAGAATAATTTTAATAATTGTAAATATTTTTTTATTTGATCCTTGTTTTGTATTATTTGTAATTTATTTAATTGTCATCAATTTGATCTATTATAAAAATAATTAATAATTAATATACAATATTTATAATCAATTATTTATCGAGTAAACAAAATATAAATTTGATTATTAATTATCATTTATTGATGAATCTATTATTTTCTTGTTTAAAAGTAAGTTTAACCAGCAGTATTTAGGTACGCAGCTTATCCCAGTGATTAATATTATTATTACCAAGGTTTTTACATAATATAATCAGAAGAAAATCTTCTTGAAGAAATTAAAATTTTAATGTAATAATAATAATATTCTACCACATACACACAACACCATCTAGTCCAAACTAAGCAGAGCTTGTACTATGGGTACTAGACAATGGATAAACATACATATGTACTCTTTTTTTTGTAAATTCATACTTATTATACATAGAAACACCCAGACCAAGACAAACATCCATGTTCATGCACACAAATATTTGACTTGTGCGGGAATCGAACCCGCGACCTCAGGCGTGGCAGTCGGTTACACTAACCACTACGCCATCAAGTCGTCTGAATATATTTATCCATACCTAGTAATATTGTCCGGTTCACACAAAATTCTGTTTTGCGCCTTGAATAACATTGCATATTATTATATGGAGGTATATCAATTGTCATACAACTAATGCGTATGATATAACGACAATGGGCACATAATTATGTATCCCTAATTAGCGAAATTAGTGTCCATGACTCCACTCTCGGTCACTAGGTGCTTACCTACATATTATCGTGTTGCGAATTTATTCCGACATAATGCACTAATGCGCTATTATCGCTTATACCCTACCTATTACAGCCAAATGTATACTAAAACCTGTTTAAATAACTTATTTCCACATTAAAAATATTATGTGTTTCAAATCAGTGGTTTTTCAAGTTACAAACATATATGGAGTCGTGCAAATATTACGTAAACACTAATGGGGCACTGGGGGGGGGGGGGTCTTTGCTCTGGGAGGCTTTCAATGGAGTAATCACCATCAATATTGATTCATTTCATCATCATCTCAGCCAAAAACGTCCACTGCTGGACATAGGCCTCACCCAAGGTTTTTCACACAGACCGGTCTTGGGCCACTCGCATCCAACCACTTCCCGTGACCCTTACCAGATTAATTTACTTTTTATAAAATTTTATAAATTTTGAATTAAACTTACTTATGCGGCTAACCTACTTTTCTATGCTCGATAGTGGAAAGGACGTTAGGGGATTGTCTGATTTTGTTGACAAGGGGAGGGAGGGGTTCAGAATTACTAAAATACTATCTACCTTATACTTAAGACGCCCCTATACCGCGAGACGTATTGTATAATACATATTTAAGCAATAAATCTGTGTTATGCTATGCGTATACTCAATTATTCAACATAATTATCCTGTATATATGTTACGAGAAATGACCCAGAGTTATTTGACGACACATGTTTATGTTTTGCCCTTGTTTATTTTCCTTTTGACAGAAGAAATTTTATTCATAAACTTATAGTATTATGAGTCAAATCAGTTATTGCTGTGGTGTGGTTATTGAACATTATCCCGCCATTCAAACTGTTCGTGCTCCGTACCAGGTTAGGTTATAGCATTACTAGATTTTGCCCGCGGATTAGCTTGCGTAAATGTAGGTTATGTCTGTGTTTTCTATGCCTCGCGCACAATACTTTTTCCTAGACCTCTGACAACGTGAATGCAGAATTTAATGATGATCGGTCGAGTAGTTTGGGCGTGAAAACGTAACAAACAAACTCACATTCGCATTTACAATATTACTAGCTGTCCCGACAGAAGCTGTCCTATACACACGAAAAAAAATCACACATTGTTTTTTATCAAAACTGGTCCAGCCGTTTAGGAGGAGTTCAGTGACATACACACGTACAGTAGAATTATATATATAAAGATGTTAGGATATATTACATAGCGCATTAGGGCGTGATCAGACCGCGAGCTTTAAACTTTTAGCTAGTAGATATTTATTAGCACACGAATATTACAACCGCCATTTTATTTACTAGGCTGGAGGATACTAGGATTTTGGTTTACTGTGCTTACTATTGAGGTTTCAGCTCTTAAAACTATTGTAGTTGAGCGAAGAGATACTCGCTCTGTTCATAGGCCAACTTTATAGGTCTACCTCAATCACAAATTTAATATATTCTATATATTAGCTCAGCTAGTATGACGGTCAGGCACTACAACTTTATTACCATACTGTCCTCGTATTAAAAGCTCACTGGTCTGACCGCCATGCGATATAAACTTTACTATAGTCTATCCCAATAGAATTTGAGAAAAAGGTAAACAACTTTTAGTGACTTTTATCATAAAATATATTTCTGTAAAATAAATTTATGGTTATTTATCAAAAGAAGGACTTGCATACGGCTTATTGTATTCATTAACTACTTTTCAGAGAGAGTTTGAAATTTCCAAATGACTTTATATTTAATTAGGCATGAAACGATTGTTTACATAAAATATTAATTATAGTGGGGCAGAGTATACTATACTATTCACTAGTATATACCTCGCGATCTGACTGCGTCATTAAGATGGCCGCTTGTCAGCAATTATGACGTATTTACAATGGCGGAAGATATAACATTCTCATAGAGCAGAAGACGTAATCGACAGTGTTTATATTGGAATTGTACTGCCTTACGTAATGTAGGAATCCACTACAGTTATCCTTGAAGAAGTGTTTTCAGTATTACTAGCTTGAATAAACAGAATATTTAATAACAAGTACATATTTATTTAAGTTTAAAATTATTACATAGATTTAACTTAAAAGCTAGGTATGTCTTGCCAAGAAAACATAAAAAAAAGTTTTAGTGTAGTAGAGCCTCGCTGATTTCAGCATGAAGAGGCCGTCTCGGTGAAGGACTACCCTCTCACAAAATATCGACGTAAAATAGCAGTATTTCTACTGTTGTGTTTCGTTCGGTGAGTAAGAGTGCCAGAGGCCTAATCACCCCTTTCCCCCTTCACGCTTCTTCTCCTTCCCACTTCCTTTCCTAAAGGGTTGGTAACACGCAAGTGATGCCTCTGGTGTTGCAGGCGTTTATAGGCTACGGTGACCACTTACCATCAGGTGGGCCGTATGCTTGTTTGCCACCTTAGCGGTATAAAAAAAAACGTTTACCAAAAATATCGAGACTCGGAACAACTATTTATGGAAAACACAAAATGTTGACTCGTATGGGAATCGAAACCATAACACTTGGCGCAGTAGCAGTGGCAAGCGAACACTTAAGCCACTGCACCATCCGTGCACTTTGGATTGATATTGTTTATGTGATGACTGTTCTAAGCATCGTGGTGTTAATAACTTTTAGACTTTCGCATTGCATGATGTATGATGTAATACGTACATACATACATACATAGATTCACGCCTGTTTCCCAGAGGGGTAGGCAGAGACTACGGATTTCCATTTGCTACGATCCTGACACACTTCTCTGGCTTCATTCATGCTCCTGGATGTAATACGTAACGGGAATTAATGCGATCATGTATGTTTACCTTCTCTATGCATGACGTTTCCAGTAGGTTATACCGGCCGTGGTTACAAGCTGACAAAGCTAGCATGATCACGTTAATACCCGTTACGTATTCTATATTAAACTGCCTTCATGGCGCAGCGGTAGTGAATGCGACTGCTGTGCATGAGGCTTCGAATCCCGGGTCGAAACCAACAAAAAGTTATTGAGTTTTCTATTAAAAAATCTCAATACGAGCCCTAAGTTAGGAAGTTGGCGGTATTAGACACACCGTGCCCCGGAAAGCACGTAAAGCTGTTGGTCCTGCGCCTGATCTCTCTCCGGTCGTGTCGGATTACCGTCCCATCTGATCATGAGGGTTAGGGAACAGAGAGTGCACTTGTGTTTGCGCACACGCTTGTGCACTATAATATCTCCTGCGCAAATGGCCAGTCTCCGTTAAGATTGGCCGTTGTGGCCGAAATTTGGTCTAACGGACATTTATACATATATGTCGTGGTCTTACATTGAAATGTCAATCATATGACATTAACCACAATATTACCTCAACAAGTCATACCGGACGCAGGATTCCCCTATATCTATACTATGCATTTGTATATAAGGCGTGCGCGCGGCCGCCATAGTAAAATTGTATGGAGGATTTGATGTGGTTTTTTGATAAATATGTATCTTTATTTTCAACCAATAACTTAAATATTTGGGACGGACAAATTGTAATATAACTATTTATGTTTCGTTTAAGCTGTAAAATAAGATAGATTTCTACTGTTATAATCTAAAAATCACGTAACACGAGCTTACGATTTTGCTTTTTTCGTGCGAATGTACGTAATTTTGTAGGCGAAAATATTAACTATTTTATGTTTTTTACAAGGAGTAATTGTAAACACATTCATTGTTATGGTAAATGTATATTTTATATTTGTATTAAACAAAAAGTGTTGATTTTATTCACTTAACTGTGACCGCCTGTTTTGGCACATTTCGCTCGGCGCAGTCTTAAAAGGTTGTACTAATTTCGTTTTCACAATTAACGAAGGGTTTTCCCACTTCGTTAATAACTAAATTATTTTTATGTTTACTGCTTCGCTCTCGTGTCTATGCCTGCCTCAACAAAAGGTATTTTTTTTAAATTTCTCCTAGTAGGTCCATAGCTAAAATAAAATAAGCTATTAAATATCTATATACTTGTTTAGGCAAAGACAATGCAGTTAAGTATCTTTAGCCAAATTCATGTTAGCCAAAGGATGTCCTTTTTTTGTTTAGTAGCTCTTGACTATCGTTCGTGTTATTAATAAAAACAATTTGGAAACATCCAGCTTGTTTTTAAAACATAACTGCCGGGGAATGATACCTGTATCGCGGTGATCTTTACAAACATGAAAAACAACACGCAACGGTCCTAAAGAACATCGAGATTCGAAACAACTATTTCTAGATTACATAAATTTTTAGGATCGAACCCACTCGACGCAATTACAGCGACAAGACAACCATTTAAACCACTACACCATCTGCGCATTCTACAAACGGGGTACACTAAAGGTCGTTACGTTCCCCATAGGTACTGTAGATGTTGTTTGTGTATTGGGTGTACGCCACTGTAGTGAGTCACGGGACATAGAAAGTAAACAGTTCGAGCCATAAAGTTTAGTATATTTCTTGCACAAACATCAGAAGGTTATTACTTAGTTTATATGTACTTATATTACACTACACAAAACGCGTGTTCACCCGTGCCGTACCTAACCCGTGACTGCGGCGGCGAGGTGCCACTCGCAATCGCTAAGTATAAAAATGTAGCTTCAGCACCTACAGGTACGTTTCTAAGTAATATTTCAGTTTTACCTACTCACATAGTTAGTCATTTCGGTCACGAAATTCTTATCAATAACGGATAAGGGACACGCGAAATGATATTTAAATAAGTAAGTATTACTTGTATAGCATATCGTCTCGTCACTAATATTTGCGATATTCCGATGACACTTGGCCGAGTATAGGAAGTTGTACTAATAAGATATCTTATCGAAAGATATGCGTAAATTAAATTAAAGCCAAGTTCTAAAAGAAAGAATGGTTTTAGTAAAATATAAAAATCTATTGAAATTTGCATACATTCATACATAGCCTATAATCCAAATAGGGTAGGTAGAGATGTATTTCGTTCATATTTTGTTAAGTATGATTTTAGGATCAAGGTAATAGGAGGTGACTTCTATTACGTGAGCCCAAAAATTGGTGGCGTTTACCGGCAATTCTTGACAGAAAAGCCTAAAATACATACATATTATGTATATTTACTTGCACCTAAGATCGATCTCATGACCTTATGTCCGAACGAGACAGTATGGCCTATTCAATTGAATTGTTCTCTTTATTATTTGCCAAGAGTATTGACGGTAATCAAAGATATTCAAATCCATAAAATTTAGCTAATAATTAAAAGCGTCCCGGGTCAGACAAAGGGTTATTCTGTTAATACTTTTTGCAGTAGTAGCACGGAGTCTTGAACAATGGCTGGTAGACACCAATAAGCTTGCTTTCTATTAAGTGAAACTTTAAAAAAATAAAATATTATAAAGACATGTTTTTTTTACCACCTTCACACAACACCCTCTAGCCCAAACTAAGCAGAGCTTGTACTATGGATACTAGACAACGGATAAACATACTGATATACTTTTTTTTTAAATACTTGCATATTGTACATACTTAGTAACAACCAAACATTTATCTGTACATCCATGTAAATGCAGATAAATGTTTGACTTGTGCAGGAATCGAACCCGCGACCTCAGGCGTGGCAGTCGGTTACACTAACCACTAGGCCATCGAGGCGTATTTGTATAGTTTCATGCAAGTCTAAAGTCTCTAGCGTCGAAGTGGTAGCCAGAGGAGTATTATATTATTTTAACTATAACAATAAATCGTATTTAAGAAAAAGGGCCGTTAATTTTGAAGTAAGCAATACTATAACTGGCC
Source organism: Catocala fraxini (assembly GCA_930367265.1). Taxonomy (NCBI): domain Eukaryota; kingdom Metazoa; phylum Arthropoda; class Insecta; order Lepidoptera; family Erebidae; genus Catocala; species Catocala fraxini. Next base: position 2,814,174 of record OV884041.1, read on the forward strand.
ATTTATTTCACACATAATATTCGGCGGTAATCGCTTACCATCAGGCGATCCGTCTGCTCGTTTGCGTCCTATAACATTGAAAAAAACATGAGGTAAAAATTATAAATGTACATTTCAAGACGAACAGACAATTTATTCAACAAATTCCATAATATTTACTTTTTTAAAACACAATAACACACAGATTAAACAATTAATCACAGTGCTAATATTAGCTATAGGTTATAAAAGAACTTGGCCGGGCCTTTATTATTTGCAATAGTTTTTATGATAAGCGTCTGGTAGGTATTTGTGAATTAGTCAACATATTATCTATTAGTTATACATAGTGTGGTGACAAGTGTGGTCTGTGTCTGTGGTCAATTGCTTTTTTTAAAATAAAATGTTTGGCAGTGTCCGTACGTTTCGGTGTTATGATTCTATTCAGGTATTTATGTTTTTTAAAGCGTTGGGAAATTAAACTGGAAATATAATGCGTATTTTTCATCTGATTGCTTTGGTGGTAAATCTGTCGTAATTGCAATATCCGTGCGTTCCCGTGTTAGAATTACGGGTAGGTACCCGTCAATACAACGACAGCAGCGATAGCCTAGTGAGAAACCGTTGGACTGCCACACATAGGTCTTGAATTCGATCCCAAGGCGCGCATCTCTGAGTTTTCGTAGTTATGTGCGTTTTAAATAGTTAATAATCGCTTGCTTTGGCGGTGAAGGAAAACATTGTGAGGAAACCTGCGTGTCTAAGAGTTCTCAATAATGTTCTCAAAGATATGTGAAGTCTGCCAACCCACATTGGGCCAGCGTGGAGGACTATGGCCTAACCCTTCTCACATTGAAAAGAGGCCCGTGCCCAGCAGTGGCACTGTTTAATACAGGGCTGATATTATTACCCGTCAATCAAACTCGGGAACAGTTCTCGTGTTGGATTGTGATATTGATATTTCCCTGCAAAAAATTATTAGTAGCTGCAGGTAGGCTCGATTAGTATTACGGGGTATATAAAACTATTGCTAAAGAAATGTGTGTGTATTACACCTCTGCTTACTAATCTCGCAATTTTTTTAAGTGAAATCTTCTTTAGACGCGTTGAGCACTTTTTGGGTGATCAAAAATCATGGAACTCGCGTCATCGTCACCGAACGCATTCAAAATTCAAAAATAATAATCGAATAGCTCGACGATACAATTCACAAGTTACTTAGTTTTCACTTCTATCGGCAGTCCCCAAAGACAGCCCAGCATGTTTTTTTATTTTTAAAGGCAAATCTTGCCTTTATGGTTTTGCCTGTGTACGGAGACTCAAACATACAAACAACACAACCAGTTGTGGTTCACACATTACTCAGCGTTCACTTCTTTCACCATCACCACGAGGTAATGGCGTGCCGACCGCTTAAACTACTACGCCATATAGGTTGTCCGGTAAATAATGGATAACCTTAAAATGTTTTATAATAGAACTGTTGGGCGTTCAGACAAAATATGAAAAATATCTACCTGAGATATGATTATTTTTTTAATTACCATAAATAACTTTCTTGTACACTACAACCATAAATGAATGAATTATTTTTTATTAAACACTAATTATGCTCATAGATAGACAGTCAAAAGTATGACTAGCAATTGCAATTTTTTTTTCTTTTCATTTTTTTCTGAACGGCCATCAGTTCTACTATAAGACATTTCAAGGTTATCTATTAATTACCGGACACCTTGTGTATATAAATATATGTATTCGAGCTGTAATTAAAATGGTGAAACGTCGATAAAAGTGGTTTTGCTTTATTCTTCAAATATTAAAAAAGAGAAAGGGTTAAAGTCTGCCCTTTATCTGTTGAAAGTGTCCTATCAAAACGTGTTTATTCACATGTCTGACTCACAATTAATCAATGGCTACCAAGTACTCGAAGATGTTTACGTCACCAGCCACTTAATACGTCTCTAGTAGAACAATAGATTAGTAATAGTTACTCATACTATCTACCTTGAGCTAATTATTGAGGACTTTACACGGAATATTGGTGATCAGTTTCTTTTTAGAGAAGCCTTTCTTACTAGGGATCAAAGTATGCGTCGTGGACAACTTTACAAACATACACTTAACGAACACATAGACTGTTCCAAAAAACAGTATTATCCACAAAATACTAATCGCATATCGGGTTCGAACACGTAATACTTAGCAGCGTGGCATTCACTTGACAGAACCGCTATCCTTGACGCTAATTTTTCTTTAAACATGAGAGAATGCATTTACGTGCACCTCTCCGCGGGACAAGGATTAAACCCAAGATTAAACAATTCATTGTAATATAATAATTTTATTTAACTGTCACCTATTAAATGGGACCTGGGACCAAGCGAAAAGCACTCTCTCTCTCTATTGCCCTCGCATGCCTGTACAAATAATGGTAACGTTGTGACGTTACCAGAAATGCTATTTTTCGTATTTTCCTTTATTACATCCCTTTTATCTACTAAGTTTAAAATTAAGCTTATATCAAAATCAAAAAAATATATAGTTTTTGGGTAGATAAATAAATGGATAACTAAATTTTCTTATAGAAATATATCAATGTGAGTTTAAATTGGCTCTTTTGTTATATTTATAAACCATGATTGATAATACACGCCTAATAGCACTGATGACGGAAAATGTCGTCACAACGGTATCTAACACCAAAAATATATAAAAATAAACAGATTTTATAATGTAAATATTCTCATACAGTTTCGTAATCTGTATCTTAATAGACGTGTGTGAATCGGCTGCACGTGTGAGCCCTAATTTATATTAAAAAGCCAGTTTCACAACTGTTATCAGTATAATAAATAAATTAAATAGTATTGCACTACATTTTATGATGATACTTATAAGTATTATATATACATTCTAAATAATATTATAAATGCAAATGTGAGGTTTTACGCTTTCACACGTTAATTACCCGATTATCATTAAATTTCGCACACACGTTGTCCAGAAAAAAGTACTGTTCCTGAGTGAGCAAGTCCGCCGGCAAAGAGCTGGTAATCTATATAATAGTAATAATAATATTTTATTGGTTCAACACAATAGTTTTACAATGGATCTATACAAAGATTCAACAAAAATATATTTAGTAATCCATTTAGATCAAGTTGACAACTGAACTAGTATGCATACTGTGTGACAGTTGTCAGCGCCCTCCATACAATTACACAGGCAGCTAGCTTAGTACTTCTTCGTAAACAGTTGTGTTTTAAATTTATTTTAAATGTATAAAGGTATGCAATAGAATAAGTAAAACCTTAAACTTTGAAATGAGAAAGACAAAGACAAGTAGTTCAGATAATAACATTCTATAATAACATTCTATCACACACACAACACCATCTAGCCCAAACTAAGCAGAGCTTGTACTATGGGTACTAGACAATGGATAAACATACATATATACTTTTTTTTGTAAATACTTACATATTATACATAGAAACACCCAGACCAAGACAAACATCCATGTTCATGCACACAAATGTTTGACTTGTGCGGGAATCGAACCCGCGACCTCAGGCGGGGCAGTCGGTTACACTAACCACTACGCCACCGAGGCCGACTGTACATATGTGATTAGTTTTATGTGTGTGTGGGTGGGCGCGTGCGTGTGCGCGTGCGCATGTGCGCACATGCGTGTGCGTGTGTGTGTGTGTGTGTGTGTTTGTGTGTGTGTGTGTGTATGTTTGTGTGTGTTTATATACTCTCTATTTAATTAATTCTTCTGTTTCATTGTACTAACGACTTTGAAGACAAGTACTAATTTTATTTTTTAGATCATTGCTTGACAGGCTTTTGATCTTTCGTTTTTTATTGGCTTTGTTGTAAATGCACAAAGCGCGAGCCTATTATCGTCTGCCCATTGGCAAAGTCTGTGCAGCAGTGGTGAATATCTTGACAGAAAAACTTAATAGTACTTTGTCTGATGCGGGAATTAACAACAGTACCTCACGCCGGTCAATCGCATTATATATTCCGTCGTTTGAGATTATGTGTGCGTGCGATGGTGAGGTCTTCGATTGAAGGGTTCGATTACCGAGTAAAGCAAAGTGACATTAGGATTTTCGGTTAAAATTTTGAGTGGCAGTGAGACTCTAGCGAAATGATGCAGAGCTATTCTACAATTCGAACCTACGATCCAAGGCAAACACAGAACCTTATCCTTTGCGCAACAGCCGCTTCAAATTTGCAATAATAACTGTACACCTCACAACATTAAACAAAGCAAAAACAACAAAGAAAGAGAGAAAACACTTTATTATTGTTAAAGACTCCACGTAAATATTTATAAACCGTATTTGAATAGTTATTATGCAAATATACGGAAAGCAGACGAAGCTTTTGTAATTTTATGCACATTTAATTAGAATTCTCAATACTGTTTTATTTTTTAATACTTACTCGATGTCATGGTTCGGTCAAGGAGTTCAGGGACGCAAGGAACCGTCAATCACTTACTAAGAAACCACACACTCAAAAACATACCTTATCGATATAAGTTTAAAGTTTAAAACTCCATAATTGGTAGTCCAAGATTCTCTTACCGACCAGTATAAGCAGGTCTCTGTAACTCCAATTGTAGTACCAATATGTGGGTGAATAAAATTCTCGGTGTAATTGCAGGTTTCAAGGTATTCTGGACATAAACGTTTGCACAAAACGATAGTGTAGAAATATGTAAAGCCAGATTAATAAGCTTAAGGATTATGGTTAGGACGGTATTGTTCAGGAACGGTGACTCATCCTGATAATATGGTGCAGGAATGTTCTTTGTAATGTATGAAGATACTTTTATGTATACATAGTCTTATACTTATATCTATAAATATATCCTAGAAAAGAAAGTGTATTACACGCAATTTTGAAATATGATCCATATTAAAAAATACATGCATTTCTTCTCCCTAGTCTTTTTATTATTCCCAAGTCACTTGGGGTCGGCTTTTCTAGTCTAACCTGACTGGATATCAGTTTTTACACGAAGCGGCTGCCACCTGACCTCCGCAACCCGAAGGCTAACGATACCCTAAGGCTAGACCAGTGTCAGGATATTAGAGGGTACTGACTTTCCCATAACGACATAGCAAATACTTTATAATATTAATTGAATATTATGAAATGTAATTTAATAAAACATAAAATCCCATAATCCTCACGATACTGCCTGCGCTTAGCGCCGCTTTCTGCCACAAACGCTTCATAACACTTTTAATCCAACCAAGCATCGAACTTCACAAATCGCAGTTACGCAAACGTTTTCACTGGGCCAAAAACCAGTCAATAAAATATAACTGTACAAATGTTAATGGCATATCCAACGATAACTTTATTGATATCAGGTTACTTATAAACAAATCATAGATAAGCCGACTGCTTTTTAAATTTTTCAAACTTACCAAGACGAGCCAAGCGAAGCACAAGGGCACTACCTACCTTTTCTTGAAGCGCTTTGTCGTTTTTTGAACCCTAATAACTTGGGTTTGGATTATACCAGATAAACAAAATTCTCGGGATATGTTGTCAAGTCAATAGCGGTCTTATTAAACATATAAAGTTATAATTGCATAGCTCTTATACTTTAGATTTTATTGATATCTAACAAACTCTGATTTCATCACTGACTCACTGATGATCATCAAAATTCTTAGGGTATTTCCTAATGTTCTAAAAAGCTAGTTCTTGTAGTAACGAAACGGCCAAGCCACATACATATATTGACTTAGGTGTGGAGTGAGAGAGAGTGAGCTATCTCAAGCCTAAGCCTTGTAGAGTAAGGGCGTGTAGAGTTAGAAGCTTGGCTCTACATGAGATCTGATAACATTTTGACAGTGCGAGTCTATGGTCTCGTCTTGGCAACATTTTACATGAAAATGATTTTGCTGGGATTGTATTGACATATTTATAAATAGGTACATATTAAAAAGTAATGCTGTCTTTATGGTTTACTGCGTTGTTGGCCCTGTGGCATATGTTTATAGATGACGCGGTTTTGCTCACGTAAATGTAGGTTTGAGTTAGATTAGGTAAGTAACAGTATTTCTTACTGGATGAAACGTATACTGTAAGCTTTTCTGTTCCCCTGACAAAGTAATTGCGAAATATCATGATGATCGGTCGAGTAGTTGAGGCGTGAACAAACAAACAAACAAACTCACATCCACACGTATAATATTATAGTTAGGATTGTAATAGCCCAGGTTCGGTGTCTTAGTCGGATAAAGTCATACTGGGGTTTTATGTGAGACAATTTTGAGCGGCACCATAGTGTCTGAATGCGCTCGACTGGCTGCAATACTATTAGGTAACACCTAAAAAATTTCTAGCGAATATGGGTGTATTACAACTCTGTTTACAGATTCGAGGATATTCATGTGTGAGTCAGGCGAAATTGGCGCAACGATACTAAATGCAATTGCTTTGCATAAGATTTCTGACTCGACGCTCGGGTCAGGTAATCTGTTGTCAGATTTGTTAGTCAAGAAGTTCTCAGTAGCCGCAGATGTCTGGGACTGTGTACAGCCTTCTATTACATGGCACTCTCTGCCTACCCATTTAGTGGAATACAACCAAGAACCCATGTATCTAAACAATTTTAAATAAAAAGTTCCATCAAATAAAGCTGAAATACATTTAAAACTCTTAAGAATAAAAGGTTCTATTAACCAAATCCGAAAGCTAGAAAACATAATCCTTACCAAATAAACTACGAAAGTAACATTACGTAGACCCTTTCCAATGTCAACTGGAAGGCCGTGACCTTAACACTGACCTTCAAGGGCGAAGGTACAGCTCTACAAAGGTCGAGGGCATTCACCTCTTGTTTCTAGTATTTATTTAGGATCTACAATTAAAGCTTTTGGTCCGTCCTCTGTTTATTTAGCCGCTGAGGTAATGAAAATTTGAGTAGCGTTTAGAGATGGGGTAACAAGATGACGTATCGATTTGAAAATTCGTTATCGATTGTGCAATCGAGTCAAATGATTGCTTTCATTGATATGTGTTCCCTCCCTTCTATGACATTGGGTCCTTCAAACGTAGTGAGAAGAAGCATCTGGTCGGACAGGCTTGACACTGACGACGGCTAGAAGACATCTATCTTCTCGTCGTTACTGTCTCTGGACTGTAATTGGGCTTTCCATCAGGTCCAATACAAACACTTCGCCGTGTCAATATTTAAAAAGAAATGTAAAATATTCGACTAAAGTGTTTAAGATATCCAGAAACTTTTTAAACGTTAATGTACATTGTTGTTTTGGGTCAATAATAATAATAGAAAGCAGATAAATAGAGTACTTTTTAAGCTTCGCGACAGTGGTATTGAATGTAATTCCTGTGAATGAGGTCTCGCGTTCGGTTCGCGAGTCGAGCAGTATTATTCAAGTTTTAGTTGAGTCATTTTCAGTATTAGTAAGGCGTCTGGAACCGTGCCGAATATGCCTTTAGTCTTCCCTTTATGTGGGAACCTATGTCACAGCTCACTGCCTATTATTTCTGGGAAACCAGTGGAATAGCCGCCTTTTAACACACTTTATGAACACCATCATCTCAGCCGAAAGACGTCCACTACTGGACATAGGCCTTCCAAATTAGCACACAAACTTATTTTGCCCAAATTCGCTAGCAATGATTTAGGTGCATTTCTAAAAGGTTTATCAACGACGTAACCAAATCAAAGTGTTAATGTCAAGTGATTTGATTGGCTCTTTATATAGTCAGCCAAATAGAAATCGAGTGACAATTTGTTTAAAGCGCATCCCTATTTGAATTAGAATACTATACTTTATGTAATGTTGACACAATGTTGTCTGTATTTAAATATTTAAATCCCTGTTCACTGGCAAGCTTTGTACCTACAATGTGAGGTTAGCCACTAACCTCATGTTCATTTCACAACGAGTTAAACTTTCTGTTTGTTTGCAGGCTGTGTTGTTTATAAAAGACTAATAAAACTTTAGATTTAGGACATATGAATACACCCACGACTTTGTTTCCCCAAAGGGGAAGGTAGAGATATATTATACATATATTTTGTCAGTTATGCTACAAGTTCTACGTATGTATCATGTATCTTATGTGGGGGCCAGTCAGTGCAGACCGGCGACACTTCGACCCAGTGGGATCTTTTGTGTCGACACTCTCCCAATAACGACTGCCATAGATGTTCATGGCAGCCGGGACCGACGGCTTAACGTGCTCTCCGAGGCACGGAGCAGACGATAATTGTCGATCAATACGCACATAATTTCGAAAAGTCATATAACTTCCGAAAGTCAGAGGTGCGCGACGTGGGTTCGAACCCGAGACCCTCTGCATTGCAGTCTGTTGGTCTCCCCACTAAGTTATCGCTGCTCAGTTCGACGATTTTACGTAAGAGGGAGCGAGGTTGTTGCCGTCTACTGGGATCATGCCCAATAGGTAGCAATAGGCTAGTCCTCTCGAAAGATGCAGTCCAAGTTTTAATTCCCAGGAAGTATATACTAGACAACGAAATGGCGAATGAAAAGGCGTTACTTTTCTAATAGTATGTTTATTTTGTTACAGCGGAGAGATGTGGAATCACAGTCTGCAAAGACAGATTGCGGCAGAAGACATAGTGTATGGTGGATGTTGACCATCGATCTGCCTTTACTTTTAATCTGTAAGTATTATCTTTTCTGATATTAATTATTCCTCTTGCTTGTCCCAATGCCGGCACTTTCTGGTATTCCACGCTACGGTAATCGTTAAGCATTAGGTAGGCCGTTGTGTATCATTTTCTATGGAAGTCTGGGCTACAAAGCAATTGGCTATATACAACCCTAGAATATTGAGTTGAAACCTAACCATCCTGTGGTCAGGTGATGCAGAATAAGTTTGGGGTGGACACTTAGCCGTCACTTATATATGCCAATGGCCACATGCTAGATTATCATACGTGTTGTATGAAATGGATTTAACTTAAAAACAATTTAATAACAAGGTCAATACATTAAAAACAATATATTAAAAAATAATTACTAAAGCAATGTCTTTGCTATTACGACCAAACACGGACTTAAATAAATTTTATGGCAAAAGACGTTAATTTCACTCATTCGATAATATATCAGTATAATTTTACTAAAGCTGCCCATTTTCCACACACGGAAGCAACGTAAAATCTCCATTTCAAATTTAACGAATAAATTATTCAATTAATTGATATTGATCTAATAACGGAAGCATCTAATTAAAAACAACACGAATAAGATAAAAATTGATGGCCCTAATATGTTGACTACCAAAAATGGATACCGTTGCAATGGCACCGAAGACAGACATAATGTTGCCAGAAATAATAAATCGGTAGAATTTATTTAGAGATGGTCAAATTTGGCGGTTGAATTTTATACTCAATTCGAAGTTCATAAAGTTGATTTTGCATTAAATTGAGAAGTGTAAATAATGTGTTAAGAAAATAAAAACTTGTAAATTGATTTTAAAGCGTGTAACGAATTTTCTTTTTGTCCATGGCTATTTTGTAATAAAATATTTGCTTTCTTTAGAAGTAACGAGAAAGACGAACTGTATTATTTTTCGTTAAGCTTTTCTATAAGCCAATAACATAAATTTTATTTATTATATTACTACCTCATTGATCCCTTGGCACTTGCGCTTGTGCTTGCTTCGTAGAGTCCTGAATTCAGTTCCAACATTGGTCATAATGTTGTTCTTTGTCAGATAATTCACAAATGGCGTAGTAGCGAAGTGTTGACCACTTCATACCATATTATAACACACGTCAAAAAAAGTACATGTCAGTAGCAAATAATATATTAAACGTAAAATACGGGACTTTACGGGACAAATAATATTATAATACACCAAACCACAAATAAATAATTACTTACATTAAATAATACCCTATTCCCTTGCCGATAGATCATTAAAGGAAAATCATTCGTTAATAACAAGTTTATGTACTTATGTGCAAAAGACGTGCTTAAATCGTATATAATAACAATAAACAAGTGAATAACAAGAATCTCGTGTTTTCATTACGTATTTAGGTTTTCTACCAAAAACATATATTAGTGAAGAAATTGAGGAAATAGCCTTCATAGATGTATCTTATGTGGGGGCCAGTCAGTGCAGACCGGCGACACTTCGACCCAGTGGGATCTTTTGTGTCGACACACTCCCAATAACGACTGCCATAGATGTTCATGGCAGCCGGGACCGACGGCTTAACGTGCTCTCCGAGGCACGGAGCAGGCGATAATTGTCAATCAATACACACATAATTTCGAAAAGTCATATAACTTCCGAAAGTCAGAGGAGCGCGACGTGGGTTTGAAATCGAGACCCTCTGCATTGCAGTCTGTTGGTCTCCCCACTGAGCTATCGCTGCTCTAGCCTTCATAGATACGAAAACGTATAAATTTTATATTTTATGTCGCTTTCTTTTATATCTGTTGTTATTAATTTCTATTAAATATTAATAATTAAGCACTGTCATATCATATTAGTATAAACATAATGCTGGTTAGCATATCATTGGTAAATGTGTCAGAAATTTATTTTGTGTCATGTATTAATATACTTTTATTTTCAAATTTTAATTTTTTTAATTTTTTGAATTTTTTTCAAACTTTAAGGTATTATATTTTTTTAATTCTATTTTTGGCAATCTAATTAAAAAGAAAAATAGAACGTACTATATTCTATACTTACGCGCACAAATTTTATTACCTCGATGGCGTAGCGGTGTTGGATGCGACTGCTGTGCCCGAAGCCTCGGTTTGAATTCCTGGGTCGGACAATGTGTTATTGCTTTCATATCAATCGGAGCATGGAGTGTTGAACTGTTCGCAACACCAACGGGCTTGCCTCCTATTACGTGGATGGTAAAAGCATAGTTAGCAAATGTGGGGGTGATACATCTATCCCCCTTTGGGGGGTAAAGGAGTCAAACTAAGAATGTAGTTATAATTAAAATAGAATTGTCTGTAATACTATTATTAAACTCAAGCAGTTCCTTATTCCTTAAAACATAAGCATTGTCTATTTTATATTAGTTTTAAAAATGGATAACCCATTGTAAATTTGAAACTTCTAAGGTAAATTTGTTTATTTACAAAAATATCATGAAATAAAAAAAGAAACTTGTATTAAGTATAAAACTATTTTCCATTTGTATCATTATTGTGTTTATTATAAAGATCATACATTATATTATATGGTTAAGAATAGTACTTGTCAATCATTGCCAGCCATAACACACTAAAACATTATGTATCGAAACATTATTAAAAATAGATTGTCATGACAAAAACGTAAAAAATATTAGTTTATGAGACACACGTGGTGGACCCCACACTGTCGTTTAAAGGGTTGCCAGAATATTAAATGAAATAGGTCAACATTTTTGAATAACTTGTTTTTATTAATTGTTGAAGAATATTATTGTGTCTTAAATTGTATATTAAATATGTATCAATTAAATATAATATATAAAATAAGAAGTTTCAATCTTGATTGGTATTTAAAAATTAAAATGCTCGGTATATTTACTATGCTTTTTACAATATATTATATTAATACCATAAAGACCCAAATTTTGTTTGCATATACATGTTAATCTCAGAAACCGACACAATTTATTTTTCGATAATAGTTATGTACTGTTTCCCTTGCTTTAATACCTAACCAGGTAAGCAAAGCCAGACGAAGCTAATCTGAAATTAAGTTTCTGAAGTGACATCATAACTTACGCGTTTAATACTTAAATACATTGAAACCCGCCTTAGTGATCTCAATTTCTTAGTAAATAGTATATACTATAGCGTATTTATGACCTTGTCAAACAAATATCGTATTTGCGTAGTAGTAAACTACCGAGAAAATTAACGTCATTTAATACGGAACTTTATGTGCGCATGAGTCTCTAGCTAGTCGGATGGCGAGTTATATTGCGTATAGAATGTCCTCATTTATTACTATTTTAATTAATAATTATAGTTTTAAGATATCGTGTTTGTTTGTCTGTATTTAATTAACAAACGCATCAAATGAGCAAAAATGAAACAGTAATTTTAGCAAAATATGTTAATTAGCATTTATATATCGCATAGGGTAAATACAGACTACACACTATTACAAAGTATAGCCCAACCAAAAAATGCAATGATATTGTCCAAACTAGTGTTCAAACCTGGGACCTGATCGATATCGATCGATATCCTGAGGATAAAATTAAGCACAATATTGCAATAGATTAACAAGACAGTCTTTTCAGTATATATAATGTCGCTAAGTGTATCACAAATAATTTCTCATCATATACAATGTGGGTGTGGGTGTACCCGGGATCGTGGTTACTAGTTTCAGTATAGACACTGACTGCATTATAATTGAATAAACTTGTTACTCGGTAGCTCGTAAGCTGTAAGTTGAAGGGATTCCTGTCATGGAGGTGCTTTGCATCTAGTTTAAGGGATTTGCAAATGTACTTTATTAGCTGCGAATTGTTGTATTATTCTAAGTCAGGACTTCTATAAGATCCTGACTAATATTATATTATTCCTGACTAATATTTATATTCGAATGTGAGTTTGTTTGTTTGTTATGCTTACATGTCTTACCTATTCGACCGATCATTATACAATTTCGCATACACGTTGTCAGGGAGACACAAAAGGACATAGAAGTTCCGTTTCATTCAGAAAAAGAGGTATTCACTCAAGGGATAGTTTATTGACAAAATCTAGATTAGCGCAAGCGAAGCGGTGGGCCAAATCTAGTAATAATAATAATAAAACTAATAACTAGGTATCAAGTATAAACTCATCCAAGAGACAAACACACACCCTACTATAAATATCACCCTAAGCCAGTATTACAAAACAAGACCTACAAAATCTATTACGACCGAGCTATTCTCACCGATAAGACCATTCATTTTAATAGACCAGATATTACAGTACACAATAAACCTGACAATACAATATATATTATTTATATATTCAGTTCCAAATACCCACAACCTTCTAAAATAATAACAGAAAATATTAACAAATACACAGAACTCAAAGAAGAAATAAAAAGAATCTGAAGAAATAAAAAGCCAACAAAGTCTATATTGTACCAATTGTAATATCCACCACAGGAGTTATTCCGAAATATTTACACCACAGCATAAAACTACTTGAACTATCACCAAATACATTTATTAATATACAAAAAGCAGCAATACTAAATACATGTAGGATTGTCCGAAAATTTATGCAGAGTGACGAAAGTGAAACATTTAATTTAGAACAAAATCTGCCAACTCTATCTTAGATGACGATTACTTGGTTTCTACCCGTAGATACCAAATAATAATCATACATATTATTACTGCTCTCCCCCTGTAGCACGTAGCGTGATATTATATATTATATTATATGTATATATATATATATATATATATATATATATATATATATATATATATATATATATATATATATATATATATATATAATATTATATGTATAGCCCATGTTACTTTATTTCTGAGTCAAGTAGCTTTATTAAAAGTATTTTCAAATCGGTTCAGTGATTTTTGAGTTAACTAGTCTTAGTCTTTCCACTTTATAATATCAGTATGTTTATACAGACTTAATAGCATATAATTGTAAAGAACAAATATAAATATTAAAAACGATTAAGTACGTAGTTAAACATGTTTTATTCATATACAAATATTACACAGTACAAACAGTTACTCAATTTAAATTCGCATTACTACCACTCAACATCCTTAACAGTAATTAAAAAAAGTCGAATAGAATTAAAATTTCGCAGCTGGCAACACCCACCGCATGTGGCAGAATGCACGCAATCGCAGTCACTGTTTACGAAAACGAAAAAAAGAACTGTGGCAACGACCTTTTGACATAAATACAAAATAACCGTTCATTATGGCATCAGCAGCTATTCAACATTTAAAAATAGAATTCAGTTCGCCTCTTTTCATCGTTTGGTTTGTTTTGGTCCTTATTTTTAACTGGGGATAGATAAATCACATACCATAACATCGCATCTGTAGTGCATTTCGCACATTTCATGGTTTATATTTAGGTCGCATGCAATAGACGACTAGGCCTTTTTCTAAACTAATCTAGGATAAAAAGATCTGGTATAAATCCCAGTATCACTTTACCTGATTTGAGAAGTCAGGCATCAAACCCGGCAAGTCTCAATGGGTAGTTGTTTAAGAACTTACACGTACCGTACATGAGTAAAAAGGTTATCGTCACTTACGTATTATTAAAAACGCGCCTCCTACCATACTTGGGCAAAAAAATTAACCGCAGCCATTCATTTCACTTAAATTAAAATATAAGTATGGCGGCAAGTTCCAGGGCTGTTAAAATATTCTAAATGTGATAAATTACCAGTTGTTCGTCGCAGATTCATCTATGTATGTTAATGCTTACTGCATGGCTCCTGTGGCTTGTAATTTAGCTCTTTAGTCATTTGACCAGGCGGGAAGGATATATAATAATATATATATGCTTTTTGCGCTGGCAACAGATATTTGGATACAATTCCAAAAAGAGAAGACAATTTTATTGTAATTCAAAATGTTTTAAAGGTAATTTTACGTCGCGTTTGATGTTATGCCACGTCGAAATTATTCTGCTATTGTAAGCCTGGATGTTATATGGAGAATATGGATGTTTTTTTTTTTCGTTTATTTCCATAAAGAAGAATGTGGTACATTTTTTACAAACTCGCCAACTGTATGCACAGTATGTTGGCGAAAGAGGCGCTCTTTCTTAATTCTAATTACGTACTTATACTAAATTATAATTTATAGACATAATATTATTATGTTAGAAGAGTTTTTCATACATTAAATAAACTCTACTTACTTTAATTATATAATACAAATAGTCAAACCCAAGAAGAAGCAAACCACAGCTAGACTTCATGATACTTTGAGCTCATTCTGCGTAAATAGAAACACCAATGATTAAATTATGTTCGGGTACTATATATTATATATGCTTAAAACAATATTTAACTTAAATATATATTTAAGTGTCACAATGTCTTGTGTATTAATATTACAATGGTTTGTATTGTGCCTAACTATTAATGACGTTTAACATCTCATTTTTCAGTCCTTTCTTTAAAGTTACCCTGCTTATGCCTTCCGTGTGAGTTCTTATAAAATCTATTTTATTATATATTACAGGAGTTAAGTATGGTCTAGTTCGTTCGCCAGTAGCAGTAGTTTGTTACAGAGGGGGTCACATATTTCCCTTCCTGAGCTTGTTTAGTGAATTATATAGCCAATAATCTTCCTCCAAAATGGGCATTCTAATGCAAAAAAAAAACTGTTTGGCAGTTTCAGAGGTTAGTGCGTTCAAATAAAAATAAATAAACCCTTTAACTTTAAGAAATTGGTATAGATTTTAATAAATCGTACGCGTAAAGAAAAACAGACATGAATATTAAAACTTTGGAAATGATATACATATAAGTAAAAACAACTGGAACATTGAGACAACTACCATCTTAGTCTCCCCGTGACCATGGCTGCTGAAAAGCAACCGGAACGTCGGGGAAAGCGTAAAATTAAATTAAATCTAAATAGTTTTAATAGTTTTAATAATAATTCAATTAGTTTAAAATTAGTAAAGTTTAATAGTAGTAGTAATGTAACAGTTTTTCAAAATTATGTAATAAAGTGTCAAATAAACAACGCGATAAAATCCGTATATAGTAGTTTAATTTCAATGAATAATATTCGCGTAAACAGAAGACAATATTATACATATAAGTTTTCTAAATTCGTAAATTTAGAGTTACATCACTAATTTATTGATGGTCTAGAATGTATAATTTTACTAAAATATGGTCGTTAAAAAATGAAGAACATTTCACTTTATATTATTTTAAACGAATTCACATAATTTCAATACGTAAAATCGTAATAAGGCACTTCATATATCGTAACAATTAAACTCAAACTAACATAAATATATGCCCTTTGTATGCTGTCCGCCTCTTTTGCACGCCGGAATCCTTACCACAAGCTTGCACGCGATAAAGTTATAATAATCGACTTTCGAAACTACCAAACTATCCAATTGCTGGTCTTCTCTCAGCATGAGAAGGTCTCAGTTCGCCACGCTGAGCCAATACAGGTTGATAAATTTCGCACACTGCTATGGTAAAATTATGAAAATATTATATAATCTTAGTTTGTCCACATGAACAAAAGCTGTCTTTTCTTGACGTATACTTAAAATATAAATAAAATAAAACGCTAGAATATAATGACAGTTAATGAAGCAAAGTAATGCAAGATGCAAGTGGAAATCTGTTTTCTCTACATTCCCGTCTGGAATACAGTCAGGAGTCTATGTATGTATGTTTCTCTTATCACAGGTATTTTGTAACATATTATGTTAGGAAAACATCTGGCCCTTTGGGAGGCTTACTCGGACACATAGGTCAAACGTTAAACGGCCATTCGAGAGTTTTAATTAATTAATACATACATATATCTATTTAGTATTTATGTATTATTACGATTGGCAACCCTAATAAGGATAGAATATTCGAAAAAACTGTAAAATCACTGTACACATTAAACAAACCAGTCTTATGTGAAAGCTTGCATCTTCTTTTTTTTTTGCAAACACATATTCGGTAACGATTTTACGACGCGTCGTCGCGTCATGGGGAATGTGCTTAACCGGAACTCGAACGCCATTTGTTGGTGTTGTGTGTATGTGGTAGAATATTATTATTATTATTATTATTATTATTTCGGTTCGATTATTCTCTTCTCCCTAGCCTATGTATAAATATACGTGTTGGTCGAGTTTAAAATAACGCCTGAGATAAGAAATTGTAACCAATTTGGCATGAAATTCATATTAAGACTGCCGTTAGTTCGACGAATAAGTTATGTGATTAATGATCATAGACTCCGGTGCCGATACATAGAGACCTATAACTATGCATTGTCTCTCTTATGTATTTGTTATGTACATTTATTAAAGAAAAATAATATGGTTTGAAATCAGTTACTAAATGGCCGACATTTACTTCACAATTGGACACTTTCGCATACCAGGCTTTTTTAGAAGTAGTGTTTATCAATTTTTTTTGTTTTGTAATTAACTCTAATAGTAAAAGATAAGTATGTCTTTATAATTAAAAGCTACATAAACTTCTAATATATATATATTAATACGTGAAGCAAAAACATTGTACCCCTTTTTACGAAAATTGCGCGGACAGAGGTGTATGAAATTTGGCACAGTTAAAGTTTATATGGAGAAGGAGGGGCGATTCCTTATATTTTTATAAAATATGCATTAGAAATACATTAAATTAATGAAAAAACGCTACACGCACACAACCACGCATTTGACACACGCAGTCGAATCGCGTTTGTAGTATTTCGGCATTGTTCGCCTGATGTCGTAGAATTCTTCGTAACTATGGTTACATATCTTAAGTACCGTGAAATGTATAGTGTAGTTATAGGCAATAAAACCTTAATAACAATCAAACTTAAAATTTAAATCAATTATGATCGAATTTCGGCCACTATGCGACCGCTAGTAAACATAATTCCATTTCAGTTCAAATTTGACGTTTATAATATACCTATAGGTACTCTACACTCGGCTCTCTATTTTGAATGCTTTTTTACGAGAATCGGCTCTCTGATTTCAATGAACATTGCCTTAATTATTCTTTAAATCTTACATTAAAGTGTATAAGACAATGTCCACTGGTACCTAAACTAGACCGACCATCTATCTTATAAAAGTGAGTTATACTTAAGTGCTTATTTTCGAAAAATTTAGGTAACTAACAACAATCCCACGTCCATCGCTCGAGGCCCTTAGTTACGCTCGTTGTTGCCACTTATATCCATCACAAGTGGTATTTTAATCGATACCTATTTACGGCTGTTCGAGTTAACGGTCATTATCGCTGTAATCGATTCCCGATTAATTCTCGTAATATTCTGTAATTATAGCTTTTTTGCCGCGAACAGTCTAAATTTACATCTTAGACGAATAATTCATGTTAATCGACTTGAAGATAAGATATAATAGTATAGTTTCACTCGAAA
Source organism: Catocala fraxini (assembly GCA_930367265.1). NCBI lineage: Eukaryota > Metazoa > Arthropoda > Insecta > Lepidoptera > Erebidae > Catocala > Catocala fraxini. Next base: position 2,832,325 of record OV884041.1, read on the forward strand.
TTGATTGTACAGCATTATAATATACATAAATCAAAATTACTAAACTTTCGTGCAGCGCCATCTGTTATCGAGTAGCGGCAACGTTTTGTTATCATACCTACATTTTGGTTTGTAACAAATAAAATAAAATATGTCTAATTTGTCGTTATTAAAGGTTTTAAAATTTCGGGAATAGTTTTATAAGCACCATAGCTTATATAAATCATTTTACTATCACTACGGAGTGGTCGTAAGATGCATGGCAGCTAATCTTTCAATCAGTTCCACAAGAGCATGCTTGGGTGCACGCAGTCGTTCGCACGTGGTGGTCTATGTGGCGGATGGTCACAATTGCTCTATTAGACAGTTACGTCACTAGACAATCGTCTAGGGAAACGTTCGTCTCCTGCGTTTATGCAATACATTCGTACATAGTCTCACGAGGGTAGGTAGAGGTGTTTTACACCTATCCAGATCTTCATTGTAGAAGGCGAGCTTGCCATCCGCCGAGAACATTGCCAGACTGCAAGCTGCTCTTGTAATGAAAACTGTTCAAAATAGAGTTCCGATTTTGTCCTGGTGTCATATATATACAGATAGTATTCTTCTAAATTAAAATAAAAGTAAAATGTATATATATATTCTATTCCAGTTTACATCTGAGGATCTGGATTAGATCGTAACATATTTTATAACCTCCTTATAAAATATGTACACTTTCTGGAACACACCATTGCTTAATGAGGATGACGATTGTTTTTATTCCGTCTTACATTGCATTTTTTGCCTCAGTTATAAATACATATAGGGTAAGCATTAGCACCTTTCAAAAGTAGTGTATTAGATCAAAATATAAGTCCAAAAAATATAGTTTTGTCTATCGCACTCTTAATAAAACAGCGACTTAACTCGAAATTTGAAAGTAAGGCAATTTGAACTCTATTTGTATATGTTAAATTCTAATATTATATTTGTGTTAAATCTTTGCAATAGAGTTCAAATTTGTTTAATCCAAAATACTGAGATAAGTCTCTGTTTAATTAAGGGTGCGTTATGTTTACGTGAAAGTTACTTATTCACATTAAACTAACGCGAGTTATTCTGAAACAACATTTCCACTCTACTAACGTTTCGGTAGCTCTTCAGAAGCCACGATCACGAGGGAAACTAAGATTTTCATCATCTCATTATTGCCTTTGAAGTGTAGTTTCAAATTAGGTACCCAAACAATTAAATTTTTGATGTTTCTATATAAAATCCGTATGTTCTAGATTGATTTCAACTTAATGATTATACAGTCGTGAAGATATGTATAAAATGTGTCATCTCTATCCACGTGTAGTGTCAACGTGTTCAGCTAGTAGTTTCTAGCTAGTTACACACATCGTGACGCAGCTGTCTCGTTGATGTCCACGCTCCGTGTTATGTGCTAGACCGTTCGGTAACGTTCTATTGGTATAAAAATGAAGTTGTTGGCTGCGAATTGAAACACGTTTTTAGTATAAGTAGTAAATTGCAGAGTATTCTAAAGTAAAAATAAAAAATGAAATGTTTTCCTAAAACTGTGTAAACATTATTGAACACGGCAATAAACTTACCTAAACATAAAATAAAATAAAAATTGCAGATAAAAATGTAGTATTAAAAAGGCTGTTTGCCGATGAAGTGTGCTTTCATAAGAAAAACAGGCAAGTCATATTTTTTAATCGATTACAAAACGATTTTTAGCAATACATATCAAACTTTATTTACTTCTTTTTTTATTTTTTATTGCCCGCTTTATCGGTAAAGAAAAACATTGTTAGGAACCCTGCATGTCTGGAAGATAATATTCTCGAAGATATGTGAAGTTTTCCACCCCACACTGGGACAGCGTGGTGAACTATGGCCGAACCCTTTTACGCTGAGAAGAGGCCCATACCTAGCAGTGGGACAGTTTAATACAGAGCTGATACTATATATCAAACATAGAGCAGCGATAGCTCAGTGGGGAGACCAACAGGCTGCAATGCAGAGGGTCTCGGGTTCGAACCCACGTCGCGCACCTCTGACTTTCGGAAGTTATATGACTTTTCGAAATTATGTGCGTATTGATTGACAATTATCGCATGCTCCGTGCCTCGGAGAGCACGTTAAGCCGTCGGTCCCGGCTGCCATGAACATCGATGGCAGTCGTTAATGGGACAGTGTCGACACAAAAGATCCCACTGGGTCGAAGTGTCGCTGGTCTGCACTGACTGGCCCCCACATAAGATACATACATACCTTTTTCCTGTTTCTACAGGGACAAAGATATTATAATATAAGTTTCTCACGCCCAGAACATCATTACAAACTATAAGTGTATCAAATAGTACCTTGAATACAACTCCAAGGCGCCTGCGTCGAACTGTTAGCATGTATTGTATCATTATATCACATAGTCGGTTCCTGGTCGTGTGACATTGACTTTGAACTGACAGGACGGTGTTTGGGGGATTGGCAAATAAATTGGCTAATGACGGTCGACGGCCATTCCAATGTCACGGGGACTCGCGAATTGGCTTGTTCGGTAATAGGCGGATTGGGGATTCTTATTTTGGTAGGCGGAAGACTAGCGTGGAATTGTTTTATTTATACATACCTATTAACTGACATGGCTAAAGCTGAAGGGACAGGCAGAGATAGCCACATATAAATACTTTAAATCAAAATATCTTTATTCATGTAGGACATAGAGAACTTCAAAATTGTACTATCCTAACTAATATTATAAACTAAATGCGCCCGCGGTTTCACTCGCGTTTATGATTACTGCGCCGCCCCCGTGGGTCGTAGCGTGATGTTATATAGCTTATAGCCTTCCTCGATAAATGAGCTATCCAACACTAACATAATTTTTTCAATTTGGACCAGTAGTTCCTGAGATTAGCGCGTACAAACAAACTCTTCAGCTTTATAATTAATATAGATGTGAATGTAACTTTGATTGTTTGTTTGCTACGCTTTCACGCCGTAACTACTCGACCGGTCATCATTATATTAGCACACACATTTTCAGGGAAACAGAAAATGGTATAGAGTACCATTCATTCAGAAATATCTGTTCCAAATCTAACGTACATTTACGCGAATGAAGCCGCGATCAAAACCTAGCGAATAATAATTTTAATTTAAATGAGAAGAGCAAGCAATAAACTCACAGCTACTCTGATTACCAGTTTTACAACACTGCTTATTTTACTAATTATTTTTGTAAGCAGCTACAACCATTGCATACATATGATAGCAATGTTAATAATTAATAATTTTATTCATTGAAATTAAACTACTATATACGGATTTTATCGCGTTATTTATTTAACACTTTATTACAAAATTTTGAAACTGTTACACTACTACTAGATACTAATAAACTTTACTAGTTTTTAACTTAATTAAATTATTAAAACTATTAAAACTATTTATATTTAAGTTTACACTTTCCCCGACGTTTCGGTTGCTTTTCAGCAGCCAACAGCAGACAACTACCATCTTAGTCTCCCGTGACCATTCACGGGAGACTAAGATGGTAGTTGTCTCAATGTTCCAGTGACGTTATTTCAAAGTAAGTTTAATTTCAATGAAAAACATTCGCGTAAACAGAAGACAATAATATGTAAATTTCATTTATATTATTAACGGGTATACGAGAGAAAGAGATAGACCCTTGTGGTCTATCTCTTTCTCATTCTCTGTTAAATAATATATTTCAATTATTTATTTAAAAGACAACTTACGCAATCGAAATAAATCTTGTGTCGCGGGAAACATTACAATCATTCAAACAACCGATACAAAGAACACGTAGTCTCGGAACAACTATTGGTGTCTCACACAAACTTTGTCTCGTGCAGGAATCGAACCCACAACAGAGGCAGTGGCAAGGCAACCCCGTATACCACTAGGCCATCCTTCCAGTTTATGTCTATCTATATCTGTAAAGGATATTTATCTTTTCTTCCACAGATCTCGTGCTGGTTGGATTGTTCGAGCTGGGAGTGATCCCCAACCACAAAGGCGGCTTCACATGCAACGACCCCGCTCTTAGCCACAAGTTCACCGGGGATACAGTTAATACAGAAGTGATAATGACAACAACACTGCTTATGCCTCTAGTCTTTGTAAGTTTGAATATATTTCAAGAAATTAAATCTGATAGAACAGCGATAGCCTAGTGGGAAACCGTTGGACTGCCACGCAGAGGTCACGAGTTCGAACCCAAGGCGCGCATCTCTGACTTTTCGAAGTTATATGCGTATTAATTAGTTAATTATCGCTTGCTTTAACGGTAAAGGAAAACATCGTGAGGAAACCTGCATGTCTGAGAGTTCTCCATAATGTTCTCGAAGATATGTGAAGTCTGCCAATCCGCACTGGGCCAGCGTGGTGGACTATGGTCTAACCCTTCTCACAGTGAGAAGAGGCCCGTGCCCAGCAGTGGGACTGTTTAATACAGGGCTGATATTATTGTATTATTTATTGATTATTTAAAGTCCAGGAATGTCAATCCGTGCCGCCACGGCATGTTTGAGCTTACGAATGTAAATTTAATTATTTAATGTGTTATTTACCGGCGTTTTCTGTTGTAACATCCTTTGTAACAGCAGGAAATCTGGTAATGTGCACGGTAAACCACACTTTAGTTACAGAGTCATTCGTGCAATTAAGTAAGAGTAATAATAATATTCTATTTGTTCTACACAACACCATCTAGCTCAAACTAAGCAGAGATTGAACTATGGGTACTAGACAATGGATAAACATACATTGTTTTTATTTTTTTGTATATATCTACATATTATACATAGAAACACCCAGACCAAGACAAACATCCATGTTCATGCACACAGAAGTCTGACTTGTGCGGGAATGGAACCCGCGACCTCAGGCGTGACAGTCGGTTACACTAACTACTACGCCATTGAGGCCGCCTAAATAATATTCATAGATTACTAAATTGACTGCCTCGTTGGCACAGCGTTAGTGTACGAGACTGCTATCCTATGACTCGGGTTCGATACCCGGGTTGGTCAAAGTGTTATTAGTTTATACAGTCATAAATTACTCAGTAACAGTTTGAAGTCTGTAACTGCTCGGGAGACGCCAAAAGCTCGGCCTCTACTACGTAAGATAATAATATACGGCGAAAAGTAGGTGGCATACACCTCCTTACCCCTTTGGGGATATAAACGTGAGGCTATGTATATATATGTATGTAATTATTAGTATAAGCTCCGAATCTGAACATGTCGCTCTCTTGATAAAACAGTGACTTAACTTGGAACTTAGAAGTAAACCAATCTCAACTCCAACACACACACTATAAAACCTCAAACTTCCAAATTTTCGAGTTAAGTCTGTTTTATCAAGAGAACGATTGTGTCAGGTTGATAACACTAACCTTATTTCATCTTCAGCTTTGCATCAGATTATATCTTCGAATAGGTATAAAAATTAATCTTTCTCTTTTCCAGTTTATCCCAACGGAATACATTTTCTCACACACAGATTTCCTCGGGCGGTCTAAGATTCGACAGTCGTTGAGTCACTCCTTCTTCCTGTACAGAACTTATATGTATGGGCTAGTGTTTAACCTGGGGATCGTTGAAGTCATGAAGGGTCTCATGGGGAGTCCAAGACCCACATTTTTTGACCTATGCGAGCCTGATGCTGCTAAGACTTGTAATGGGTAAGCTCCTTTATGTTTTTTTTAACTTTAATTACGATTAGTGATAGTCTAGATGACCGTTGGACTTCCACGGAGAGGTCTCGAGTTCGATCCTAGGGCACCTCTGACATGTCGAAGTTATTAAATAGTTAATTATAGCTCAATTTTATGGCGAAGCAAAACATCGTAAGGGAACCTACATGTCTGAGAGATCTCCATAATGTTCTCGAAGATATGTGAACTCTGCCAACCCGAAATGGGCCAGCGTGGTGGATTATGGCCTAACCCTACTCACACTGAGAAGAGGCCCGTACCGAGCAGTGGACAGGGCATTATCTTGTGTCCTTTGTTTGAATGTTAGTAAAGTCTCTACGACGTTACACCTACTGTTTTTTTAAAGATAAGGGTAAAAAATACCGTCTTGGTATATTGAATCAAATTAGGCGTTATTTGGCAGAAATCCATTTTAATTAAATAAGGATGATTCCTCTTCAGGGGAGTTCGGTATTCAATCAATCAATCAATCAATCAGCCCACCGCAGTCCACTGCTGGACATAGGCCTCTCCCATTTTACGCCACAACATCCGGTCTTCTGCCTTCCGCATCCAGTCTGACCCAGCTACCTTTTTTAGGTCATCGGTCCACCTGGCCGGGGGGCGTCCTACCTTACGTTTGCCAAGTCGCGGTCTCCACTCTAGGACTCGCTTGCTCCAACGGCCATCGGTCCTTCTACAGATATGGCCAGCCCATTGCCACTTCAGCTTGCTTATTCTGCGAGCTATGTCGGTAACCTTGGTTCTTTGACGGATAACCTCATTTCTAAGTTTATCCCTCAAAGAAACTCCTAGCATAGCTCGCTCCATAGCCCGCTGAGTGACATTAAATTTTTGGACTAGCCCTACCGTGAGTGTCCACGTTTCGGCACCGTAGGTCATAACAGGTAGGACGCACTGATCAAAGACTTTGGTCTTTAGGCATTGCGGTAAAGGCGATAGTATAGTTCGGTATTGTCAGCCTTTTTTAATGCATAGGTTAGGGTGGACAATCCGAGGGTGCGCGGCGGATGCCTCCGTTCCCAATAATTTGGTCACTGACCAAGAAAGTATCAAGCAAAATGTAAAGATTAACGAGGATATAACTTCACAAATGCCTCCTTAGGTGAACAACCTAAGATTTGACCGGGCGAACCTTGCTTGACCTCACTAAACGATCGTCAAAACCTAAACGACCATAGACTCGTTATCACAATATTATTCATCGTTAAATCCATTTTGCTTTATGGCTTTCTTGACCGCCATCATTTTCATACACACGAATATAATGGACCAATCTCGTACGAGTGCTTATCAATAAATTGTACGGTCACTGACTGTCCACTGTCCAGTTTATGACTTCCTCGATTATAGCGTGATGTTTGAGATGTAGGAGTAATATATTTGACATTGGGTAGAGTTGGCGTCGCAAGGTTCAAATAGTCAAAATGTAGGATGTAATGTACTTGAAATTACTGAGGGATAAACCATAAATATATTGGGTGTCGTTAGATTTCGTTAGCGCTTACGAGACTAAGCCGATGTTTGATTGCATGTATTTGTGCAATTTCTCATGGATTCTGTTGTGGTCTTCACAAATATATGGTGTATCAATAAATTGTTCTTAATGCAGACATGAGACAGTCCCAATGATGAGCCCCATATTTATGGTAGATAATTATCAGTGCTGCTTTGCGCAATAATTTTAATGGTCAACTTGCCATTGGTCACTACAGAATATCGTTAGATCCACGCACGATTTAAAATATTCATATTGTCCACAATTAGTTACTGCGAGTTCGCTGAATTCGTTGTTTCCAAGTTTGTTAATTCTCGGGTAACATAAAATATTGCATAAATAGAGGGATATATTTCAAAAAGAGTCATAAGTAAATATCCGGATGCTAAATAATTTGTTTTTTTATGATCAACCCTACACTACTCACATAACTTTGCGGTTTGGCCAAATCTATTGACAGAGTTTTAGCGCGATAACCATGATCAATCTAGACCGGTCAATACATCAAAATGTGCTTTTTAAATACATCTGCTAGAGGTGCATGTGTGACCCATATAAACTTGGTACCAATATAACATGCAGCATATATATTAGTCTCTTAATTGCAGTTGACTTCCCACGCGTTGCTTTTTAGTTGGTTTTTATACTAAAATAAACTAGTTTCTATATAATATAACCAAATTACTCCTCAATAGACTACATTATAATAAAGTAAAGTGCATGTAGGCTTCCAACACAGCTAAAATGGAGTCGTAGTATTACAATTTTATTCATATATACATTGACTCTCACCTATATACCATCTAAGAGGTAATCAAAAGCGTATTACAACCACGTTTCACGAGATACATTTTAGGTACGACGTATACTTATGTCGAACTCAAAGTTGACGATCCCATTGTGCATCCAGATTGATGATCAGACATGACCAGAATTCAAACTGAGAATAAAATTGAACTGAGTATTGCCTTGCAATCGACAAACGCTTTTCTAACGCAGAATTTGAATCCTGAACCTAATGATAGGACAACAATGTACACGCAAATTTATGCCGAGGCAAACGAGGCAGTGCTTCAGGATAGAAACTATCCTCTCACACCATTTATCATAAACCAAAACTCAACACTACTCTCTTACTTAATAATATTATTGTTTGCAGGTCCGAGTTCGTAAGTGACTTCCAGTGCACTCCCAACAAATACGGTAGCTGGTACCAGATGGACTCTTACAGAAGTTTCCCATCGGGACATTCCTCTCTGTCAGTCTACACAGGATTCTTCCTAGCGGTAAGTTGAAATCATTAAAGTGGAGATGCTTTTTTAAAGAATACTAGAGACATCTGGCTTACTCTAGTTTCAGCCAAGAGGTTGAGTTGCTAGCAACTAACCTAAATGTAAATTTAGTAACTTACCTAAACTCATAAACTTCTAAAATAAATTTATAATAAATTTTTATAAATGTCCTAAATTAATAAATGATTTTTAACCATTGCCTTTGACTTGACTTGAAGTAAACGAAGTGGCCGCCAAAACTTCGATTGCCGCATCACTATTGTGCTTTGTGTTTTAAATTACTAGTGATGTGTTTTAACAGCTAAAAATATCATTGACTTAGAAAATATATTAATTTTCTACATTGTATTACAGTGGTATCTCCAAAGGCGTGCCTTCAATTGGCAGCACCGTACCATCTTCCTGGTACCAGTACTGCAGCTCCTGTGTGCTAGTTACGCGGCCATATGTTCCTTGACCAGGATCACAGACCATAGGCATCATTGGTGGGATGTTCTGGTCGGCACAGCCATAGGGCTAGCAACTGTTTTTTATACCGTAAGTAGTTTATTATCGTAGACGACATATTTATGTTAAGGAATATGTATTTAAATATGCAAAGACAAAACAGTTCAGTGTAACATTTTTCTCTGTTTGTCAACCAACGTATTTTTTTTTTGGTTTAATATTTATTGATGAACGATAATAAGAAACGAGCAAAATAAATGTGCCTAGTGCCTATTTAAAAATTTAAATTTAAATTATACTGCTATATACGTAATCTAAAATAGTAATATAATAATAATAAAATGGTTTGCAAAGCATAGCTAGTCTTCATGTTACTCTGAGCTCATTCTGCGTAAATAGAAACATCAATGATTAAATTATGTTCGGGTACTTTGAAATAACTACACTGGGACATTGAGACAACTACCATCTTAGTCTCCCCGTGACCATGGCTGCTGAAAAGCAACCGAAATGTCGTCGAAAGTGTAAACTTAAATATAAATAGGTTTAATCATTTAATTAGCTTAAAAATTAGTAAAGTTTAATAGTATCTAGTAGTAGTGTAACAGTTTCTAAATTATGTAATAAAGTGTAAAATAAACAACGCGATAAAATCCGTATATAGTAGTTTAATTTCAATGAATAACAGTCGCGTAAACAGAAGACAATATTATAAAAAAATATTTTGGCTGGGCGAACACTACGAATAAATAATTGAGCTTTAATCTCTATTGCCTTTGTAGCACAGCGGTAGTGACTGTAATTACTGTGCATGAGTTCTCGCGTTCGATTCCAGATTCGAGGTCTAGACCAATGGTCGGCAACCCGCGGCTCGCGAGCCGCATGCGGCTCTTTGAGTCCTCAGCTGCGGTTCTTCCACGAAATGTTTAGTGCAGGCACAGAATATTACTTAATATCTTGCCTTATAACTATGATACCAAATTCTATTTAATTAACTGTTAGTTAAACTAAGATATTTGACAAATACAAGCACTAGATTGTACTTTTAATACTATTTTTCTTTAATAATGTATCCTGCAGCAAAGTTTAAGTTAAAAAAAGGCTCTTTGAATAAATTTCACTTGTGAATTGTCTTGTCTATATTTGGCTCTTGTGGACGACAAGGTTGCCGACCACTGGGCTAAGCAATTGTGTTTGGTAGCTGGCAATAGATCTGCCCCTTATTACGTCGAACCTAAAACTAAGGCTGGCAACATTATTACATTTTGATAGGTATGGTTTTAGGTTTATATAGCGCGAGCCTATTGCAGCACAAAACCCCGTACCACTACTGAGAACTTCTCGATGCTCCGTGCCTCGGAGAGCACGTTAGGCCGTCGGTCCCGGCTGCCATGAACATCTGTGGCAGTCGTTATTGAGAGAGTGTCGACACAAAAGATCCCACTGGGTCGAAGTATCACCGGTCTGCACTTACTGGCCCCAACATAAGATAAGAGATTTTCTCGACAAAAACCAATAACACTCTTTGCTTGACCCGGAAATCAAAACCAAGTCCTAACCCACGGCAGTTGCTTTTAATATGTAGGTACCTATTGACGTATGTGTCAATGACTTTGGTCACGTATAGTCAGACTTCACGAAGACATTAACAGGCTTTTTCAAGGCAGCCATAACTCATAGTGACGACATGAATATATTGCGAACCATTTTACGCTTATATAATATAACAAGCGGTCGCCTAGTGGTCAAAATTCGACCAAAATTCCTAAGCTTGCTACTTTGTTTTCTGTTTTTCTTTATTACATATAAATAAGGTATAGGTAACCATAGTTACAAATAATTGTTCGACGTCAGACGAACAATGCCGAAATACTACGAACGCGATTCGACTGCGTGTGTCAAATGCATGGATGTGTGCGTGTAGTGTTTTTCCATTAATTTAATGTATTTCTAACGCATATTTTATAATAATATTAGTATCCGCCCCTCCTTCTACATATAAACTTTAACTGTGCCAAATTTCATACTCCTCCGTCCGCGAAATTTTCGTAAAAAGGGGTACAAAGTTTTTGCTTCACGTATTAATATGTAGATAAATGCACGGATGGCGTTGTGGTTGCCTCGTTACTGCCACGTCGATTCGATCCCCACATGGGTCAAAAGTTTGTGTTATCTACAAATATTTGTCTTTTTAATGTCAGTGGTTTGTAGTCCACCGCGACACACGAATTATTTCGAGAGTCGCCTTTTTAAACAAAATAAACTAAATTATACACACATATTATCTGTAGACATAGGTGTATTAAAGATTTATTTCGTCGACTATGTTATAGGTTCCATTTAATAAGAGACGAGCTTATTGAAACCTAAACTAAAAAGTATTAACATAAAATCCTAATAATAATTTGCGGGGACCAGGTATCGATCCCTCCTGGGTTCATGTGTCAATCGTCTGTTTGAGAGATCCTTCTCTGAAACATACGCAAACAAAATAGCAAATTATTGCCACAGTACTAACGAGGTATTTTAAATAATGCAATAGGCTTGTATACTGATAATTACTTTTTGTTTCTAGGTAGTCCTCACTAAGAATTTTGCCTCAGACTACACGAGACCTGCCAGCGACATCAAATCGGAACAAAGTCAGAACACTGTGAAGACTTTATTATATGAAGAACGCCGCCGGGACACTGTGCCTTAGTGCTGTGACTTAAGACTAGATAGTGACTTAAACAAATACCAGTTAAAATTATGGTGCCCTTATTGTACGAAACCGCTGTGATATTGGGTATGACTAAGACTTTACGCTACGGCTTATAGACGCAATTAGCCATACGCGACTGTAATCGAATGAATAATCGAATTCGAACATTAAATTAAATTATCTTCCATTGATCTAGTGGGTTTGATATAAGTTTCGAAATCTGAATACTTAGATATAAAATCTTCACAGACCATATGCGTCCGTTGTTACAAACTTTTTAATGTCCCGCGTAACACAGGAATTATTATTAACGCAAGAGTAGTCTTTTTGAAATATCAAAAAAGTATATTTAGACACTGTATTAAGAATTAAAATATATAGCCATAACGGCAAGTTAGAGGATTTCAGGTAGCTTGAAAAAACTGACGCCAGATTAGATATTAACTATAAGAAAAGCTCATGGGTGCTAATAATACCTAAAGATGCCACCGCTTCTGTATTTATCCATGTTAGGCTAACTATTTTTTTATTTACCTACATACTTACATAGAGATTAGGCAGAGACTACGGATTTCCATTTGCTACGAGCCTGACACACTTCGCTGGCTTCATTCACTTTCATCACATTCCTTATACACGCTCGCCGGTTTAAGGTGTTCTTAACCTGGCCTTTGTCCAGAACGTCTCCGATCTGGTCAAGAAACGTTCGCCTAGGTCTGCCTCTTACGACTGTTCCATTCATACTAGCCTTATAAACTTTCTTAGTCAATCTTCTTTCTTTCTATTGTTTTATTTATATTAATCTATAGGTAGGTAAATAAATAATTGAATCAAGAATCTAAATAATTTATTATTTTATTGTAAAATTATTTAGATATCAGAGTCCTTATAAGAAAAATGGTATTCTTTGTGTCTGTTGTAACAATGTTTGTACCCTGCTACACAATAAATACCTACAATTGATTGTCCACTGCGAGACAAGGATTACGATATTTGCCCCATCTACCCTGATATAGAGATAAGAATGTTTGGCTCACGGTTTGCCCCATGTAATACAGGCATCGCATTAGTTGCCCCCTAAGATACAGGGATTGTCTCAAGCGAGTCAATAAAAAAATTAAAATAAGTAATCAGTATTATTTATTATTTCATGTACTTAATTTGTTTTTGTTTACGTGTGAATGTGACAAAATTGTTTTCTATAAACATGTAAATATATTGTAAATAGCTGACGTCATAATTGTAAGTTAATTTAAAATGTAATATTTAATTGTCTGTATTATGTTTATTATAAATAAAGGTAATTACTTGTGATATAGCTTGTTAATTATTTATATAACCTATACATGTAAAGTTTCAGTCTATATATCTGAAGGGATACGAAGAGGTGCACTACATCCACATTTTGCCAGTTACAGTTTACATCCGACGTAATATAGGTCAAGCTCATTCCCGTCTATCGGTCATTGTGCCAAAACCTGTGCTGCTAGTGAGAATTTCTTGGCAAAGTAACTCGGTAACAAATTTGCCTCACACCCCTATGAATCAGAGACCTCATGCACACAAGTCGCAGTCACAATCACTGCGCCGCCGCCGAGGATTGATATACCTCTATCAAACCTTCAGTAGCATTTATGTAGATTAACGCGAATTCAAACTAAAATAATAAACCATATATTATTTTTTTAAACTACAGCGAAATTTATCTATGAACATTACAAAACCACAAGCTCAGATCTAAAGGAGCGCATCACACGGCAATCGAAGTGGCGATTAATAACATCCGTCTATTGGTAATTGTACGTAATGGTTACAGAGCGGTTATGCAATGCTGTTCGACCTATATCTGGCCCTCCGGGCAAAGGGATCGTAGTTCTGAAGGGCATGTCGTAACTCTAGTAATTCGTTTGTATTCATGATTTAACCTGTGGTATGCCGGAACGTGGATCTACGCGAGACACAATGCTTTTTCTATTATGTCTGGTATTCCGGCATACAAGAGGTTAAGGGCCACTACACAGTATCGTTTCTCTAACATAGGCGTTTTAAGAACGTATGCACAGCGCAGATGCTGCGACTGCTCGACGTGTAAGTCGCGTGTATAAAATATATCTTCACATTGTTCGTTTATAAAATGCCTCGACTTCTAAAGCAAATCAAGAAATAAAGTTTTGCAATCGAATCTAACCAGTACGAAGGCACTGCCAAGTAATTAAATTATCCTTGATGGTTGTTTTTTCGCAACGACTCCGAATTAGTTAGATTTGATTAGTCTAAAAAGCAATCAATTACAAAAATTTTGGAATCGGTTGGGCAATACCTGAGATATGTATTTGGTAACCTGCATAATAAAACATTTAACGACCTCGATGGCGTAGTGGTTAGTGTAACCGACTGCCACGCCTGAGGTCGCGGGTTCGATTCCCGCACAAGTCAAACATTTGTGTGCATGAACATGGATGTTTATCTTGGTCTGGGTATTTCTATGTATAATATGAAGGTATTTACAAAAAAACAATATTCTGTATGTTTATCTATTGTCTATTACCTACCCATAGTACAAGCTCTGCTAAGTTTGGGCTAGATGGGGTTGTGTGAAAAAAAAACAGAAAAGCATATACATAGGTTTAATTGAGACTAAATCCACTCGTCATCTTTTGAAGTTGGTTTAAAATGGATTTATTAGGTGAGAGGTGTATGTAGTTGCGGTTACACATGTCGCTGCGTTAACGACGCGTAAACGCTGCGTTAACGCAGCTAAAACGTGGCGAACTAGCTTTAAACTCACCACACACAGACAGCAGAGGCTGAGAGTATATAATACTGATTCGAACAATGCAACGATAACGTCAGTGGTACCGCTCCGCCTCCACTGACCGCTTGTGGTGAGTTTTATGGCTTATACGTGACGTGTGCGTTGCGTTGTCGTGGCGACTGCGTTGCGCGTATCTTTATCAAAAACCTCGCTGTGAAAAAGCTAGTGTGAAGGCCTCTGAAACTCTTATTTTAGGTCCTATTTAGTCTGACCTAGAATCTAATAAGTAAAATAAGAAAAAGAAAATAAAGGACTTCATGTTAACTGAGTGAGTAGGCTCTAGAATGTTCTTTAACAACTTGGCTCCAATTGTTCCTAATTTAGAACAAAGCTTTTTTTAGTATGTTAAATGTTTTTAGTAAATTGTATGGATGAATGGATGACAAAGGAAAAATATATAATAATATGTATACATATATGGTGCGTAACGTATAAGCGTGTTCATATTTTAAGGTTGCAAAGTAAAAGTGATAAATATCCAAAAAAGTATTTAAGAAGGTCGTCCAAAAATATTTTCCTATAGAGGTATACAGTTCTACCCACTATTTATTATGTTTTCATGAAATACCGGTAATCTATGTTCTTATTTTTTTTACCTAGAACATAGTTGGAGAAACGTGGATGTGTAATAAAGCTCATCATATCACTTTAGAGATAGCTTACCGTGAGATTATGTACTTATTATTTTATTTCTTTTATATATATTGTGTTCTAATAAGTTGTTTGAGATGATGCCCTCAGCTACTTTTTATCATTGCCCCGCTCGCCATCGCAGGGATTTCATTCTCACACCTTACAACCTAATTGGTGCCGCACCAAGCGGTTCCAAAGGAATTTTCGCCCTCGGACGCTCAGGTTGTGGAATTAACTCCCTGCCCAGGTTTTCCCACAAGACTACAGTATTCTTCAAACAGGGCGTTTAAAGGTTTTTACAAGGTCGGCAACGCGTAAGTGATGCCTCTGGTGTTCCATAGGCTACGGTGACCACTTACCATCAGGTGGGCCGTATGCTTGTTTGCCACTATAGTAGAGAAAAAAATAAAAAAATATTTTTTTTACTTTAAATAAACCTTGACATCATTGTTATTTATTTTAATAATAATATCAGCCCTGTACATATATAAAACGTCTCGCTACTGAACACGTGGTCTGGGCCCATTTCTCAGTGTGAAAAGGGGTAGGCCATAGTCCACCTCGCTGGCCAAGTACGGGTTGGCAGGCTTCATATATCCTTGACATAATAGAAAATTTATTTATTACTATTATTATGATATAAATGAGTTTAAATTGAAATTATTTCACAACCAAACTATCAATCATATTGTGCTATTTACGCCGATTAAATCACAATTTCTCAGAAAGTGCAAATCAAATGTCTATTTTATCGTCCAATGTCGGTATTGCGCCTTAATTCCTTTTCTAATAATGTCAGAACAAAGAGTTGTATTACATTTGTCCTAAAATATATGAACTTATCTAAAGATAGACCCAGTTCACTAGTTCAGTTGGCATAGCTCTTGTTATCTTTGATGTGCCGTCAATTCTGTATGTTAACAGTTAAATAAATGTTTATAATTAATTGTGCGGAATATTTATTAATGTTGGCTATTATGCAGTGATAGAATAGTGGTTAACCGTTGGACTACCAAGGTCTTGAGATCGATAATTTTTCGAAGATATGGGCGTATTAAACAGCATTAAGCAGCGATAGCTTAGTGGGGAGATCAACAGACTGCAATGCAGAGGGTCTCGGGTTTAAAACCACGTCGCGCACCTCTGACTTTCGGAAGTTATATGACTTTTCGAAATTATGTGCGTATTGGTTGACAATTATCGCCTGCTCCGTGCCTCGGAGAGCACGTTAAACGGTCGGTCCCGGCTACCATGAACATCTATGGCAGTCGTTATTGGGAGAGTGTGGACACAAAAGATCCCACTGGGTCGAAGTGTCTGCACTGACTTGTCCCCACATAAGATAAGATAGGTACATAATAATTACAGTGTACAATATTGTGTGAGACTGGTGCCTAAGCTAAGCTTGTGGCTTGTATTTCAGGACACCAAGTCTCCACCTCATTTTATATTTTGGTTATGAAAGCCAGTGCCCTCTAATATCCTGACACTGGTCTAGCCTTGGGGTATCGTTAGCCTTCGGGTTGCGGAGGTCAGGTGGCAGCCGCTCCGTGTAAAAACTGATATCCAGTCAAATCCGGTTAGACCAGAAAAGCCGACTCCAAGTGACTTGGGAATAATAAAGGCTAAGAGAGAAGATTCCGAAAAACAGCCTATCATGTTCAACCAAGGCATAGTCGGGCCAGTACGATAGTTAAAGATAAATTTGTACACAAAAGCACAAGCATTATCTAACTTTTTAATCTTATAGAAGTGCACGTGCGTTTCTGCACGTAATTGTCAATGGAGGATAATATATTTTTCCGTCATCGGCCGTAGGTAGCTACACAAGCTGTCCTATCATATAGGGGGAAGGGAAAATAACCATAAATCACAATAAACACGCGGCGATGCGCGTCACAGCGCTAACGGAAACTGAAGTGCATTAACAGATGTGTTTTTAAAATAATAAAATGGATAATATTATAAGTCTACTGAAACTTGTAAACAATTATTCTATACTGATATTATAAAGAGGAAAGATTAGATTTTTTGTATGTTTGTAATGAACTCAAACTGCGCAACTGATGTTAAAAAATTATTTCACCGTTAGAAAACTATATTATCATCGAGTATCATTGGCTATATTTAACTTTTTTTAAAGTATTGTTACAGCGAAACCGCGGGCAAAAGCTAGTATGTAATAAATATGAAAGTGTCTGTATGTTAAGTATTTCTTTATGGCCAAATCTATGTAAATAGAGCTATGTTTGATTTTGTAGTTTATTTTATACGCAATGTTTTTCTGCAAACAGTATCAAAATCGGTTGCAAAATAAGAAAGTAATTAATAATTTAAATTTACATCTACGTAAAAGTGTAGTCGGGATATCATGCTATCTCCCTCGGACAGCAACATTTAGATAACGGTTACGTCACAGTTTCTATCGTGCATTATTTTTGTCATTTGACAATTATGACTGCCTTGATGACGTAGTAGTTAGTGTAACAGATTGCCACACGTGAGGTCGCCGGCTCGATTCCCGCACAAGTCAAACATTTGTGTGCATGAACATGGATGTTTGTCTTGGTCTGGGTGTTTCTATGTATAATATGCATGTATTTACAAAAAGAAGTATATATGTATGTTTATCCATTGTCTAGTACCCATAGTACAAGCTCTGCTTAGTTTGGGCTAGATGGTGTTGTGTGTATGTGATATTTTATTATTATGTATTATTATCTCTATTATCAGATTTGAAACGAAGAAGATACAAGATCTTATTTATAGGAGTAAATTTCAATAATTCTCCATATTTATGATATTGGGTAATGTACCTAACAATTGGTATAATGAAAAAGTAAGTCATCTACCCTATTTTAAAACTAAGAAATACATTTGAGCGGGGCAGCTCATATTTTTCTCCCCTTAAATATATATTTTCTTTATTTCAGCTAACTTAGTTCTGCCAAACTAAATAACTTTTTTACTTTCCGCTCCGCATTCAATACCTGAAGTAATCTTACGTGTATTACAAAAAGCAGACGCATAAAAGCGCCAGGTGCGTTTGTAATAAAGGCAGAATTGGCTAAAGGAAAATATAGGCCTACAGGCCAAACGGTTACGTAACCTGCTTACGGAGACCTAGTTGTTCGTCTGAATATCTATGTTATTTATTTATTTATTTATTTAATAATAAGGCTTACCAACTAAAATACATACCAGACATTTAACTAAATAACACTTATTATATAATATTTATGTATGCTTTTAAATTAAAGGTTAGCACAGCATTTTATACTTTATGTGAGCATACTATTATGCAAGAATTACATACAATAGGTGGTAATAAATACTAATAATAATAAACTAATAAAAAACCAATAAAAAATACTAATAAACATACTATTAAAATAATTATTGAATTGAAGTTCAGTGATGTAATTTTGTGTCATATCGTTCCTAATCTTTAAATTGTTTTATTTTACCACTAGTAGTTTTCCCGCGGTTTCACCCGCGTATGTCCCTTTCCCGTGTCAATATCGGGTTTCACCCCTTTCACCCCCTTCAGGGAGGAATTTCCAAAAATCGTCTCTTAGTTCTCCCCTACACTCTCCAAGGAACATACATGCCAAATTTCAGCTTCTTGCGTTCAGAAGTTTCGGCTGTGCGTTGTCTGTCAGTCACTCAGTAACGGAAGAGTTTTATATATATAGATTACTTGCAGTTTGGGTACCAAACAAATTATTAAAATTCTTGTTAAACCATCCAGCTAAGTTAGAATGCTTCTGTTAGGAATGGGTTCACGTCAAAGTGCAATAGGTGGGTTTAACCCACGACCTCTCGATCACAATTTAATGCGATTGGCTAACGCCGCTTCCTTTTACTGCGAGGTCTCTGGTTTGCTTCTTGGAATGGTTAAGCTGGCTGTATCGATACCTATATAAATGAGCCAATAATAGAAATATAAAAATGACAATAGACTGCGAGTGACCATAACGGACCTGTCTAAATGTATGTGTAAGCTTTAAAGCTTTTTTCTTGTCGCTATTGATGATAAGCGTAAACCGACGCTTATAAATGGATCTTCACTTATTTCTTGCAGTAAGAAAAAAATACCATTTATTTGCAATTTGGCAACAAAATATTCAATAACCTTCCGTCGCGTGAAACCTAAAAATAACTTGCGAAATGGTTTGTTCCTCATTCGTCCCTCATATTTCGTCCCAAACGTAGAAATACGCTTTCGTTCCGAAAAGTGTTCCTTATATGCCCCTTAATTTCAAATAAATAATAATTTCTTCATGTAATTCCTATTTCGTCCCAAATTTATTCCTTTTTTGCCCTGTATTTTTTTTGTATGGACTTCGTGTTGTACCGTCAGCCGAAGTATACCTTAAAATACCTCCTTGATCTCCCAGCAAAACTTTAGGTTTATGATTGCATGACATCACGAGCCCGACAACGAAAAGATTTAATATAATTTTAACCATGTTTTGGTTTTGCTAACCATATGTACAAAAATATAGAACGAAAAAGGAACAATTTTAAAAGAGGGGCTAATGAGGAACATTTTGGAATGTGGGACGTAATGTAGGGGCGGAACAAACCTGCGAAATATATATATATCTAGCACCTACACCTCTTTCTAACCCTTTAGTGATATACAAGCGTTATACTATCCAATATATCAATGTACCTACAAGATGTACGATTACGCTACAAGTAACATATAAAAGCGATATTTCTGCGTCATTATGTTCTATTAACTTTCCTTAGATTTATTATAGCAAGATTTATATCAGATTTTCACTTTGAGTGGCTCCTCTTAACTATATGCATATAAGGCACGAAGTTCCTCATGTAATTTGTAAAACGTCATATAGACACGATACAAAATCCTAAGTAATATTATAAATGCGAATGTGAGTTTGTTTATTACGCTTTCACGCCTTAACTACTCGACCGATCATAGGGTCAGAAAAGTACGTAGGGTACTTTTCATCCAGGAAAAATACTGTTCTTCTGCCAATCCGCAGGCAAAAGCTAGTTTTGCCCGCCGTTTTGCTCGCATACATGTAGATAGTGCAAATTTTGTATTCAACTTTTTCTGGATGCAAGGTACGCTATGTCCTTTTCTGTAACCTTGACAACGTGTATGCGAAATTTCATGAGGATCGGTTGAGTAATTAAGGCGTGAAAGAGTATCTAACATACAACCTTATATTCGTATTTATAATATTAGTTAGGATTTGTGTGTGACTTTTCAAATAAATAAGACTAAATAAGTATGTATATATATATCTTCGCGTGGCATAGCTCAGTGGGGAGACCAACAGACTGCAATGCAAAGGGTCTCGGGTTCGAACCCACGTCGCGCATCTCTGACTTTCGGAAGTTATGTGCGTATTGATTGACAATTATCGCCTGCTCCGTGCCTCGGAGAGCACGTTAAGCCGTCAGTCCCGGCTGCCATGAACATCTATGGCAGTCGTTATTGGGAAAGTCAGTACCCTCTAATATCCTGACACTACAACTTTACAAATGAAAGAAAATATTTGTTACGACAAATATTTTCTTTTATTTTATCAAATTCAATGCTATGCTATTTTTATCAATTAGCAGAACAGGGCAGTTTTACAACAGGGAGGAAAAAAAAATCCTGACACTGGTCTAGCCTTAGGGTATCGTTAGCCTTCGGGTTGCGGAGGTCAGGTGGCAGCCGCTCCGTGTAAAAACTGATATCCAGTCAAATCCGGTTAGACTAGAAAAGCCGACTCCAAGGGAATAATAAAGGCTAAGGGAGAAGATATCTATATCTTCGCTTCCAATATACCGCAATGTCTCAAGGCTAAAGTCTTTGACCAGTGTGTGTTGCCAGTGATGACTTACGGATCAGAGACGTGGTCGCTCACTATGGGCCTTATCAGACGGTTCAAAGTCACTCAGAGGGCAATGGAGAGTGCTATGCTTGGAGTTTCCCTGCGCGATCGAATCAGAAATGCGTTTTGCCCGCTGAGTAAGTATTGAGGATGCTCATATACTTACCTATCTAACTTTTCCATTTTCCTTTTCCTTCCCTGTCAACAAAACCGATTTAAAGATGGGAATTTGTAATTCAGTTGGCGCTGGTATTGCAAACGGTCATGGGTCCCTGATATAGTTTCAGTTCCTGCGACCCATCCACTATACAAAGCAATGAGTTGGCACACCGTGGTTGTTTTAGTCGCTAGGCCCGAAGTCTCGAGAGAACCCGACATAGCCCTCCCCTTGTGGCGAGGGTTATGCATAAAAGTATTTCCCCACTATAAAAAATAGCTCTCAGCGCTCTCATTTCTACAGCATTTATTCTGCTCTCATGCTTCATTTACCATACCCATAGTCCTCTATGAACAGCCAAACGTGCCTTTTCAGATACATTTCGACTGTTCATAAAAGCGCGTAGACCTCCATTCACTTTGTTGCCCGCTGAGAAATATATGTGGTGTGACTCTGAAAGATAGAATAAGGAAAAGTGTGATTAGAGAGAGATGCGGCATGTAAGTGGATATAGTGACAAGAGTAGAAAAGGGTATGTTAAGCTGGTTTGGTCATGTAGAAAGAAGGGACGAGGCAAGACTGACTAAGAAAGTTTATAAGGCTAGTGAGAATGGAACAGTCGCAAGAGGAACACCTAGGCGAACGTTACTCGATCAGATCGGAGGCGTTCTGGACAAAGGCCAGGTTAAGAGCACCTTGAACCGACGGGCGTGTATGAGGAATGTGATGAAAGTGAATGTAGCCAAATAAGTGTGTCAGGATCGTAGCAAATGGAAATCCGTAGTCTCTGCCTACCCCTCTGGGAAACAGGCGTGAATCTATGTATGTATGTATGTAAAAAATAGTATGCAGCTAAGCAAAGGCAAAAGATACCGCTTGCTAGCAGGAGGGCTGTATGTTTGTTTTTCGCCTTTACGATATGAAAAAGACCAACAGGAGATATCGATCGCAGCGCTATTTTTAAAAAACGCTCTTTGCTTAGCGCGTTTGATTTCAGTAATATTGGTATTCTACAAACATTCAACCGTGGGAGAGCCACGCTTCGGCACGAATGGGCCGGCTCGACCGGAGTGATACCACGTCCTCACAGAAAACCGGCGTGAAATAGCGCTTGCGTTGTGTTTCGTCGAGTGAGTGAGGGTACCGGAGACCCAACCCACTTCCCTCCCTCCCTCCAGAGGGGCAGGATCAAATTTAAAAGGCCGGCACCGCACTTGTGACTCCTCTGGTGGTTCGGGTATTGTCGCTTACCATCAGGCGATTCGTATGCTAGTTTGCCTCCCATAGCATAAAACTCCCGAACTCGGAACAGCTAATTGTGAATTACACAAATTTTTGCCCCGTGCGGGGATCGAACCCTCCACATTCCGCATAGTAGCAGTGCACTGGCAAGGCGACCACTTAACAGTTAAACCAGTACGCTGCGCCGCCATCTGTTCATTCAGTCATCTTTCAGGTTGGCTTACGAAGTTAAAGCAGTTTCCTTTAATAAGTACGTATTTATAAAATACTAGCTTTTGCGCGCGGCTCCGTCCCCGTGGTACCTACATCAATAAAAAGTAGCCTATCTCCTTCCCCAGGTTTTAAATTATATCTGTACCAAATTTCATCTAAATCGGTTGAGTTGTTTAGCAGTGAAAATGTAACAGACAGACAGAGTTACTTTCAAATTTATAATATATAGTAGTAGTAGTAGTAAGGATAGTAGATTTCTTAACGTACATTTGTATTGTGTACGCACTTGTTTCATTCCTGCTTGAAGAGAGTCTTTACAAACATTTAAACAATAAACACAAATCCGAATCTGGATAAATTTTTAACATCATTTTACATAACACACTCTTTGCTTCCCATGTAGGGATCAAACCACATCACTTAACGCACTAGTAAAAGTTGAGACCTCATAAAAACTAACACGCAATCAGTGCATTTAAACATTGAAAGCAATCCATTGATGGATCAGAAGGTAGAGTTGATGGAATCAGAGAAGTATGTATGTATCTTATGTGGGGGCCAGTCAGTGCAGACCGGCGACACTTCGACCCAGTGGGATCTTTTGTGTCGACACTCTCCCAATAACGACTGCCATAGATGTTCATAGCAGCCGGGACCGACGGCTTAACGTGCTCTCCGAGGCACAGAGCAGGCGATAATTGTCAATCAATACGCACATAATTTCGAAAAGTCATATAACTTCCGAAAGTCAGAGGTGCGCGACGTGGGTTCGAACCCGAGACCCTCTGCATTGCAGTCTGTTGGATCAGAGAAGTATACTACACCAAGTATTCACCCCTCAGTTTAAATGCCACATATTTATCTATTCAGAGGCAAATGAATAAATGATTTTTGATTTTGAAAGCGATTCACCAGCGGCGGCGGTCGGATACAATAGGTTTTCTACTATGTTTCGCGTTCCAGCAAATAACAGGTTAAAACGCCTATGATTCGTCTACCAGACATGAAACCGCTACTGCAAATAACCTTACAGAAAAACCCAATAACACAACTTAAATATTAACCAGTAAATTCGACTAGCTATACTGTCCATATGTAAGCAGATAACCGTATACCAATTAGTCGATGTATTTACAAGCAAATCAAGTGGCGTATCAGGTGAAGGGAAACCCCACATACGACTCACGTGACTCATCGTCACAGAGGGGTGAATACTACCCGTTCACTATGAGTAGGGTTAGCATGTCCAATTTTTAAATGCACGGTTCGGTACTGAATCTTCTGAAGGAAACGCGATATTTAAATTGTTATTTTTAACTTGCGGTTGGATTTCTGGGTTTAAAGGGGAATGCTCACTACCCATAGTGACTTTGGCCACGAGTGCCCATATTTAAAACCACATTTAAATGATAGTATGCAATGTCATATCAAGGAATTTAAATAAATAAAAGTTAGGGTTAATGAGTTAAACTATTTTTTATATTTACCGATGACAAGATTTTTATATAAATGTTTTTCACACACAGAGTGTGTGTGACACATCATCATTATTATTATCATATATAATTGAAAGATTGACTAAAAACTGAGCATTATCAAGCTTGTTTGTGAATAAAATAACAAAATCACATCGAAAGAAACACAATCACGCAAACCTAGTAAGCGAGGAAGCTGATTTGTGTTATGACACTTATGACAACTGGTTTCGGTGTAGCAAGTTAAAAACAAAAAAATATAGATTAATATCTGATCGATATTATTATTTTGCTTATTACTGGTATAATAACATAAAATAATATATTTGCTTTATTATTATTATTATTAATAAAATATTATTATTAACATATAAGGATACCACTATGCTATTTCTTAATCACTTCTAATTGTTTTATTCAATAATAATTAGAGTCTCTTTCTTACCTTGAAATTATAACGTGGCAACACTGGTGATTATAACAAGACCTATTTCCGTTACGATACTTTTTTATTATATAGAGTTTTCTATCTTCTTTCGGTAAATGAGTAGTACGAAAAATTATAAGAAATAATAATATATTTTTTTATCATACGTGTAATCCTGGGCGGCAAAAAATTGCACGTTAGCCAAAAATGGGCATTCCCCTTTGCATGTGAAATCGTAAGGTCCGAGGTTGTATATATCAGGCATTGTGTAATAGTATGCAGTTTGAAAATGTGTCCTATAGTCGGTAATATGCTCGCTCGCTATTTCAACGGACCTAAAACATAGGTGGCGTAATGTGTCTGTAATACCAGAAATACATCTCTGCTTGGGTAGGCAGAGGTGTTTAAGGAAATACTTGTATAGCTTTATAATTCTATTTGAATCGATAATATTTTGTAAAAGCTACTTTTTTTAAGGTTTACAGGTAGAAGAAATTTATATTGGGGGCGGTGTTGTGAGCAGTTGTACGATGCCTGAAAGAAGTTAAAATTAATGTTGGCGTGGCAACGCTTAATGTGACACATTTTAAACAAAAGAAAGACGCTGAAATTCACATAAATATGGTAAACTTAAGAGCGATACTCTTTTATGGATGAAAGATAGTTACTGAAATTTACTTAAAATTTATGGTAGCCCTAAGTGCGACGCACTTTTAACAGACTTTACTGCAACATAACTGTTTAGATAGCTATCGCGTGCAATAACGGTCTTTTTGCAATTGTACCGATGTCGATACACATCGCGAGGGAAGCGTTTGACATGAAATATGATAGGTGGCAGTTGGTTATTTCCTTAATTATGCATTTTTACATGCATGTTAAATAGGTAACGTATAACTGCCTCATTGCGCAGCGTTAGTGTTCGCCGATTTAAGCCAGTCGAAACATTTTGGATTTTATTCGTCTGATGATGACGAGGAAAAGTCACTAGGCTAGAGACGGCGATTGCCGACTTATGGGCACAATTTATGAAAACACAGCAGAATCTACCAAAATCAGTGCAGTGGTTTCTTCGTAATATAGTCTGTAACTTAAGCAGCATTATGTTACTTTCTATATGTGTTTTCTAAGATACATAAGATTTTTTTTTACGTGGTGTAATGCTTTGTCGCTTACCTCTCCGCGGGGCGACGGAGAGGTTATGTCGGGCTCACCGGGGAAAAGATACCCCGGTAATACCGACTAAAACCACCACACAGACGGCGAGGCCGCGCGAATCGCTTTCACATGTAATCGCGACCCCGCCGTGGTTTCGGTCCGCCGTGTGAAACGGCAGGCCACTGCACAAAGAATATTTCCTCCACCGTCCCCCTGGGGGAGGGGGGGGGGAGGAGAAAGACACGATACAGAGGCGCACGTGAAAGATACGTAAGATAAGTTAAGCAAAACCAATCTAGTTAGTGTCTCGTCCTCAAGAAATTCTCATAAGCATAACTCCGGTCGTTAAGAAGATGACAGTGCTACAAATTTGGTCTCTGAATAAAGCATTAGGTAAATCACATAGCCCATGTAATCTCCTTTTCCTTGCATCAAACTGTGCACTAATTAGTCGACTCGCTTCAAGCCTCAAAAAATTCTTATTAGCAGCTCGAAGTTAGGTAGTTGGCAGTGTTGATTTTCCCGTGTCTCAGAATAAAGCATTATTTAGATCACACAGTCCATGTAGTCTACATTTCCTTACACCGAACTTTGCCTTAATTAATCGAATTTAATAATAGGAATGTTCTAATAGAATTTAATGATAACATATAATTCCAGTTAGTGCGAATAAAACAGATGTTAGTGATAAGATCGTTGCCCCCGTGACGAAATTCTGCTAAAATAATCAACACAACATTGTGCTAATTGCGGACAACTGTACCTATAGCAATACATATTGTGGTAACGTGTATGTACTGTTAATTAGGCTACTTAATAATATATAATGGTTTGATGCAGAAGGCAGTACTTTCAGACTCGGCACGCATTGTGAGGAGGTTCGAGTCTCTGGACTCCTAACCGGCAGTTTGGCTTATGTTTCTGATGGCAGTTGGTTTCCGTATCTATACTAATCTTTACAAATATTATAAAGAGAAGAGATTTTATTTTTTGTTTGTTTGTTTATAAGGATTTAAATCAAAAATTACGCGACCGATCTTAAAAATTCCTTCTCTATTAGAAAGCTTTATTATCACCAAGTAACAAAGGCTATATTTATTAAAAATAAAGGTATATAAGTGATATAAGTGGGGTAAATGATAGATGATAATCTGGCCAGTCGTCAGATTCAGGGTTTTCCATTATTTACGCCACACCTTGTATAAATGCGATGTTTTGTTAACAATTTATCCTTCCGTCAATATTTGCGAGTCTTGCGGTTAAGTCCGCAAAACTTGAAGTGATAGACACATATGTAAGGAGTCTGAATTTTTATATGTCGACCCTTCGAGGATGACATATAGTAAAAGCCAAATCCTACTACTTTCCAGCAGAGCAAAAAAGAGAAATTTTACTTTTTCCATAATTTTTTTGTTTTGGTGCATATAATATGTATTCCCATTTTTTTGCGAATATCATCATATTTAATACACAAGTCGGTTCAGTGCAAAAAACTGAATAAGGTTACATCAATAACTAAATTTCGCTTAAGACTGCGCCGAGCGAAATGTGCCAAAACAGGCAGTCATAGTTAAGTGAATAAAATCAACACTTTTTGTTTAACACAAATATAAAATATACATTTATCATAAAAATTAATGTGTCTACAATTACTCCGTGTGAAAAACTTAAAATAATTAATATTTTCGTCACAAAATTACGTAAATTTGCACGAAAAATGCAAAAACGTAAGCTCGTGTTACGTGATTTTTAGATTATAACAGTAGAAATCTATCATATTTTACAGCTTAAACGAAACATAAATAGTTATATTACAATTTGTCCGTCCCAAATATTTGAGTTATTTGTGGACAATAAAGATACATGTTTATCAAAAAAGCACTTCATATCCTCCATACAATTTGACTATGGCGGCCGCGCGCCAATTTGAATATGCGCCGCACGAGCTCTGTCATTTTCTGTCTTACGCTCGGCGCAGTCTTAAAGGGCTTTTACAACATTTCATAGGTACTCGAAGGATAGATGTATGAAGAACATAATTATTGGCATTGCTTACAAAATTAATAGACAATCGTTTCTTGGCCAACACAAATAAATCAATAACTTTTGACCATTTGACGTGAGAATGAGGATATCCGGCATTTTGAGTATGGTGACAATCTTCATTGATTGGTCGTACGTCAATAGAAGAAGACGACACGCTAAATAGATGTCTTTGTCTAGCTTTCTTTTATTTTAATACTATTGTCTCCTGGCTTTACTTGTGTGATGTACTAATAAAAAATATATTATCACCCGCTCGATAAAAAGGTGTCCCATTTTACTCAAAGCTTAGTGCAATGATTTAGGTGGACACCATCGGTTCGATCCCCGCGTCGAATAAAACGTTGTGTTATTCTTTGTGTCCGTATTTTCAATGTCGGGATAGTCTCCCGCTGTACAGAAGTTATTCCTATAACTAGAGATGTATTTTCAAACATGGAAAATGTCATAAGGTGATTATTGATTTAATCTACAGAACCTGCACCTGAACCTTTCGCTTCATCATAACAATATATGAGTAATTCTGCTCAATTTCTAATTTAATCTGACTCTAAATTTTAAATGCTAATGTGAGTTTCTTTATATGTTACGCTTTCATGCCTTAACTACTCGACCGATTATCATGAAATTTCGTATAGAAGTCAAGAGTACAGAAAAGATAATACGGTACCTTCCACCCAGAAAATAAAACTGTATCCAAACGACGCTGCGGGCAAAACTAGTACTATGTAAGTAAGTAAAACGCTTAACAATTATTCAAGTAGGCATAGATATTGTTGCATATCATTAGGTATCAGAAAAGCATAGTCAATGTTTTGTCTTGGTCATCATTGACCACAAACAATACATCTTCTATTGTTTATTGTAAGATGACTATGTCTATGATAAACCAAATAGTAAAGGGAAAATGATGAGTGTTTTAATAGTAGCTCTATAATAATATCATAAAGCTGAAGAGTTTGTTTGTTTGGTTGAACACGCTAATCTCAGAAAATACTGGTACGAACAGAAAAATTATTTTAGTGTTGGATAGCCTATTTATCGAGGAAGGCTATAAGCTATATAACATCACGCTACGACCCACGAGGGCGCCGCAGTAATCATAAACGCGAGTGAAACCGCGGGCACGTCTAGTAATTATATAAATAGTTATTGACCACGAGATTGTTTACGTAATAATATAATACTAGATTTTGCCCGTGGCTTCGCTCGCGTCAAATGTAACAACTACTGGCTGTCCAAATAAATAAATAAATCTGTGATTTAGATTAAGTATGTCATTTATTTTCTATCCCGCAGGAATGGCATGTTTTCTGGATGAAAGGTATATTATGTTCTTTTCTGTACTCCTGACATCGTGTAGGAAGTTATGCGAAATATAATATTATTGGCTTACATTTACTTGAACTTAGACAACAGTGTAAGTTTCATCAAAATCGGTTCAGTAGTTTGTAAGACATAATACGTCTTAAAAACTATTGAACAGATTTTATTTTATGTTTTGACCTTTATGGCCTCAAAAACAATTGTAGGTCCCTTATTTGTTTCCATTTTGTTGGGTAATTATATCAAAATAATGAAATATTATTTTGTTATAATTAACCAACAAAATCGCATGTATTTCATTTTGAAGTCGACCAAATTATTGTTTATATATTTTTAATAAATTACGAAAAGAAATTTAAAATTCTGAAAGCACTAAAATAATAATTTATAATGTATTTTTTTTACTAAATTTTGCACCTTTGAATATATGAGCGTTTATATCTTCGCAGGGGTAAGCAGAGATGTGAAACACAAACACTTCGCTTTGTTTTTCAGTCTAACGTAATAAATAGAAAAGCTTATGCTATCAACCGAGCACATTTTCAGATAATGTGCAACTGCTTAGAAAATAAAAAGTGTTCAGTCCGGGAATCGAAAGTGCACGACAAATAGAAGCATTTAAAAAAAAATTGTAGTATGCATAGGTACCTACTTAAAGTGACGAATCAAACAAGAAATAGTATTTATGTCTCGATGAAATACCCAGGCAGCCATGTTTTATTCGTGACATATTAAAAGTAATTCCACGTCAAACGTGCATTAGCTGTAATCCGACACAGCTTCCATTACATCTTAATATAGATCGAAATCATATATTAACGTAATTTGGTTTTTATAGTTATGTAGGTACGTGGGTACCACAGAACATTATAAAAAGATATTTAGTAGGTAGGTACCCACTTTGTAGTAAGCCATTTTGGTTTTATATAGATTATTCATTAAATGAATAAAAACCACAATGGCGACTTATTATGCAATGTCTGTGTCATATATTAGGTTTCTATGTTTTAAAATTTACAAAGCTATTTAAATATTGAGCCCTACCTAATTGGAATTCTTCTTCTTTCCTTCGCCTGATCCCATCATCTAGGGCCGGCTCTCCTTGTCTGCCATCTCCATTTTGTTCTATCTTGTATCTATATCTATATGTGGTCTTCTGGATGGCGGAACACATGTCCGTTAACTATTAAAATTTAATTTAATAAGGTTTCTTACAGAGACCGCGACTTCTATATTTGCCTCTCGCTTGGAAAATACCTGTTAAGGCACCTCCTATATAACCTGAAATTTTTCAAGTTTTATAACCACAAAATTATTATATCAACATGATAGTAACATTGATACGATTATATTTTACGCCATTGGAGTAGGAGACGGGTCAAAATTAAAAAAAAGATGTAAAAATCTTCAACGGTAGTTTCGAATAATATATGCATACAATGGCCTGGGAAGCCGCCAAAGTGAACCTGTCGATATTAAATCAAAAGTTTAAATATTACTCTCAACAACATTCTAATTCTAGCGTTTTCACCTCACATAAAATACGCCATACTTAACATAAAAGTTAAAATAAAAAATGGATGTGTAGGCGCGAAGCCATTAAGAATGTTCTATTTTTAAACTTTTAAAAAAGTTGTCCAAAATTCCGAAAATAGTTTTCAACCTGCCACATATTCCCGCGCAGCTTTGACAGGTGATAAACTTTAATGGTTCATGGTGCCGAAAGATAGATGGCATCTAAATAGATTATTTTGTAACCGTTAATGGTAATGTTGAAAATGTGAAATTTATCGCCGTTGGTTAGATTTTATGGCGAATATTTCTATTGGTCAGATTTAGTATCGTTTAATGGGCTTATACTAAGTATGTTTAGAGTTTTTTAAGTATAAACTTACAAAGGTTAATGAGGTTATAGAGTTTATGACACTATATAACAATCATCATAGTTATATCATTAAGAAAGAATACATCTTCAATAAAGAATTGGGTAGTAAGTATAACAACTTTGGGCAGTATTATAAAGATTTAAACGAGTTGCTGGTAGTTCTGGGCGTTTTTCTACTAAATGACGTAAAACCCGTGCATGCAGTCGGTAACAAAAAGTCTTATAGCTATGACTTCTGGTATACGCAAAACAAGCATGGCCCATTTTTTGATACTTGTCTGAATTAGTAAACAAATATGGAATATTATTAGAGACCGTCGACAGGGTATAAAATCATCCATCTAAGCTAGAGAGACTACATAGAGGCTTCTTCTCTCTTAGCCTTTATTGTTTCCAAGTCACTTGGGGTCGGCTTTTCTGGTCTAACCGGATTTGACTGGATATCAGTTTTTACACGGAGCGGCTGCCACCTGACCTCCGCAACCCGAAGGCTAACAATACCCTAAGGCTAGACCAGTGTCAGGATATTAGAGGGTACTGACTTTCCCAATAACGACTGCCATAGATGTTCATGGCAACCGGGACCGACGGCTTAACGTGCTCTCCGAGGCACGGAGCAGGCGATAATTGTCAATCAATACGCACATAATTTCGAAAAGTCATAACATCCGAATGTCAGAGGGGCGCGACGTGGGTTCGAACTCGAGACCCTCTGCATTGCAGTCTGTTGGTCTCCCCACTGAGCTATCGCTGCCTACATAGAGGCTATTTATTACATATTCTGAAATTTACATAGTCTGAAAGCATTAACTGAATGATTTTATAATGAACTGTGACGTAAAGAGTTTATTGAAATTAAACTGCTATATACGGATTTTATCGCGTTGTTTAGTTTATAAACAACGCGATAAAATCCGTATATAGCAGTTTAATTTCAATGAATAATATTCGCGTAAATAGAAGACAATATTATGTAAAGAGTTTATAATTATGGAGAAATTAAAAGTTTTAACATAAATTACCAACTCTCGTATTTAGTTTATTGTACCTATATATTTTATTTTCCTTTTTCACGTCTAACCAATCCTATTATATCTATAAGTAAATATGAATTTAATGCTTTAAATATATTCATTCCATCTTTATATTAGTTAAGTACTAGCGGTACTACGAAACGGCGGGTAGTACAAAACCTTAACCAATTATACGCCTAAACCTTCCTCATAAATCACTTTGTCTGCTGGTGAAAACCGCATGAAAGTCCGTTCAGTAGTTTTTGAGTATATCGCGAACAGACAGGCAGACGCTACGCGGGACTTTGTTTTATAATATTATGTTGTGATTTTGTATACAGAAAAGAAAATAAACAACTGAAATAAATAAGATGGCGCCAAAAATAGTTGTGTCCAAACAAAACAATAGATTTCTAGAGCTATTATATCGCCGTTGTCCAAGGGGGCTGGCACGTGTCGTGGTATTTATTTACACGTGTTATTTACGAGTTCTTTATAGCTGGGTCCTTTGGTGCGCCGAGCGCGGGCGCCAACGAAACAATCCTGACTGGCTATGCACAGGGCTACATGTGAAAGGGATGGAGCAGCTTAGCTTATATATTTAATTGTTTCTAATTTATTTCAGCAACGTTGTGCTATAGACATTTAATTATATTTTTATATACATATACTAGTGGTCGAACTTCAATTTTTATTTATAAAATAAACAAAAATTTTGGTTTTAGCTTCTGCTTTCGCCATATAATATTTTATCACATTTCTCCATGCGCGCAATATGCTCTTAAGGGGTAAGTATTCTCAATAAATAAAAAGAACAAAATCATAAACTTAGGTTTCTCAATACTTAAACAATAAAAAGTTAGTAATATATATCTATATACATACATAGAATATTGTCGGTCTTTACCCGTAGAAGTACTTAAGACTGCGCCGAGCGAAATGTGCTAAAACAGGCGGTCACAGTTAAGTGAATAAAATCAACACTTTTTGTTTAATACAAATGTAAAATATACATTTACCATAACAATGAATGTGTTTACAATTACTCCGTGTAAAAAACTTAAAATAATGAATACTTTTGTCTAAAAAATTACGTAAATTTGCACGAAAAATTCAAAAACGTAAGCTCGTGTTACGTGATTTTTAGATTATAACAGTAGGAATCTATCCTATTTTACAGCTTAAACGAAACATAAATTACAATTTGTCCGTTCCGAATATTTAAGTTATTGGTTGACAATAAAGATAGATATTTATCAAAAAAGCACTTCAAATTCTCCATACAATTTTACTATGGCGGCCGCGCGCCGATTTAAATATGCGCCGTACGAGCTCTGTCATTAACTGTCTTACGCTCGGCGCAATCTTGAGCAGAAATGTATATTTATAACCACTACTTACACACTTTTCACATGTCAACATAATATTGTCGTCTACCAAAGATGTCTCCAAGAGCCATTCCGAAAGACTAAGAATTTCCGATATAATAACCCATTAAAACTTTACCCGTCGCGGACTAAAATCCTTACCATCAAAACAGGGCAATATTTTATTTTTGTATTTATTTTGATGTATTGTTATTATATTAAAGAAGAATACAGTGGGA
The DNA here is from genome assembly GCA_930367265.1 of Catocala fraxini. Lineage (NCBI taxonomy): Eukaryota > Metazoa > Arthropoda > Insecta > Lepidoptera > Erebidae > Catocala > Catocala fraxini. Next base: position 2,865,842 of record OV884041.1, read on the forward strand.
TATTAAATAGTGCCTAAACAGCGCCTCTACAGTTGCCTATACAGTGGGATCTTGTCACATTACAATTTCTTTACACTAGACTAGACCAATTACGTTTGGCGAGTTTACATACATACATACATAGATTCACGCTAAGGAAAGAGTGTTTTCTAAAAATTACCTTGCGACCGATATCTCCTGTTGGTCTTTTTCATATCGTAAAGGCGAAAAACAAACATACAGCTCTCCTGCTAGCAAGCGGTATCTTTTGCCTTTGCTATAGCTGCATGCTATTTTTTACATACATACATACATAGATTCACGCCTGTTTCCCAGAGGGGTAGGCAGAGACTACGGATTTCCATTTGCTACGATCCTGACACACTTATCTGGCTTCATTCACTTTCATCACATTCCTCATACACCCCCGTCGGTTCAAGGTGCTCTTAACCTGGCCTTTGTCCAGAACGCCTCTAATCTGATCGAGAAACGTTCGCCTAGGTCTTCCTCTTGCGACTGTTCCATTCACACTAGCCTTATAAACTTTCTTACTCAGTCTTTCCTCGTCCATTCTTTCTACATGCCCAAACCAGCTTAACATGCCCTTTTCTATTCTTGTCACTATATCCACTTTCATGCCGCATCTCTCTCTAATCACACTATTCCTTATTCTATCTTTCAGAGTCACACCACATATATTTCTCAGCGCTCTCATTTCTACAGCATTTATTCTGCTCTCATGCTTCTTTTGCCATAACCAACTTTTACTTCCATACATAAGTGTGGGCACTAATAGTCGTCTATGAACAGCCAAACGTGCCTTTTCGGATACATTTCAGCTGTTCATAAAAGCTCGTAGAGCTCCATTCACTTTGTTGCCAGCAATCGTTCTCCTTTCAATATCTCCCTCATGTTTACCATCCCTTGTAAACAAAGTACCTACCCAAATATACAAACTCTTTCACTTGCTCCACTTTTTCTCCATCAATCATAATATTACACATCGTCACGCACTCTTCCTTTTCAAATACCATTATTTTCGTCGTCATCTCATAAATCGAAGTTATTATAGTAAAGAAAATACATACATACATACATACATAGATTCACGCCTGTTTCCCAGAGGGGTAGGCAGAGACTACGGATTTCCATTTGCTACGATCCTGACACACTTCTCTGGCTTCATTCACTTTCATCACATTCCTCATACACGCCCGTCGGTTCAAGGTGCTCTTAACCTGGCCTTTGTCCAGAACGCCTCCGATCTGATCAAGAAACGTTCGCCTAGGTCTTCCTCTTGCGACTGTTCCATTCACACTAGCCTTATAAACTTTCTTAGTCAGTCTTTCCTCGTCCATTCTTTCTACATGCCCAAACCAGCTTAACATACCCTTTTCTATTCTTGTCACTATATCAACTTTCATGCCGCATCTCTCTCTAATCACACTATTCCTTATTCTATCTTTCAGAGTCACACCACATATATTTCTCAGCGCTCTCATTTCTACAGCATTTATTCTGCTCTCATGCTTCTTTTGCCATACCCAACATTCACTTCCATACATAAGTGTGGGCACTAATAGAATAAATGATTAAAAAAAATTTATTAATATAAATCTACTCTACGCCTCCTTCTGTTCTCCTGTTTATAAGCTTAGACGCACGGCGCGTCCTAGACAAACAAACAAACTGACATACACGGATAACTGTGAACGAATACATCCTTTTTATAGACACGATAATTAGACACACCCACAGGGTAAGCAGAGGGGTGGCTTTCAAAGGGTGCTAGAGAACCTCGGGGGTTCTTCTAGGATTGAAGTGTATTGTGGAAAGTACGTTGAGTTTTTGTAAACAATGGTTTAAGAGTATGTATGTATGGTGGTTCTTGGTTTAAAGAGCCTCGTTAGAAAGCTAGGCGTGCTTTTATGCGTATTTTTTATTTCGCGCTAGATTTTTCCCGCGGCTTTACTCGCGTTAATGTAGGTTATGTCAATTTTCTATCCCTGAAGAATAAACACTACAGCTAAAGCATAACAAGCATAGTCCATTTTTTATTACTTAACTTAAGTAAATAAGTATTTAGTATGCCATATGCATAATCTATACTTACTAATATTATAAAGCTGAAGAGTTTGTTTGTTTGTTTGGTTAAACGCGCTAATCTCAGGAACTACTGGTTCGGACTGAAAATTTAGATGAATTGTAAAATTAAATACGCCACGTTACAACTTAAATGGCATTACCGCTACGTTAGCGAAACGCGATGACAGCGCGCCAAAATAACGATATTTGAATTTCGAATTTTAATGCAGTTCTAATATATTAATATTTAATACCAAATTTTACGATTTTCTTCAATGCTAAATATTTACTGTGATTTATTAATGCAAATTATCGATTAAAATATTATAACAACAATTCTTATTTATGCGCGATTAAAAAAATATCAATGATTCGAAATAGTACAATTCGGATTGCGAAATTCGGATCCTTTTTATCCGGATTTTCTTGTCGTTTATTTATGCGCTATCAATGATTATTCGAAAGGGACTGGCAGGGAGTGTCTGTGAACAAAGTGGTTTGGGAGTCCTAGGGAGAGGCTTTTCCCCAGCAGTGGAACATAAGAAGGCTAAGGAAAAATAAATGACTATTCGATACGTGTATGTGATATTGATAGGCTTTTCGTATTATTATTCAGATGTTATTAATTGGTTTTTAATACTTTGATGCATTAGATTACTTATTCGTATCGATATATAACTACTTACACTTATTTTTTAGATCTTAAGTCTTTACGATAGGACCGAACTGGACCGTTGGACTGCCACGCAGAGGTCTCGAGTTCGATACCAAGGCACGCATCTTTATAATAATAATAATATTCTACCACATACACACAACACCATCTAGCCCAAACTAAGCAGAGCTTGTACTATGGGTACTAGACAATGGATAAACATACATATATGTTTTTTTAAAATACTTACATATTATACATAGAAACGCCCAGACCAAGACAAACATCCATGTTTATGCACACAAATGTTTGACTTATGCGGGAATCGAACCCACGTCCTCAGGCGTGGCCGTCGGTTACACTAACCACTACGCCATCGAGGCCGACCACTTTGACTGCCATCTTTGACTTTTCGAAGTAATGTGCGTATTAAATAGTTAATTACCGCTCGCTTTAACGGTGAAGGAAAACATCGTGAGGAAACCTGCGCGTCAAAGAGTTCTCCATAATGTTCTCGAAGATACGTGAAGTCTGCCAACCCGCACTAGGCTAATGTGGTGGACTATGGCCTAATCCTTCTCACACCTAGAAGAAGCCCGTACCCAGCAGTGGGACAGTTTAATACAGGGCTGATATTATTATTAAATCTAGACCGGATGTTTATTTTGAACAGATTTTTTAGTAAGTACACGTGTTAGCCTTTTTTTTTGTGTAGCAGAGCCTCGCTGATTTCAGCATGAATGGGCCGGTTCGACCGGGGAAGGACTCCTCTCACAGAATATCGACGTGAAATAGCAGTATTCCTACTGTTGTGTTTCGTTCGGTGAGTGAGAGTGCCGGTGGCCCAATCACTCTTCTTCCCACTTCCTTTCCTAAAGGGTCGGCAACGCGCAAGTGATGCCTCTAGTGTTGCAGGTGTTCATAGGCTACGGTGACCACTTACCATCAGGTGTATAAAAACAAAGCCTTAAATATCATAATCTAATTTTAATAAAATTATGTCTGTGTCGTCAATGAATCATTCCATTCGTTATCTTAGACTTGAAGATGTATGTATCTATGTATGTATCTTATGTGGGAGCCAGTCACTGCAGACCGATCTGACCGACTGCGATCTTTTGTGTCGACACTCTCCCAATAACGACTGCCATACTGCCGTCCTTTAACTAAAATGCCGTTAACCCACAAGCGCGCGCGAATATGACTTTTTAATGGATAGTAAAATAGTTTTGAATTGTCTATCTATAATTTTACTAGAATTTAAAACTATTTATCTATATGATTATCTGTCTATATCTATATTCTAGTATAGAATTCAAAACTATATTACTTTTCATTAAAAAGTCATAATCGCGCGGTTGTGGGTTAACGGCATTTTAGTTAAAGGACGGCAGCATAGATGTTCATGGCAGCCGGGACCGACGGCTTAACGTGCTCTCCGAGGCACGGAGCAGGCGATAATTGTCAATCAATACGCACATAATTTCGAAAAGTCATATAACTTCCGAAAGTCAGCGGTGCGCGACGTGGGTTCGAACCCGAGACCCTCTGCATTGCAGTCTATTGGTCTTCCCACTGAGCTTAGACTTGAAGATACAATCATATCCTGACTTTGTAACAAGTACTCTTAGCCGTAGAGTCTTGTAATGGTCTGTTGACCTTTTAAAAGAGCCAACTTATTGTAGATAATATTAGTCGTTAAGTGGAAAGTAAACTTTCAAGAAACACTAGATATGGAGAGCCATATGAAATATATGTATTAACAAAATGGTGTTTTGGATGTGGTATTTTAATGCACATTTATAATTGGCTTCTATCAACTATAACGTATCAATGTTATGCCATTTTACTACTCAACGTTCAGACACTTTCAGATTGCCGAATACTCCCGTAATTACCAACAATTGCAACTCAAGTAGCTGAAACTTTAAATAAAAAGATTATCTTACTGGACTTAAAGGAAAATATGATTGCTAAAGATAAAATACATACATACATACATAGAGTCACGCCTGTTTCCCAGAGGGGTAGGCAGAGACTACGGATTTCCATTTGCTACGATCCTGACACACTTCTCTGGCTTCATTCACTTTCATCACATTCCTCATACACGCCCGTCGGTTCAAGGTGCCCTTAACCTGGCCTTTGTCCAGAACGCCTTCATAAAATATACCTTGTTATAATAAAACTTAAATAATTAAAAAGTTAATTATAAAAATAACAATTTTAATAATAATAATTTATTTATTAACGGCGTCGATGGCGTAGTGGTTAATGTAACCGACTGCCACGCCTGAGGTCGCGGGTTCGATACCCGCTCAAGTCAAACATTTGTGTGCATGAACATGGATATTTGTCTTGGTCTGGGTGTTTCTATGTATAATATGTATGTACCTAGTTACCTACTTGCAAAAAAAAAGTATATATGTATGTTTATCCATTGTCTAATACCCATAGTACAAGCATTGCTTAGTTTGGGCTAGATGGTGTTTATTATAATAATATGATATTCTATCACATACACAATGTGATAGAATGTCATATTATTATAATAAACAATTATTAAAGTCATCAAGTAAGTAACTTTAAAGATCGAGAGCTATTTAGTTTTTACTTACCAAGTATTCCAACAATAGGCACATAGATCAACTAAGCTTAAAATAAATCATATCTTCTTATACCAATTTGGATACACGTGGTATACGTATCCAAATAGGTTATAGGTAGGTATGAAAACATTTTATTAAATATTCATACTTCGCCGATTAGTGCCAGGACACTACAATGTAAAAAGATACATTCGAGGAAAACAATAATAATAATTCATGTAAACATATACGTTTTAAAAAACATCAGTTAAATGGAGATTAAGTAAGGTTAAATAAAGAGAGAGAGAGAGAGAGAGTCTCAGGTTCGAACCCACGTCACGCACATCTGACTATCGGAAGTTATATGACTTTTCGAAATTATGTGCGTATATCATGACAATTATCGCCTGCTCCGTGCCTCGGAGAGCACGCTAAGCCGTCGGTCCCGGCTGCCGTGAACATCTATGGCAGTCGTTATTGAGTGTCGACACAAAAGATCCCACTGGGTCGAAGTGTCGCCGTTCTGCACTGACTGGCCCCCACATAAGATACAAGATACAAGGTCATATAAAAAATCAAATATTAATGATCTTCATGGTTAGGTTCAACAACATTGAATTTTATTTGAAGGTAGATACAGACATTCTTCGCAGCAAAAAAAATGTACCGACAGTCTCAGATATTAAAATAACATTATATTTTAGCGAGCTCATCATTCGCAATAACTAAAATTAAACAGTTACATTTTTTATTACTAAAATACTAGCCATTAAAAACTGGTACCAGGCATTCATAACTTTCAAACAAGTTCAAGAGTTCCATTCAAATCGATAAGAACTTTGACATAGATGGAGTACAATATCCACTTAACTGTTAAACGAATTTAAACCTTAAGATGTTGGTTAAAGGTCGATAAATCGCTTGTGAGTAAAGTATCGTTTGATGACTGAACAAGCTGACTGCATTGTTTTTCTTTGTGAGGACAATGATGCGGTGTAGAGAGTACTTCGTGTCGCCTATTTCCTATGTAGGCAATATGTGTGCGTGTCCATTAGATCTATTGATATATTTTTTACTTATGTCAAATATTAATTCGCTATTAATGTGAAATTTTCTCAAATTTTCGAAGCTGGAATGAGGGATTACTTTTTGGAGCAACCAGGTGTAATGCAGTCAAAGCACTTTATGTAGTATGCCTGTCATAAAGTGTTTCCTGCCACAGTATACTACTGTGGCTGTGCAGAGGCTGAGTACCTATCTTAGTTCCTTGTGCTAAAGGGCAGAGGTGTATACCCCTCTTTTTGGCAAACAATTTGATCTGCAGAGCCTGTGGTGAACAGCACGAGTCCATATCACATCTACTGTGTGAATGTGACGCGTTGGCTGGACTAAGGATGGGTCTGATAGGATTGGCATATCCGAACCCTGAAGACTTCAGGCTTCTCCTTCTAAAGTGTACGCTGCGACTGATGCAGTACATTCATAGGGAGATAGCTCAGGGATAGATCTCGGGGCCGACACAAAAGATCCCACTGGGTCGAAGTGTCGCCGATCTACACTGATTGGCCCCCGAAATAAGATAAGATAAGATAAGATACCCCTCTTAATGAAGATAAGATTTAGGATTCTACGTACAGGAGTCGTGCCTATTGCCGTCTACCGGCACAGTCTGACTGCCTACTGAGGCTTTCTTGATAAATAAACCCAATTGCCAATGAAATATAATCTTCAACCCGGCAACTGAACTTAATAGGTCATGCACGGCACTCTCATTTACTACTACTTCAGTAATATCCACTTTTCTTGGTTAAATACAGAATGCCGCTCCTTAATATAAGCTAATCAACTTTAAGATATCGTAACGTAAGCAACAGCGGACCATAACCTTAGAAAGCTTTGTGCGGAGTGGACGGAAGCGAATGTGAAGGCTTCGAGGGGCTCGGCACTACAGCACGCGATAACACCCACTGCTGAAGACTCTCCGCATAATGCCAGTGTGTATAAGGACTCTTGTGTACGACGAAAGGATGAGGTGCCTACATTGCCTTGTGTTTGACTGGTCGCTAGTCGCTACAGAAATGTACAACAGTAAAAGGATGAGGTGCCTATGCCTTGTGTTTGACTGGTCACAAAAAGAAAAGTATGTGTTCAGTGACACTTCATTACGGTATACCGACTTTTAGAACCGATTCCTATGTTCAATAAAGAGTCGTTGTACGGTCAGTTAATTTTGACATATCTTTACTGAATATTATAAATGCGAATATGAGTTTGTTTGTTTGTTACGCTTTTACGCCTTAACTACTCAACCGATCATCATGAAATTTCGCATACACGTTGTCAGGGGTACAGAAAAGGACATTAGGTACGTTTCATGAAAGTACTGTTTCTGAGGAATAGAAAATTGACATTACCTACATTTATGCGAGCGAAGCCATGGACAAAATCTAGTACACTATACAAAATAATATGTCAACATTAAGGTCCTCTTCCCTACGGACCTTAATATTATGTATACGTACATAGACGGGAATGCCTATTCTCCATAGTGTCTCAGGCCAAAGATAAGCATCAAATTTTTTTATACACATTAATTATTTAAAAATCTTAACAGTATTACATATCTAAAAATTTTATTTAAATCGACGCCACTATCTTAGAGATACCTACAAAAAAATGTATTGAGATTATTTTTCTTTACAAAAAGGTGTCTGGCTGTGAAATAATTAAAAACCATCTCTTTTCTCAATGCTCTATTATTTAATTATGATAGGAGGTGTGTTTGTAATATATTTTTATCCAGTTATACTTAATAGGGTAAGAAAAAAAACACATTTGTTATTTTAAACGTGTATATTCTCTTCATTGTCATATACTATTAACAAATCATCTAGAAAAGGCGCAGGAGGGATTATATTGGTCTCATATCTTGCTCAATAGACTTACTCTATTTAACAATTTTTTGTAAATTGCAGTTGCGTCAATTTGAATGAAAGTAAATACATATTTTTCACGACAAAATCAACTGAAATGTTTTTTTTTTCTCTAGCCTCTTGTCCATTCGTGGCCTCAGATGGACGTTCCCCTTTAAAAGGCCTTGATTTTTGAAGTAGAAAGAAACGAGTATTTTTATCTACGGACAATTTTGTATACTTTTTAAATAGAATTCGTGAATATAATTATTTGTCCTTAGCTAAAACGACTTCTTTCTGGAATATTGGAACCGGTCCTTAATGGATAAGCCTCCAGCCACCCTGAGGTTTGACCTGGGGGTGGCGGGCTTTGTGGGCCTGCCCGCCATCCGTTCAGCACCAGGTCCGAGAGGCGGCGTGCGTGTTCCCACGCGCGCCTCTGTGTTGAGTCCGTCTCCCCTCTAGGGGGGACAGTAGGGAGTGGTAGAAGTGCCTTTAGGGTAGGTCTTTCGTGTAGTGGCCTGCCGTTTCATACGGCGGGCCGAAACCTCGGCGGGGTCGCGACCGCATGCGAAAGTGATTCGCGCGGCCCCGTCGATAGTGGTTTTATCGAGGAACACCGTGGTAGGTTTAGTCGGTATTCCGGGAGGTACTTTATCATCTTAACATCTCATTTTACCCCGGCGAGTCCGACATAACCCCTCCGCCCGCCCCAGCGGAGGGGTATGCGTCATGCATTCCCCCACGTAAAAAAAAAAAAAAAAAAAAATCGATATTGCTTGCGATATAGAGGTCGTTAGGCTTAAATTCAGCTTAATGCTCTACCTACGTAAACCCATTCCTAAAACAAGCATATTAACTTCTGAAGTATTTTTCTGAAATATCGCCGGCAAATGCAAAAAAATACCGGACAATTGCGAGTCGGACTCGCCCACCGAGGGATCCGTAGAAATTTGTAAGTACATTATAATAAATTTTTGTCCTTGCATAAAGACCCTGTTTTTTAATTATTTAATTACGAATGTATAGTTTTCAGATTTTCCCTATACTTGTAGTATAAGACGGTATTACTTGCCAAATTTCATAGTTCTAGGTCAACGGAAAATACCCTATAAATTTTGATTTCCTTGAGAGTGTCGAAAGAAAGAAGTATCAAGTTCAATCCCGTTTTATGCGGCATAAACGGCCGTTTCTTTTTTTAACGTTAACTTAGAAGTTTGATTTTTTCACAGCTTCAAGAGACTGTAGACTTGAGTATATCGTTTTAATTTCAACTCGATAGACAGACGGACGGACAGACTGACGGACTGATCGACGGACGGACAGCAAAGTGATCCTATAAGGGTTCCGTTTTTTCATTTTGAGGTACGTAACCCTAAAAATATTAATTTTTTTTAGTAACTAAGTAAATATGTATGTAGATATTTATCGCAAATGTCAAAATGTTGTAGAAATACATACATAATTATGTAGTCGCCCAAGGGTTAGAAAGAGTGTATCACAACCACATTTCACTAGATATTGATTAGGTCCCACGTAATAGGAGCTAGCTTAGTGACGTTTACCGGGTTCACTTCCAGGCTGTTTTTTGTAAAATTATACACGTAAGCCAGAAACCTTATAAACATTAAACCAACGGACACAAAGAATACCTAGATTCGTAACAATTATTTTTCTTTAATTCTACATAAGACAACCCCCGTGTATCTTCATAAAATCTCGGCCAGTCTTTCTAAGTACTCAACCCAGAATCCATAATTATATCATCGCATATTAACTTATACCGAAAGTTGTATTTAAATAAATATTATTGTAATACTGAGATGTCTTCGTTTAAGACTGCGCCGAGCGTAAGACAGATAATGACAGAGCTCATGCGGCGCATATTCAAATCGGCGCGCGGCCGCCAGAGTAAAACTGTATGGAGGATTTGAAGTGCTTTTTTGATAAATACATATGTATCTTTATTGTCAACCAATAACTTAAATATTTGGGACGGACAAATTGTAATATAACTATTCATGTTTCGTTTAAGCTGTAAAATAGGATAGATTTCTACTGTTATAATCTAAAAATCATGTATTATTTAGCTATTATCTTGCCTTATAAGTGATGATACCAAATTTTATTTTATTTATTGTTTATTTATTTAAAAGGATCTCTAACAAGAAATACACATATCGCACCCTTAATAAAACAGAGACTTATCTCAGTATTTTGGATTAAACAAATTTGAACTCTATTGCAAAGATTTAACACAAATATAATATTAGAATTTAACATATACAATTAGAGTTCAAATTGCCTTACTTTCAAATTTCGAGTTAAGTCGCTGTTTTATTAAGAGTGCGAATTATATTGCAATTAAAAGCTAAGTACAATTGTAGGTCTTATGTTTTCTTACTAATAAGAGATATTGTTCGTTAAACTAAGAGTTACGACCTCGATGGCGTAGTGGTTAGTGTAACCGACTGCCACGCCTAAGGTCGCGTGTTCGATTCCCGCACAAGCCAAACATTTGTGTGCATGAACATGGATGTTTGTCTTGGTCTGAGTGTTTCTATATATAATATGTATGTATTTACAAAAAAAAAGTGTATATGTATGTGTATCCATTGTCTAGTACCCATAGTACAAGCTCTGCTTAGTTTGGGCTAGATGGTTTTTTGGCTTTGCACGGATAGTACAAAACCTTAACAAATTATACACCTAAACCTTCCTCATGAATCACTCTATCTATTGGTGAAAACCGCATGAAAATCCGTTCAGTAGTTTTTGAGCTTATCGCGAACAGACAGACACAGACGCGGCGGGAGACTTGTTTTATAATATGTAGTAATTAAAACACATATGTAATCTGACATATAGATCTCTGAGGAGGTAGATAGGGGTGCATCACACCTACATTTCGACAAGGATAGGTTTAGGTCGCATCACAGGTAATAAAAGGCGAGCCTCACTGACGTAAAGCGAGCCTATTGCTGTTTACCTCGTTTTTTTTTTTAACTTGGGCGAATTCGTTACGCATACCCCTCCGCGGGGGCGGGCGGTGAAAAATGATAATGGACCTCCCGGAATACCCACTAAACCTACCACGGTGTTCCTCGACAAAACCACTATCGACGGGACCGCGCAAATCACTTGCACATGCGGTCGCGACCCTGCCGTATGAAACGGCAGGCCACTACGCGATAAGACCTACCCTATAGGCACTTCTCAGAAATAATCCCTACTGTCCCCCCCATAGAGGGGAGACGGACTCGACACAGAGGCGCGCGTGGGAACACGCACGCCGCCTCTCGGACCTGGTGCTGAACGGATGGCGGGCAGGCCCATAAAGCCCACCACCCCCGCGTCAAACTTCAGGGTGGCGGCTCTGCGGTTGGGGTGAGGGTTTAAACGATCCCTCTCCCGCTCCGCCGCCTCCTTGATGGAAATGACTTCCTCACAAAAGGTGGCGACGGCGTTTCATGACCTCTCACTCCGGACCATAGATTGAACTACGGCCGGGAGCGAACGGGTATCATACCCGAGAAATCATGCGCAACATCGCATTCCCTATAACTACACCGCCATATTGTCCATATTGTATGTATAATATGTATGTATTTACAAACAAAAAGTATATTTATTATGTTTATTCATTGTCTAGTACCCATAGTACAAGCTCTGCTTAGTTTGGGCTAGATGTGATAGAATATATTATTATTGTCACTAAAAACTAGGTTGCACGTACATATAAATTTCTTTCTCTATAATATCTATGTCTAAGTTTCACTAAAATCTTTGCAGGCAATGTTTACAACATAATTTGACTATAACAAAATTAGATCATTTTGGCAAGTCTTAGAATACATCTACACCAGACATCTAAATCTATTGTCTGGCCACCGGTGTCGCTGCTACGCAATAGGTTGAATGTCATTAAGTTCTACAATTTGACATGCAGTTTGCGTTACCAGGCGTCCGGATAAAGCCGGACACAGTCACATTTTTTGACTGCGTATGCAGCCAAACTAGACGGTGACCGGCTTGTATGGATGTTGTTAAGCTTTTTAACATTAGACAATTTTTTTAATTTGTCATAGGTTGGTTTTCGCTCCGCCTGCCTAACGTTGCCTTTTTTTTTTTTTTTTTTTTTTTTTTTTTTTTTTTTTTTTTTTTTTTTTTTTTTGAGGGGGGAAATGCGCCTTATGCATACCGCCCCACTTGGGGTTGTGGGACGGTTATGTCGGGCTCACCGGCCTACAACACGGCCGGCATACCGACTAAAACCCCCCTGTGCACCGTCAATTCGCCTTGACGGGTGGGCCGTTGGAACCTGATACAACATCAGCGGCCCACCCAGCGACTGCCCGCGCCTCGCGGGCACCAACACTGGCGGCGGCGTCTGGGTGCACCAGAGACGCCGCCTCTACGCGGAAGAGTGCGGGTGGGAGAATAAAAACCCCAATCTCCCACCCTCCGCTTTGTTAGGGGGGCATCAGGCGCGCATCGGCGCGCCGTCGCCGCCCAGTTCGCCGGCGACGGATCGGGTCAGCGAGGAGACTTTCCTCCCTGGCCCGCTCCGCCGCCTCCTTCTGCGAGATGATATCCTCGCAGAAGGATGCGACCGCACACCAGTTTCTGTCGCTATCGGCCATGGAGCGGATTATGGCCGATAGCGAGAGATCCTCACCGATGGTCTCGACGAGGGCACGACGCTGCTGCGCCCACGCCGGGCAGAACTCCAGCGTATGCTGCGCCGTGTCCTCATCACAATCACAGTGGTGACAGACGGGACTCGATTCCCTCCTCGCGACCTTGTGCAGGTAGTATCCGAAACACCCATGCCCGGATAACACCTGCACCAGCCGGAAGGAAAGGGTCCCGTGCTGTCGCCACACCCACAACGAAAGGACCGGCCGGAGCGCCTCCACCGTGCGAAAACCCGCACGTGGAGCCTCCAGCCGGGCTGACCATCGGGCCACGATGGCTCGGCGAGCGGCCTCGCGCCACTCGCGCACCTGCTCGGGCGGAGGGCGACCGCCTCCGCCTGCCCGAAATTCGGCCGTTCGCCGATATACGTCGGCGAGCACTTCCGCCTCCAAATCCCACGGGGGAGTACCGGCCAGCGCACATGCCGCGACTGCGGACACGGTGCGGTACCCGCGTATTGCCCTGACCGCCATAGTGCGCTGCGGTCGGCATAGCCGCGCGCGGTTCTGAGCGGTCAGGGACCCCGCCCACACCGGTGCGCCGTACAGTGCCATCGACCGTACTACCCCCGTGTAGAGCTTCCGGCACGCCAAACTGGGTCCGCCTAGGTTAGGCAATAATCGGCCCAGGGCGGACGCCGCGCCGTCCAGCTTGGGCTCAAGCTGGCGGAAGTGCTCGTCGAAAAGCCATCGTCCATCCAACACCAGGCCCAGATATCTCATCTGGGCCTGAACCGGTACGAGGACCGAACCGACGGTGATCGAGGCGCGGGCAGGTGGCCCGCGACGGGGCCCGTGAAACAACAGGGCCTCCGTCTTGTTGAGGGCCACCTTAAGCCCCAGCGCCTCGATTCGCCCGACCACCTGAGAGACACCCGTGGCGGCCAGGCGAACAGCCTCCTCAAAGTTGCGTCCCCGGGCTGCTACTAACGTGTCGTCAGCGTAGCAGAATACGCTCAGCCCGGGGGGTAAGACTCCGCGCAGGGCCCAGTCATAGCCGATGTTCCACAGAAGAGGGCCAAGGACGGACCCCTGTGGAACACCGCGAGATATCGCCCTGCGCACGACGTCGCCTGCTCGGTCCTCGCACAACACAAACCTCCGCTCCAAATAGTCTGCCACCAGCAGCCTCAGGTATGCGGGCACCCCATGGAATCGGAGTGCCTCCCTGATGCTGCCGAATGGCAGAGTATTAAATGCGTTGGCGATGTCTAAGGACACCGCCAACAGCACGCCGCCTCCTCTGACGGCTTCCTCGGTCGCGGCCCTCAGGGCCAAAATGGCGTCGATCGTCGAACGCCCGGCGCGGAAACCAAACTGGGCGTCCGACAGATCGGGCCCCACCTCCTCGAGGTGCCGGACGATGCGGTCAGCGAGAATCCTCTCCAGCAACTTCCCCGCCTCGTCCAGCAGTACGATAGGCCTGTAGGCCGCAACCGAGTCCAGGGCTCTCCCCGGTTTTGGCAGGAGCACCAGCTTCCCCACCTTCCAGCACTCAGGGAACCTCCTCGACGACAGACATGCGTCAAACAGTTCCCTGAGGCGGTCACCCATGTGGTCAAGGGCAAGGGCCAACACTCGGGCCGGAATTCCGTCCGGCCCGGGGGCGGTCCGCTTCGAGCGAATGCGCAGAACGGCCGCCCCCATCTCCGCCACCGTGACAGGCGGGACCACCACCTCTTCGGCCTCCCGGTCTTCGGCCTCTGCGGCCATCGCCGGGGGCGTGTGTTCCGCCTGTGGCGGGAATAGGCCCTCGACCACTTCGGTGAGGAAGCTAGGCTGTAGGGACTCGGTAAGGGGGGGGCCCGTCGCGCGGAGCTTGCTCAGCGCCGCGCGGTATGGGCGACCCCAGGGGTCACGATCAAGTCCCTCCAGCATCTCCTGCCGCGACTGCTCTTTGGCGCGACAGATGGCCAGCTTCAGAGCGTCACGCGCTGCTCGGTACGCTTCGTACAGCTGGCCCTCCCCATTATCATCGCGGCGTCGCCACCGGCTGCGGGTGTAGGACCTCCGGGCACGAATGCAGGCCTCGCGGAGGTCCGCCAACTCCCGGGACCACCAGTAGACCTCCTTCCTAGGAGGCCGACGTCGGACGCGCGGCATGGCCGCATCGCAAGCCTGCGTAAACGAAACACGAATGCGGCTCGCCGCAGCATCAACCCCCTCGTCAGGAGGCACTGGAGACAGCCACGACTGCACTATGGCTGCCTCCTCTAGTAGGTCCCGGTTCAAGCGACCCACAGCCCACCGCGGAAATCGGGGAGCTCTGTCCACCGTGTGACCCCTAACTGGGTCCTGGGGATTCCGGGAGATCTCTGCTCGGATATAGCGATGATCCGAGAGAGTCTCGACCTCCCCTAGGACTCGCCAGTTCCTTACGTTGTTTGCGACAGCAGGGCTAGCGAACGAGAGGTCCACTATCGACCCGCCCTGCTGCCGAACACAAGTGTCGGTGGTGCCTCTGTTCAGCAGGCAGAGGCCCACCGAATTCGCCCACTCTTCCACCGCTCTACCGCGGGCGTCCGTTCTGGGGGACCCCCACGCGTCGGATTTTGCGTTGAAGTCCCCCATCACCAAGACGCGGCCTGATGCCAAACGCCGTATCGAGGTCTCCAAAGATGTGAGGAAGACCTCGAAATCGGCCAGACTCCGGTTAGGGGAGAAGTACACCCCGAAAACGAGTAATCCCCCCCATTCGACTGCCACAAATCCCGAGCCCCTGTCCTTGAGCGAGAAGGGCGGGGAACGCGGGGCCGTGGAGCTGACGATTGCCACGGAGCCGTCCCAGTCACCCACCCAGTTTGGGCGGGGAGGAACATAATAGGGCTCCGCGGCTACGGCCACACCAATCGACCACTGCGCCATGGATTGCAGGAAGAGATCCTGCGCACCGGCGCAGTGGTTAAGGTTCGCCTGGAGGAGGTGGGTGCAGTCGTGGTCCATTATTGGGCTGACGTACCTGCAACCACATCCTCCTCCATTCGCGACGGTGGAAGAGCGGCGACGAAGACGACTGGGGTAGCCTGGGCCGATTGGCTATCCTCAACGTTCTTAGCCTTGGAGGCCCGGGGAGGGTTGCATCCCCTTCGCCCCATAATATGATTGGCGGGCAATTTACCCGCCGCACACGCGGGGCAATGGGGAACGGCGGAACAATCCGTCGCCTTGTGCCCCGGCTGGCCGCAGCGGAAGCATAGTCCGCTGCAGTCGAAGCCACTTCTGCATGTGGCACGCACGTGCCCCTCGGCCATGCATTTATGGCACCTCGCAGGCCTGGCCGCCAACAAAGAGACCTTGGCGGAACTCCAGCCCACGAGGAGCCTTCCTGCAGCAACCAAAGTGTTGGCCGCTGCGACGGGGCACTGCGCTACCACGGCTCCGACACCGCCGGGACCGGGGCGGATGGCGCCAACCTTGACGTTGTCCAGGCTGCATCCAGTTTTGGCTTGGATGGCATGCCGGACATCGTCGGGCGTGACTGAATCGTCCAGGCCGGTTACACGAAATTCCGTGCACTTCACGGGCCTGGCGATCTTGACGCCTTCCTCCACCCCGAACAACCCTCGCAGCCTTTCCGCGATTGTGTCCGCCGTCTTTGCGCCCTCCGCACCGGGGAACTCAAGGATGCGAGCCCCCGTTTGGGCGAGGCGGTTCCTGACGCCGGTGGGGCCCAAGTCCGCCACACCGACGCTCTCCCGTGCCTTCTTAAAGACGGCGGCGTAGGAAAGGCCGCGCTCCGCCGCCTCCGGCGACACCGTTATAACGACGGCGGCCGATCTTGGCGGCCGGAGCTTCCCGGGCCTCTTCTTCTTCGCCTTCTTGCTCTTGACCTCTTCTTTCTTCCGCTCGGCAGCCGCGGCCCTCGCAGCGCTCCTGCGCTCGCGCCTCTTCCGACGCCGCATCTCTTTCTTCTCCCCAGCCGTCTGCCAGCCCTCATTAGAAGACGGACCAGGGACAGAAACTTGTCGTGGTGCACCCGTGGTTGATGGTGGTGCACGTTCCTTCGGCGCCGGGGCACGTGTTAAGACCGCAGGTGTCGACCTCAAGGGCGGGAAGTCCCTCTGGGACTGGGAAGGGGCTTTGGAGGTCCCCTTCTTCCCGGCTGCAGGTCTCGACCCTGCGGGGACGCTGACCGACGCTGACGCCGCCGTCGCATAGGACCGCTGGCCCGACGTGGGCATTGGGTCTCTAGCAGCGGACGCATGGTTGTCCGCTGCGAGTGGTGGACGACGACGCGGTTCTGGAGGCAGTCTTGCCTCCAGGCTCCCCAGCCGCACGTTGATCATTGTCCCAACGGACGACATGACCTGGCGCAGCTGCGCGTCGGTCAGCAGGGAGCGCTGCTCCTCTGCTTGCCGCGGAACGGCGTTCGGCTGCCGTATGGTCTCTCTGAGTTGGCTGAGCTCAGCACGGAGCTCAGCCATCTCCTCTGCCAGGCGGTCGTTTGCCGCCCGCAACCGCCTCGTCTCGTCGGAGGTGGTGCGCTCCGCGAGCGTTTGCACCACCTCCTGGAGGTGAGAGGCCGCCTTCTTGAGGGCATTAACAAAAGTGCCCTTCAAATTCTGACTTTTTGTGGCCACCGTGATTATGGCGGCCACAGAGTCTGCGGCGGACTGGACGAGGTCTACCTCTGAGCTTGAGGTCCGGGTCTCGTCCAGGAGCTGCGCAACAAATTGCTCAGCTGCGCGCTCCCCCTCTTGTCGGGTGCGGGCGACCGATTCCCGCCTATGGAACGGGGACGGGGTTGCCGATCTCGACCTATGCGCCGGCGGCGAACCGGGGGCAGGCACCTTGGTCGCTGGTGCGCTGCGCTCCGCTTCTGGCGATCTGCTCCTGCTGCGCTTTCGGGTCCTAGAGACCCGCCCGCTGGGGTCACGGGAGTCCAGGTCCTCGGACTCCGACTCGACGCCAAGGCTTACGGAGCTCCTCCGGCTTCCATCAGGCGTTGACGTTGTGGGCGTGCATGCCCCTATTCCTCCGCCATCGCTGGCGCGAGGTCGTAAAGGGCGCTTAAAGCGACCTTTGGAGTCGCGCATTGGGACTCCTTGCTCCTCCGCCTTCTTCTCTTTCTCATCAATATTTTGAGTGTTTAAAAATTTTTCCATGTTATTCCCACGATTAGAGACGATCTAAAGTCGACCCCCGGGTGACGCTCATTCCGGGGGAAGGCCTACATACTGCTGGGGGACGGCAGGTACCCAGAGGTTTTTACAACTTCGCTGTTGGGTGGTCTGAGTTTTCCTTCTCGCGGGCCGGCCAACTAAGGCAAGCCCCTCGGTCCCGTTGAGCCGCTAGACGTGATCAACGACACTCAACGGGGTAACGATGTGTAGACGGAGGCAGGGTTAGGTTTCCCCTCCCCTATGTGCCCCCGCCTAATGCCAGGGCTATAGGCAGCCCTCAGCCCTACGCACAACCCGCCCCCGGCCTTACGGCCCCCACTGGTGATTTTTTAGAGAGGTTTTCTTCCTCTATCCCCCCCCGTCTCAAATCCACGTGTCCTCTGCTAATCAGAGGAACACGTGGAGAGACCCCCAAACGCGGCCCTCGCAGGCCGATATCCCCGAGACAAGTTGCCTCGGGTTCCCTACGCGCGTGCCAGAGTATTAGCCACGAGTAATAATGCCCCCGAAAGGACATTATTACCCGAGTTGCCCGGGGTGCACCGGCCCAACGTATGCTGTTCCATCCCACGAGAAGTGTAGAAGGGACCAGCAGCCGTCAGGCACACTGGGAGGTTCTCTGGCCACACACCCCTGCCTAACGTTGCCTAGCGCAAGCGAACGGACTAATTGTCCGTCCCAAAAATCTTGTTGTGTTTATACTAAAACTAAAAAAATTAACGGTGTCCTGTCTTTTTACCCAAATGTTCAACTACTGTTATACTGTATTTATTTGGTATGTCCGGCTTTTGTGTTTTAAGATCTGGCAACACTACACGCAGTATTTACACAACAGTCCCACCGCCCGCGTCTGCATTTGACCTTGAACTTGCAAAACGTTCAAGAGCGAGGATGTGCCAAAACCGAGGGTCCTGATTGGGTAATAGGGCAAATTAGCCTCTCTTCCTTCGTTCTTTGTGTCACCATGATCACATGATATATGAATTGACGCAAACGGGTACGCAGTTCTTTGTGTACCAAACACCGTTTCAGTTTAATGATTGAAGATTTATTCCCATCATTAAGTTTATGACTACCCGCAGCGGTAGAGAATGCGATTGCTGTGTTATTGAGCTTTACTGCCAAGAAATTCTCAATAGTACTTATGGATTGTGAAACTGAAACCGGCAGACGGCAATAGGCACATATTACGTAGGACTACCTTGTCAGTTTACCTATCAAAATGTAGGTGGTATATTGACAGCTTTTTCTATCCTTATGTATCTTATGTGGGGCCCCCACATGTCAGTGCAGACCGGCGACACTTCGACCCAGTGGGATCTTTTGTGTCGACACTCTCCCAATAACAACTGCCATAGATGTTCATGGCAGCCGGGACCGACGGCTTAACGTGCTCTCCGAGGCACGGAGCAGGCGATAAATGTCAATCAATACGCACATAATTTCGAAAAGTCATATAACTTCCGAAAGTCAGAGGTGCGCGACGTGGGTTCGAACCCGAGACCCTCTGCATTGCAGTCTGTTGGTCTCCCCACTGAGCTATCGCTGCTCTTTTTCTATCCTTAGTGGAAGTAACTCTCATAAACCACTATTTTGGCCCATGTGGAGTGTGCGGGAATGTCTCGTCGCCGGTCTCATTTCGCATCGAGATGGTGGTTAAAACTTCCTACCTCTGCCACTATTTATTATATAATAATACTAGCCATGCTTTAAACTGTCCCACTACTTAGCACGGGTCTTTTCTCAATGTGAAGTAAGGGGTTAGGCCATAGCCCACCACGCTGGCCCAGTGCGGGTTAGCAGACTTTACATATCTACGAGAACATTATCGAGAACCCTAAGACATACAGGTTGCCTGACGATTTTTCCCTTCACCGTTGAAGCGAGCGATATTCACCTAACTATTTAATACGCATATAACTTCAAAAAGTCAGAGGTACGTAGGTCCCTTAGGATTGAATTCGAAACCTCTGCACGGCAGTCCAACGGTCGCCCACCGGATTTACAATTAAATAATTGCTACGTCATTATTTTAAATAATTAGGATATCAAAGTAACCAGTCAATCTAACGTCAGGATGGCTGTTCAAGTCCATTTGTGTAAACTAAGCTGAGTTGAGTTATCCAATATTTATCGCCTACCAAACCATCAATTTCAACCTCGTGGCATTTAGCAGAAGAAAAGTTATAAATTAAACTAAGATTTTATACCTACCACCACTACAGGTACTAAATGAGACGGGCGATCGTGACGCACACCGTTTGGTGATCCTTTATGTCTATACATAATAAGTCTATGAGGAGACATCAAAGTATTTTTTTTGTAACACTAGTTAGAGTGTCAAGTCACTCTAAATTCGTTTTATCTCGAACTCACTAGGCGATTATTGCAACGAAACGTTTGAGTGTAAAATGCATACAGTGCCATCATGTATACCTACCTACCTAATACGCTACTGCTTCATATTCACTCTTAACCGTAACGTTCCAGTAATAGCCTGGCTCAAATTTTATGAGACAGAGAACATGCACTCAGGTTAATAAAAAGTTTACTTGTGATGAGGCCTTTACTACGAAGTATCTACTTAAAACTCAATACTTTATTGAGTTTCAAAAGTCTTTCATTGCAAGATATAGGTAGGTATCTAAAAATCAGCACTCTTTATAAATGGACCCACTGCACGAGCCTCTTTTAAGTACCTATTAGAAGTATTAGAACGGTTAAACCCCACTGGTGCTTGTTATATTTCATACGACATTTCAATTGAATGTGTAAAACATCGATCGAAGTGTAATAACAGTAACTAATAAATGACTGACATATAATAAATATAATTATTATTAGAACAATAGCATTTTCATTATATTAATTATAGCGCCCTCTCTATTCTCCTTGAAATACTACTAAGGGTCTTGGACTTGTATGTGATATAAACTGATGTTGGCTATAATTGCTTTTTGTAGAAAATGTAATCATAGGTACTAGATGTGCCGGCGGTTTCACTCGCGTTTATGATTACTGCACCGCCGCCGTAGCGAGATTTTATGTAGCCTATAACCTTCCTTGTTAAATAGGTCACCAACACTAAAATAATTTTTCAAATAGAACCAGTTGTTTCTGAGATTATTAACGCGTTCAACCAAACAAATAAACTCTTCAGCTTTATAATATTAATTATAGATTATACAAGTAAATATAGCATTTGGTGGGTATTTTAAAATTGTTTATAGATAAATAGGTAAATAAAATAAGTTTATAAGCATACAACTCAATTCAAATCTAAATAAAATAATGTCTATATACTAAATTTGTAAATGCACACAGTTAACTAAAGTAGTAATTTTGTAACAAAAACTCAATCTAGTAGCCTAAATTAGCTAAATACTTCCTTTTTACATTTTATTGTGATGTTAATATTATTTTAATTGAGAGTTTTGGAAAGGATATACCAGATTAATTTAATCATCATCTCGATAGCATTTATATTCGAATGAATTAAGGCTTTATTGGTTTACATACCAAGTAACCATATCTATGTAACCAAATTATAGAACTAGTGTTTACCAGGATCTTTTTGGAATAGATAGCTAGTCTTAATATTGCCAGATAATAAGATGGTATTGATTTTACGGTAGCTTTATATCAAATCAAATAGCAACCCTAAGTCCTCAATGTCAAATGATACTTGTCAGATGAATGTTTGGATCTTTAAAATCAGTAACGGATAAAAAAATTGTCTTCATTTTAAAGTTAGTTAAATAGTTCCTGTTTTAAAGATGAATGTTTTAAATGAAATGAGTGATGAAGAATTTGTGCCATTCTTACACAGTTTGGGTGTAGAAACGCATAAAAAGTCGTTTGAATGGATGTTGAACGATCGCAATTTTACAGGCGTTTTGCAATGGCTTTATAATAATTTGGATCATAATAATGCTTTAAACGCTCGTGAGGCGTGTCGGTAAGTATTTAATTATTGTTTAATTACTATAAGATAGCAAAGCACAATATGTTAACAACAAACTACAAGTTGACAAAAGTAATTAATGTTTTGGAATTCTTTACTGAATTTATTTTGAAGGGAATGTATTTAATTGTATAGCAGTCTTTATCCCTTAGACACATACGGTTTTACATTTACCTCAATTTGTCTTATTGATACTTAGTAACATTTACTCTTGGTTTGAATAAGTATAGGTACCTACTTATAATTATTTTAGAAACATTGTATGGTACAAACACTTTTCATTAGTTTCGTTTAGATCCCACATAAAGTTGAGGTGGATGAGATTATTTCTGTATAGGTACTGGTATTATATCTGATTTCATACTGCAATGTTTGATCATACTAGTAACAGTGTATGTTTTATTGGTGACTTGTTCTTAAAAGGTAGCCAAAAATGATTATAGGGTTAAACAACAACAAGGCATTGCTAGAGTTACACCAAGAATTCAAAAACATTGTGTCTATATAGAAAATGGTGCATAATTGTACTTGTGTACTATAATTTAAGCTAGGCTATCAATTATTATAAACCAAAGTGAATTTACAATGGGTAGATTTATAGGTAAAGCAATCTCCAATGGCTTCCAATTACTACTCATAATTATTATTTAACTAGATATTGTCTGTGGCTTCATTCCATAATGTAGATTTTCTCAATAAATGCATATCCTGCAAAAACAGTACCTTTTTTCTGGATGAAATGATTTCTCTATGTCCTTTTCTGTACTCTTGAGAATGTGTATGCAAAATTTGGTGATGACTGGCCAAGTATTTAAGGTGCGATAACATAATGTGCAATTATAATATTAAATTATTACAAAAAACTTGCGATAGCCTAGTGTGCAACTATTGGACTGCCATGCAGAGGTCTTGAGTTAGAACCCAAGGTGTGCATATCTGACTTTTCAAAGTTATATGTGTATTAAATAGTTAATTATAGCTTGCTTTAACAGTGAAGGAAAACATAGTGAGGAAACCTGCATCACTGAGATATCTCCATAATGTTCTTGACAATATCTGAAGTCTAGCAACCCGCACTTGGCCAGCGTGGTGGACTATGGTCTAACCCTTCTCACACTGAGAAGAGGCCCGTGCCCAGCAGTGGGACTGTTTAATACAGGGCTGATATTATTATTATCAATTATAATACAAATATTATATAATTATAATATTTGTTTATTTCACAGTTACATAGAACTAGAGAAAAAATCTCTTCTACTATCACCGGATG
Organism: Catocala fraxini; assembly: GCA_930367265.1. Taxonomy (NCBI): domain Eukaryota; kingdom Metazoa; phylum Arthropoda; class Insecta; order Lepidoptera; family Erebidae; genus Catocala; species Catocala fraxini. The sequence continues at coordinate 2,889,115 of OV884041.1, forward strand.
ATGTAGAGTCAGCCATTGCCAGCATACAAGAGCAATATGAAGGTATCTGTTTACCGGGAGACAAGGAAGCAATAGAAGATGTAAAATTAAATATAATTCAAATGAAAGAGAGGCTGCATATGTTGGAGAAACAAGAGGCTGTTATTGAAGACTCGAAGAGACAGAATGAGTAAGTGTATTATATTCTACAAAACCTGATTATTAATTTTTATTATCTTGCAACCCAAGCCAATAAGATTTAGGCCATAAGTCAGCAGATCTAGTAACCACCACTCTTCTCTATGCCTATGTATTCTTGATATAGCTTAAAAAATGGTACAGAAACAGCAAAGTCGTTGCCTGTAATTTATGAAGAAAGTTAGTTAGTTAGTTGGACGTGTGTTATCCGCACTTAGCCACACAATTGGGCCATTGTGCGTAAGTGACTGCCGCGAAAAGTTGTTTGGTTACTCATACTGTCTCAGCTCCATGCAGAAAGACAATATTGGTGTTGCACAGTACTTCCTTTATCGTTTCTAGACTGTTTAGTAGGTTCGCCCGTTGGTTGCTCACGCTTTTGCAATGTAGCAGCATGTGAGTCGGTGTCTCCTCGGTCTCCATGCAGCCTCTACATAAGGGGCTGTCAGTGATGCCGATGTTGAATAGGTGTTTGTTGAGTGAGCAGTGTCCTGTTATATATTATATTATATTATACCCACTAGATGTTGCAGGTTTTTCCTTGAAGAACGGCTTCTGATCCCCACCATTGGGACTTATCTGCCACTGGTGGTTGTGTGGGGGGGACAGGCTTGTTGGTAATTCTGTTGGATGCATTTAGTAAGTATGTTAGTGTTGTGGTCTATGTTGTCAGTGCTGGTAGACATGTATTTAAAACAGATTTTATCTAACTCATGTTGAAGGCTCCTGTACCTTGCTACGTCCGTCTTGCGGGTGTTACGTTTAGGCAATTGGTCCGACTCTGGCACTTGTATAGTATAGCAGATACGCCTGTGATCTGCAAAGGAAGGTTCGGCTGAAACGGGCCAGTTTGACACTACTACTACTACTACTACTACTAGTTCTGCCGCACCATCCGATGCCAGGGTGATATCTACTATAGTTTGGTATCTAAAACTGACAAAAGTGGGCTCGCAGCTATTGTTCATTATAGATAGGTTAGTCGAGAAAATATATTCTGTTAAGGACTCACCTCTTTTGTTCGTTGTGTGGATGGTGAGCGTTTGCGTCGGCTGAGATGATAATGTGCCAGCCGTGGTCTTCACAGTGTTGTACCAGTTCAACCAGCCCCTTAGATGGGATTTCCTCATCGCCGGGCAAGTAGACTGAAGCTAGTACTATGACTAACGTTTGGTAGTTGGGCCCTGTTTGGAGTCCTACCGCGGTAAGGTCTCTAAAACAGAAGTTTGTTTATAGCAGTGCTGAAATTGAACTTGCATCTATATCTCTAGATAGAGATTCTTGGCTTGTGAAACGAAGTATTGTGCATCAACTTACCCCCGATGCTTTTCAGACTGCATATGCTGTCGCCTCTGATCCACGGCTTCTGGATCAGCTATGGCTATGGTCCTTTTTTTTTTTTTTTTTGAAAAATCCTGGGGTGAGCAGTCCCTCCGATGGCTATGGTCCTTTGGTCAACCTCCAGCAGTCTGCGTAGGGTAGCCGTCGCTATTTGTTTGTGCTGGAGGTTGGTTTGTACCACACTAATCTGAAGACGTGTGGTGGTCGCTGGTTTCCATGGTAGGTATGGAAGTATCGTCATCTACCATGGATACCTGTTTGGAGCAGGCTGTGCCTGACGTACTTGGGCCAATAAGTGGCACGTACGTACTTGGGCTTTTCCCGGGACCCTGTTGTCACCGAGTCGTCTCCGATCCTGGCAATGTGAAACTTAACGTAGACACTTCCGGCGACGAAGGAGACCCGACTACCTCTCCCCAAAATCTTGGCCACTTAAGATTTTGGGATGCCCAGGGTCAGGCAGATGCCCTTCTCCTGCATAGCCGCACCCTACAGCTGTCATGTTGGTTACGTCTGTTTCTTATGGAACCAGACCAATAACAGGCGGCAACCTCTGGAAGAATAGTCCACCAGCCTTGCCTGAGGGATCTACACGACTTGGGCTCTCCCATAAGCTATTTGCCAGACTCTGCTCCCGACTCCCGACTCTTTGCAGAGAATGGAAGTATGCCTAAGTCACTTAATTAATTAATACAGTATAAGGTGGTAAGTTGGACCTACTTCCGCCCTGAAAAAGATTGAGGAACACTTTTCTGTCATCCAGTTGGATCTAGTGCAGTATGGTAGATTTAATTAATTAAGTCGGATCAGTTGACGATCAGTAGTTGGTCTCCTTTTAATTCTCCAATTTGAACAAAATGTCAGATGTCAGATAGCCCTAGCCCTTAGCCCTATCTTTCGATATTCCTTACCTTCTAAAATGTTAGCAGAGAGCAAATATAGGATGCAATTATATATTTTCCCTTTCTTTACGCTTTATATCAATGATTTACCGAGATCATCTATGACATTATTCGCAGATGACAGTACGATCAATTTACCTTGTCGCCCTCGAGATTTATATGAAGTTGATGTAAACAATACGTTAAATAAAACAATCGAATGGCTGGATAACAATAATTTGAGAATAAATATTAATAAAACAGTAATTATACATTTTGGCCAACGCGCATTGACATTTCCTAAATTTGACATTACATATAATAATAATACTATTGACGCTGTTAATACTACGAAGTTTTTAGGTTTAACAATTGACCGTAACTTAAATTGGAAGACTCATATTGAGACTATTTGCAAAAGAATTAGTAGCAGTGCATTTGCTTTATAGACTCTGTCGTTGACACTTAATATAGATTCTTTGCTAACAGCATATTACGGGCTATCTGAATCAATTTTAAGATACGGAGTGATCTTTTGGGGCAATTCAACCAACAAGGAAATTGCCTTTAAAGCCCAAAAGCGATGTGTAAGGTCAATGTTTAGATTGGACATCAGAGATTCTTGTAAGCCGTATTTCATACGCTATAAAATCCTGACACTACCGTCCCTTTACATATTAGAAACGGCATTATTTGTCAAGAAGAATCCGAATCTATGTATTTCCGCGTATGGCAGATGTTGTTCCCCGAAATCGACGCGATAAAAATAAACTTTGTCTGCATCCGTCTAGGACTGCACTTGTGCGCAAGAGTGTTATTTGCATGGCTCCAATTGTTTATAGTAAATTTCCTAAAAGCTGGCAAGATCTAACTAGCGAAGCATTTAGCAAAAAGTAAAATCATTTCTTGTTGCAAAAGCCTATTATAATGTTAGTGACTTTTTAAATGATAAATTTGTTTGATATAATTAAGTACCTAATTAGATTAGACATTTGACATAATATTTATTAATTGACATTAGATTTAATATAATTATAATTACTTGACATTGTATACATTAATAATTTATGGACTGATTATTATTACTTCATTAATATATACACATTTATATAATGTTAACTATTGCTACTGTATGTACCTATGTTGCTGTTACTGTTTATCCTTTATTATTAATTAATTAGAATGATATTTGCACGCCATTGTATGGCAAACATGTCTAGAACTTTCTTCAACTTTATATCTTGCATGCGATTGTTAATTGTATGTACACATGTGTTTGAGTGAATAAATAAATTATCTTATCTTATCTTATCTTATCTTATGTATGTATTTGTATATTTTCAGGCTAATAAAAGAAGAATTGAATGTAGAGATAACAAAACTCAACTCTGCTTATCAGCAGTTCATAGAAGATGAAAAGACAGCAGCTGATGAGTGCATGACCCTAGCACAGGAGGTTGAGACTATGACTGAAGGAGTCATAGAAGTGATTGCTGACACACTAGATGTGTACAGCACTTGTCATGCAGATAAGGTATGTAACAATCAGCATGTATTAGGATTCTGATTATCAATGTGTGATTGTGTAGCCCAAATAAATGATTGATTTAAAATTAGTATGTTCAGGTAAACTTTGTTTTTTTGTTTCACTGTTATTGCTTACTATTAGGAATGCAGTTGAATATTTGAATTAGGATTTGATGCGACATTTATGTGAGCATGAGATTCCTTAGTTTTAATCATTTTATACATATATGTGTACATTAACATTTTGAGCGCCAACCTATGCCGAACGCGATGTGTCCTTCAGCGCCAAGCTATAAATCTATAACAGTTAAAAAATTACGGTCACTTCTTTTCTGCTGTTTTCAAAATAAACAGTAGAGTTTTAGGCAGTAGTAAAATTACGCATAAAATAAAACGATCTATTTATTTTATGTATTTGTTTTAATAAATGTTACGATTAAACATTGTCTTCTAAGACGTGGCGTGGAGGGCATGGAAACGTTTGTTTTCTATACAAGACCGAGGCGCTCAAAAGGTTAAATGCAATGGAGTACCCTGCAAAGGTATATATGCACATCCTCATTCTGCCACACTCGATATGAAACCAATTTTTAGTGAATGCTTAGCTAGCTTTTAAGTTAGTGATAAATCCATAATTATTGTAATTGGGTTTTTGTAGGCAGTCTGTAAAACTGCCTCAAGTTAATTCTAACTTTAGGCAAGTCAGACTGCTGACATTCTCACATTGTATCATGTTTTTAAGTTAATTCACAACTTTGATTGCAGCTACTTAAAATATTATATTATTTTATTTGTATAACTTACAGGAAAATGCAAAGAAGTTCTTCACATTTGGTCCTATGGAGGCATACAGGCAATCTCAATCTCTGTTCAGATCTCACTTTGATCTGTATACCTCAAAGAAATTCACCAAGAAACTGAATGATACAGCTTCAGATGAGGAACTGCGGTCTGCTCTGGTGGAAGCTAAGAGTATGGAGGAGAGGTAAGAATATAATGTATTTGTGTAAATTTGAAAGCTTTTGAATGGAATAATCAGAGACTTATCCCGTTAGCTTAATTATATTGAGACATAATGATAAAAGTGTAATGTTATGCCAGTATGCATATGCTAATGGACGAATTAACCTGCCAGAATCAGTTAGAAATATTCGTCTCGAAATTGCCGAAACTATATAACTAGATGAGAGAATATGAGGAATGAGGAAAGAAATCTTTTTTCTTGATATAAAGCTAATGTTACTTTTTACTTATTTTTAAAAACAACATCTTAAGCGAATGTGCTGTGGCACACTATTAGTTAAAAACAGATTATGATATATATATATATATATAGCTATTGTAATTTATAATTTAGCCTGTTACCTGATACCGGCTTGACGTTTACTTCTGAGACACCTGTATATATGTATCTTCGTGGCTTGCCTATAAACTAGTTTGTAGTGTGCATAACTGTGATAAGACATTACTTTCCAAATAAATGTGTGATTATATTTAAAGTTGTTAAATGATATATCATTAAACATTCATATTGTTCATTACAAAGTGAAGATCTAGGTATATAATATATCCCTTGTTTATTGTTTATATTCTATATTGTGTAATATTTCTAGATTATCAGTGGCAGCGTGGGCCTACATCGAGTCAAAAGCTGAATTGTCCGGTGAACAAGCTAAGTTAGCATTGGTCACTAATTATAAAGAAGTACATCCTTCACAAATTACGTAAGTATCTCATCTTTTAATTATAAAACGTGCATTATGTGTCTGCCATTGTATATTATATATTAGTAGTTTTCCCGCGGTTTCACCCGCGTATGTCCCGTTCCCGTGTGAATATCGGGTTTCACCCCTTTCACCCCCTTCAGGATGGAGTTGCCGAAAATCCTCTCTTAGTGCTCCCCTACACTCTCCAAGGAACATACATGCCAAATATCAGCTTCTTTTGTCAGTAGTTTCGACTGTGCGTTGCCTGTCAGTCACTCAGTAACGGAAGAGTTTTATATATATAGATTCTAATGCCTCCGTGGCGCAGCGGTAATGAATGCAACTGCTGCGCATGAGGTCTCGGGTTCGAATCCCGGGTTGGGCCAACAAAAAGTTATTGGATTTTTCTGTTTAAAAATCTTAATAGCAGCCCGGAGTTAGGAAGATGGCGGTGTTAGATAACTTACTGCCTCGGAAAGCACGTAAAGCCGCTGGTCCTGTGCCTGATCTCTCTCCGGTCGTGTCGGATTACCGTCCGATCGGATCATGAGAGTTAGGGAACAGAGAGTGCACTTGTGTTTGTGCACATACTTGTGCACTATATCTCCTGCGCTGATGGCCAATCTCCGTTAAGATTGGCCGCCGTGACCGAAATTTGGTCTGGAGGACATTACATTATTCTAATAATTTTGATAATTTAACTTGATCTTTAATGAAATAATATATATATACATTTTTATTATTGGAATAATAAATTAAGGATTTTTATATGTATAAATAATATAATTATCTTTTAGGTCGCGTATGTTGGAGGCTCAAACTTCAGTCAAACTGTTAGAACAAGAGGAGTCCATTATATATCAGCAATTACAAACAGCTGTGAGACAGATGGTGGATGCACGAACAACCTTAGCTGTGGAGACTACTGCTAGCTGGGCGTTGGCGGTCAGGCAGTAAGTATAATACATAGGCTGGCTATTTTATATGACATATTATGTAATAAACAGCCTAATAGCAGTAGGTAATATAGCAGGCAAAGTAGTGGTAAGCAGTTAGCATAGTTTATTACCGAATTTCGGTCACCGCAGCCAATCTTAATGTAGACAGGACTTTCTGCGCACAAGTGTGTGCGTAAACACAAGTGCACTCTCTGTCCCCTACCTCTCATGATCCTATGAGACGGATAATCCGACACGACCGGAAAGCGATCAGGCGCAGGACCAACAGCGCAACTTGCTTTTCAAGGCACGAGGGCTAACACCGCCACCTTCCTAACTCCGGGCTGCAATCGAGATTTCTTAATAGAAAAACCTAATAACTTCTTTCTAACCCGACCCGGGATTTCAACCTGCATTCATTAATGCTGCGCATCAACCCGCCGTTGGTGATATTAACGGCTACTCCTACCACTAACATAAAAAAGTTATCCGAAAGATAAATCGCATGCTGTCTTACTCATGTTAGGTTAAAGAAGAGAGATGGCGAGAATTTTATCTTATAGATAAATTCTATCTCGAGGTGGTAGTACAAGCCCTAACGATTTTAATTACGGATCGCCTAACCGAATTCTTTCGACCCGATTTAAAGTATTCGAATGCAGTAATTGTTGATTGATTATGTATTAGTAATACATAAATCAATTTACTGTCGTCTAATGTAGATTCGAATTTATACATACAATTATTTTAGTGATCTTTGTGATTCTGTACCCTTTTCTCCTATGTTTATAAACCCATATTTGACATACATTAGTATTAACAATAACAAAAATACGTATCAGTTTTCTTCAAAAATGATTTAAGTCGCGTTTCGTCTCCTGGGCAAAAATTCGTTTTCATAAACAGCTTGTCAACAAATCTACATGAAACATATAAACATAATCTTTTGTTTATATTTCTTGTAAATAATTTGTGTTTACATATATTAAGTTAATTATTAAAAAATGAAGAAACAATCTATCAACTTGACATACTCGTACAGCATGATTCCAGTTTCTGGAGGGGTTGGTAATCTGTCATACAGGTCTTCTAGTACAGATACCAGTCTCTCACATAGTATGCAAATACCTACACGTCTAGATTAAGTTTCTGTTGTGAGTGAATTTTTGTATTTTGGAGCTATGTGAGCGATAAACAATGAAGTATTATTATTATCATGTTGACAGACAGCTGCTGTCAGACATATCGCAGCTGCTGGACACGAGTAGGGCTGCGCTGCGCCTGGACGGCGCCGTGTACACGGCGCTGCGGCACGAGCTCGACGCGGCGGAGCAGTTCCTGCAGTTTGCGGCGCAGCTGCGGGACTTCGCCGCCGCGGATAGTGATGCCGTTTGTAGCAGGATTGTTAGTACATTCTTTACTTTTCGACGACCTCGATGGCGTAGTGGTTAGTGTAACCGACTGCCACGCCTGAGGTCGCGGGTTCCATTCCCGCACAAGTCAAACATTTGTGTGCATGAACATGGATGTTTGTCTTGATCTGGGTGTTTCTATGTATAATATGTATGAATAAACAAAAAAAAAGTATATATATGTATGTTTATCCATTGTCTAGTACCCGTAGTACAAGCTTTGCTTAGTTTTGGCTAGATGGTTATTGTGTGTATATGATAGAATATATTATTACTTTATTGGCTCAGACACCCAAAGTGTGACGAGAGAACGCCACTTTCTTCGGTCTTTGATCATTTCCCGCCAGTCGTTGGTTTGAAGCTCTCGCAGATTTGCTTACACAATACCACTGCAGTGATATATGAAACGGCCGACAAGACGTCGTCTTGTCGATCGGCTCGGATTTGCTAGACTCTGTTAGTGTATTATCTATAACTATATTACCTTAAATATTCACTTCCTATACATTAACTTTACAGTCCAATATATTTATTTATTTAAAACTTCATGCACAAAACAATACATTGGCGGACTTAATGCCAAGAGCATTCTCTACTAGTCAACCGTAGGGCGATGCAGAGATAAAAAGAAGTAGGTGTATACGCATACAATAGCATTATAAATATACACTACCGTCCAAAAGTTTGGAATCACCCTAATTTTCGTCGACAGAAAAACTATACCGCAATAAATCCATCAAAAAACGTATTGTTGTTGGAGATTAGTATTTTTACGACCGTACTAACAATAATATTTTACAAAAACACAAATTTCTTATCAACTATCCATTGTTTTCAAAAAAGACCTACACACGTGTTTTATGACCACTCAAGTTGCGACACCGCCGTTTGAAGATTTCTTAGAATTGGCTTTTTTAAGCATTGTTTTAGTAATGAGTAGTGTCTAATCTTTGGAATATGGTGTGCAAAAAATATCGGTTTAGAGTTCAGTGTGATTAGTGACGTTCATGTGATAGTTACAAAAGTTCGCAAGCTCATAAAATGGCAAAAAGGAAACAGATTTCGCTTGAACAGCGGAGTGCTATCTGTACTTTGAGCGAAGAAGGCTATTCTATGCGCCAAATCGCAGAACAGGTCGGTGTTTAATACAAAGGTTTACATTACTTTATTATTTATTTTATATATTTATTTATTACTGCCTCCGTGGCGCAGCGGTAGTGAATGCGACTGCTGTGCATGAGGTCTCGGGTTCGAATCCCGGGTCGGGCCAACAAAAAGCTATTGGGTTTTTCTGTAAAGAAATCTCAATAGCAGCCCGGAGTTAGGAAGTTGGCGGTGTTAGACACCCCCGTGCCTCGGAAAGCACGTAAAGCCGTTGGTCCTGCGCCTGATCTCTCTCCGGTCGTGTCGGATTGCCGTCCCATCGGGTCATGAGAGTTAGGGAACAGAGAGTGCACTTATGTTTGCGCACACACTTGTGCACTATAATATCTCCTGCGCAGATGGCCAGTCTCTGTTTAGACTGGCCGCCGTGGCCGAAATTCGGTCTGGAGGACATTATTATTATTACATTATACTCTTGTACGAAAAAAAGCTACTGGGGGAAATCAAGACCGGAAGAGATCTGGACGTCCCAAATCTACAAAAAAACAGGAAGATAACTACGTTGTGACGTTATCGAAACGAAATCGACGTTTAACTGCATTTCAAATTGCCGCTACTTTAAATGAAACCCGAGAAAAGCCAGTTTCAATAACAACTGTAAAAAGGCGTTTGCTATCTGCTGGTCTAGGAGGATGTGCAGCAGCCAAAAAACCCAGATTGACTAGTGTTCATAAAAGAAAAAGACTGGAGTGGGCCAAAACACATAAAAACTGGACAGTAGAAGACTGGAAAAAGTCGTTTGGACGGACGAGTCCAAATTTCAAATTTTTGGATCTAATAGACGAGTTTTGTGCGCCGATCAAAAGAGGAGCGGGCTTTAGAAGCGTGTACTGTGCAGACTGTTAAGCACGGCGGTGGTAGTGTGATGGTTCCCAAACCATCACACTACCACCGCCGTGACATGTAACAAATCATCCCCAGATGATTTGGTAATAATAAACCCGGCCATCTGATCAAAATCACCGGGACACTGAATAAAGAAGGCTATCTGAAAATACTTGAAGAATATTGTCTTCTATTTACGCGAATATTATTCATTGAAATTAAACTGCTATATACGGATTTTATCGCGTTGCTTTTCTGCGTAAATAGAAACACCAATGATTAAATTATGTTCGGGTACTTTGAAATAACTACACTGGAACATTGAGACAACTGCCATCTTAGTCTCCCCGTGACCATGGCTGCTGAAAAGCAACCGAAACGTCGGGGAAAGTGTAAAAATAAATTAAATCTAAATAGTTTAATAATAATTTAATTAGCTTAAAAATTAGTAAAGTTTAATAGTAGTAGTAGTGAAACAATTTTCAAAATTTTGTAATAAAGTGTCAAATAAACAACGCGATAAAATCCGTATATAGCAGTTTAATTTCAATATTCAATTATTTTTGGTATTCCAAGACTTACTACTTTTCAATTTTTTTCGTTTTTTTATACATCTAAGGTGGCAAACAAGCGTACGGTCCACCTGATGGTAAGTGGTGACGTAGCCTATAGACGCCTGCAATACCAGAGGCATCACTTGCGCGTTCCCGACCCTTTAGGAAAAGAAGTTGATTGCTGTGTGGTGTCGGCCAAATAGAATAGCACCAACCCAACTCTTCCCGTGGGTGTCGTAAAAGGCGACTAAGGGACACAAACCGGGGAGCGGGCAGCAGCGCTCCCTGCAGTACAAATCCACCATTCAACTGCGATCTCCAACCCGCATGCCCAGCGTGGGGATTATGGGCATTACCCCCAAATGATGATACACGCCAAAAGAAAATGGCCCCCAGTTCCCGGCCGCCTCGCTATTCATGGCCATGGCAGCGGCCACGGTAACGGCGGGGCAGGGGGTGCTAAGAATCCCCGGGCCACATTAGGCTGCCATTCATTACAAAATTTGACCCTGGCTACGTTCAACGGACGCACTCTGAGGCTTGACCACCATCTAGCGCAGTTGGAAGTGGAGTTAGAGAACATTAAATGGCATATTCTGGGGTTATGTGAAGTCCGTAGAGAGGGGGAGGACACCGTAACCTTAGACTCGGGCCATCTTCTCTACTTTCGCGAGGGTGATAAAACATCCCAGGGTGGCGTAGGTTTCCTCGTCAATAAGGCCCTCTCTAACAACGTTGAAGAAATCTCCAGTGTGTCGACCAGGGTAGCGTACCTGATCCTTCGGCTGTCCAAGCGCTACAGCATGAAGGTCATACAGGTTTACGCACCGACCTCGACATACTCGGATGATGTAGTGCAGGATATGTACGAAGACATATCCAAAGCCTTGCACAACACCACTAAGGCTCACTTCAATGTTGTTATGGGGGACTTTAACGGCAAAGTGGGAACCCAGACTGGCAATGAATCCCGGATAGGCCCGCATGGTTATGGAGTTAGGAATCACAGGGGACAAATGCTTGTCAACTTCCTTGAGAAAGAGGGACGGTTCTTAATGAACTCCTTCTTTAAGAAACAGCCTCAAAGGAAGTGGACATGGCAAAGCCCCGACACTGTGACTAAAAATGAGATCGACTTCATCATGACGGATAGCAAGCACATATTCAGAGATGTCTCAGTGATCAACAGGTTCAATACCGGATCTGATCACCGACTCCTCCGAGGCTCTCTGAATATCAACTTAAAGCTTGAAAGAAATCGCCTGATGAAGTCCACGCTCCGACCTAACCCAATCCAAATCATGACGGGTACCGAGAAGTTTCAGCAGTTTCTCGGGGATAGATTTGACGCCTTGGAACCCACCGATGACGCTGACGAGACCCTACACAATCTGGTCAAAACTCTGAGGGACGAGGGCATCAAATTCTGCAGAACGCAACGGACTGGCAGGAAATCCAAACTCTCGGCTGAGACTCTCGGGTTGATGACAAAAAGACGGGAAACCACCCAAGCGACTTCGTCTGAGAGGTCAGACCTAAACAAGCAAATTGCGAAGATGGTACGGCGCGACCTTCGGAGCTCCAACACACGTCTCATTGAAGAGGCAATAGAGCGAAACCGAGGGTCCAAAGTATTCACTCAGCAGCTTGGCAGGAGCCACCTGACGAAGCTTAAAACGCACGACGGGAGGACCGTATCGTCGAAGCCGGAGATCTCCGCCGAGATAGAGAATTTCTATGGCCGATTATACGCTGCACATGCCCCTCATTCCAGACGAGACGACCACGATTCCAGAGCCACCCTGATACGCCACTACACCGACGAACTGCCAGACATCAGTCAAGACGAGATTGTGTTAGCTCTGAGTCAGCTTAAAAATGGAAAAGCCCCCGGTGAGGACGGAATAACATCAGAGCTTCTTAAAGCTGGAGGAGCACCTGTTATACAGGAATTACAGAACCTCTTCAACGCCGTCCTTCACAGTGGGAGAACTCCAAAGGCGTGGAGCGGGAGTTTGGTGGTGCTCTTTTTTAAGAAGGGTGACAAAACCCTCCTTAAAAATTACAGACCCATCTCGCTCCTGAGCCATGTCTATAAGCTGTTCTCACGAGTGGTCACGAACCGTCTTGCCAAAAGACTCGACGAGTTCCAGCCACCGGAACAGGCCGGGTTTCGAGGAGGATATGGCACCATAGACCACATTCACACAGTGAGGCAGATTATACAGAAGTCCGAAGCATATAATCGGCCCCTGTGTCTGGCCTTTGTGGACTATGAGAAGGCCTTTGACTCTGTCGAAACCTGGGCTGTTCTGGAATCCCTACAGCGATGCCAAGTAGACTATCGTTATATCGAGGTGCTGAGATGTCTGTACGAAGTCGCCACCATGAGTGTCCAAGTACAGGGCCAGCAGTCTAAACCTATCCAATTGCACAGAGGAGTGAGACAGGGGGATGTTATATCCCCGAAACTGTTCACAAGCGCGTTGGAAGATATGTTTAAGACGCTGGACTGGAAAGGAAAAGGCATTAACATAAACGGCGACTACATCTCACACCTGCGATTCGCAGATGACATAGTCTTAATGGCGGAGTCGCTAGAGGAGCTGAACCAGATGCTGGACGGCCTAGCAGCAGCCTCGCGACGTATCGGCCTTGGCATGAATTTGGATAAAACCAAAGTCATGATCAATAGCCACATTGATCCAATACCGATCGTCGTACATGGTCACCCTCTCGAAATCGTTTCTGAATACACTTACCTCGGGCAGATTCTGCAGTTAGGTAAAAACAATTTCGAGAGGGAGGCCAGGAGGAGGATCCAGCTGGGCTGGGCAGCGATTGGGAAACTACGCCGAGTCTTCTCGTCATCTATACCGCAATGCTTGAAAACGAAAGTTTTTAATCAGTGCGTGCTACCCGTCATGACCTACGGAGCCGAGACATGGACACTCACGGTAGGGTTGGTCCACCAGTCAAAGTCGCTCAGCGAGCTATGGAGAGAGCTATGCTCGGAGTTTCTCTGAAGGATAGGATTCGTAACGAATACATCCGACAGAGAACCAAAGTCATCGACATAGCTCAGAGAATTAGCAAGCTGAAGTGGCAGTGGGCTGGCCATATCGCGCGAAGAACCGACAACCGCTGGGGTAAACGTGTTCTTGAGTGGAAACCGCGACTCGGCCAACGTAGTGTAGGACGCCCTCCGACCAGATGGGATGACGATCTGCGAAAGACTGCAGGCAGATGCTGGATGCGGCAAGCCGAAGACAGGGCGCTATGGCGCTCATTAGGGGAGGGCTATGTCCAGCAGTGGACTATTATAGCCCGATGATGAATAATATTCGCGTAAACAGAAGATAAATATTAAATAATTGAATACCTATTGTGTCTAGCCACTGGTGTGCTGCTACGACTCAATAGGATAGGAAAAACGTCACACAATATCACTTATGTTTACATTCCAATAGCATGTGTCCAATAGTATTGCCAGTTTGTCCTATATTTTTTATATAATATCATTATAATAATATATCGTATATAGGCGTGAATATTGTCCAGTATATACAGGCCAGTGTGTATACCTTTTCGAGGATAACTACACAGATGTCATGGTCGTTTAAGTTCATCTTGCTGCTGCCATTGCGCCGAGTGGTTCGATCCCCACACAGGGTAAAAATTTGATGATCCAAAAATACACACATCAAAAGTGTCTAGGATCAAGTTCATTTTTAAGTATAAAAAGCTATCAAATTAATATTTGCCAAATCTAGTCTTCCAGACTTTCTTTTTACTTTAATTCCTATGGTTAAGTTATTAAATTATCCCTATATATTTTCGGGCGCGCCACCTTCCAAACTGTTGCCAACTGAGAATTTCTCAACAAAATCTGTCATAGCACTCTCTAACCTGGGAAAGAACTCGGGACTTAGCACAGACATATGCCACGTGACTAACAATACAATCATAATGATTACAGGAATCAATGAACGAGATTCACGCCGAGCAGACAGCCTGTGAACGAAAATTGAACACCTCCGACATACTGCTTCACGCACTACACCTCATAGTTAGCGCGCAGTCGGGTAACGACATACAATCTCTAGTCAAACTGTACCATGACCTTCTCAACGATGTTAAGGAGTTAAAGGAGAATGCGGCTGAAGGTTACAGGAAAAGGGAAAGGGATGTGGTTGCCTTGTAAGTATTGATTTACACTGTTATTAGTAAAGTATTAGGTGGCAACCCGCACTGGCCCAGCGTGCTGGACTATGGCCTAACACTTCTCATACTGAGAAGAGGCCTGTGCTCTGCAGAGGAACAGTTTATAAACAGAACTGATATCCTAACTAATATTATAAATGCGAATGTGTTTGTTTGTTACGCTTTTACGCCTTAACTACTCAACTGATCATCATGAAATTTCGCTTACAATTTGTTAGGGGTACAAAAAAAGATATAAGGTATCTTTCATCCCGAAAAACTACTGTTCCTCAGGGATAGGTTTTTGGTAATTTACATACCTATATTTTACATGTGATATTACAGCCACACATATTAAGGAGTCGTATTTATTTATTTTCGTTTAATACTGCTATGATGGTAAGCATGCTTATTTATCATCTTGATCCTATATATGTGTACGAGCCAATAATGCTCGTACAACAATTTTATATTAAACTAATAAACACATACAAAATGTACATGTAATCAATATTATTCAGTCGTAACAAAACTGTTGTCGCGTAATATTGTGTATCTATATCAACTATTTTGAGGAAATAAACGATCGATTCAATATTGTGATTTGGTGTGTTTGTTTACCTAACTACAACAACTATACCGGAGTGCCGTTAACGACGAGATACTCCGACATCTTTTGGTCCTTCGAGCCGGATTCTCAAGCAGTGGTATTTCCCAGTTACGTTAGCATATCGGTGCTGTTGGCCTCTCACAAGCGAGTCTCACCAGCGGCATTGAGACGTTGCACATAACGTAAAGGAGGGAGAGCTACATTTGAGTATCATCTAGAAAGAACTGGCGTAGATAACGTCTACTTTACCTTCGTATATTTACACGATACAAGCGCGTCTGCGACTCACAACTATCAACAATGTCGAAAGAAGACTATCACCAGTTTGTTGAACTTATCAATAAGCAACAAAACACATATGAGAAAATAAAAGCTCTACAAGGTAACTATAGGAAGGATTCTAAATCTAGAAAAACTATCGATTACCTTAACAAGCGTATCGAAGCCTTACAGTCTCTCTGGGATGAATTTACATCGAATCACGAGCTCATAAAGAAGTATGAAACCACCAAGAAAGACCATGACTACTTCAGGGAGAACATTTTCGA